>CAWWDK010000296.1:0-600000 GCA_963942575.1 Priocnemis perturbator
ATCAAGTGTCATACGCGTTTTTAGCGTCTAAAACAGATGGGGACCACGTTTTCGACGCGAAACACTCGCGGATGTCCGAGATACGAGAGTTCTTGAACGAATTGAACGAAACGCGGTGCATCGTGCGTTTCGCTTGCAAAACGTGAGTACTATCAAGATTTCATCGTCCGGAAGTGTAACACGGCGTATCTCGGCCATTTCTCAACGGATTCGTGCGAATCAAGTGTCATACGCGTTTATAGCGTCCAAAACAGACGGGGACCACGTTTTCGACGCGATACACTCGCGGATGTCCGAGATACGAAAGTTCTTGAACGAATTGAACGAATTCATCGTCCGGAAGTGTAACATGGCGTATCTCGGCCATTTCTCAACGGATTCGTGCGAATCAAGTGTCATACGCGTTTTTAGCGTCTAGAACAGACGGGACCACGTTTTCGACGCGAAACACTCGCGGATGTCCGAGATACGAGAGTTGTTGAACGAATTGAACGAAACGCGGTGCATCATGCGTTTTGCTTGCAAAACGTGAGAACTAGCAAGATTTCACCGACCGGAAGTGTAACACGGCGTATCTCGGCCATTTCTCAACGGATTCGTGCGAATCAAGTGTCATACGCGTTTTTAGCGTCTAAAACAGATGGGGACCACGTTTTCGACGCGAAACACTCGCGGAAGTCCGAGATACGAGAGTTCTTGAACGAATTTGAACGAAACGCGGTGCATCGTGCGTTTCGCTTGCAAAACGTGAGTACTAGCAAGATTTCACCGACCGGAAGTGTAACACGGCGTATCTCGGCCATTTCTCAACGGATTCGTGCGAATCAAGTGTCATACGCGTTTTTAGCGTCTAAAGCAGATGGGGACCACGTTTTCGACGCGAAACACTCGCGGATGTCCGAGATACGAGAGTTCTTGAACGAATTGAACGAAACGCGGTGCATCGTGCGTTTCGCTTGCAAAACGTGAGTACTATCAAGATTTCATCGTCCGGAAGTGTAACACGGCGTATCTCGGCCATTTCTCAACGGATTCGTGCGAATCAAGTGTCATACGCGTTTATAGCGTCCAAAACAGACGGGGACCACGTTTTCGACGCGATACACTCGCGGATGTCCGAGATACGAAAGTTCTTGAACGAATTGAACGATTTCATCGTCCGGAAGTGTAACACGGCGTATCTCGGCCATTTCTCAACGGATTCGTGCGAATCAAGTGTCATACGCGTTTTTAGCGTCTAAAACAGACGGGGACCACGTTTTCGACGCGAAACACTCGCGGATGTCCGAGATACGAGAGTTCTTGAACGAATTGAACGTATTCATCGTCCGGAAGTGTAACACGGCTTATCTCGGCCATTTCTCAACGGATTCGTGCGAATCAAGTGTCATACGCGTCTTTAGCGTCTAAAACAGACGGGGACCACGTTTTCGACGCGAAACACTCGCGGATGTCCGAGATACGAGAGTTCTTGAACGAATTGAACGAAACGCGGTGCATCGTACGTTTCGCTTGCAAAATGTGAGTACTATCAAGATTTCATCGTCTGGAAGTGTAACACGGCGTACCTCGGCCATTTCTCGACTGATTCGTGCGAATCAAATGTCATTACGCGTTTATAGCGTCCAAAACAGACGGGGACCACGTTTTCGACGCGAAACACTCGCGGATGTCCGAGATACGAGAGTTCTTTGAACGAATTGAACGAAACGCGGTGCATCGTGCGTTCCGTTTGCAAAACGTGAGAATTAGCAAGATTTCATCTCCAGAAGTGTAATACGGCGTATCTCGGCCATTTCTCAACGGATTCGTGCGAATCAAGTGTCATACGCGTTATTAGCGTCTGAAACAGACGGGGACCACGTTTTCGACGCGAAACACTCGCGGATGTCCGAGATACGAGAGTTCTTGAACGAATTGAACGTATTCATCGTCCGGAAGTGTAACACGGCGTATCTCGGCCATTTCTCAACGGATTCGTGCGAATCAAGTGTCATACGCGTTTTTAGCGTCTAAAACAGACGGGGACCACGTCTTCGACGCGAAACACTCGCGGATGTCCGAGATACGAGAGTTCTTGAACGAATTGAACGAATTCATCGTCCGGAAGTGTAACACGGCGTATCTCGGCCATTTCTCAACGGATTCGTGCGAATCAAGTGTCATACGCGTTTTTTAGCGTCTAAAACAGACGGGGACCACGTTTTCGACGCGAAACACTTGCGGATGTCCGAGATACGAGAGTTCTTGAACGAATTGAACGAAACGCGGTGCATCGTGCGTTTCGCTTGCAAAACGTGAGAACTAGCAAGATTTCATCGTCCGGAAGTGTAACACGGCGTATCTCGGCATTTCTCAACGGATTCGTGCGAATCAAGTGCCACACGCGTTTTTAGCGTCTAAAACAGACGGGGACCACGTTTTCGACGCGAAACACTCGCGGATGTCCGAGATACGAAAGTTCTTGAACGAATTGAACGAATTCATCGTCCGGAAGTGTAACACGGCGTATCTCGGCCATTTCTCAACGGATTCGTGCGAATCAAGTGTCATACGCGTTTTTAGCGTCTAAAACAGATGGGGACCACGTTTTCGACGCGAAACACTCGCGGATGTCCGAGATACGAGAGTTCTTGAACGAATTGAACGAAACGCGGTGCATCGTGCGTTTCGCTTGCAAAACGTGAGTACTATCAAGATTTCATCGTCTGGAAGTGTAACACGGCGTATCTCGGCCATTTCTCAACGGATTCGTGCGAATCAAGTGTCATACGCGTTTATAGCGTCCAAAACAGACGGGGACCACGTTTTCGACGCGATACACTCGCGGATGTCCGAGATACGAAAGTTCTTGAACGAATTGAACGAAACGCGGTGCATCGTGCGTTTCGCTTGCAAAACGTGAGTACTATCAAGATTTCATCGTCCGGAAGTGTAACACGGCGTATCTCGGCCATTTCTCAACGGATTCGTGCGAATCAAGTGTCATACGCGTTTATAGCGTCCAAAACAGACGGGGACCACGTTATCGGCGCGATACACTCGCGGATGTCCGAGATACGAGAGTTCTTGAACGAATTGAACGAAACGCGGTGCATCGTGCGTTTCGTTTTCAAAACGTGAGAACTAGCAAGATTTCATCTCCAGAAGTGTAACACGGCGTATCTCGGCCATTTCTCAACGGATTCATGCGAATCAAGTGTCATACGCGTTTTTAGCGTCTAAAACAGACGGGGACCACGTTTTCGAAGCGATACACTCGCGGATGTCCGAGATACGAGAGTTGTTGAACGAATTGAACGAAACGCGGTGCATCATGCGTTTTGCTTGCAAAACGTGAGAACTAGCAAGATTTCATCGACCGGAAGTGTAAACACGGCGTATCTCGGCCATTTCTCAACGTATTCGTGCTTATCAAGTGTCATACGCGTATCTAGCGTCCTAAAACAGACGGGGACCACGTCTTCGACGCGAAACACTCGCGGATGTCCGAGATACGAGAGTTGTTGAACGAATTGAACGAAACGCGAGTGCATCATGCGTTTTGCTTGCAAAACGTGAGAACTAGCAAGATTTCATCGTCCGGAAGTGTAACAAGGCGTATCTCGGCCATTTCTCAACGTATTCGTGCTTATCAAGTGTCATACGCGTTTCTAGCGTCTAAAACAGACGGGGACCACGTTTTCGACGCGAAACACTCGCGGATGTCCGAGATACGAGAGTTCTTGAACGAATTGAACGAAACGCGGTGCATCGTGCGTTTCGTTTGCAAAACGTGAGAACTAGCAAGATTTCATCTCCAGAAGTGTAACACGGCGTATCTCGGCCATTTCTCAACGGATTCGTGCGAATCAAGTGTCATACGCGATTTTAGCGTCTAAAACAGACGGGGACCACGTCTTCGACGCGAAACACTCGCGGATGTCCGAGATACGAGAGTTCTTGAACGAATTGAACGAATTCATCGTCCGGAAGTGCAACACGGCGTATCTCGGCCATTTCTCAACGGATTCGTGCGAATCAAGTGTCATACGCGTTTTTAGCGTCTAAAACAGACGGGGACCACGTTTTCGACGCGAAACACTCGCGGATGTCCGAGATACGAGAGTTCTTGAACGAATTGAACTTATTCATCGTCCGGAAGTGTAACACGGCGTATCTCGGCCATTTCTCAACGTATTCGTGCTTATCAAGTGTCATACGCGTTTCTAGCGTCTAAAACAGACGGGGACGACGTTTTCGACGCGAAGCACTCGCGGATGTCCGAGATACGAGAGTTCTTGAACGAATTGAACGAAACGCGGTGCATCGTGCGTTTCGTTTGCAAAACGTGAGAACTAGCAAGATTTCATCTCCAGAAGTATAACACGGCGTATCTCGGCCATTTCTCAACGGATTCGTGCGAATCAAGTGTCATACGCGTTTTTAGCGTCTAAAACAGACGGGGACCACGTCTTCGACGCGAAACACTCGCGGATGTCCGAGATACGAGAGTTCTTGAACGAATTGAACGAATTCATCGTCCGGAAGTGTAACACGGCGTATCTCGGCCATTTCTCAACGGATTCGTGCGAATCAAGTGTCATACGCGTTTTTAGCGTCTAAAACAGACGGGGACCACGTTTTCGACGCGAAACACTTGCGGATGTCCGAGATACGAGAGTTCTTGAACGAATTGAACGAAACGCGGTGCATCGTGCGTTTCGCTTGCAAAACGTGAGTACTATCAAGATTTCATCGTCCGGAAGTGTAACACGGCGTATCTCGGCCATTTCTCAACGGATTCGTGCGAATCAAGTGTCATACGCGTTTATGGCGTCCAAAACAGACGAGGACCACGTTTTCGACGCGATACACTCGCGGATGTCCGAGATACGAAAGTTCTTGAACGAATTGAACGAATTCATCGTCCGGAAGTGTAACACGGCGTAACTCGGCCATTTCTCAACAGATTCGTGCGAATCAAGTGTCATACGCGTTTATAGCGTCCAAAACAGACGGGGACCACGTTTTCGACGCGATACACTCGCGGATGTCCGAGATACGAAAGTTCTTGAACGAATTGAACGAATTCATCGTCCGGAAGTGTAACACGGCGTATCTCGGCCATTTCTCAACGGATTCGTGCGAATCAAGTGTCATACGCGTTTTTAGCGTCTAAAACAGACGGGGACCACGTTTTTCGACGCGAAACACTCGCGATGTCCGAGATACGAGAGTTCTTGAACGAATTGAACGAAACGCGGTGCATCATGCGTTTTGCTTGCAAAACGTGAGAACTAGCAAGATTTCATCGACCGGAAGTGTAACACGGCGTATCTCGGCCATTTCTCAACGGATTCGTGCGAATCAAGTGTCATACGCGTTTTTAGCGTCTAAAACAGATGGGGACCACGTTTTCGACGCGAAACACTCGCGGATGTCCGAGATACGAGAGTTCTTGAACGAATTGAACGAATTCATCGTCCGGAAGTGTAATACGGCGTATCTCGGCCATTTCTCAACGGATTCGTGCGAATCAAGTGTCATACGCGTTTTTAGCGTCTAAAACAGACGGGGACCATGTTGTCGACGCGAAAACACTCGCGGATGTCCGAGATACGAGAGTTGTTGAACGAATTGAACGAAACGCGGTGCATCATGCGTTTTGCTTGCAAAACGTGAGAACTAGCAAGATTTCATCGACCGGAAGTGTAACACGGCGTATCTCGGCCATTTCTCAACGTATTCGTGCTTATCAAGTGTCATACGCGTTTCTAGCGTCTAAAACAGACGGGGACCACGTCTTCGACGCGAAACACTCGCGGATGTCCGAGATACGAGAGTTCTTGAACGAATTGAACGTATTCATCGTCCGGAAGTGTAACACGCGTATCTCGGCCATTTCTCAACGGATTCGTGCGAATCAAGTGTCATACGCGTTTCTAGCGTCTAAAACAGACGGGGACCACGTTTTCTACGCGAAACACTCGCGGATGTCCGAGATACGAGAGTTCTTGAACGAATTGAACGAAACGCGGTGCATCGTGCGTTTCGTTTGCACAACGTGAGAACTAGCAAGATTTCATCGTCCGGAAGTGCAACACGGCGTATCTCGGTCATTTCTCAACGGATTCGTGCGAATCAAGTGTCATACGCGTTTTTAGCGTCTAAAACAGACGGGGATCACGTCTTCGACGCGAAACACTCGCGGATGTCCGAGATACGACAGTTCTTGAACGAATTGAACGAATTCATCGTCCGGAAGTGTAACACGGCGTATCTCGGCCATTTCTCAACGGATTCGTGCGAATCAAGTGTCATACGCGTTTTTAGCGTCTAAAACAGACGGGGACCACGTTTTCGACGCGAAACACTCGCGGATGTCCGAGATACGAGAGTTCTTGAACGAATTGAACGTATTCATCGTCCGGAAGTGTAACACGGCTTATCTCGGCCATTTCTCAACGGATTCGTGCGAATCAAGTGTCATACGCGTCTAAAACAGACGGGGACCACGTTTTCGACGCGAAACACTCGCGGATGTCCGAGATACGAGAGTTCTTGAACGAATTGAACGAAACGCGGTGCATCGTACGTTTCGCTTGCAAAATGTGAGTACTATCAAGATTTCATCGTCCGGAAGTGTAACACGGCGTACCTCGGCCATTTCTCGACTGATTCGTGCGAATCAAATGTCATACGCGTTTATAGCGTCCAAAACAGACGGGGACCACGTTTTCGACGCGAAACACTCGCGGATGTCCGAGATACGAGAGTTCTTGAACGAATTGAACGAAACGCGGTGCATCGTGCGTTCCGTTTGCAAAACGTGAGAATTAGCAAGATTTCATCTCCAGAAGTGTAATACGGCGTATCTCGGCCATTTCTCAACGGATTCGTGCGAATCAAGTGTCATACGCGTTATTAGCGTCTGAAACAGACGGGGACCACGTTTTCGACGCGAAACACTCGCGGATGTCCGAGATACGAGAGTTCTTGAACGAATTGAACGTATTCATCGTCCGGAAGTGTAACACGGCGTATCTCGGCCATTTCTCAACGTATTCGTGCTTATCAAGTGTCATACGCGTTTCTAGCGTCTAAAACAGACGGGGACCACGCTTTCGACGCGAAACACTCGCGGATGTCCGAGATACGAGAGTTGTTGAACGAATTGAACGAAACGCGGTGCATCATGCGTTTTGCTTGCAAAACGTGAGAACTAGCAAGATTTCATCGACCGGAAGTGTAACACGGCGTATCTCGGCCATTTCTCAACGGATTCGTGCGAATCAAGTGTCATACGCGTTTTTAGCGTCTAAAACAGATGGGGAACACGTCTTCGACGCGAAACACTCGCGGATGTCCGAGATACGAGAGTTCTTGAACGAATTGAACGAAACGCGGTGCATCGTGCGTTTCGCTTGCAAAACGTGAGTACTATCAAGATTTCATCGTCCGGAAGTGTAACACGGCGTATCTCGGCCATTTCTCAACGGATTCGTGCGAATCAAGTGTCATACGCGTTTTTAGCGTCTAAAACAGACGGGGACCACGTTTTCGACGCGAAACACTCGCGGATGTCCGAGATACGAGACTTGTTGAACGAATTGAACGAAACGCGGTGCATCATGCGTTTTGCTTGCAAAACGTGAGAACTAGCAAGATTTCATCGACCGGAAGTGTAACACGGCGTATCTCGGCCATTTCTCAACGTATTCGTGCTTATCAAGTGTCATACGCGTTTCTAGCGTCTAAAACAGACGGGGACCACGCTTTCGACGCGAAACACTCGCGGATGTCCGAGATACGAGAGTTGTTGAACGAATTGAACGAAACGCGGTGCATCATGCGTTTTGCTTGCAAAACGTGAGAACTAGCAAGATTTCATCGACCGGAAGTGTAACACGGCGTATCTCGGCCATTTCTCAACGTATTCGTGCTTATCAAGTGTCATACGCGTATCTAGCGTCTAAAACAGACGGGGACCACGTCTTCGACGCGAAACACTCGCGGATGTCCGAGATACGAGAGTTGTTGAACGAATTGAACGAAACGCGGTGCATCATGCGTTTTGCTTGCAAAACGTGAGAACTAGCAAGATTTCATTGTCCGGAAGTGTAACAAGGCGTATCTCGGCCATTTCTCAACGTATTCGTGCTTATCAAGTGTCATACGCGTTTCTAGCGTCTAAAACAGACGGGGACCACGTTTTCGACGCGAAACACTCGCGGATGTCCGAGATACGAGAGTTCTTGAACGAATTGAACGAAACGCGGTGCATCGTGCGTTTCGTTTGCAAAACGTGAGAACTAGCAAGATTTCATCTCCAGAAGTGTAACACGGCGTATCTCGGCCATTTCTCAACGGATTCGTGCGAATCAAGTGTCATACGCGATTTTAGCGTCTAAAACAGACGGGGACCACGTCTTCGACGCGAAACACTCGCGGATGTCCGAGATACGAGAGTTCTTGAACGAATTGAACGAATTCATCGTCCGGAAGTGCAACACGGCGTATCTCGGCCATTTCTCAACGGATTCGTGCGAATCAAGTGTCATACGCGTTTTTAGCGTCTAAAACAGACGGGGACCACGTTTTCGACGCGAAACACTCGCGGATGTCCGAGATACGAGAGTTCTTGAACGAATTGAACTTATTCATCGTCCGGAAGTGTAACACGGCGTATCTCGGCCATTTCTCAACGTATTCGTGCTTATCAAGTGTCATACGCGTTTCTAGCGTCTAAAACAGACGGGGACGACGTTTTCGACGCGAAGCACTCGCGGATGTCCGAGATACGAGAGTTCTTGAACGAATTGAACGAAACGCGGTGCATCGTGCGTTTCGTTTGCAAAACGTGAGAACTAGCAAGATTTCATCTCCAGAAGTATAACACGGCGTATCTCGGCCATTTCTCAACGGATTCGTGCGAATCAAGTGTCATACGCGTTTTTAGCGTCTAAAACAGACGGGGACCACGTCTTCGACGCGAAACACTCGCGGATGTCCGAGATACGAGAGTTCTTGAACGAATTGAACGAATTCATCGTCCGGAAGTGTAACACGGCGTATCTCGGCCATTTCTCAACGGATTCGTGCGAATCAAGTGTCATACGCGTTTTTAGCGTCTAAAACAGACGGGGACCACGTTTTCGACGCGAAACACTTGCGGATGTCCGAGATACGAGAGTTCTTGAACGAATTGAACGAAACGCGGTGCATCGTGCGTTTCGCTTGCAAAACGTGAGTACTATCAAGATTTCATCGTCCGGAAGTGTAACACGGCGTATCTCGGCCATTTCTCAACGGATTCGTGCGAATCAAGTGTCATACGCGATTATGGCGTCCAAAACAGACGAGGACCACGTTTTCGACGCGATACACTCGCGGATGTCCGAGATACGAAAGTTCTTGAACGAATTGAACGAATTCATCGTCCGGAAGTGTAACACGGCGTATCTCGGCCATTTCTCAACGGATTCGTGCGAATCAAGTGTCATACGCGTTTTTAGCGTCTAAAACAGACGGGGACCACGTTTTCGACGCGAAACACTCGCGGATGTCCGAGATACGAGAGTTCTTGAACGAATTGAACGAAACGCGGTGCATCATGCGTTTTGCTTGCAAAACGTGAGAACTAGCAAGATTTCATCGACCGGAAGTGTAACACGGCGTATCTCGGCCATTTCTCAACGGATTCGTGCGAATCAAGTGTCATACGCGTTTTTAGCGTCTAAAACAGATGGGGACCACGTTTTCGACGCGAAACACTCGCGGATGTCCGAGATACGAGAGTTGTTGAACGAATTGAACGAAACGCGGTGCATCATGCGTTTTGCTTGCAAAACGTGAGAACTAGCAAGATTTCATCGACCGGAAGTGTAACACGGCGTATCTCGGCCATTTCTCAACGTATTCGTGCTTATCAAGTGTCATACGCGTTTCTAGCGTCTAAAACAGACGGGGACCACGTCTTCGACGCGAAACACTCGCGGATGTCCGAGATACGAGAGTTCTTGAACGAATTGAACGTATTCATCGTCCGGAAGTGTAACACGGCGTATCTCGGCCATTTCTCAACGGATTCGTGCGAATCAAGTGTCATACGCGTTTCTAGCGTCTAAAACAGACGGGGACCACGTTTTCTACGCGAAACACTCGCGGATGTCCGAGATACGAGAGTTCTTGAACGAATTGAACGAAACGCGGTGCATCGTGCGTTTCGTTTGCACAACGTGAGAACTAGCAAGATTTCATCGTCCGGAAGTGCAACACGGCGTATCTCGGTCATTTCTCAACGGATTCGTGCGAATCAAGTGTCATACGCGTTTTTAGCGTCTAAAACAGACGGGGATCACGTCTTCGACGCGAAACACTCGCGGATGTCCGAGATACGACAGTTCTTGAACGAATTGAACGAATTCATCGTCCGGAAGTGTAACACGGCGTATCTCGGCCATTTCTCAACGGATTCGTGCGAATCAAGTGTCATACGCGTTTTTAGCGTCTAAAACAGACGGGGACCACGTTTTCGACGCGAAACACTCGCGGATGTCCGAGATACGAGAGTTCTTGAACGAATTGAACGTATTCATCGTCCGGAAGTGTAACACGGCTTATCTCGGCCATTTCTCAACGGATTCGTGCGAATCAAGTGTCATACGCGTCTAAAACAGACGGGGACCACGTTTTCAACGCGAAACACTCGCGGATGTCCGAGATACGAGAGTTCTTGAACGAATTGAACGAAACGCGGTGCATCGTACGTTTCGCTTGCAAAATGTGAGTACTATCAAGATTTCATCGTCCGGAAGTGTAACACGGCGTACCTCGGCCATTTCTCGACTGATTCGTGCGAATCAAATGTCATACGCGTTTATAGCGTCCAAAACAGACGGGGACCACGTTTTCGACGCGAAACACTCGCGGATGTCCGAGATACGAGAGTTCTTGAACGAATTGAACGAAACGCGGTGCATCGTGCGTTCCGTTTGCAAAACGTGAGAATTAGCAAGATTTCATCTCCAGAAGTGTAATACGGCGTATCTCGGCCATTTCTCAACGGATTCGTGCGAATCAAGTGTCATACGCGTTATTAGCGTCTGAAACAGACGGGGACCACGTTTTCGACGCGAAACACTCGCGGATGTCCGAGATACGAGAGTTCTTGAACGAATTGAACGTATTCATCGTCCGGAAGTGTAACACGGCGTATCTCGGCCATTTCTCAACGTATTCGTGCTTATCAAGTGTCATACGCGTTTCTAGCGTCTAAAACAGACGGGGACCACGCTTTCGACGCGAAACACTCGCGGATGTCCGAGATACGAGAGTTGTAGAACGAATTGAACGAAACGCGGTGCATCATGCGTTTTGCTTGCAAAACGTGAGAACTAGCAAGATTTCATCGACCGGAAGTGTAACACGGCGTATCTCGGCCATTTCTCAACGTATTCGTGCTTATCAAGTGTCATACGCGTTTCTAGCGTCTAAAACAGACGGGGACCACGTCTTCGACGCGAAACACTCGCGGATGTCCGAGATACGAGAGTTGTTGAACGAATTGAACGAAACGCGGTGCATCATGCGTTTTGCTTGCAAAACGTGAGAACTAGCAAGATTTCATCGTCCGGAAGTGTAACACGGCGTATCTCGGCCATTTCTCAACGTATTCGTGCTTATCAAGTGTCATACGCGTTTCTAGCGTCTAAAACAGACGGGGACCACGTTTTCGACGCGAAACACTCGCGGATGTCCGAGATACGAAAGTTCTTGAACGAATTGAACGATTTCATCGACCGGAAGTGTAACACGGCGTATCTCGGCCATTTCTCAACGGATTCGTGCGAATCAAGTGTCATACGCGTTTTTAGCGTCTAAAACAGATGGGGACCACGTTTTCGACGCGAAACACTCGCGGATGTCCGAGATACGAGAGTTGTTGAACGAATTGAACGAAACGCGGTGCATCATGCGTTTTGCTTGCAAAACGTGAGAACTAGCAAGATTTCATCGACCGGAAGTGTAACACGGCGTATCTCGGCCATTTCTCAACGTATTCGTGCTTATCAAGTGTCATACGCGTTTCTAGCGTCTAAAACAGACGGGGACCACGTCTTCGACGCGAAACACTCGCGGATGTCCGAGATACGAGAGTTCTTGAACGAATTGAACGTATTCATCGTCCGGAAGTGTAACACGGCGTATCTCGGCCATTTCTCAACGGATTCGTGCGAATCAAGTGTCATACGCGTTTTTAGCGTCTAAAACAGACGGGGATCACGTCTTCGACGCGAAACACTCGCGGATGTCCGAGATACGACAGTTCTTGAACGAATTGAACGAATTCATCGTCCGGAAGTGTAACACGGCGTATCTCGGCCATTTCTCAACGGATTCGTGCGAATCAAGTGTCATACGCGTTTTTAGCGTCTAAAACAGACGGGGACCACGTTTTCGACGCGAAACACTCGCGGATGTCCGAGATACGAGAGTTCTTGAACGAATTGAACGTATTCATCGTCCGGAAGTGTAACACGGCTTATCTCGGCCATTTCTCAACGGATTCGTGCGAATCAAGTGTCATACGCGTCTAAAACAGACGGGGACCACGTTTTCGACGCGAAACACTCGCGGATGTCCGAGATACGAGAGTTCTTGAACGAATGAACGAAACGCGGTGCATCGTACGTTTCGCTTGCAAAATGTGAGTACTATCAAGATTTCATCGTCCGGAAGTGTAACACGGCGTACCTCGGCCATTTCTCGACTGATTCGTGCGAATCAAATGTCATACGCGTTTATAGCGTCCAAAACAGACGGGGACCACGTTTTCGACGCGAAACACTCGCGGATGTCCGAGATACGAGAGTTCTTGAACGAATTGAACGAAACGCGGTGCATCGTGCGTTCCGTTTGCAAAACGTGAGAATTAGCAAGATTTCATCTCCAGAAGTGTAATACGGCGTATCTCGGCCATTTCTCAACGGATTCGTGCGAATCAAGTGTCATACGCGTTATTAGCGTCTGAAACAGACGGGGACCACGCTTTCGACGCGAAACACTCGCGGATGTCCGAGATACGAGAGTTGTTGAACGAATTGAACGAAACGCGGTGCATCATGCGTTTTGCTTGCAAAACGTGAGAACTAGCAAGATTTCATCGACCGGAAGTGTAACACGGCGTATCTCGGCCATTTCTCAACGTATTCGTGCTTATCAAGTGTCATACGCGTTTCTAGCGTCTAAAACAGACGGGGACCACGTCTTCGACGCGAAACACTCGCGGATGTCCGAGATACGAGAGTTGTTGAACGAATTGAACGAAACGCGGTGCATCATGCGTTTTGCTTGCAAAACGTGAGAACTAGCAAGATTTCATCGTCCGGAAGTGTAACACGGCGTATCTCGGCCATTTCTCAACGTATTCGTGCTTATCAAGTGTCATACGCGTTTCTAGCGTCTAAAACAGACGGGGACCACGTTTTCGACGCGAAACACTCGCGGATGTCCGAGATACGAAAGTTCTTGAACGAATTGAACGAATTCATCGTGCGGAAGTGTAACACGGCGTATCTCGGCCATTTCTCAACGGATTCGTGCGAATCAAGTGTCATACGCGTTTTTAGCGTCTAAAACAGATGGGGACCACGTTTTCGACGCGAAACACTCGCGGATGTCCGAGATACGAGAGTTCTTGAACGAATTGAACGAAACGCGGTGCATCGTGCGTTTCGCTTGCAAAACGTGAGTACTATCAAGATTTCATCGTCTGGAAGTGTAACACGGCGTATCTCGGCCATTTCTCAACGGATCCGTGCGAATCAAGTGTCATACGCGTTTTTAGCGTCTAAAACAGACGGGGACCATGTTTTCGACGCGAAACACTCGCGGATGTCCGAGATACGAGAGTTGTTGAACGAATTGAACGAAACGCGGTGCATCATGCGTTTTGCTTGCAAAACGTGAGAACTAGCATGATTTCATCGTCCGGAAGTGTAACACGGCGTATCTCGGCCATTTCTCAACGTATTCGTGCTTATCAAGTGTCATACGCGTTTTTAGCGTCTAAAACAGACGGGGACCACGTTTTCGACGCGAAACACTCGCGGATGTCCGAGATACGAGGGTTCTTGAACGAATTGAACGAATTCATCGTCCGGAAGTGTAACACGGCTTATCTCGGCCATTTCTCAACGGATTCGTGCGAATCAAGTGTCATACGCGTCTTTAGCGTCTAAAACTGACGGGGACCACGTTTTCGACGCGAAACACTCGCGGATGTCCGAGATACGAGAGTTCTTGAACGAATTGAACGAAACGCGGTGCATCGTACGTTTCGCTTGCAAAATGTGAGTACTATCAAGATTTCATCGTCCGGAAGTGTAACACGGCGTACCTCGGCCATTTCTCGACATATTCGTGCGAATCAAATGTCATACGCGTTTATAGCGTCCAAAACAGACGGGGACCACGTTTTCGACGCGAAACACTCGCGGATGTCCGAGATACGAGAGTTCTTGAACGAATTGAACGAAACGCGGTGCATCGTGCGTTCCGTTTGCAAAACGTGAGAATTAGCAAGATTTCATCTCCAGAAGTGTAATACGGCGTATCTCGGCCATTTCTCAACGGATTCGTGCGAATCAAGTGTCATACGCGTTATTAGCGTCTGAAACAGACGGGGACCACGTTTTCGACGCGAAACACTCGCGGATGTCCGAGATACGAGAGTTCTTGAACGAATTGAACGTATTCATCGTCCGGAAGTGTAACACGGCGTATCTCGGCCATTTCTCAACGTATTCGTGCTTATCAAGTGTCATACGCGTTTCTAGCGTCTAAAACAGACGGGGACCACGCTTTCGACGCGAAACACTCGCGGATGTCCGAGATACGAGAGTTGTTGAACGAATTGAACGAAACGCGGTGCATCATGCGTTTTGCTTGCAAAACGTGAGAACTAGCAAGATTTCATCGACCGGAAGTGTAACACGGCGTATCTCGGCCATTTCTCAACGGATTCGTGCGAATCAAGTGTCATACGCGTTTTTAGCGTCTAAAACAGATGGGGAACACGTCTTCGACGCGAAACACTCGCGGATGTCCGAGATACGAGAGTTCTTGAACGAATTGAACGAAACGCGGTGCATCGTGCGTTTCGCTTGCAAAACGTGAGTACTAACAAGATTTCATCGTCCGGAAGTGTAACACGGCGTATCTCGGCCATTTCTCAACGGATTCGTGCGAATCAAGTGTCATACGCGTTTTTAGCGTCTAAAACAGACGGGGACCACGTTTTCGACGCGAAACACTCGCGGATGTCCGAGATACGAGACTTGTTGAACGAATTGAACGAAACGCGGTGCATCATGCGTTTTGCTTGCAAAACGTGAGAACTAGCAAGATTTCATCGACCGGAAGTGTAACACGGCGTATCTCGGCCATTTCTCAACGTATTCGTGCTTATCAAGTGTCATACGCGTTTCTAGCGTCTAAAACAGACGGGGACCACGTCTTCGACGCGAAACACTCGCGGATGTCCGAGATACGAGGGTTCTTGAACGAATTGAACGAAACGCGGTGCATCGTGCGTTTCGCTTGCAAAACGTGAGTACTATCAAGATTTCATCGTCTGGAAGTGTAACACGGCGTATCTCGGCCATTTCTCAACGGATTCGTGCGAATCAAGTGTCATACGCGTTTTTAGCGTCTAAAACAGACGGGGACCATGTTTTCGACGCGAAACACTCGCGGATGTCCGAGATACGAGAGTTGTTGAACGAATTGAACGAAACGCGGTGCATCATGCGTTTTGCTTGCAAAACGTGAGAACTAGCAAGATTTCATCGACCGGAAGTGTAACACGGCGTATATCGGCCATTTCTCAACGTATTCGTGCTTATCAAGTGTCATACGCGTTTCTAGCGTCTAAAACAGACGGGGACCACGTCTTCGACGCGAAACACTCGCGGATGTCCGAGATACGAGAGTTGTTGAACGAATTGAACGAAACGCGGTGCATCATGCGTTTTGCTTGCAAAACGTGAGAACTAGCATGATTTCATCGTCCGGAAGTGTAACACGGCGTATCTCGGCCATTTCTCAACGTATTCGTGCTTATCAAGTGTCATACGCGTTTTTAGCGTCTAAAACAGACGGGGACCACGTTTTCGACGCGAAACAATCGCGGATGTCCGAGATACGAGGGTTCTTGAACGAATTGAACGTATTCATCGTCCGGAAGTGTAACACGGCGTATCTCGGCCATTTCTCAACGGATTCGTGCGAATCAAGTATCATACGCGTTTTTAGCGTCTAAAACAGACGGGGACCACGTTTTCGACGCGAAACACTAGCGGATGTCCGAGATACGAAATGTTCGTGAACGAATTGAACGAAACGCGGTGCATCGTGCGTTTCGCTTGCAAAACGTGAGTACTATCAAGATTTCATCGTCCGGAAGTGTAACACGGCGTATCTCGGCCATTTCTCAACGGATTCGTGCGAATCAAGTGTCATACGCGTTTATGGCGTCCAAAACAGACGGGGACCACGTTTTCGACGCGATACACTCGCGGATGTCCGAGATACGAAAGTTCTTGAACGAATTGAACGAATTCATCGTCCGGAAGTGTAACACGGCGTATCTCGGCCATTTCTCAACGGATTCGTGCGAATCAAGTGTCATACGCGTTTTTAGCGTCTAGAACAGACGGGGACCACGTTTTCGACGCGAAACACTCGCGGATGTCCGAGATACGAGAGTTGTTGAACGAATTGAACGAAACGCGGTGCATCATGCGTTTTGCTTGCAAAACGTGAGAACTAGCAAGATTTCACCGACCGGAAGTGTAACACGGCGTATCTCGGCCATTTCTCAACGGATTCGTGCGAATCAAGTGTCATACGCGTTTTTAGCGTCTAAAACAGATGGGGACCACGTTTTCGACGCGAAACACTCGCGGATGTCCGAGATACGAGAGTTCTTGAACGAATTGAACGAAACGCGGTGCATCGTGCGTTTCGCTTGCAAAACGTGAGTACTAGCAAGATTTCACCGACCGGAAGTGTAACACGGCGTATCTCGGCCATTTCTCAACGGATTCGTGCGAATCAAGTGTCATACGCGTTTTTAGCGTCTAAAACAGATGGGGACCACGTTTTCGACGCGAAACACTCGCGGATGTCCGAGATACGAGAGTTCTTGAACGAATTGAACGAAACGCGGTGCATCGTGCGTTTCGCTTGCAAAACGTGAGTACTATCAAGATTTCATCGTCCGGAAGTGTAACACGGCGTATCTCGGCCATTTCTCAACGGATTCGTGCGAATCAAGTGTCATACGCGTTTATAGCGTCCAAAACAGACGGGACCACGTTTTCGACGCGATACACTCGCGGATGTCCGAGATACGAAAGTTCTTGAACGAATTGAACGAATTCATCGTCCGGAAGTGTAACATGGCGTATCTCGGCCATTTCTCAACGGATTCGTGCGAATCAAGTGTCATACGCGTTTTTAGCGTCTAGAACAGACGGGGACCACGTTTTCGACGCGAAACACTCGCGGATGTCCGAGATACGAGAGTTGTTGAACGAATTGAACGAAACGCGGTGCATCGTGCGTTTCGCTTGCAAAACGTGAGTACTATCAAGATTTCATCGTCCGGAAGTGTAACACGGCGTATCTCGGCCATTTCTCACGATTCGTGCGAATCAAGTGTCATACGCGTTTATAGCGTCCAAAACAGACGGGGACCACGTTTTCGACGCGATACACTCGCGGATGTCCGAGATACGAAAGTTCTTGAACGAATTGAACGATTTCATCGTCCGGAAGTGTAACACGGCGTATCTCGGCCATTTCTCAACGGATTCGTGCGAATCAAGTGTCATACGCGTTTTTAGCGTCTAAAACAGACGGGGACCACGTTTTCGACGCGAAACACTCGCGGATGTCCGAGATACGAGAGTTCTTGAACGAATTGAACGTATTCATCGTCCGGAAGTGTAACACGGCTTATCTCGGCCATTTCTCAACGGATTCGTGCGAATCAAGTGTCATACGCGTCTTAGCGTCTAAAACAGACGGGGACCACGTTTTCGACGCGAAACACTCGCGGATGTCCGAGATACGAGAGTTCTTGAACGAATTGAACGAAACGCGGTGCATCGTACGTTTCGCTTGCAAAATGTGAGTACTATCAAGATTTCATCGTCCGGAAGTGTAACACGGCGTACCTCGGCCATTTCTCGACTGATTCGTGCGAATCAAATGTCATACGCGTTTATAGCGTCCAAAACAGACGGGGACCACGTTTTCGACGCGAAACACTCGCGGATGTCCGAGATACGAGAGTTCTTGAACGAATTGAACGAAACGCGGTGCATCGTGCGTTCCGTTTGCAAAACGTGAGAATTAGCAAGATTTCATCTCCAGAAGTGTAATACGGCGTATCTCGGCCATTTCTCAACGGATTCGTGCGAATCAAGTGTCATACGCGTTATTAGCGTCTGAAACAGACGGGGACCAACGTTTTCGACGCGAAACACTCGCGGATGTCCGAGATACGAGAGTTCTTGAACGATTGAACGTATTCATCGTCCGGAAGTGTAACACGGCGTATCTCGGCCATTTCTCAACGTATTCGTGCTAATCAAGTGTCATACGCGTTTCTAGCGTCTAAAACAGACGGGACCACGCTTTCGACGCGAAACACTCGCGGATGTCCGAGATACGAGAGTTGTTGAACGAATTGAACGAAACGCGGTGCATCATGCGTTTTGCTTGCAAAACGTGAGAACTAGCAAGATTTCATCGACCGGAAGTGTAACACGGCGTATCTCGGCCATTTCTCAACGTATTCGTGCTTATCAAGTGTCATACGCGTTTCTAGCGTCTAAAACAGACGGGGACCACGTCTTCGACGCGAAACACTCGCGGATGTCCGAGATACGAGAGTTGTTGAACGAATTGAACGAAACGCGGTGCATCATGCGTTTTGCTTGCAAAACGTGAGAACTAGCAAGATTTCATCGTCCGGAAGTGTAACACGGCGTATCTCGGCCATTCTCAACGTATTCGTGCTTATCAAGTGTCATACGCGTTTCTAGCGTCTAAAACAGACGGGGACCACGTTTTCGACGCGAAACACTCGCGGATGTCCGAAATACGAGAGTTCTTGAACGAATTGAACGAAACGCGGTGCATCGTGCGTTTCGTTTGCAAAACGTGAGAACTAGCAAGATTTCATCTCCAGAAGTGTAACACGGCGTATCTCGGCCATTTCTCACGGATTCGTGCGAATCAAGTGTCATACGCGTTTTTAGCGTCTAAAACAGACGGGGACCACGTCTTCGACGCGAAACACTCGCGGATGTCCGAGATACGAGAGTTCTTGAACGAATTGAACGAATTCATCGTCCGGAAGTGTAACACGGCGTATCTCGGCCATTTCTCAACGGATTCGTGCGAATCAAGTGTCATACGCGTTTTTAGCGTCTAAACAGACGGGGACCACGTTTTCGACGTGAAACACTTGCGGATGTCCGAGATACGAGAGTTCTTGAACGAATTGAACGAAACGCGGTGCATCGTGCGTTTCGCTTGCAAAACGTGAGAACTAGCAAGATTTCATCGTACGGAAGTGTAACACGGCGTATCTCGGCAATTTCTCAACGGATTCGTGCGAATCAAGTGCCACACGCGTTTTTAGCGTCTAAAACAGACGGGGACCACGTTTTCGACGCGAAACACTCGCGGATGTCCGAGATACGAAAGTTCTTGAACGAATTGAACGAATTCATCGTCCGGAAGTGTAACACGGCGTATCTCGGCCATTTCTCAACGGATTCGTGCGAATCAAGTGTCATACGCGTATCTAGCGTCTAAAACAGACGGGGACCACGTCTTCGACGCGAAACACTCGCGGATGTCCGAGATACGAGAGTTGTTGAACGAATTGAACGAAACGCGGTGCATCATGCGTTTTGCTTGCAAAACGTGAGAACTAGCAAGATTTCATCGTCCGGAAGTGTAACAAGGCGTATCTCGGCATTTCTCAACGTATTCGTGCTTATCA
This sequence comes from Priocnemis perturbator, assembly GCA_963942575.1. NCBI lineage: Eukaryota > Metazoa > Arthropoda > Insecta > Hymenoptera > Pompilidae > Priocnemis > Priocnemis perturbator. The sequence continues at coordinate 20,069 of CAWWDK010000296.1, forward strand.
AGTGTCATACGCGTTTCTAGCGTCTAAAACAGACGGGGACCACGTTTTCCGACGCGAACACTCGCGGATGTCCGAGATACGAGAGTTCTTGAACGAATTGAACGAAACGCGGTGCATCGTGCGTTTCGTTTGCAAAACGTGAGAACTAGCAAGATTTCATCTCCAGAAGTGTAACACGGCGTATCTCGGCCATTTCTCAACGGATTCGTGCGAATCAAGTGTCATACGCGATTTTAGCGTCTAAACAGACGGGGACCACGTCTTCGACGCGAAACACTCGCGGATGTCCGAGATACGAGAGTTGTTGAACGAATTGAACGAAACGCGGTGCATCATGCGTTTTGCTTGCAAAACGTGAGAACTAGCAAGATTTCATCGACCGGAAGTGTAACACGCCGTATCTCGGCCATTTCTCAACGTATTCGTGCTTATCAAGTGTCATACGCGTATCTAGCGTCTAAAACAGACGGGGACCACGTCTTCGACGCGAAACACTCGCGGATGTCCGAGATACGAGAGTTGTTGAACGAATTGAACGAAACGCGGTGCATCATGCGTTTTGCTTGCAAAACGTGAGAACTAGCAAGATTTCATCGTCCGGAGTGTAACAAGGCGTATCTCGGCCATTTCTCAACGTATTCGTGCTTATCAAGTGTCATACGCGTTTCTAGCGTCTAAAACAGACGGGGACCACGTTTTCGACGCGAAACACTCGCGGATGTCCGAGATACGAGAGTTCTTGAACGAATTGAACGAAACGCGGTGCATCGTGCGTTTCGTTTGCAAAACGTGAGAACTAGCAAGATTTCATCTCCAGAAGTGTAACACGGCGTATCTCGGCCATTTCTCAACGGATTCGTGCGAATCAAGTGTCATACGCGATTTTAGCGTCTAAAACAGACGGGGACCACGTCTTCGACGCGAAACACTCGCGGATGTCCGAGATACGAGAGTTCTTGAACGAATTGAACGAATTCATCGTCCGGAAGTGCAACACGGCGTATCTCGGCCATTTCTCAACGGATTCGTGCGAATCAAGTGTCATACGCGTTTTTAGCGTCTAAAACAGACGGGGACCACGTTTTCGACGCGAAACACTCGCGGATGTCCGAGATACGAGAGTTCTTGAACGAATTGAACTTATTCATCGTCCGGAAGTGTAACACGGCGTATCTCGGCCATTTCTCAACGTATTCGTGCTTATCAAGTGTCATACGCGTTTCTAGCGTCTAAAACAGACGGGGACGACGTTTTCGACGCGAAGCACTCGCGGATGTCCGAGATACGAGAGTTCTTGAACGAATTGAACGAAACGCGGTGCATCGTGCGTTTCGTTTGCAAAACGTGAGAACTAGCAAGATTTCATCTCCAGAAGTATAACACGGCGTATCTCGGCCATTTCTCAACGGATTCGTGCGAATCAAGTGTCATACGCGTTTTTAGCGTCTAAAACAGACGGGGACCACGTCTTCGACGCGAAACACTCGCGGATGTCCGAGATACGAGAGTTCTTGAACGAATTGAACGAATTCATCGTCCGGAAGTGTAACACGGCGTATCTCGGCCATTTCTCAACGGATTCGTGCGAATCAAGTGTCATACGCGTTTTTAGCGTCTAAAACAGACGGGGACCACGTTTTCGACGCGAAACACTTGCGGATGTCCGAGATACGAGAGTTCTTGAACGAATTGAACGAAACGCGGTGCATCGTGCGTTTCGCTTGCAAAACGTGAGTACTATCAAGATTTCATCGTCCGGAAGTGTAACACGGCGTATCTCGGCCATTTCTCAACGGATTCGTGCGAATCAAGTGTCATACGCGTTTATGGCGTCCAAAACAGACGAGGACCACGTTTTCGACGCGATACACTCGCGGATGTCCGAGATACGAAAGTTCTTGAACGAATTGAACGAATTCATCGTCCGGAAGTGTAACACGGCGTAACTCGGCCATTTCTCAACAGATTCGTGCGAATCAAGTGTCATACGCGTTTATAGCGTCCAAAACAGACGGGGACCACGTTTTCGACGCGATACACTCGCGGATGTCCGAGATACGAAAGTTCTTGAACGAATTGAACGAATTCATCGTCCGGAAGTGTAACACGGCGTATCTCGGCCATTTCTCAACGGATTCGTGCGAATCAAGTGTCATACGCGTTTTTAGCGTCTAAAACAGACGGGGACCACGTTTTCGACGCGAAACACTCGCGGATGTCCGAGATACGAGAGTTCTTGAACGAATTGAACGAAACGCGGTGCATCATGCGTTTTGCTTGCAAAACGTGAGAACTAGCAAGATTTCATCGACCGGAAGTGTAACACGGCGTATCTCGGCCATTTCTCAACGGATTCGTGCGAATCAAGTGTCATACGCGTTTTTAGCGTCTAAAACAGATGGGGACCACGTTTTCGACGCGAAACACTCGCGGATGTCCGAGATACGAGAGTTCTTGAACGAATTGAACGAATTCATCGTCCGGAAGTGTAATACGGCGTATCTCGGCCATTTCTCAACGGATTCGTGCGAATCAAGTGTCATACGCGTTTTTAGCGTCTAAAACAGACGGGGACCATGTTGTCGACGCGAAACACTCGCGGATGTCCGAGATACGAGAGTTGTTGAACGAATTGAACGAAACGCGGTGCATCATGCGTTTTGCTTGCAAAACGTGAGAACTAGCAAGATTTCATCGACCGGAAGTGTAACACGGCGTATCTCGGCCATTTCTCAACGTATTCGTGCTTATCAAGTGTCATACGCGTTTCTAGCGTCTAAAACAGACGGGGACCACGTCTTCGACGCGAAACACTCGCGGATGTCCGAGATACGAGAGTTGTTGAACGAATTGAACGAAACGCGGTGCATCATGCGTTTTGCTTGCAAAACGTGAGAACTAGCAAGATTTCATCGTCCGGAAGTGTAACACGGCGTATCTCGGCCATTTCTCAACGTATTCGTGCTTATCAAGTGTCATACGCGTTTCTAGCGTCTAAAACAGACGGGGACCACGTTTTCTACGCAAAACACTCGCGGATGTCCGAGATACGAGAGTTCTTGAACGAATTGAACGAAACGCGGTGCATCGTGCGTTTCGTTTGCACAACGTGAGAACTAGCAAGATTTCATCTCCAGAAGTGTAACACGGCGTATCTCGGCCATTTCTCAACGGATTCGTGCGAATCAAGTGTCATACGCGTTTTTAGCGTCTAAAACAGACGGGACCACGTCTTCGACGCGAAACACTCGCGGATGTCCGAGATACGAGAGTTCTTGAACGAATTGAACGTATTCATCGTCCGGAAGTGTAACACGGCGTATCTCGGCCATTTCTCAACGGATTCGTGCGAATCAAGTGTCATACGCGTTTCTAGCGTCTAAAACAGACGGGGACCACGTTTTCTACGCGAAACACTCGCGGATGTCCGAGATACGAGAGTTCTTGAACGAATTGAACGAAACGCGGTGCATCGTGCGTTTCGTTTGCACAACGTGAGAACTAGCAAGATTTCATCGTCCGGAAGTGCAACACGGCGTATCTCGGTCATTTCTCAACGGATTCGTGCGAATCAAGTGTCATACGCGTTTTTAGCGTCTAAACAGACGGGGATCACGTCTTCGACGCGAAGCACTCGCGGATGTCCGAGATACGACAGTTCTTGAACGAATTGAACGAATTCATCGTCCGGAAGTGTAACACGGCGTATCTCGGCCATTTCTCAACGGATTCGTGCGAATCAAGTGTCATACGCGTTTTAGCGTCTAAAACAGACGGGGACCACGTTTTCGACGCGAAACACTCGCGGATGTCCGAGATACGAGAGTTCTTGAACGAATTGAACGTATTCATCGTCCGGAAGTGTACACGGCTTATCTCGGCCATTTCTCAACGGATTCGTGCGAATCAAGTGTCATACGCGTCTTTAGCGTCTAAAACAGACGGGGACCACGTTTTCGACGCGAAACACTCGCGGATGTCCGAGATACGAGAGTTCTTGAACGAATTGAACGAAACGCGGTGCATCGTACGTTTCGCTTGCAAAATGTGAGTACTATCAAGATTTCATCGTCCGGAAGTGTAACACGGCGTACCTCGGCCATTTCTTGACTGATTCGTGCGAATCAAATGTCATACGCGTTTATAGCGTCCAAACAGACGGGGACCACGTTTCGACGCGAAACACTCGCGGATGTCCGAGATACGAGAGTTCTTGAACGAATTGAACGAAACGCGGTGCATCGTGCGTTCCGTTTGCAAAACGTGAGAATTAGCAAGATTTCATCTCCAGAAGTGTAATACGGCGTATCTCGGCCATTTCTCAACGGATTCGTGCGAATCAAGTGTCATACGCGTAATTAGCGTCTGAAACAGACGGGGACCACGTTTTCGACGCGAAACACTCGCGGATGTCCGAGATACGAGAGTTCTTGAACGAATTGAACGTATTCATCGTCCGGAAGTGTAACACGGCGTATCTCGGCCATTTCTCAACGTATTCGTGCTTATCAAGTGTCATACGCGTTTCTAGCGTCTAAAACAGACGGGGACCACGCTTTCGACGCGAAACACTCGCGGATGTCCGAGATACGAGAGTTGTTGAACGAATTGAACGAAACGCGGTGCATCATGCGTTTTGCTTGCAAAACGTGAGAACTAGCAAGATTTCATCGACCGGAAGTGTAACACGGCGTATCTCGGCCATTTCTCAACGGATTCGTGCGAATCAAGTGTCATACGCGTTTTTAGCGTCTAAAACAGATGGGGAACACGTCTTCGACGCGAAACACTCGCGGATGTCCGAGATACGAGAGTTCTTGAACGAATTGAACGAAACGCGGTGCATCGTGCGTTTCGCTTGCAAAACGTGAGTACTATCAAGATTTCATCGTCCGGAAGTGTAACACGGCGTATCTCGGCCATTTCTCAACGGATTCGTGCGAATCAAGTGTCATACGCGTTTTTAGCGTCTAAAACAGACGGGGACCACGTTTTCGACGCGAAACACTCGCGGATGTCCGAGATACGAGACTTGTTGAACGAATTGAACGAAACGCGGTGCATCATGCGTTTTGCTTGCAAAACGTGAGAACTAGCAAGATTTCATCGACCGGAAGTGTAACACGGCGTATCTCGGCCATTTCTCAACGTATTCGTGCTTATCAAGTGTCATACGCGTTTCTAGCGTCTAAAACAGACGGGGACCACGTCTTCGACGCGAAACACTCGCGGATGTCCGAGATACGAGAGTTGTTGAACGAATTGAACGAAACGCGGTGCATCATGCGTTTTGCTTGCAAAACGTGAGAACTAGCAAGATTTCATCGTCCGGAAGTGTAACACGGCGTATCTCGGCCATTTCTCAACGTATTCGTGCTTATCAAGTGTCATACGCGTTTCTAGCGTCTAAAACAGACGGGGACCACGTTTTCGACGCGAAACACTCGCGGATGTCCGAGATACGAGAGTTCTTGAACGAATTGAACGAAACGCGGTGCATCGTGCGTTTCGTTTGCAAAACGTGAGAACTAGCAAGATTTCATCTCCAGAAGTGTAACACGGCGTATCTCGGCCATTTCTCAACGGATTCGTGCGAATCAAGTGTCATACGCGTTTTTAGCGTCTAAAACAGACGGGGACCACGTCTTCGACGCGAAACACTCGCGGATGTCCGAGATACGAGAGTTCTTGAACGAATTGAACGAATTCATCGTCCGGAAGTGTAACACGGCGTATCTCGGCCATTTCTCAACGGATTCGTGCGAATCAAGTGTCATACGCGTTTTTAGCGTCTAAAACAGATGGGGACCACGTTTTCGACGCGAAACACTCGCGGATGTCCGAGATACGAGAGTTCTTGAACGAATTGAACGAAACGCGGTGCATCGTGCGTTTCGCTTGCAAAACGTGAGTAGTATCAAGATTTCATCGTCTGGAAGTGTAACACGGCGTATCTCGGCCATTTCTCAACGGATTCGTGCGAATCAAGTGTCATACGCGTTTTTAGCGTCTAAAACAGACGGGGACCATGTTTTCGACGCGAAACACTCGCGGATGTCCGAGATACGAGAGTTGTTGAACGAATTGAACGAAACGCGGTGCATCATGCGTTTTGCTTGCAAAACGTGAGAACTAGCAAGATTTCATCGACCGGAAGTGTAACACGGCGTATCTCGGCCATTTCTCAACGTATTCGTGCTTATCAAGTGTCATACGCGTTTCTAGCGTCTAAAACAGACGGGGACCACGTCTTCGACGCGAAACACTCGCGGATGTCCGAGATACGAGAGTTGTTGAACGAATTGAACGAAACGCGGTGCATCATGCGTTTTGCTTGCAAAACGTGAGAACTAGCATGATTTCATCGTCCGGAAGTGTAACACGGCGTATCTCGGCCATTTCTCAACGTATTCGTGCTTATCAAGTGTCATACGCGTTTTTAGCGTCTAAAACAGACGGGGACCACGTTTTCGACGCGAAACACTCGCGGATGTCCGAGATACGAGGGTTCTTGAACGAATTGAACGTATTCATCGTCCGGAAGTGTAACACGGCGTATCTCGGCCATTTCTCAACGGATTCGTGCGAATCAAGTGTCATACGCGTTTATAGCGTCCAAAACAGACGGGGACCACGTTTTCGACGCGATACACTCGCGGATGTCCGAGATACGAAAGTTCTTGAACGAATTGAACGAATTCATCGTCCGGAAGTGTAACACGGCTTATCTCGGCCATTTCTCAACGGATTCGTGCGAATCAAGTGTCATACGCGTCTTTAGCGTCTAAAACAGACGGGGACCACGTTTTCGACGCGAAACACTCGCGGATGTCCGAGATACGAGAGTTCTTGAACGAATTGAACGAAACGCGGTGCATCGTACGTTTCGCTTGCAAAATGTGAGTACTATCAAGATTTCATCGTCCGGAAGTGTAACACGGCGTACCTCGGCCATTTCTCGACTGATTCGTGCGAATCAAATGTCATACGCGTTTATAGCGTCCAAAACAGACGGGGACCACGTTTTCGACGCGAAACACTCGCGGATGTCCGAGATACGAGAGTTCTTGAACGAATTGAACGAAACGCGGTGCATCGTGCGTTCCGTTTGCAAAACGTGAGAATTAGCAAGTTTTCATCTCCAGAAGTGTAATACGGCGTATCTCGGCCATTTCTCAACGGATTCGTGCGAATCAAGTGTCATACGCGTTATTAGCGTCTGAAACAGACGGGGACCACGTTTTCGACGCGAAACACTCGCGGATGTCCGAGATACGAGAGTTCTTGAACGAATTGAACGTATTCATCGTCCGGAAGTGTAACACGGCGTATCTCGGCCATTTCTCAACGTATTCGTGCTTATCAAGTGTCATACGCGTTTCTAGCGTCTAAAACAGACGGGGACCACGCTTTCGACGCGAAACACTCGCGGATGTCCGAGATACGAGAGTTGTTGAACGAATTGAACGAAACGCGGTGCATCATGCGTTTTGCTTGCAAAACGTGAGAACTAGCAAGATTTCATCGACCGGAAGTGTAACACGGCGTATCTCGGCCATTTCTCAACGGATTCGTGCGAATCAAGTGTCATACGCGTTTTTAGCGTCTAAAACAGATGGGGAACACGTCTTCGACGCGAAACACTCGCGGATGTCCGAGATACGAGAGTTCTTGAACGAATTGAACGAAACGCGGTGCATCGTGCGTTTCGCTTGCAAAACGTGAGTACTATCAAGATTTCATCGTCCGGAAGTGTAACACGGCGTATCTCGGCCATTTCTCAACGGATTCGTGCGAATCAAGTGTCATACGCGTTTTTAGCGTCTAAAACAGACGGGGACCACGTTTTCGACGCGAAACACTCGCGGATGTCCGAGATACGAGACTTGTTGAACGAATTGAACGAAACGCGGTGCATCATGCGTTTTGCTTGCAAAACGTGAGAACTAGCAAGATTTCATCGACCGGAAGTGTAACACGGCGTATCTCGGCCATTTCTCAACGGATTCGTGCGAATCAAGTGTCATACGCGTTTTTAGCGTCTAAAACAGATGGGGAACACGTTTTCGACGCGAAACACTCGCGGATGTCCGAGATACGAGAGTTCTTGAACGAATTGAACGAAACGCGGTGCATCGTGCGTTCCGTTTGCAAAACGTGAGAATTAGCAAGATTTCATCTCCAGAAGTGTAATACGGCGTATCTCGGCCATTTCTCAACGGATTCGTGCGAATCAAGTGTCATACGCGTTATTAGCGTCTGAAACAGACGGGGACCACGTTTTCGACGCGAAACACTCGCGGATGTCCGAGATACGAGAGTTCTTGAACGAATTGAACGTATTCATCGTCCGGAAGTGTAACACGGCGTATCTCGGCCATTTCTCAACGTATTCGTGCTTATCAAGTGTCATACGCGTTTCTAGCGTCTAAAACAGACGGGGACCACGCTTTCGACGCGAAACACTCGCGGATGTCCGAGATACGAGAGTTGTTGAACGAATTGAACGAAACGCGGTGCATCATGCGTTTTGCTTGCAAAACGTGAGAACTAGCAAGATTTCATCGACCGGAAGTGTAACACGGCGTATCTCGGCCATTTCTCAACGGATTCGTGCGAATCAAGTGTCATACGCGTTTTTAGCGTCTAAAACAGATGGGGAACACGTCTTCGACGCGAAACACTCGCGGATGTCCGAGATACGAGAGTTCTTGAACGAATTGAACGAAACGCGGTGCATCGTGCGTTTCGCTTGCAAAACGTGAGTACTATCAAGATTTCATCGTCCGGAAGTGTAACACGGCGTATCTCGGCCATTTCTCAACGGATTCGTGCGAATCAAGTGTCATACGCGTTTTTAGCGTCTAAAACAGACGGGGACCACGTTTTCGACGCGAAACACTCGCGGATGTCCGAGATACGAGACTTGTTGAACGAATTGAACGAAACGCGGTGCATCATGCGTTTTGCTTGCAAAACGTGAGAACTAGCAAGATTTCATCGACCGGAAGTGTAACACGGCGTATCTCGGCCATTTCTCAACGTATTCGTGCTTATCAAGTGTCATACGCGTTTCTAGCGTCTAAAACAGACGGGGACCACGTCTTCGACGCGAAACACTCGCGGATGTCCGAGATACGAGAGTTGTTGAACGAATTGAACGAAACGCGGTGCATCATGCGTTTTGCTTGCAAAACGTGAGAACTAGCAAGATTTCATCGTCCGGAAGTGTAACACGGCGTATCTCGGCCATTTCTCAACGTATTCGTGCTTATCAAGTGTCATACGCGTTTCTAGCGTATAAAACAGACGGGGACCACGTTTTCGACGCGAAACACTCGCGGATGTCCGAGATACGAGAGTTCTTGAACGAATTGAACGAATTCATCGTCCGGAAGTGTAACACGGCGTATCTCGGCCATTTCTCAACGGATTCGTGCGAATCAAGTGTCATACGCGTTTTTAGCGTCTAAAACAGACGGGGACCACGTTTTCGACGCGAAACACTTGCGGATGTCCGAGATACGAGAGTTCTTGAACGAATTGAACGAAACGCGGTGCATCGTGCGTTTCGCTTGCAAAACGTGAGAACTAGCAAGATTTCATCGTCCGGAAGTGTAACACGGCGTATCTCGGCAATTTCTCAACGGATTCGTGCGAATCAAGTGCCACACGCGTTTTTAGCGTCTAAAACAGACGGGGACCACGTTTTCGACGCGAAACACTCGCGGATGTCCGAGATACGAAAGTTCTTGAACGAATTGAACGAATTCATCGTCCGGAAGTGTAACACGGCGTATCTCGGCCATTTCTCAACGGATTCGTGCGAATCAAGTGTCATACGCGTTTTTAGCGTCTAAAACAGATGGGGACCACGTTTTCGACGCGAAACACTCGCGGATGTCCGAGATACGAGAGTTCTTGAACGAATTGAACGAAACGCGGTGCATCGTGCGTTTCGCTTGCAAAACGTGAGAACTAGCAAGATTTCATCGTCCGGAAGTGTAACACGGCGTATCTCGGCAATTTCTCAACGGATTCGTGCGAATCAAGTGCCACACGCGTTTTTAGCGTCTAAAACAGACGGGGACCACGTTTTCGACGCGAAACACTCGCGGATGTCCGAGATACGAAAGTTCTTGAACGAATTGAACGAATTCATCGTCCGGAAGTGTAACACGGCGTATCTCGGCCATTTCTCAACGGATTCGTGCGAATCAAGTGTCATACGCGTTTTTAGCGTCTAAAACAGATGGGGACCACGTTTTCGACGCGAAACACTCGCGGATGTCCGAGATACGAGAGTTCTTGAACGAATTGAACGAAACGCGGTGCATCGTGCGTTTCGCTTGCAAAACGTGAGAACTAGCAAGATTTCATCGTCCGGAAGTGTAACACGGCGTATCTCGGCAATTTCTCAACGGATTCGTGCGAATCAAGTGCCACACGCGTTTTTAGCGTCTAAAACAGACGGGGACCACGTTTTCGACGCGAAACACTCGCGGATGTCCGAGATACGAAAGTTCTTGAACGAATTGAACGAATTCATCGTCCGGAAGTGTAACACGGCGTATCTCGGCCATTTCTCAACGGATTCGTGCGAATCAAGTGTCATACGCGTTTTTAGCGTCTAAAACAGATGGGGACCACGTTTTCGACGCGAAACACTCGCGGATGTGCGAGATACGAGAGTTCTTGAACGAATTGAACGAAACGCGGTGCATCGTGCGTTTCGCTTGCAAAACGTGAGTACTATCAAGATTTCATCGTCTGGAAGTGTAACACGGCGTATCTCGGCCATTTCTCAACGGATTCGTGCGAATCAAGTGTCATACGCGTTTTTAGCGTCTAAAACAGACGGGGACCATGTTTTCGACGCGAAACACTCGCGGATGTCCGAGATACGAGAGTTGTTGAACGAATTGAACGAAACGCGGTGCATCATGCGTTTTGCTTGCAAAACGTGAGAACTAGCAAGATTTCATCGACCGGAAGTGTAACACGGCGTATCTCGGCCATTTCTCAACGGATTCGTGCGAATCAAGTGTCATACGCGTTTTTAGCGTCTAAAACAGACGGGGACCACGTTTTCGACGCGAAACACTTGCGGATGTCCGAGATACGAGAGTTCTTGAACGAATTGAACGAAACGCGGTGCATCGTGCGTTTCGCTTGCAAAACGTGAGAACTAGCAAGATTTCATCGTCCGGAAGTGTAACACGGCGTATCTCGGCAATTTCTCAACGGATTCGTGCGAATCAAGTGCCACACGCGTTTTTAGCGTCTAAAACAGACGGGGACCACGTTTTCGACGCGAAACACTCGCGGATGTCCGAGATACGAGGGTTCTTGAACGAATTGAACGTATTCATCGTCCGGAAGTGTAACACGGCGTATCTCGGCCATTTCTCAACGGATTCGTGCGAATCAAGTGTCATACGCGTTTATAGCGTCCAAAACAGACGGGGACCACGTTTTCGACGCGATACACTCGCGGATGTCAGAGATACGAAAGTTCTTGAACGAATTGAACGAATTCATCGTCCGGAAGTGTAACACGGCGTATCTCGGCCATTTCTCAACGGATTCGTGCGAATCAAGTGTCATACGCGTTTTTAGCGTCTAAAACAGACGGGGACCATGTTTTCGACGCGAAACACTCGCGGATGTCCGAGATACGAGAGTTGTTGAACGAATTGAACGAAACGCGGTGCATCATGCGTTTTGCTTGCAAAACGTGAGAACTAGCAAGATTTCATCGACCGGAAGTGTAACACGGCGTATCTCGGCCATTTCTCAACGTATTCGTGCTTATCAAGTGTCATACGCGTTTCTAGCGTCTAAAACAGACGGGGACCACGTCTTCGACGCGAAACACTCGCGGATGTCCGAGATACGAGAGTTGTTGAACGAATTGAACGAAACGCGGTGCATCATGCGTTTTGCTTGCAAAACGTGAGAACTAGCAAGATTTCATCGTCCGGAAGTGTAACACGGCGTATCTCGGCCATTTCTCAACGTATTCGTGCTTATCAAGTGTCATACGCGTTTCTAGCGTCTAAAACAGACGGGGACCACGTTTTCTACGCGAAACACTCGCGGATGTCCGAGATACGAGAGTTCTTGAACGAATTGAACGAAACGCGGTGCATCGTGCGTTTCGTTTGCACAACGTGAGAACTAGCAAGATTTCATCTCCAGAAGTGTAACACGGCGTATCTCGGCCATTTCTCAACGGATTCGTGCGAATCAAGTGTCATACGCGTTTTTAGCGTCTAAAACAGACGGGGACCACGTCTTCGACGCGAAACACTCGCGGATGTCCGAGATACGAGAGTTCTTGAACGAATTGAACGTATTCATCGTCCGGAAGTGTAACACGGCGTATCTCGGCCATTTCTCAACGGATTCGTGCGAATCAAGTGTCATACGCGTTTCTAGCGTCTAAAACAGACGGGGACCACGTTTTCTACGCGAAACACTCGCGGATGTCCGAGATACGAGAGTTCTTGAACGAATTGAACGAAACGCGGTGCATCGTGCGTTTCGTTTGCACAACGTGAGAACTAGCAAGATTTCATCGTCCGGAAGTGCAACACGGCGTATCTCGGTCATTTCTCAACGGATTCGTGCGAATCAAGTGTCATACGCGTTTTTAGCGTCTAAAACAGACGGGGATCACGTCTTCGACGCGAAACACTCGCGGATGTCCGAGATACGACAGTTCTTGAACGAATTGAACGAATTCATCGTCCGGAAGTGTAACACGGCGTATCTCGGCCATTTCTCAACGGATTCGTGCGAATCAAGTGTCATACGCGTTTTTAGCGTCTAAAACAGACGGGGACCACGTTTTCGACGCGAAACACTCGCGGATGTCCGAGATACGAGAGTTCTTGAACGAATTGAACGTATTCATCGTCCGGAAGTGTAACACGGCTTATCTCGGCCATTTCTCAACGGATTCGTGCGAATCAAGTGTCATACGCGTCTTTAGCGTCTAAAACAGACGGGGACCACGTTTTCGACGCGAAACACTCGCGGATGTCCGAGATACGAGAGTTCTTGAACGAATTGAACGAAACGCGGTGCATCGTACGTTTCGCTTGCAAAATGTGAGTACTATCAAGATTTCATCGTCCGGAAGTGTAACACGGCGTACCTCGGCCATTTCTCGACTGATTCGTGCGAATCAAATGTCATACGCGTTTATAGCGTCCAAAACAGACGGGGACCACGTTTTCGACGCGAAACACTCGCGGATGTCCGAGATACGAGAGTTCTTGAACGAATTGAACGAAACGCGGTGCATCGTGCGTTCCGTTTGCAAAACGTGAGAATTAGCAAGATTTCATCTCCAGAAGTGTAATACGGCGTATCTCGGCCATTTCTCAACGGATTCGTGCGAATCAAGTGTCATTCGCGTTATTAGCGTCTGAAACAGACGGGGACCACGTTTTCGACGCGAAACACTCGCGGATGTCCGAGATACGAGAGTTCTTGAACGAATTGAACGTATTCATCGTCCGGAAGTGTAACACGGCGTATCTCGGCCATTTCTCAACGTATTCGTGCTTATCAAGTGTCATACGCGTTTCTAGCGTCTAAAACAGACGGGGACCACGCTTTCGACGCGAAACACTCGCGGATGTCCGAGATACGAGAGTTGTTGAACGAATTGAACGAAACGCGGTGCATCATGCGTTTTGCTTGCAAAACGTGAGAACTAGCAAGATTTCATCGACCGGAAGTGTAACACGGCGTATCTCGGCCATTTCTCAACGTATTCGTGCTTATCAAGTGTCATACGCGTTTCTAGCGTCTAAAACAGACGGGGACCACGTCTTCGACGCGAAACACTCGCGGATGTCCGAGATACGAGAGTTGTTGAACGAATTGAACGAAACGCGGTGCATCATGCGTTTTGCTTGCAAAACGTGAGAACTAGCAAGATTTCATCGTCCGGAAGTGTAACACGGCGTATCTCGGCCATTTCTCAACGTATTCGTGCTTATCAAGTGTCATACGCGTTTCTAGCGTCTAAAACAGACGGGGACCACGTTTTCTACGCGAAACACTCGCGGATGTCCGAGATACGAGAGTTCTTGAACGAATTGAACGAAACGCGGTGCATCGTGCGTTTCGTTTGCACAACGTGAGAACTAGCAAGATTTCATCTCCAGAAGTGTAACACGGCGTATCTCGGCCATTTCTCAACGGATTCGTGCGAATCAAGTGTCATACGCGTTTTTAGCGTCTAAAACAGACGGGGACCACGTCTTCGACGCGAAACACTCGCGGATGTCCGAGATACGAGAGTTCTTGAACGAATTGAACGTATTCATCGTCCGGAAGTGTAACACGGCGTATCTCGGCCATTTCTCAACGGATTCGTGCGAATCAAGTGTCATACGCGTTTCTAGCGTCTAAAACAGACGGGGACCACGTTTTCTACGCGAAACACTCGCGGATGTCCGAGATACGAGAGTTCTTGAACGAATTGAACGAAACGCGGTGCATCGTGCGTTTCGTTTGCACAACGTGAGAACTAGCAAGATTTCATCGTCCGGAAGTGCAACACGGCGTATCTCGGTCATTTCTCAACGGATTCGTGCGAATCAAGTGTCATACGCGTTTTTAGCGTCTAAAACAGACGGGGATCACGTCTTCGACGCGAAACACTCGCGGATGTCCGAGATACGAGAGTTCTTGAACGAATTGAACGTATTCATCGTCCGGAAGTGTAACACGGCGTATCTCGGCCATTTCTCAACGTATTCGTGCTTATCAAGTGTCATACGCGTTTCTAGCGTCTAAAACAGACGGGGACCACGCTTTCGACGCGAAACACTCGCGGATGTCCGAGATACGAGAGTTGTTGAACGAATTGAACGAAACGCGGTGCATCATGCGTTTTGCTTGCAAAACGTGAGAACTAGCAAGATTTCATCGACCGGAAGTGTAACACGGCGTATCTCGGCCATTTCTCAACGGATTCGTGCGAATCAAGTGTCATACGCGTTTTTAGCGTCTAAAACGGATGGGGAACACGTCTTCGACGCGAAACACTCGCGGATGTCCGAGATACGAGAGTTCTTGAACGAATTGAACGAAACGCGGTGCATCGTGCGTTTCGCTTGCAAAACGTGAGCACTATCAAGATTTCATCGTCCGGAAGTGTAACACGGCGTATCTCGGCCATTTCTCAACGGATTCGTGCGAATCAAGTGTCATACGCGTTTTTAGCGTCTAAAACAGACGGGGACCACGTTTTCGACGCGAAACACTCGCGGATGTCCGAGATACGAGACTTGTTGAACGAATTGAACGAAACGCGGTGCATCATGCGTTTTGCTTGCAAAACGTGAGAACTAGCAAGATTTCATCGACCGGAAGTGTAACACGGCGTATCTCGGCCATTTCTCAACGTATTCGTGCTTATCAAGTGTCATACGCGTTTCTAGCGTCTAAAACAGACGGGGACCACGTCTTCGACGCGAAACACTCGCGGATGTCCGAGATACGAGAGTTGTTGAACGAATTGAACGAAACGCGGTGCATCATGCGTTTTGCTTGCAAAACGTGAGAACTAGCAAGATTTCATCGTCCGGAAGTGTAACACGGCGTATCTCGGCCATTTCTCAACGTATTCGTGCTTATCAAGTGTCATACGCGTTTCTAGCGTCTAAAACAGACGGGGACCACGTTTTCTACGCGAAACACTCGCGGATGTCCGAGATACGAGAGTTCTTGAACGAATTGATCGAAACGCGGTGCATCGTGCGTTTCGTTTGCACAACGTGAGAACTAGCAAGATTTCATCTCCAGAAGTGTAACACGGCGTATCTCGGCCATTTCTCAACGGATTCGTGCGAATCAAGTGTCATACGCGTTTTTAGCGTCTAAAACAGACGGGGACCACGTCTTCGACGCGAAACACTCGCGGATGTCCGAGATACGAGAGTTCTTGAACGAATTGAACGTATTCATCGTCCGGAAGTGTAACACGGCGTATCTCGGCCATTTCTCAACGGATTCGTGCGAATCAAGTGTCATACGCGTTTCTAGCGTCTAAAACAGACGGGGACCACGTTTTCTACGCGAAACACTCGCGGATGTCCGAGATACGAGAGTTCTTGAACGAATTGAACGAAACGCGGTGCATCGTGCGTTTCGTTTGCACAACGTGAGAACTAGCAAGATTTCATCGTCCGGAAGTGCAACACGGCGTATCTCGGTCATTTCTCAACGGATTCGTGCGAATCAAGTGTCATACGCGTTTTTAGCGTCTAAAACAGACGGGGATCACGTCTTCGACGCGAAACACTCGCGGATGTCCGAGATACGACAGTTCTTGAACGAATTGAACGAATTCATCGTCCGGAAGTGTAACACGGCGTACCTCGGCCATTTCTCGACTGATTCGTGCGAATCAAATGTCATACGCGTTTATAGCGTCCAAAACAGACGGGGACCACGTTTTCGACGCGAAACACTCGCGGATGTCCGAGATACGAGAGTTTTTGAACGAATTGAACGAAACGCGGTGCATCGTGCGTTCCGTTTGCAAAACGTGAGAATTAGCAAGATTTCATCTCCAGAAGTGTAATACGGCGTATCTCGGCCATTTCTCAACGGATTCGTGCGAATCAAGTGTCATACGCGTTATTAGCGTCTGAAACAGACGGGGACCACGTTTTCGACGCGAAACAATCGCGGATGTCCGAGATACGAGAGTTCTTGAACGAATTGAACGTATTCATCGTCCGGAAGTGTAACACGGCGTATCTCGGCCATTTCTCAACGTATTCGTGCTTATCAAGTGTCATACGCGTTTCTAGCGTCTAAAACAGACGGGGACCACGCTTTCGACGCGAAACACTCGCGGATGTCCGAGATACGAGAGTTGTTGAACGAATTGAACGAAACGCGGTGCATCATGCGTTTTGCTTGCAAAACGTGAGAACTAGCAAGATTTCATCGACCGGAAGTGTAACACGGCGTATCTCGGCCATTTCTCAACGGATTCGTGCGAATCAAGTGTCATACGCGTTTTTAGCGTCTAAAACAGATGGGGAACACGTCTTCGACGCGAAACACTCGCGGATGTCCGAGATACGAGAGTTCTTGAACGAATTGAACGAAACGCGGTGCATCGTGCGTTTCGCTTGCAAAACGTGAGTACTATCAAGATTTCATCGTCCGGAAGTGTAACACGGCGTATCTCGGCCTTTTCTCAACGGATTCGTGCGAATCAAGTGTCATACGCGTTTTTAGCGTCTAAAACAGACGGGGACCACGTTTTCGACGCGAAACACTCGCGGATGTCCGAGATACGAGACTTGTTGAACGAATTGAACGAAACGCGGTGCATCATGCGTTTTGCTTGCAAAACGTGAGAACTAGCAAGATTTCATTGACCGGAAGTGTAACACGGCGTATCTCGGCCATTCTCAACGTATTCGTGCTTATCAAGTGTCATACGCGTTTCTAGCGTCTAAAACAGACGGGGACCACGTCTTCGACGCGAAACACTCGCGGATGTCCGAGATACGAGAGTTGTTGAACGAATTGAACGAAACGCGGTGCATCATGCGTTTTGCTTGCAAAACGTGAGAACTAGCAAGATTTCATCGTCCGGAAGTGTAACACGGCGTATCTCGGCTATTTCTCAACGTATTCGTGCTTATCAAGTGTCATACGCGTTTCTAGCGTCTAAAACAGACGGGGACCACGTTTTCGACGCGAAACACTCGCGGATGTCCGAGATACGAGAGTTCTTGAACGAATTGAACGAAACGCGGTGCATCGTGCGTTTCGTTTGCAAAACGTGAGAACTAGCAAGATTTCATCTCCAGAAGTGTAACACGGCGTATCTCGGCCATTTCTCAACGGATTCGTGCGAATCAAGTGTCATACGCGTTTTTAGCGTCTAAAACAGACGGGGACCACGTCTTCGACGCGAAACACTCGCGGATGTCCGAGATACGAGAGTTCTTGAACGAATTGAACGAATTCATCGTCCGGAAGTGTAACACGGCGTATCTCGGCCATTTCTCAACGGATTCGTGCGAATCAAGTGTCATACGCGTTTCTAGCGTCTAAAACAGACGGGGACCACGTTTTCTACGCGAAACACTCGCGGATGTCCGAGATACGAGAGTTCTTGAACGAATTGAACGAAACGCGGTGCATCGTGCGTTTCGTTTGCACAACGTGAGAACTAGCAAGATTTCATCGTCCGGAAGTGCAACACGGCGTATCTCGGTCATTTCTCAACGGATTCGTGCGAATCAAGTGTCATACGCGTTTTAGCGTCTAAAACAGACGGGGATCACGTCTTCGACGCGAAACACTCGCGGATGTCCGAGATACGAGAGTTCTTGAACGAATTGAACGTATTCATCGTCCGGAAGTGTAACACGGCGTATCTCGGCCATTTCTCAACGTATTCGTGCTTATCAAGTGTCATACGCGTTTCTAGCGTCTAAAACAGACGGGGACCACGCTTTCGACGCGAAACACTCGCGGATGTCCGAGATACGAGAGTTGTTGAACGAATTGAACGAAACGCGGTGCATCATGCGTTTTGCTTGCAAAACGTGAGAACTAGCAAGATTTCATCGACCGGAAGTGTAACACGGCGTATCTCGGCCATTTCTCAACGGATTCGTGCGAATCAAGTGTCATACGCGTTTTTAGCGTCTAAAACGGATGGGGAACACGTCTTCGACGCGAAACACTCGCGGATGTCCGAGATACGAGAGTTCTTGAACGAATTGAACGAAACGCGGTGCATCGTGCGTTTCGCTTGCAAAACGTGAGCACTATCAAGATTTCATCGTCCGGAAGTGTAACACGGCGTATCTCGGCCATTTCTCAACGGATTCGTGCGAATCAAGTGTCATACGCGTTTTTAGCGTCTAAAACAGACGGGGACCACGTTTTCGACGCGAAACACTCGCGGATGTCCGAGATACGAGACTTGTTGAACGAATTGAACGAAACGCGGTGCATCATGCGTTTTGCTTGCAAAACGTGAGAACTAGCAAGATTTCATCGACCGGAAGTGTAACACGGCGTATCTCGGCCATTTCTCAACGTATTCGTGCTTATCAAGTGTCATACGCGTTTCTAGCGTCTAAAACAGACGGGGACCACGTCTTCGACGCGAAACACTCGCGGATGTCCGAGATACGAGAGTTGTTGAACGAATTGAACGAAACGCGGTGCATCATGCGTTTTGCTTGCAAAACGTGAGAACTAGCAAGATTTCATCGTCCGGAAGTGTAACACGGCGTATCTCGGCCATTTCTCAACGTATTCGTGCTTATCAAGTGTCATACGCGTTTCTAGCGTCTAAAACAGACGGGGACCACGTTTTCTACGCGAAACACTCGCGGATGTCCGAGATACGAGTGTTCTTGAACGAATTGAACGAAACGCGGTGCATCGTGCGTTTCGTTTGCACAACGTGAGAACTAGCAAGATTTCATCTCCAGAAGTGTAACACGGCGTATCTCGGCCATTTCTCAACGGATTCGTGCGAATCAAGTGTCATACGCGTTTTTAGCGTCTAAAACAGACGGGGACCACGTCTTCGACGCGAAACACTCGCGGATGTCCGAGATACGAGAGTTCTTGAACGAATTGAACGTATTCATCGTCCGGAAGTGTAACACGGCGTATCTCGGCCATTTCTCAACGGATTCGTGCGAATCAAGTGTCATACGCGTTTCTAGCGTCTAAAACAGACGGGGACCACGTTTTCTACGCGAAACACTCGCGGATGTCCGAGATACGAGAGTTCTTGAACGAATTGAACGAAACGCGGTGCATCGTGCGTTTCGTTTGCACAACGTGAGAACTAGCAAGATTTCATCGTCCGGAAGTGCAACACGGCGTATCTCGGTCATTTCTCAACGGATTCGTGCGAATCAAGTGTCATACGCGTTTTTAGCGTCTAAAACAGACGGGGATCACGTCTTCGACGCGAAACACTCGCGGATGTCCGAGATACGACAGTTCTTGAACGAATTGAACGAATTCATCGTCCGGAAGTGTAACACGGCGTACCTCGGCCATTTCTCGACTGATTCGTGCGAATCAAATGTCATACGCGTTTATAGCGTCCAAAACAGACGGGGACCACGTTTTCGACGCGAAACACTCGCGGATGTCCGAGATACGAGAGTTCTTGAACGAATTGAACGAAACGCGGTGCATCGTGCGTTCCGTTTGCAAAACGTGAGAATTAGCAAGATTTCATCTCCAGAAGTGTAATACGGCGTATCTCGGCCATTTCTCAACGGATTCGTGCGAATCAAGTGTCATACGCGTTATTAGCGTCTGAAACAGACGGGGACCACGTTTTCGACGCGAAACACTCGCGGATGTCCGAGATACGAGAGTTCTTGAACGAATTGAACGTATTCATCGTCCGGAAGTGTAACACGGCGTATCTCGGCCATTTCTCAACGTATTCGTGCTTATCAAGTGTCATACGCGTTTCTAGCGTCTAAAACAGACGGGGACCACGCTTTCGACGCGAAACACTCGCGGATGTCCGAGATACGAGAGTTGTTGAACGAATTGAACGAAACGCGGTGCATCATGCGTTTTGCTTGCAAAACGTGAGAACTAGCAAGATTTCATCGACCGGAAGTGTAACACGGCGTATCTCGGCCATTTCTCAACGGATTCGTGCGAATCAAGTGTCATACGCGTTTTTAGCGTCTAAAACAGATGGGGAACACGTCTTCGACGCGAAACACTCGCGGATGTCCGAGATACGAGAGTTCTTGAACGAATTGAACGAAACGCGGTGCATCGTGCGTTTCGCTTGCAAAACGTGAGTACTATCAAGATTTCATCGTCCGGAAGTGTAACACGGCGTATCTCGGCCATTTCTCAACGGATTCGTGCGAATCAAGTGTCATACGCGTTTTTAGCGTCTAAAACAGACGGGGACCACGTTTTCGACGCGAAACACTCGCGGATGTCCGAGATACGAGACTTGTTGAACGAATTGAACGAAACGCGGTGCATCATGCGTTTTGCTTGCAAAACGTGAGAACTAGCAAGATTTCA
Source organism: Priocnemis perturbator (assembly GCA_963942575.1). Taxonomy (NCBI): domain Eukaryota; kingdom Metazoa; phylum Arthropoda; class Insecta; order Hymenoptera; family Pompilidae; genus Priocnemis; species Priocnemis perturbator. The sequence continues at coordinate 41,159 of CAWWDK010000296.1, forward strand.
TTGATTGACCGGAAGTGTAACACGGCGTATCTCGGCCATTTCTCAACGTATTCGTGCTTATCAAGTGTCATACGCGTTTCTAGCGTCTAAAACAGACGGGGACCACGTCTTCGACGCGAAACACTCGCGGATGTCCGAGATACGAGAGTTGTTGAACGAATTGAACGAAACGCGGTGCATCATGCGTTTTGCTTGCAAAACGTGAGAACTAGCAAGATTTCATCGTCCGGAAGTGTAACACGGCGTATCTCGGCTATTTCTCAACGTATTCGTGCTTATCAAGTGTCATACGCGTTTCTAGCGTCTAAAACAGACGGGGACCACGTTTTCGACGCGAAACACTCGCGGATGTCCGAGATACGAGAGTTCTTGACGAATTGAACGAAACGCGGTGCATCGTGCGTTTCGTTTGCAAAACGTGAGAACTAGCAAGATTTCATCTCCAGAAGTGTAACACGGCGTATCTCGGCCATTTCTCAACGGATTCGTGCGAATCAAGTGTCATACGCGTTTTTAGCGTCTAAAACAGACGGGGACCACGTCTTCGACGCGAAACACTCGCGGATGTCCGAGATACGAGAGTTCTTGAACGAATTGAACGAATTCATCGTCCGGAAGTGTAACACGGCGTATCTCGGCCATTTCTCAACGGATTCGTGCGAATCAAGTGTCATACGCGTTTATAGCGTCTAAAACAGACGGGGACCACGTTTTCGACGCGATACACTCGCGGATGTCCGAGATACGAAAGTTCTTGAACGAATTGAACGAAACGCGGTGCATCGTGCGTTTCGCTTGCAAAACGTGAGTACTATCAAGATTTCATCGTCCGGAAGTGTAACACGGCGTATCTCGGCCATTTCTCAACGGATTCGTGCCTATCAAGTGTCATACGCGTTTTTAGCGTCTAAAACAGACGGGGACCACGTTTTCGACGCGAAACACTCGCGGATGTCCGAGATACGAGGGTTCTTGAACGAATTGAACGTATTCATCGTCCGGAAGTGTAACACGGCGTATCTCGGCCATTTCTCAACGGATTCGTGCGAATCAAGTGTCATACGCGTTTATAGCGTCCAAAACAGACGGGGACCACGTTTTCGACGCGATACACTCGCGGATGTCCGAGATACGAAAGTTCTTGAACGAATTGAACGAATTCATCGTCCGGAAGTGTAACACGGCGTATCTCGGCCATTTCTCAACGGATTCGTGCGAATCAAGTGTCATACGCGTTTTTAGCGTCTAAAACAGACGGGGACCACGTTTTCGACGCGAAACACTCGCGGATGTCCGAGATACGAGAGTTGTTGTACGAATTGAACGAAACGCGGTGCATCATGCGTTTTGCTTGCAAAACGTGAGAACTAGCAAGATTTCATCGTCTGGAAGTGTAACACGGCGTATCTCGGCCATTTCTCAACGGATTCGTGCGAATCAAGTGTCATACGCGTTTATAGCGTCCAAAACAGACGGGGACCACGTTTTCGACGCGATACACTCGCGGATGTCCGAGATACGAAAGTTCTTGAACGAATTGAACGAAACGCGGTGCATCGTGCGTTTCGCTTGCAAAACGTGAGTACTATCAAGATTTCATCGTCCGGAAGTGTAACACGGCGTATCTCGGCCATTTCTCAACGGATTCGTGCTTATCAAGTGTCATACGCGTTTTTAGCGTCTAAAACAGACGGGGACCACGTTTTCGACGCGAAACACTCGCGGATGTCCGAGATACGAGGGTTCTTGAACGAATTGAACGTATTCATCGTCCGGAAGTGTAACACGGCGTATCTCGGCCATTTCTCAACGGATTCGTGCGAATCAAGTGTCATACGCGTTTATAGCGTCCAAAACAGACGGGGACCACGTTTTCGACGCGATACACTCGCGGATGTCCGAGATACGAAAGTTCTTGAACGAATTGAACGAATTCATCGTCCGGAAGTGTAACACGGCGTATCTCGGCCATTTCTCAACGGATTCGTGCGAATCAAGTGTCATACGCGTTTTTAGCGTCTAAAACAGACGGGGACCACGTTTTCGACGCGAAACACTCGCGGATGTCCGAGATACGAGAGTTGTTGTACGAATTGAACGAAACGCGGTGCATCATGCGTTTTGCTTGCAAAACGTGAGAACTAGCAAGATTTCATCGACCGGAAGTGTGTCACGGCGTATCTCGGCCATTTCTCAACGGATTCGTGCGAATCAAGTGTCATACGCGTTTTTAGCGTCTAAAACAGACGGGGACCACGTTTTCGACGCGAAACACTCGCGGATGTCCGAGATACGAGAGTTCTTGAACGAATTGAACGTATTCATCTTCCGGAAGTGTAACACGGCTTATCTCGGCCATTTCTCAACGGATTCGTGCGAATCAAGTGTCATACGCGTCTTTAGCGTCTAAAACAGACGGGGACCACGTTTTCGACGCGAAACACTCGCGGATGTCCGAGATACGAGAGTTCTTGAACGAATTGAACGAAACGCGGTGCATCGTACGTTTCGCTTGCAAAATGTGAGTACTATCAAGATTTCATCGTCCGGAAGTGTAACACGGCGTATCTCGGCCATTTCTCGACTGATTCGTGCGAATCAAATGTCATACGCGTTTATAGCGTCCAAAACAGACGGGGACCACGTTTCGACGCGAAACACTCGCGGATGTCCGAGATACGAGAGTTCTTGAACGAATTGAACGAAACGCGGTGCATCGTGCGTTCCGTTTGCAAAACGTGAGAATTAGCAAGATTTCATCTCCAGAAGTGTAATACGGCGCATCTCGGCCATTTCTCAACGGATTCGTGCGAATCAAGTGTCATACGCGTTATTAGCGTCTGAAACAGACGGGGACCACGTTTTCGACGCGAAACACTCGCGGATGTCCGAGATACGAGAGTTCTTGAACGAATTGAACGTATTCATCGTCCGGAAGTGTAACACGGCGTATCTCGGCCATTTCTCAACGTATTCGTGCTTATCAAGTGTCATACGCTTTTCTAGCGTCTAAAACAGACGGGGACCACGCTTTCGACGCGAAACACTCGCGGATGTCCGAGATACGAGAGTTGTTGAACGAATTGAACGAAACGCGGTGCATCATGCGTTTTGCTTGCAAAACGTGAGAACTAGCAAGATTTCATCGACCGGAAGTGTAACACGGCGTATCTCGGCCATTTCTCAACGGATTCGTGCGAATCAAGTGTCATACGCGTTTTTAGCGTCTAAAACAGATGGGGAACACGTCTTCGACGCGAAACACTCGCGGATGTCCGAGATACGAGAGTTCTTGAACGAATTGAACGAAACGCGGTGCATCGTGCGTTTCGCTTGCAAAACGTGAGTACTATCAAGATTTCATCGTCCGGAAGTGTAACACGGCGTATCTCGGCCATTTCTCAACGGATTCGTGCGAATCAAGTGTCATACGCGTTTTTAGCGTCTAAAACAGACGGGGACCACGTTTTCGACGCGAAACACTCGCGGATGTCCGAGATACGAGACTTGTTGAACGAATTGAACGAAACGCGGTGCATCATGCGTTTTGCTTGCAAAACGTGAGAACTAGCAAGATTTCATCGACCGGAAGTGTAACACGGCGTATCTCGGCCATTTCTCAACGTATTCGTGCTTATCAAGTGTCACTCGCGTTTCTAGCGTCTAAAACAGACGGGGACCACGTCTTCGACGCGAAACACTCGCGGATGTCCGAGATACGAGAGTTGTTGAACGAATTGAACGAAACGCGGTGCATCATGCGTTTTGCTTGCAAAACGTGAGAACTAGCAAGATTTCATCGTCCGGAAGTGTAACACGGCGTATCTCGGCCATTTCTCAACGTATTCGTGCTTATCAAGTGTCATACGCGTTTCTAGCGTCTAAAACAGACGGGGACCACGTTTTCGACGCGAAACACTCGCGGATGTCCGAGATACGAGAGTTCTTGAACGAATTGAACGAAACGCGGTGCATCGTGCGTTTCGTTTGCAAAACGTGAGAACTAGCAAGATTTCATCTCCAGAAGTGTAACACGGCGTATCTCGGCCATTTCTCAACGGATTCGTGCGAATCAAGTGTCATACGCGTTTTTAGCGTCTAAAACAGACGGGGACCACGTCTTCGACGCGAAACACTCGCGGATGTCCGAGATACGAGAGTTCTTGAACGAATTGAACGAATTCATCGTCCGGAAGTGTAACACGGCGTATCTCGGCCATTTCTCAACGGATTCGTGCGAATCAAGTGTCATACGCGTTTTTAGCGTCTAAAACAGACGGGGACCACGTTTTCGACGCGAAACACTTGCGGATGTCCGAGATACGAGAGTTCTTGAACGAATTGAACGAAACGCGGTGCATCGTGCGTTTCGCTTGCAAAACGTGAGTACTATCAAGATTTCATCGTCCGGAAGTGTAACACGGCGTATCTCGGCCATTTCTCAACGGATTCGTGCGAATCAAGTTTCATACGCGTTTTTAGCGTCTAAAACAGACGGGGACCACGTTTTCGACGCGAAACACTTGCGGATGTCCGAGATACGAGAGTTCTTGAACGAATTGAACGAAACGCGTGCATCGTGCGTTTCGCTTGCAAAACGTGAGTACTATCAAGATTTCATCGTCCGGAAGTGTAACACGGCGTATCTCGGCCATTTCTCAACAGATTCGTGCGAATCAAGTGTCATACGCGTTTATGGCGTCCAAAACAGACGAGGACCCACGTTTTCGACGCGATACACTCGCGGATGTCCGAGATACGAGAGTTCTTGAACGAATTGAACGAATTCATCGTCCGGAAGTGTAACACGGCGTATCTCGGCCATTTCTCAACGGATTCGTGCGAATCAAGTGTCATACGCGTTTTTAGCGTCTAAAACAGATGGGGACCACGTTTTCGACGCGAAACACTCGCGGATGTCCGAGATACGAGAGTTCTTGAACGAATTGAACGAAACGCGGTGCATCGTGCGTTTCGCTTGCAAAACGTGAGTACTATCAAGATTTCATCGTCTGGAAGTGTAACACGGCGTATCTCGGCCATTTCTCAACGGATTCGTGCGAATCAAGTGTCATACGCGTTTATAGCGTCCAAAACAGACGGGGACCACGTTTTCGACGCAGATACACTCGCGGATGTCCGAGATACGAAAGTTCTTGAACGAATTGAACGAAACGCGGTGCATCGTGCGTTTCGCTTGCAAAACGTGAGTACTATCAAGATTTCATCGTCCGGAAGTGTAACACGGCGTATCTCGGCCATTTCTCAACGGATTCGTGCGAATCAAGTGTCATACGCGTTTATAGCGTCCAAAACAGACGGGGACCACGTTATCGACGCGATACACTCGCGGATGTCCGAGATACGAGAGTTCTTGAACGAATTGAACGAAACGCGGTGCATCGTGCGTTTCGTTTGCAAAACGTGAGAACTAGCAAGATTTCATCTCCAGAAGTGTAACACGGCGTATCTCGGCCATTTCTCAACGGATTCATGCGAATCAAGTGTCATACGCGTTTTTAGCGTCTAAAACAGACGGGGACCACGTTTTCGAAGCGATACACTCGCGGATGTCCGAGATACGAAAGTTCTTGAAGGAATTGAACGAGTTCATCGTCCGGAAGTGTAAGACGGCGTATCTCGGCCATTTCTCAACGGATTCGTGCGAATCAAGTGTCATACGCGTTTCTAGCGTCTAAAACAGACGGGGACCACGTTTTCGACGCGAAATACTCGCGGATGTCCGAGATACGAGAGTTCTTGAACGAATTGAACGAAACGCGGTGCATCGTGCGTTTCGTTTGCAAAACGTGAGAACTAGCAAGATTTAATCTCCAGAAGTGTAACACGGCGTATCTCGGCCATTTCTCAACGGATTCGTGCGAATCAAGTGTCATACGCGATTTTAGCGTCTAAAACAGACGGGGACCACGTCTTCGACGCGAAACACTCGCGGATGTCCGAGATACGAGAGTTCTTGAACGAATTGAACGAATTCATCGTCCGGAAGTGTAACACGGCGTATCTCGGCCATTTCTCAACGGATTCGTGCGAATCACGTGTCATACGCGTTTTTAGCATCTAAAACAGACGGGGACCACGTTTTCGACGCGAAACACTCGCGGATGTCCGAGATACGAGAGTTCTTAAACGAATTGAACGTATTCATCGTCCGGAAGTGTAACACGGCGTATCTCGCCCATTTCTCAACGGATTCGTGCGAATCAAGTGTCATACGCGTCTTTAGCGTCTAAAACAGACGGGGACCACGTTTTCGACGCGAAACACTCGCGGATGTCCGAGATACGAGAGTTCTTGAACGAATTGAACGAATTCATCGTCCGGAAGTGCAACACGGCGTATCTCGGCCATTTCTCAACGGATTCGTGCGAATCAAGTGTCATACGCGTTTTTTAGCGTCTAAAACAGACGGGGACCACGTTTTCGACGCGAAACACTCGCGGATGTCCGAGATACGAGAGTTCTTGAACGAATTGAACTTATTTATCGTCCGGAAGTGTAACACGGCGTATCTCGGCCATTTCTCAACGTATTCGTGCTTATCAAGTGTCATACGCGTTTCTAGCGTCTAAAACAGACGGGGACGACGTTTTCGACGCGAAGCACTCGCGGATGTCCGAGATACGAGAGTTCTTGAACGAATTGAACGAAACGCGGTGCATCGTGCGTTTCGTTTGCAAAACGTGAGAACTAGCAAGATTTCATCTCCAGAAGTATAACACGGCGTATCTCGGCCATTTCTCAACGGATTCGTGCGAATCAAGTGTCATACGCGTTTTTAGCGTCTAAAACAGACGGGGACCACGTCTTCGACGCGAAACACTCGCGGATGTCCGAGATACGAGAGTTCTTGAACGAATTGAACGAATTCATCGTCCGGAAGTGTAACACGGCGTATCTCGGCCATTTCTCAACGGATTCGTGCGAATCAAGTGTCATACGCGTTTTTAGCGTCTAAAACAGACGGGGACCACGTTTTCGACGCGAAACACTTGCGGATGTCCGAGATACGAGAGTTCTTGAACGAATTGAACGAAACGCGGTGCATCGTGCGTTTCGCTTGCAAAACGTGAGTACTATCAAGATTTCATCGTCCGGAAGTGTAACACGGCGTATCTCGGCCATTTCTCAACGGATTCGTGCGAATCAAGTTTCATACGCGTTTTTAGCGTCTAAAACAGACGGGGACCACGTTTTCGACGCGAAACACTTGCGGATGTCCGAGATACGAGAGTTCTTGAACGAATTGAACGAAACGCGGTGCATCGTGCGTTTCGCTTGCAAAACGTGAGTACTATCAAGATTTCATCGTCCGGAAGTGTAACACGGCGTATCTCGGCCATTTCTCAACAGATTCGTGCGAATCAAGTGTCATACGCGTTTATGGCGTCCAAAACAGACGAGGACCACGTTTTCGACGCGATACACTCGCGGATGTCCGAGATACGAGAGTTCTTGAACGAATTGAACGAATTCATCGTCCGGAAGTGTAACACGGCGTATCTCGGCCATTTCTCAACGGATTCGTGCGAATCAAGTGTCATACGCGTTTTTAGCGTCTAAAACAGATGGGGACCACGTTTTCGACGCGAAACACTCGCGGATGTCCGAGATACGAGAGTTCTTGAACGAATTGAACGAAACGCGGTGCATCGTGCGTTTCGCTTGCAAAACGTGAGTACTATCAAGATTTCATCGTCTGGAAGTGTAACACGGCGTATCTCGGCCATTTCTCAACGGATTCGTGCGAATCAAGTGTCATACGCGTTTATAGCGTCCAAAACAGACGGGGACCACGTTTTCGACGCAGATACACTCGCGGATGTCCGAGATACGAAAGTTCTTGAACGAATTGAACGAAACGCGGTGCATCGTGCGTTTCGCTTGCAAAACGTGAGTACTATCAAGATTTCATCGTCCGGAAGTGTAACACGGCGTATCTCGGCCATTTCTCAACGGATTCGTGCGAATCAAGTGTCATACGCGTTTATAGCGTCCAAAACAGACGGGGACCACGTTATCGACGCGATACACTCGCGGATGTCCGAGATACGAGAGTTCTTGAACGAATTGAACGAAACGCGGTGCATCGTGCGTTTCGTTTGCAAAACGTGAGAACTAGCAAGATTTCATCTCCAGAAGTGTAACACGGCGTATCTCGGCCATTTCTCAACGGATTCATGCGAATCAAGTGTCATACGCGTTTTTAGCGTCTAAAACAGACGGGGACCACGTTTTCGAAGCGATACACTCGCGGATGTCCGAGATACGAAAGTTCTTGAAGGAATTGAACGAGTTCATCGTCCGGAAGTGTAAGACGGCGTATCTCGGCCATTTCTCAACGGATTCGTGCGAATCAAGTGTCATACGCGTTTCTAGCGTCTAAAACAGACGGGGACCACGTTTTCGACGCGAAATACTCGCGGATGTCCGAGATACGAGAGTTCTTGAACGAATTGAACGAAACGCGGTGCATCGTGCGTTTCGTTTGCAAAACGTGAGAACTAGCAAGATTTAATCTCCAGAAGTGTAACACGGCGTATCTCGGCCATTTCTCAACGGATTCGTGCGAATCAAGTGTCATACGCGATTTTAGCGTCTAAAACAGACGGGGACCACGTCTTCGACGCGAAACACTCGCGGATGTCCGAGATACGAGAGTTCTTGAACGAATTGAACGAATTCATCGTCCGGAAGTGTAACACGGCGTATCTCGGCCATTTCTCAACGGATTCGTGCGAATCACGTGTCATACGCGTTTTTAGCATCTAAAACAGACGGGGACCACGTTTTCGACGCGAAACACTCGCGGATGTCCGAGATACGAGAGTTCTTAAACGAATTGAACGTATTCATCGTCCGGAAGTGTAACACGGCGTATCTCGCCCATTTCTCAACGGATTCGTGCGAATCAAGTGTCATACGCGTCTTTAGCGTCTAAAACAGACGGGGACCACGTTTTCGACGCGAAACACTCGCGGATGTCCGAGATACGAGAGTTCTTGAACGAATTGAACGAATTCATCGTCCGGAAGTGCAACACGGCGTATCTCGGCCATTTCTCAACGGATTCGTGCGAATCAAGTGTCATACGCGTTTTTAGCGTCTAAAACAGACGGGGACCACGTTTTCGACGCGAAACACTCGCGGATGTCCGAGATACGAGAGTTCTTGAACGAATTGAACTTATTTATCGTCCGGAAGTGTAACACGGCGTATCTCGGCCATTTCTCAACGTATTCGTGCTTATCAAGTGTCATACGCGTTTCTAGCGTCTAAAACAGACGGGGACGACGTTTTCGACGCGAAGCACTCGCGGATGTCCGAGATACGAGAGTTCTTGAACGAATTGAACGAAACGCGGTGCATCGTGCGTTTCGTTTGCAAAACGTGAGAACTAGCAAGATTTCATCTCCAGAAGTATAACACGGCGTATCTCGGCCATTTCTCAACGGATTCGTGCGAATCAAGTGTCATACGCGTTTTTAGCGTCTAAAACAGACGGGGACCACGTCTTCGACGCGAAACACTCGCGGATGTCCGAGATACGAGAGTTCTTGAACGAATTGAACGAATTCATCGTCCGGAAGTGTAACACGGCGTATCTCGGCCATTTCTCAACGGATTCGTGCGAATCAAGTGTCATACGCGTTTTTAGCGTCTAAAACAGACGGGGACCACGTTTTCGACGCGAAACACTTGCGGATGTCCGAGATACGAGAGTTCTTGAACGAATTGAACGAAACGCGGTGCATCGTGCGTTTCGCTTGCAAAACGTGAGTACTATCAAGATTTCATCGTCCGGAAGTGTAACACGGCGTATCTCGGCCATTTCTCAACGGATTCGTGCGAATCAAGTTTCATACGCGTTTTTAGCGTCTAAAACAGACGGGGACCACGTTTTCGACGCGAAACACTTGCGGATGTCCGAGATACGAGAGTTCTTGAACGAATTGAACGAAACGCGGTGCATCGTGCGTTTCGCTTGCAAAACGTGAGTACTATCAAGATTTCATCGTCCGGAAGTGTAACACGGCGTATCTCGGCCATTTCTCAACAGATTCGTGCGAATCAAGTGTCATACGCGTTTATGGCGTCCAAAACAGACGAGGACCACGTTTTCGACGCGATACACTCGCGGATGTCCGAGATACGAAAGTTCTTGAACGAATTGAACGAATTCATCGTCCGGAAGTGTAACACGGCGTATCTCGGCCATTTCTCAACAGATTCGTGCGAATCAAGTGTCATACGCGTTTATAGCGTCCAAAACAGACGGGGACCACGTTTTCGACGCGATACACTCGCGGATGTCCGAGATACGAAAGTTCTTGAACGAATTGAACGAATTCATCGTCCGGAAGTGTAACACGGCGTATCTCGGCCATTTCTCAACGGATTCGTGCGAATCAAGTGTCATACGCGTTTTTAGCGTCTAAAACAGACGGGGACCACGTTTTCGACGCGAAACACTCGCGGATGTCCGAGATACGAGAGTTCTTGAACGAATTGAACGAAACGCGGTGCATCATGCGTTTTGCTTGCAAAACGTGAGAACTAGCAAGATTTCATCGACCGGAAGTGTAACACGGCGTATCTCGGCCATTTCTCAACGTATTCGTGCTTATCAAGTGTCATACGCGTTTCTAGAGTCTAAAACAGACGGGGACCACGTCTTCGACGCGAAACACTCGCGGATGTCCGAGATACGAGAGTTGTTGAACGAATTGAACGAAACGCGGTGCATCATGCGTTTTGCTTGCAAAACGTGAGAACTAGCATGATTTCATCGTCCGGAAGTGTAACACGGCGTATCTCGGCCATTTCTCAACGTATTCGTGCTTATCAAGTGTCATACGCGTTTTTAGCGTCTAAAACAGACGGGGACCACGTTTTCGACGCGAAACACTCGCGGATGTCCGAGATACGAGGGTTCTTGAACGAATTGAACGTATTCATCGTCCGGAAGTGTAACACGGCGTATCTCGGCCATTTCTCAACGGATTCGTGCGAATCAAGTGTCATACGCGTTTTTAGCGTCTAAAACAGACGGGGACCACGTCTTCGACGCGAAACACTCGCGGATGTCCGAGATACGAGAGTTCTTGAACGAATTGAACGAATTCATCGTCCGGAAGTGTAACACGGCGTATCTCGGCCATTTCTCAACGGATTCGTGCGAATCAAGTGTCATACGCGTTTTTAGCGTCTAAAACAGATGGGGACCACGTTTTCGACGCGAAACACTCGCGGATGTCCGAGATACGAGAGTTCTTGAACGAATTGAACGAAACGCGGTGCATCGTGCGTTTCGCTTGCAAAACGTGAGTACTATCAAGATTTCATCGTCTGGAAGTGTAACACGGCGTATCTCGGCCATTTCTCAACGGATTCGTGCGAATCAAGTGTCATACGCGTTTATAGCGTCCAAAACAGACGGGGACCACGTTTTCGACGCGATACACTCGCGGATGTCCGAGATACGAAATTTCTTGAACGAATTGAACGAAACGCGGTGCATCGTGCGTTTCGCTTGCAAAACGTGAGTACTATCAAGATTTCATCGTCCGGAAGTGTAACACGGCGTATCTCGGCCATTTCTCAACGGATTCGTGCGAATCAAGTGTCATACGCGTTTATAGCGTCCAAAACAGACGGGGACCACGTTATCGACGCGATACACTCGCGGATGTCCGAGATACGAGAGTTCTTGAACGAATTGAACGAAACGCGGTGCATCGTGCGTTTCGTTTGCAAAACGTGAGAACTAGCAAGATTTAATCTCCAGAAGTGTAACACGGCGTATCTCGGCCATTTCTCAACGGATTCGTGCGAATCAAGTGTCATACGCGATTTTAGCGTCTAAAACAGACGGGGACCACGTTTTCGAAGCGATACACTCGCGGATGTCCGAGATACGAAAGTTCTTGAAGGAATTGAACGAGTTCATCGTCCGGAAGTGTAAGACGGCGTATCTCGGCCATTTCTCAACGGATTCGTGCGAATCAAGTGTCATACGCGTTTCTAGCGTCTAAAACAGACGGGGACCACGTTTTCGACGCGAAACACTCGCGGATGTCCGAGATACGAGAGTTCTTGAACGAATTGAACGAAACGCGGTGCATCGTGCGTTTCGTTTGCAAAACGTGAGAACTAGCAAGATTTAATCTCCAGAAGTGTAACACGGCGTATCTCGGCCATTTCTCAACGGATTCGTGCGAATCAAGTGACATACGCGATTTTAGCGTCTAAAACAGACGGGGACCACGTCTTCGACGCGAAACACTCGCGGATGTCCGAGATACGAGAGTTCTTGAACGAATTGAACGAATTCATCGTCCGGAAGTGTAACACGGCGTATCTCGGCCATTTCTCAACGGATTCGTGCGAATCACGTGTCATACGCGTTTTTAGCATCTAAAACAGACGGGGACCACGGTTTCGACGCGAAACACTCGCGGATGTCCGAGATACGAGAGTTCTTAAACGAATTGAACGTATTCATCGTCCGGAAGTGTAACACGGCGTATCTCGGCCATTTCTCAACGGATTCGTGCGAATCAAGTGTCATACGCGTCTTTAGCGTCTAAAACAGACGGGGACCACGTTTTCGACGCGAAACACTCGCGGATGTCCGAGATACGAGAGTTCTTGAACGAATTGAACGAATTCATCGTCCGGAAGTGCAACACGGCGTATCTCGGCCATTTCTCAACGGATTCGTGCGAATCAAGTGTCATACGCGTTTTTAGCGTCTAAAACAGACGGGGACCACGTTTTCGACGCGAAACACTCGCGGATGTCCGAGATACGAGAGTTCTTGAACGAATTGAACTTATTCATCGTCCGGAAGTGTAACACGGCGTATCTCGGCCATTTCTCAACGTATTCGTGCTTATCAAGTGTCATACGCGTTTCTAGCGTCTAAAACAGACGGGGACGACGTTTTCGACGCGAAGCACTCGCGGATGTCCGAGATACGAGAGTTCTTGAACGAATTGAACGAAACGCGGTGCATCGTGCGTTTCGTTTGCAAAACGTGAGAACTAGCAAGATTTCATCTCCAGAAGTATAACACGGCGTATCTCGGCCATTTCTCAACGGATTCGTGCGAATCAAGTGTCATACGCGTTTTTAGCGTCTAAAACAGACGGGGACCACGTCTTCGACGCGAAACACTCGCGGATGTCCGAGATACGAGAGTTCTTGAACGAATTGAACGAATTCATCGTCCGGAAGTGTAACACGGCGTATCTCGGCCATTTCTCAACGGATTCGTGCGAATCACGTGTCATACGCGTTTTTAGCATCTAAAACAGACGGGGACCACGTTTTCGACGCGAAACACTCGCGGATGTCCGAGATACGAGAGTTCTTAAACGAATTGAACGTATTCATCGTCCGGAAGTGTAACACGGCGTATCTCGCCATTTCTCAACGGATTCGTGCGAATCAAGTGTCATACGCGTCTTTAGCGTCTAAAACAGACGGGGACCACGTTTTCGACGCGAAACACTCGCGGATGTCCGAGATACGAGAGTTCTTGAACGAATTGAACGAATTCATCGTCCGGAAGTGCAACACGGCGTATCTCGGCCATTTCTCAACGGATTCGTGCGAATCAAGTGTCATACGCGTTTTTAGCGTCTAAAACAGACGGGGACCACGTTTTCGACGCGAAACACTCGCGGATGTCCGAGATACGAGAGTTCTTGAACGAATTGAACTTATTTATCGTCCGGAAGTGTAACACGGCGTATCTCGGCCATTTCTCAACGTATTCGTGCTTATCAAGTGTCATACGCGTTTCTAGCGTCTAAAACAGACGGGGACGACGTTTTCGACGCGAAGCACTCGCGGATGTCCGAGATACGAGAGTTCTTGAACGAATTGAACGAAACGCGGTGCATATCGTGCGTTTCGTTTGCAAAACGTGAGAACTAGCAAGATTTCATCTCCAGAAGTATAACACGGCGTATCTCGGCCATTTCTCAACGGATTCGTGCGAATCAAGTGTCATACGCGTTTTTAGCGTCTAAAACAGACGGGGACCACGTCTTCGACGCGAAACACTCGCGGATGTCCGAGATACGAGAGTTCTTGAACGAATTGAACGAATTCATCGTCCGGAAGTGTAACACGGCGTATCTCGGCCATTTCTCAACGGATTCGTGCGAATCAAGTGTCATACGCGTTTTTAGCGTCTAAAACAGACGGGGACCACGTTTTCGACGCGAAACACTTGCGGATGTCCGAGATACGAGAGTTCTTGAACGAATTGAACGAAACGCGGTGCATCGTGCGTTTCGCTTGCAAAACGTGAGTACTATCAAGATTTCATCGTCCGGAAGTGTAACACGGCGTATCTCGGCCATTTCTCAACGGATTCGTGCGAATCAAGTTTCATACGCGTTTTTAGCGTCTAAAACAGACGGGGACCACGTTTTCGACGCGAAACACTTGCGGATGTCCGAGATACGAGAGTTCTTGAACGAATTGAACGAAACGCGGTGCATCGTGCGTTTCGCTTGCAAAACGTGAGTACTATCAAGATTTCATCGTCCGGAAGTGTAACACGGCGTATCTCGGCCATTTCTCAACAGATTCGTGCGAATCAAGTGTCATACGCGTTTATGGCGTCCAAAACAGACGAGGACCACGTTTTCGACGCGATACACTCGCGGATGTCCGAGATACGAAAGTTCTTGAACGAATTGAACGAATTCATCGTCCGGAAGTGTAACACGGCGTATCTCGGCCATTTCTCAACAGATTCGTGCGAATCAAGTGTCATACGCGTTTATAGCGTCCAAAACAGACGGGGACCACGTTTTCGACGCGATACACTCGCGGATGTCCGAGATACGAAAGTTCTTGAACGAATTGAACGAATTCATCTTCCGGAAGTGTAACACGGCGTATCTCGGCCATTTCTCAACGGATTCGTGCGAATCAAGTGTCATACGCGTTTTTAGCGTCTAAAACAGACGGGGACCACGTTTTCGACGCGAAACACTCGCGGATGTCCGAGATACGAGAGTTCTTGAACGAATTGAACGAAACGCGGTGCATCATGCGTTTTGCTTGCAAAACGTGAGAACTAGCAAGATTTCATCGACCGGAAGTGTAACACGGCGTATCTCGGCCATTTCTCAACGTATTCGTGCTTATCAAGTGTCATACGCGTTTCTAGCGTCTAAAACAGACGGGGACCACGTCTTCGACGCGAAACACTCGCGGATGTCCGAGATACGAGAGTTGTTGAACGAATTGAACGAAACGCGGTGCATCATGCGTTTTGCTTGCAAAACGTGAGAACTAGCATGATTTCATCGTCCGGAAGTGTAACACGGCGTATCTCGGCCATTTCTCAACGTATTCGTGCTTATCAAGTGTCATACGCGTTTTTAGCGTCTAAAACAGACGGGGACCACGTTTTCGACGCGAAACACTCGCGGATGTCCGAGATACGAGGGTTCTTGAACGAATTGAACGTATTCATCGTCCGGAAGTGTAACACGGCGTATCTCGGCCATTTCTCAACGGATTCGTGCGAATCAAGTGTCATACGCGTTTATAGCGTCCAAAACAGACGGGGACCACGTTTTCGACGCGATACACTCGCGGATGTCCGAGATACGAAAGTTCTTGAACGAATTGAACGAATTCATCGTCCGGAAGTGTAACACGGCGTATCTCGGCCATTTCTCAACGGATTCGTGCGAATCAAGTGTCATACGCGTTTTTAGCGTCTAAAACAGACGGGGACCACGTTTTCGACGCGAAACACTCGCGGATGTCCGAGATATGAGAGTTCGTTGTACGAATTGAACGAAACGCGGTGCATCATGCGTTTTGCTTGCAAAACGTGAGAACTAGCAAGATTTCATCGACCGAAGTGTGTCACGGCGTATCTCGGCCATTTCTCAACGGATTCGTGCGAATCAAGTGTCATACGCGTTTTAGCGTCTAAAACAGATGGGGACCACGTTTTCGACGCGAAACAATCGCGGATGTCCGAGATACGAGAGTTCTTGAACGAATTGAACGAATTCATCGTCCGGAAGCTGCAACACGGCGTATCTCGGCCATTTCTCAACGGATTCGTGCGAATCAAGTGTCATACGCGTTTTTAGCGTCTAAAACAGACGGGGACCACGTTTTCGACGCGAAACACTCGCGGATGTCCGAGATACGAGAGTTCTTGAACGAATTGAACTTATTTATCGTCCGGAAGTGTAACACGGCGTATCTCGGCCATTTCTCAACGTATTCGTGCTTATCAAGTGTCATACGCGTTTCTAGCGTCTAAAACAGACGGGGACGACGTTTTCGACGCGAAGCACTCGCGGATGTCCGAGATACGAGAGTTCTTGAACGAATTGAACGAACGCGGTGCATCGTGCGTTTCGTTTGCAAAACGTGAGAACTAGCAAGATTTCATCTCCAGAAGTATAACACGGCGTATCTCGGCCATTTCTCAACGGATTCGTGCGAATCAAGTGTCATACGCGTTTTTAGCGTCTAAAACAGACGGGGACCACGTCTTCGACGCGAAACACTCGCGGATGTCCGAGATACGAGAGTTCTTGAACGAATTGAACGAATTCATCGTCCGGAAGTGTAACACGGCGTATCTCGGCCATTTCTCACGGATTCGTGCGAATCAAGTGTTCATACGCGTTTTTAGCGTCTAAAACAGACGGGGACCACGTTTTCGACGCGAAACACTTGCGGATGTCCGAGATACGAGAGTTCTTGAACGAATTGAACGAAACGCGGTGCATCGTGCGTTTCGCTTGCAAAACGTGAGTACTATCAAGATTTCATCGTCCGGAAGTGTAACACGGCGTATCTCGGCCATTTCTCAACGGATTCGTGCGAATCAAGTTTCATACGCGTTTTTAGCGTCTAAAACAGACGGGGACCACGTTTTCGACGCGAAACACTTGCGGATGTCCGAGATACGAGAGTTCTTGAACGAATTGAACGAAACGCGGTGCATCGTGCGTTTCGCTTGCAAAACGTGAGTACTATCAAGATTTCATCGTCCGGAAGTGTAACACGGCGTATCTCGGCATTTCTCAACAGATTCGTGCGAATCAAGTGTCATACGCGTTTATGGCATCCAAAACAGACGAGGACCACGTTTTCGACGCGATACACTCGCGGATGTCCGAGATACGAAAGTTCTTGAACGAATTGAAACGAATTCATCGTCGGAAGTGTAAACACGGCGTATCTCGGCCATTTCTCAACAGATTCGTGCGAATCAAGTGTCATACGCGTTTATAGCGTCCAAAACAGACGGGGACCACGTTTTCGACGCGATACACTCGCGGATGTCCGAGATACGAAAGTTCTTGAACGAATTGAACGAATTCATCTTCGGAAGTGTAACACGGCGTATCACGGCCATTTCTCAACGGATTCGTGCGAATCAAGTGTCATACGCGTTTTTAGCGTCTAAAACAGACGGGGACCACGTTTTCGACGCGAAACACTCGCGGATGTCCGAGATACGAGAGTTCTTGAACGAATTGAACGAAACGCGGTGCATCATGCGTTTTGCTTGCAAAACGTGAGAACTAGCAAGATTTCATCGACCGAAGTGTAACACGGCGTATCTCGGCCATTTCTCAACGTATTCGTGCTTATCAAAGTGTCATACGCGTTTCTAGCGTCTAAAACAGACGGGGACCACGTCTTCGACGCGAAACACTCGCGGATGTCCGAGATACGAGAGTTGTTGAACGAATTGAACGAAACGCGGTGCATCATGCGTTTTGCTTGCAAAAACGTGAGAACTAGCATGATTTCATCGTCCGGAAGTGTAACACGGCGTATCTCGGCCATTTCTCAACGTATTCGTGCTTATCAAGTGTCATACGCGTTTTTAGCGTCTAAAACAGACGGGGACCACGTTTTCGACGCGAAACACTCGCGGATGTCCGAGATACGAGGGTTCTTGAACGAATTGAACGTATTCATCGTCCGGAAGTGTAACACGGCGTATCTCGGCCATTTCTCAACGGATTCGTGCGAATCAAGTGTCATACGCGTTTATAGCGTCCAAAACAGACGGGGACCACGTTTTCGACGCGATACACTCGCGGATGTCCGAGATACGAAAGTTCTTGAACGAATTGAACGAATTCATCGTCCGGAAGTGTAACACGGCGTATCTCGGCCATTTCTCAACGATTCGTGCGAATCAAGTGTCATACGCGTTTTTAGCGTCTAAAAACAGACGGGGACCACGTTTTCGACGCGAAACACTCGCGGATGTCCGAGATATGAGAGTTGTTGTACGAATTGAACGAAACGCGGTGCATCATGCGTTTTGCTTGCAAAACGTGAGAACTAGCAAGATTTCATCGACCGGAAGTGTGTCACGGCGTATCTCGGCCATTTCTCAACGGATTCGTGCGAATCAAGTGTCATACGCGTTTTTAGCGTCTAAAACAGATGGGGACCACGTTTTCGACGCGAAACACTCGCGGATGTCCGAGATACGAGAGTTCTTGAACGAATTGAACGAAACGCGGTGCATCGTGCGTTTCGCTTGCAAAACGTGAGTACTATCAAGATTTCATCGTCTGGAAGTGTAACACGGCGTATCTCGGCCATTTCTCAACGGATTCGTGCGAATCAAGTGTCATACGCGTTTATAGCGTCCAAAACAGACGGGGACCACGTTTTCGACGCGATACACTCGCGGATGTCCGAGATACGAAAGATCTTGAACGAATTGAACGAATTCATCGTCCGGAAGTGTAACACGGCGTATCTCGGCCATTTCTCAACGGATTCGTGCGAATCAAGTGTCATACGCGTTTTTAGCGTCTAAAACAGACGGGGACCACGTTTTCGACGCGAAACACTCGCGGATGTCCGAGATACGAGAGTTGTTGAACGAATTGAACGAAACGCGGTGCATAATGCGTTTTGCTTGCAAAACGTGAGAACTAGCAAGATTTCATCGACCGGAAGTGTAACACGGCGTATCTCGGCCATTTCTCAACGTATTCGTGCTTATCAAGTGTCATACGTGTTTCTAGCGTCTAAAACAGACGGGGACCACGTCTTCGACGCGAAACACTCGCGGATGTCCGAGATACGAGAGTTGTCGAACGAATTGAACGAAACGCGGTGCATCGTGCGTTTCGTTTGCAAACGTGAGAACTAGCAAGATTTCATCTCCAGAAGTGTAACACGGCGCATCTCGGCCATTTCTCAACGGATTCGTGCGAATCAAGTGTCATACGCGATTTTAGCGTCTAAAACAGACGGGGACCACGTTTTCGACGCGATACACTCGCGGATGTCCGAGATACGAAAGTTCTTGAACGAATTGAACGAATTCATCGTCCGGAAGTGTAACACGGCGTATCTCGGCCATTTCTCAACGGATTCGTGCGAATCAAGTGTCATACGCGTTTTTAGCGTCTAAAACAAACGGGGACCACGTTTTCGACGCGAAACACTCGCGGATGTCCGAGATACGAGAGTTGTTGAACGAATTGAACGAAACGCGGTGCATCATGCGTTTTGCTTGCAAAACGTGAGAACTAGCAAGATTTCATCGACGGGAAGTGTAACACGGCGTATCTCGGCCATTTCTCAACGTATTCGTGCTTATCAAGTGTCATACGCGTTTCTAGCGTCTAAAACAGACGGGGACCACGTCTTCGACGCGAAACACTCGCGGATGTCCGAGATACGAGAGTTGTTGAACGAATTGAACGAAACGCGGTGCATCATGCGTTTTGCTTGCAAAACGTGAGAACTAGCAAGATTTCATCGTCCGGAAGTGTAACACGGCGTATCTCGGCCATTTCTCAACGGATTCGTGCGAATCAAGTGTCATACGCGTTTTTAGCGTCTAAAACAGATGGGGACCACGTTTTCGACGCGAAACACTCGCGGATGTCCGAGATACGAGAGTTCTTGAACGAATTGAACGAAACGCGGTGCATCGTGCGTTTCGCTTGCAAAACGTGAGTACTATCAAGATTTCATCGTCCGGAAGTGTAACACGGCGTATCTCGGCCATTTCTCGACGGATTCGTGCGAATCAAGTGTCATACGCGTTTATAGCGTCCAAAACAGACGGGGACCACGTTTTCGACGCGATACACTCGCGGATGTCCGAGATACGAAAGTTCTTGAACGAATTGAACGAATTCATCGTCCGGAAGTGTAACACGGCGTATCTCGGCCATTTCTCAACGGATTCGTGCGAATCAAGTGTCATACGCGTTTTTAGCGTCTAAAACAGACGGGGACCACGTTTTCGACGCGAAACACTCGCGGATGTCCGAGATACGAGAGTTGTTGAACGAATTGAACGAAACGCGGTGCATCATGCGTTTTGCTTGCAAAACGTGAGAACTAGCAAGATTTCATCGACCGGAAGTGTAACACGGCGTATCTCGGCCATTTCTCAACGTATTCGTGCTTATCAAGTGTCATACGCGTTTCTAGCGTCTAAAACAGACGGGGACCACGTCTTCGACGCGAAACACTCGCGGATGTCCGAGATACGAGAGTTGTTGAACGAATTGAACGAAACGCGGTGCATCATGCGTTTTGCTTGCAAAACGTGAGAACTAGCATGATTTCATCGTCCGGAAGTGTAACACGGCGTATCTCGGCCATTTCTCAACGTATTCGTGCTTATCAAGTGTCATACGCGTTTCTAGCGTCTAAAACAGACGGGGACCACGTCTTCGACGCGAAACACTCGCGGATGTCCGAGATACGAGAGTTCTTGAAAGAATTGAACGAAACGCGTTGCATCGTGCGTTTCGCTTGCAAAACGTGAGTACTATCAAGATTTCATCGTCTGGAAGTGTAACACGGCGTAGTTCGGCCATTTCTCAACGGATTCGTGCGAATCAAGTGTCATACGCGTTTATAGCGTCCAAAACAGACGGGGACCACGTTTTCGACGCGATACACTCGCGGATGTCCGAGATACGAAAGTTCTTGAACGAATTGAACGAGTTCATCGTCCGGAAGTGTAAGACGGCGTATCTCGGCCATTTCTCAACGGATTCGTGCGAATCAAGTGTCATACGCGTTTCTAGCGTCTAAAACAGACGGGGACCACGTTTTCGACGCGAAACACTCGCGGATGTCCGAGATACGAGAGTTCTTGAACGAATTGAACGAAACGCGGTGCATCGTGCGTTTCGTTTGCAAAACGTGAGAACTAGCAAGATTTCATCTCCAGAAGTGTAACACGGCGTATCTCGGCCATTTCTCAACGGATTCGTGCGAATCAAGTGTCATACGCGATTTTAGCGTCTAAAACAGACGGGGACCACGTCTTCGACGCGAAACACTCGCGGATGTCCGAGATACGAGAGTTCTTGAACGAATTGAACGAATTCATCGTCCGGAAGTGTAACACGGCGTATCTCGGCCATTTCTCAACGGATTCGTGCGAATCAAGTGTCATACGCGTTTTTAGCGTCTAAAACAGACGGGGACCACGTTTTCGACGCGAAACACTTGCGGATGTCCGAGATACGAGAGTTCTTGAACGAATTGAACGAAACGCGGTGCATCGTGCGTTTCGCTTGCAAAACGTGAGTACTATCAAGATTTCATCGTCCGGAAGTGTAACACGGCGTATCTCGGCCATTTCTCAACAGATTCGTGCGAATCAAGTGTCATACGCGTTTATAGCGTCCAAAACAGACGGGGACCACGTTTTCGAAGCGATACACTCGCGGATGTCCGAGATACGAAAGTTTTTGGACGAATTGAACGAATTCATCGTCCGGAAGTGTAACACGGCGTATCTCGGCCATTTCTCAACGGATTCGTGCGAATCAAGTGTCATACGCGTTTTTAGCGTCTAAAACAGATGGGGACCACGTTTTCGACGCGAAACACTCGCGGATGTCCGAGATACGATAGTTCTTGAACGAATTGAACGAAACGCGGTGCATCGTGCGTTTCGCTTGCAAAACGTGAGTACTATCAAGATTTCATCGCCCGGAAGAGTAACACGGCGTATCTCGGCCATTTCTCAACGGATTCGTGCGAATCAAGTGTCATACGCGTTTATAGCGTCCAAAACAGACGGGGACCACGTTTTCGACGCGATACACTCGCGGATGTCCGAGATACGAAAGTTCTTGAACGAATTGAACGAATTCATCGTCCGGAAGTGTAACACGGCGTATCTCGGCCATTTCTCAACGGATTCGTGCGAATCAAGTGTCATACGCGTTTTTAGCGTCTAAAACAGACGGGGACCACGTTTTCGACGCGAAACACTCGCGGATGTCCGAGATACGAGAGTTGTTGAACGAATTGAACGAAACGCGGTGCATCATGCGTTTTGCTTGCAAAACGTGAGAACTAGCAAGATTTCATCGACCGGAAGTGTAACACGGCGTATCTCGGCCATTTCTCAACGTATTCGTGCTTATCAAGTGTCATACGCGTTTCTAGCGTCTAAAACAGACGGGGACCACGTCTTCGACGCGAAACACTCGCGGATGTCCGAGATACGAGAGTTGTTGAACGAATTGAACGAAACGCGGTGCATCATGCGTTTTGCTTGCAAAACGTGAGAACTAGCAAGATTTCATCGTCCGGAAGTGTAACAAGGCGTATCTCGGCCATTTCTCAACGTATTCGTGCTTATCAAGTGTCATACGCGTTTCTAGCGTCTAAAACAGACGGGGACCACGTTTTCGACGCGAAACACTCGCGGATGTCCGAGATACGAGAGTTCTTGAACGAATTGAACGAAACGCGGTGCATCGTGCGTTTCGTTTGCAAAACGTGAGAACTAGCAAGATTTCATCTCCAGAAGTGTAACACGGCGTATCTCGGCCATTTCTCAACGGATTCGTGCGAATCAAGTGTCATACGCGATTTTAGCGTCTAAAACAGACGGGGACCACGTCTTCGACGCGAAACACTCGCGGATGTCCGAGATACGAGAGTTCTTGAACGAATTGAACGAATTCATCGTCCGGAAGTGTAACACGGCGTATCTCGGCCATTTCTCAACGGATTCGTGCAAATCAAGTGTCATACGCGTTTTTAGCGTCTAAAACAGACGGGGACCACGTTTTCGACGCGAAACACTCGCGGATGTCCGAGATACGAGAGTTCTTAAACGAATTGAACGTATTCATCGTCCGGAAGTGTAACACGGCGTATCTCGGCCATTTCTCAACGGATTCGTGCGAATCAAGTGTCATACGCGTCTTAATGTCTAAAACAGACGGGGACCACGTTTTCGACGCGAAACACTCGCGGATGTCCGAGATACGAGAGTTCTTGAACGAATTGAACGAATTCATCGTCCGGAAGTGCAACACGGCTTATCTCGGCCATTTCTCAACGGATTCGTGCGAATCAAGTGTCATACGCGTTTTTAGCGTCTAAAACAGACGGGGACCACGTTTTCGACGCGAAACACTCGCGGATGTCCGAGATACGAGAGTTCTTGAACGAATTGAACTTATTCATCGTCCGGAAGTGTAACACGGCGTATCTCGGCCATTTCTCAACGTATTCGTGCTTATCAAGTGTCATACGCGTTTCTAGCGTCTAAAACAGACGGGGACGACGTTTTCGACGCGAAGCACTCGCGGATGTCCGAGATACGAGAGTTCTTGAACGAATTGAACGAAACGCGGTGCATCGTGCGTTTCGTTTGCAAAACGTGGGAACTAGCAAGATTTCATCTCCAGAAGTATAACACGGCGTATCTCGGCCATTTCTCAACGGATTCGTGCGAATCAAGTGTCATACGCGTTTTTAGCGTCTAAAACAGACGGGGACCACGTCTTCGACGCGAAACACTCGCGGATGTCCGAGATACGAGAGTTCTTGAACGAATTGAACGAATTCATCGTCCGGAAGTGTAACACGGCGTATCTCGGCCATTTCTCAACGGATTCGTGCGAATCAAGTGTCATACGCGTTTTTAGCGTCTAAAACAGACGGGGACCACGTTTTCGACGCGAAACACTTGCGGATGTCCGAGATACGAGAGTTCTTGAACGAATTGAACGAAACGCGGTGCATCGTGCGTTTCGCTTGCAAAACGTGAGTACTATCAAGATTTCATCGTCCGGAAGTGTAACACGGCGTATCTCGGCCATTTCTCAACGGATTCGTGCGAATCAAGTGTCATACGCGTTTATAGCGTCCAAAACAGACGGGGACCACGTTTTCGACGCGATACACTCGCGGATGTCCGAGATACGAAAGTTCTTGAACGAATTGAACGAAACGCGGTGCATCGTGCGTTTCGTTTGCAAAACGTGAGAACTAGCAAGATTTCATCTCCAGAAGTGTAACACGTCGTATCTCGGCCATTTCTCAACGGATTCGTGCGAATCAAGTGTCATACGCGATTTTAGCGTCTAAAACAGACGGGGACCACGTCTTCGACGCGAAACACTCGCGGATGTCCGAGATACGAGAGTTCTTGAACGAATTGAACGAATTCATCGTCCGGAAGTGTAACACGGCGTATCTCGCCCATTTCTCAACGGATTCGTGCGAATCAAGTTTCATACGCGTTTTTAGCGTCTAAAACAGACGGGGACCACGTTTTCGACGCGAAACACTTGCGGATGTCCGAGATACGAGAGTTCTTGAACGAATTGAACGAAACGCGGTGCATCGTGCGTTTCGCTTGCAAAACGTGAGTACTATCAAGATTTCATCGTCCGGAAGTGTAACACGGCGTATCTCGGCCATTTCTCAACAGATTCGTGCGAATCAAGTGTCATACGCGTTTATAGCGTCCAAAACAGACGAGGACCACGTTTTCGACGCGATACACTCGCGGATGTCCGAGATACGAAAGTTCTTGAACGAATTGAACGAATTCATCGTCCGGAAGTGTAACACGGCGTATCTCGGCCATTTCTCAACAGATTCGTGCGAATCAAGTGTCATACGCGTTTATAGCGTCCAAAACAGACGGGGACCACGTTTTCGACGCGATACACTCGCGGATGTCCGAGATGCGAAAGTTCTTGAACGAATTGAACGAATTCATCGTCCGGAAGTGTAACACGGCGTATCTCGGCCATTTCTCAACGGATTCGTGCGAATCAAGTGTCATACGCGTTTTTTAGCGTCTAAAACAGACGGGGACCACGTTTACGACGCGAAACACTCGCGGATGTCCGAGATACGAGAGTTCTTGAACGAATTGAACGAAACGCGGTGCATCATGCGTTTTGCTTGCAAAACGTGAGAACTAGCAAGATTTCATCGACCGGAAGTGTAACACGGCGTATCTCGGCCATTTCTCAACGGATTCGTGCGAATCAAGTGTCATACGCGTTTTTAGCGTCTAAAACAGATGGGGACCACGTTTTCGACGCGAAACACTCGCGGATGTCCGAGATACGAGAGTTCTTGAACGAATTGAACGAATTCATCGTCCGGAAGTGTAACACGGCGTATCGTGCGTTTCGCTTGCAAAACGTGAGTACTATCAAGATTTCATCGTCTGGAAGTGTAACACGGCGTATCTCGGCCATTTCTCAACGGATTCGTGCGAATCAAGTGTCATACGCGTTTATAGCGTCCAAAACAGACGGGGACCACGTTTTCGACGCGATACACTCGCGGATGTCCGAGATACGAAAGTTCTTGAACGAATTGAACGAAACGCGGTGCATCGTGCGTTTCGCTTGCAAAACGTGAGTACTATCAAGATTTCATCGTCCGGAAGTGTAACACGGCGTATCTCGGCCATTTCTCAACGGATTCGTGCGAATCAAGTGTCATACGCGTTTATAGCGTCCAAAACAGACGGGGACCACGTTATCGACGCGATACACTCGCGGATGTCCGAGATACGAAAGTTCTTGAACGAATTGAACGAATTCATCGTCCGGAAGTGTAACACGGCGTATCTCGGCCATTTCTCAACGGATTCGTGCGAATCAAGTGTCATACGCGTTTTTAGCGTCTAAAACAGACGGGGACCACGTTTTCGACGCGAAACACTCGCGGAAGTCCGAGATACGAGAATTGTTGAACGAATTGAACGAAACGCGGTGCATCATGCGTTTTGCTTGCAAAACGTGAGAACTAGCAAGATTTCATCGACGGGAAGTGTAACACGGCGTATCTCGGCCATTTCTCAACGTATTCGTGCTTATCAAGTGTCATACGTGTTTCTAGCGTCTAAAACAGACGGGGACCACGTCTTCGACGCGAAACACTCGCGGATGTCCGAGATACGAGAGTTGTTGAACGAATTGAATGAAACGCGGTGCATCGTGCGTTTCGTTTGCAAAACGTGAGAACTAGCAAGATTTCATCGTCCGGAAGTGTAACACGGCGTATCTCGGCCATTTCTCAACGGATTCGTGCGAATCAAGTGTCATACGCGTTTTTAGCGTCTAAAACAGATGGGGACCATGTTTTCGACGCGAAACACTCGCGGATGTCCGAGATACGAGAGTTCTTGAACGAATTGAACGAAACGCGGTGCATCGTGCGTTTCGCTTGCAAAACGTGAGTACTATCAAGATTTCATCGTCCGGAAGTGTAACACGGCGTATCTCGGCCATTTCTCAACGGATTCGTGCGAATCAAGTGTCATACGCGTTTATAGCGTCCAAAACAGACGGGGACCACGTTTTCGACGCGATAAACTCGCGGATGTCCGAGATACGAAAGTTCTTGAACGAATTGAACGAATTCATCGTCCGGAAGTGTAACACGGCGTATCTCGGCCATTTCTCAACGGATTCGTGCGAATCAAGTGTCATACGCGTTTTTAGCGTCTAAAACAGACGGGGACCACGTTTTCGACGCGAAACACTCGCGGATGTCCGAGATACGAGAGTTGTTGAACGAATTGAACGAAACGCGGTGCATCATGCGTTTTGCTTGCAAAACGTGAGAACTAGCAAGATTTCATCGACCGGAAGTGTAACACGGCGTATCTCGGCCATTTCTCAACGTATTCGTGCTTATCAAGTGTCATACGCGTTTCTAGCGTCTAAAACAGACGGGGACCACGTCTTCGACGCGAAACACTCGCGGATGTCCGAGATACGAGAGTTGTTGAACGAATTGAACGAAACGCGGTGCATCATGCGTTTTGCTTGCAAAACGTGAGAACTAGCAAGATTTCATCGTCCGGAAGTGTAACAAGGCGTATCTCGGCCATTTCTCAACGTATTCGTGCTTATCAAGTGTCATACGCGTTTCTAGCGTCTAAAACAGACGGGGACCACGTTTTCGACGCGAAACACACGCGGATGTCCGAGATACGAGAGTTCTTGAACGAATTGAACGAAACGCGGTGCATCGTGCGTTTCGTTTGCAAAACGTGAGAACTAGCAAGATTTCATCTCCAGAAGTGTAACACGGCGTATCTCGGCCATTTCTCAACGGATTCGTGCGAATCAAGTGTCATACGCGATTTTAGCGTCTAAAACAGACGGGGACCACGTCTTCGACGCGAAACACTCGCGGATGTCCGAGATACGAGAGTTCTTGAACGAATTGAACGAATTCATCGTCCGGAAGTGTAACACGGCGTATCTCGGCCATTTCTCAACGGATTCGTGCGAATCAAGTGTCATACGCGTCTTTAGCGTCTAAAACAGACGGGGACCACGTTTTCGACGCGAAACACTCGCGGATGTCCGAGATACGAGAGTTCTTGAACGAATTGAACGAATTCATCGTCCGGAAGTGCAACACGGCGTATCTCGGCCATTTCTCAACGGATTCGTGCGAATCAAGTGTCAGACGCGTTTTTAGCGTCTAAAACAGACGGGGACCACGTTTTCGACGCGAAACACTCGCGGATGTCCGAGATACGAGAGTTCTTGAACGAATTGAACTTATTCATCGTCCGGAAGTGTAACACGGCGTATCTCGGCCATTTCTCAACGTATTCGTGCTTATCAAGTGTCATACGCGTTTCTAGCGTCTAAAACAGACGGGGACGACGTTTTCGACGCGAAGCACTCGCGGATGTCCGAGATACGAGAGTTCTTGAACGAATTGAACGAAACGCGGTGCATCGTGCGTTTCGTTTGCAAAACGTGAGAACTAGCAAGATTTCATCTCCAGAAGTATAACACGGCGTATCTCGGCCATTTCTCAACGGATTCGTGCGAATCAAGTGTCATACGCGTTTTTAGCGTCTAAAACAGACGGGGACCACGTCTTCGACGCGAAACACTCGCGGATGTCCGAGATACGAGAGTTCTTGAACGAATTGAACGAATTCATCGTCCGGAAGTGTAACACGGCGTATCTCGGCCATTTCTCAACGGATTCGTGCGAATCAAGTGTCATACGCGTTTTTAGCGTCTAAAACAGACGGGGACCACGTTTTCGACACGAAACACTTGCGGATGTCCGAGATACGAGAGTTCTTGAACGAATTGAACGAAACGCGGTGCATCGTGCGTTTCGCTTGCAAAACGTGAGTACTATCAAGATTTCATCGTCCGGAAGTGTAACACGGCGTATCTCGGCCATTTCTCAACGGATTCGTGCGAATCAAGTGTCATACGCGTTTATAGCGTCCAAAACAGACGGGGACCACGTTTTCGACGCGATACACTCGCGGATGTCCGAGATACGAAAGTTCTTGAACGAATTGAACGAAACGCGGTGCATCGTGCGTTTCGTTTGCAAAACGTGAGAACTAGCAAGATTTCATCTCCAGAAGTGTAACACGGCGTATCTCGGCCATTTCTCAACGGATTCGTGCGAATCAAGTGTCATACGCGATTTTAGCGTCCAAAACAGACGAGGACCACGTTTTCGACGCGATACACTCGCGGATGTCCGAGATACGAAAGTTCTTGAACGAATTGAACGAATTCATCGTCCGGAAGTGTAACACGGCGTATCTCGGCCATTTCTCGACAGATTCGTGCGAATCAAGTGTCATACGCGTTTATAGCGTCTAAAACAGACGGGGACCACGTTTTCGACACGAAACACTTGCGGATGTCCGAGATACGAGAGTTCTTGAACGAATTGAACGAAACGCGGTGCATCGTGCGTTTCGCTTGCAAAACGTGAGTACTATCAAGATATCATCGTCCGGAAGTGTAACACGGCGTATCTCGGCCATTTCTCAACGGATTCGTGCGAATCAAGTGTCATACGCGTTTATAGCGTCCAAAACAGACGGGGACCACGTTTTCGACGCGATACACTCGCGGATGTCCGAGATACGAAAGTTCTTGAACGAATTGAACGAAACGCGGTGCATCGTGCGTTTCGTTTGCAAAACGTGAGAACTAGCAAGATTTCATCTCCAGAAGTGTAACACGGCGTATCTCGGCCATTTCTCAACGGATTCGTGCGAATCAAGTGTCATACGCGATTTTAGCGTCCAAAACAGACGAGGACCACGTTTTCGACGCGATACACTCGCGGATGTCCGAGATACGAAAGTTCTTGAACGAATTGAACGAATTCATCGTCCGGAAGTGTAACACGGCGTATCTCGGCCATTTCTCAACAGATTCGTGCGAATCAAGTGTCATACGCGTTTATAGCGTCCAAAACAGACGGGGACCACGTTTTCGACGCGATACACTCGCGGATGTCCGAGATACGAAAGTTCTTGAACGAATTGAACGAATTTATCGTCCGGAAGTGTAACACGGCGTATCTCGGCCATTTCTCAACGGATTCGTGCTTATCAAGTATCATACGCGTTTTTAGCGTCTAAAACCGACGGGGACCACGTTTTCGACGCGAAACACTCGCGGATGTCCGAGATACGAGAGTTCTTTAACGAATTGAACGTAACGCGGTGCATCGTGCGTTTCGTTTGCAAAACGTGAGAACTAGCAAGATTTCATCTCCAGAAGTGTAACACGGCGTATCTCGGCCATTTCTCAACGGATTCGTGCGAATCAAGTGTCATACGCGATTTTAGCGTCTAAAACAGACGGGGACCACGTCTTCGACGCGAAACACTCGCGGATGTCCGAGATACGAGAGTTCTTGAACGAATTGAACGAATTCATCGTCCGGAAGTGTAACACGGCGTATCTCGGCCATTTCTCAACGGATTCGTGCGAATCAAGTGTCATACGCGTTTTTAGCGTCTAAAACAGACGGGGACCACGTTTTCGACGCGAAACACTCGCGGATGTCCGAGATACGAGAGTTGTTGAACGAATTGAACGAAACGCGGTGCATCATGCGTTTTGCTTGCAAAACGTGAGAACTAGCAAGATTTCATCGACCGGAAGTGTAACACGGCGTATCTCGGCCATTTCTCAACGTATTCGTGCTTATCAAGTGTCATACGCGTTTCTAGCGTCTAAAACAGACGGGGACCACGTTTTCGACGCGAAACACTCGCGGATGTCCGAGATACGAGAGTTCTTGAACGAATTGAACGAAACGCGGTGCATCGTGCGTTTCGTTTGCAAAACGTGAGAACTAGCAATATTTCATCTCCAGAAGTGTAACACGGCGTATCTCGGCCATTTCTCAACGGATTCGTGCGAATCAAGTGTCATACGCGATTTTAGCGTCTAAAACAGACGGGGACCAAGTCTTCGACGCGAAACACTCGCGGATGTCCGAGATACGAGAGTTCTTGAACGAATTGAACGAATTCATCGTCCGGAAGTGTAACACGGCGTATCTCGGCCATTTCTCAACGGATTCGTGCGAATCAAGTGTCATACGCGTTTTTAGCGTCTAAAACAGACGGGGACCACGTTTTCGACGCGAAACACTCGCGGATGTCCGAGATACGAGAGTTCTTAAACGAATTGAACGTATTCATCGTCCGGAAGTGTAACACGGCGTATCTCGGCCATTTCTCAACGGATTCGTGAGAATCAAGTGTCATACGCGTCTTTAGCGTCTAAAACAGACGGGGACCACGTTTTCGACGCGAAACACTCGCGGATGTCCGAGATACGAGAGTTCTTGAACGAATTGAACGAATTCATCGTCCGGAAGTGTAACACGGCGTATCTCGGCCATTTCTCAACGGATTCGTGCGAATCAAGTGTCATACGCGTTTTTAGCGTCTAAAACAGACGGGGACCACGTTTTCGACGCGAAACACTCGCGGATGTCCGAGATACGAGAGTTGTTGAACGAATTGAACGAAACGCGGTGCATCATGCGTTTTGCTTGCAAAACGTGAGAACTAGCAAGATTTCATCGACCGGAAGTGTAACACGGCGTATCTCGGCCATTTCTCAACGGATTCGTGCGAATCAAGTGTCATACGCGTTTTTAGCGTCTAAAACAGATGGGGACCACGTTTTCGACGCGAAACACTCGCGGATGTCCGAGATACGAGAGTTCTTGAACGAATTGAACGAAACGCGGTGCATCGTGCGTTTCGCTTGCAAAACGTGAGAACTAGCAAGATTTCATCTCCAGAAGTGTAACACGGCGTATCTCGGCCATTTCTCAACGGATTCGTGCGAATCAAGTGTCATACGCGATTTTAGCGTCCAAAACAGACGAGGACCACGTTTTCGACGCGATACACTCGCGGATGTCCGAGATACGAAAGTTCTTGAACGAATTGAACGAATTCATCGTCCGGAAGTGTAACACGGCGTATCTCGGCCATTTCTCAACAGATTCGTGCGAATCAAGTGTCATACGCGTTTATAGCGTCCAAAACAGACGGGGACCACGTTTTCGACGCGATACACTCGCGGATGTCCGAGATACGAAAGTTCTTGAACGAATTGAACGAATTCATCGTCCGGAAGTGTAACACGGCGTATCTCGGCCATTTCTCAACGGATTCGTGCTTATCAAGTATCATACGCGTTTTTAGCGTCTAAAACAGACGGGGACCACGTTTTCGACGCGAAACACTCGCGGATGTCCGAGATACGAGAGTTCTTGAACGAATTGAACGAATTCATCGTCCGGAAGTGTAACACGGCGTATCTCGGCCATTTCTCAACGGATTCGTGCGAATCAAGTGTCATATGCGTTTTTAGCGTCTAAAACAGATGGGGACCACGTTTTCGACGCGAAACACTCGCGGATGTCCGAGATACGAGAGTTCTTGAACGAATTGAACGAAACGCGGTGCATCGTGCGTTTCGCTTGCAAAACGTGAGAACTAGCAAGATTTCATCTCCAGAAGTGTAACACGGCGTATCTCGGCCATTTCTCAACGGATTCGTGCGAATCAAGTGTCATACGCGATTTTAGCGTCCAAAACAGACGAGGACCACGTTTTCGACGCGATACACTCGCGGATGTCCGAGATACGAAAGTTCTTGAACGAATTGAACGAATTCATCGTCCGGAAGTGTAACACGGCGTATCTCGGCCATTTCTCAACAGATTCGTGCGAATCAAGTGTCATACGCGTTTATAGCGTCCAAAACAGACGGGGACCACGTTTTCGACGCGATACACTCGCGGATGTCCGAGATACGAAAGTTCTTGAACGAATTGAACGAATTCATCGTCCGGAAGTGTAACACGGCGTATCTCGGCCATTTCTCAACGGATTCGTGCTTATCAAGTATCATACGCGTTTTTAGCGTCTAAAACAGACGGGGACCACGTTTTCGACGCGAAACACTCGCGGATGTCCGAGATACGAGAGTTCTTGAACGAATTGAACGAATTCATCGTCCGGAAGTGTAACACGGCGTATCTCGGCCATTTCTCAACGGATTCGTGCGAATCAAGTGTCATACGCGTTTTTAGCGTCTAAAACAGACGGGGACCACGTTTTCGACGCGAAACACTCGCGGATGTCCGAGATACGAGAGTTGTTGAACGAATTGAACGAAACGCGGTGCATCATGCGTTTTGCTTGCAAAACGTGAGAACTAGCAAGATTTCATCGACCGGAAGTGTAACACGGCGTATCTCGGCCATTTCTCAACGGATTCGTGCGAATCAAGTGTCATACGCGTTTTTAGCGTCTAAAACAGATGGGGACCACGTCTTCGACGCGAAACACTCGCGGATGTCCGACATACGAGAGTTCTTGAACGAATTGAACGAATTCATCGTCCGGAAGTGTAACACGGCGTATCTCGGCCATTTCTCAACGGATTCGTGCGAATCAAGTTTCATACGCGTTTTTAGCGTCTAAAACAGACGGGGACCACGTTTTCGACGCGAAACACTTGCGGATGTCCGAGATACGAGAGTTCTTGAACGAATTGAACGAAACGCGGTGCATCGTGCGTTTCGCTTGCAAAACGTGAGTACTATCAAGATTTCATCGTCCGGAAGTGTAACACGGCGTATCTCGGCCATTTCTCAACAGATTCGTGCGAATCAAGTGTCATACGCGTTTATAGCGTCCAAAACAGACGAGGACCACGTTTTCGACGCGATACACTCGCGGATGTCCGAGATACGAAAGTTCTTGAACGAATTGAACGAATTCATCGTCCGGAAGTGTAACACGGCGTATCTCGGCCATTTCTCAACAGATTCGTGCGAATCAAGTGTCATACGCGTTTATAGCGTCCAAAACAGACGGGGACCACGTTTTCGACGCGATACACTCGCGGATGTCCGAGATACGAAAGTTCTTGAACGAATTGAACGAATTCATCGTCTGGAAGTGTAACACGGCGTATCTCGGCCATTTCTCAACGGATTCGTGCTTATCAAGTATCATACGCGTTTTTAGCGTCTAAAACAGACGGGGACCACGTTTTCGACGCGAAACACTCGCGGATGTCCGAGATACGAGAGTTGTTGAACGAATTGAACGAAACGCGGTGCATCATGCGTTTTGCTTGCAAAACGTGAGAACTAGCAAGATTTCATCGACCGGAAGTGTAACACGGCGTATCTCGGCCATTTCTCAACGGATTCGTGCGAATCAAGTGTCATACGCGTCTTTAGCGTCTAAAACAGACGAGGACCACGTTTTCGACGCGAAACACTCGCGGATGTCCGAGATACGAGAGTTCTTGAACGAATTGAACGAAACGCGGTGCATCGTGCCTTTCGCTTGCCAAGCGTGAGAACTAGCAAGATTTCATCGTCCGGAAGTGTAACACGGCGTATCTCGGCCATTTGTCAACGGATTCGTGCGAATCAAGTGTCATACGCGTTTTTAGTGTCTAAAACAGACGGGGACCACGTTTTCGACGCGAAACACTCGCGGATGTCCGAGATACGAGAGTTCTTGAACGAATTGAACGAAACGCGGTGCATCATGCGTTTTGCTTGCAAAACGTGAGAACTAGCAAGATTTCGAGTGAAGCCCAATTGCGCACAAGACCGATTGCGCACGTGCCGATTGCACACGTTCCAATTGCGCACGTCCCGATTGCACACGTTCCGTTTGCACACAAGACCTATTGCGCACGTTCCTTTTGCGCACAAGACCGATTGCTCACGTTCCGAATGCACACGAGCCGATTGCGCACGTCCTGAAGCCGATGTCCCGTTTGCACACAAGCACTATTGCGCACGTCCCTTTTGCGCACAAGGCCGATTGCTCACGTTGCGATTGCACACGGACTGTTTGCGCACAAGACTCATTGCACACGACGATTGCATACGGGCCGGCTGCAACCCGGATCAATTGCACACGGGCGAGTTGCATAGTAAAGTGCCAATAAAATAGTGGATGGACAGTGCGTATTTACATTGCGGGCTACGTGTCAACGGCGTGACGTTCATGGACGTTAAATGTAACATAAATAGTGCAGAGTTACAGTGCGGGGCGCGTGGAATATCTGCAGAATCGTTCCCGCGCCAGTCTGAACCATTCATATAGAGAATCACTCGTGAAATCGACTTGTAAAGTTTGAAAATACATGTG
The DNA here is from genome assembly GCA_963942575.1 of Priocnemis perturbator. Lineage (NCBI taxonomy): Eukaryota > Metazoa > Arthropoda > Insecta > Hymenoptera > Pompilidae > Priocnemis > Priocnemis perturbator. The sequence goes on from CAWWDK010000296.1 coordinate 75,978, forward strand.
ACACGTGGGAGCATAACCTGATCCAAGGTGGCCTAAATCGTCCGTCGTTCGGAACAAGGCACAATTTCTTCGAAAATCATCTTTGACATGGTTCTAACTCATTCAAAAGAAACTAAGGAGAACGATTGAAAGGTATGTATGGATCGAATTAGTTTGTTTTCCGGTTATTTTATGAAATGGCTATATTATTTTTATAAGTAAAGAGGCTCGTCATTAATGAATATAATTCTTTTTATTTCAGATATCATACTGTATCAACACTGCATTAGCTAATAGTTACTTTAAGGTTTTATGCAAGTGAACTTGGAGACTGGATTATAGAGATGGTTACAGAAGCTATAACGTCTTTGAGGCTACAGGACGCAAAAGAACGCAGTATAGTTCTAAGGACATTCAAGATTAATGCGGTGGTGAATGGCAGGGGCCAAATTGAGGGTGACAAATTGCTCTGAATACATCATGTGTAAGCAACTAATAAGAATAGACTTAAAGGGTGTGTATGCAATAACATATGAAATGAAATGTATAATTTCAACTTTATTTTTTTTATTTTACTTATAATAGAATTATGTCTCAAAATATATATCCTGTTATTGATTATAGAAACGACCATTCACTGCCGGTTGAAGCCAAGACACCTTCTGATCATAATGAAGTCCTGGACGAGGATAGAGATGTTTGAAGCAATTCCGATTCCGCACTACAAATTTGGAAAATAGTAACATAAAGATATTAATAATAAGATTACAGAGAAGACTGCTATCAAAGAATACATTAATATTTTACAAAGTAATAACGTATTTACGTCCTCAATATATCCATTGCCCCAATGGAAATCTGAATTTACAGGACACAAAAGAATGCTGTATCCCGGACTAAGCGAATGCAAGATGGTTGCGTTGGGGAACAGCAGGAGCCAATTGTTTCTTTTAAAAGAATGAATCCGAGTGGATCGTGACACAAAAGATTAATTGTTTCACGTTAAATGTCGAGGATTTCTTGGATATCCATTTAAATCAGTCCTTTTCAGGGCTACAACGTGAATCCAAATGTTGACAACTCTCGTTCAATAAAATTTCCTATGTACACACGTATAATTATTTCAATGGCTTGTATGAAAGTACTGTTGTGCAGGCCTATTGGCATCGACTAGTTTACTTTAAGATACGCGAAATGTAATAGGTGGTAACGAAATCGAGTTCGAAAGTCTTTCAGTTCAAGAGTTTTATTTTAGGACTAACTGACAGAGTGACGGTGTCTATGCCAGGACTGGAGATGGCCTTTTGCGGTCCTGGGTACCTTTATATGTTTCTAAAAGGAGCTTGGAGGTGGAATTTGAAAAAGGACAGAATGTTTTAGAAAGGAAGTATTTTTGGAGTTTGCTCAGGTGTTGATACGTAATCAAAGTGAAATTTTATCATTATGTCAAGCTCAACAATTGAAGGGAGTTTTTATGGGTTTATGTTCCTGTTGAGGGTTTGCTTACTTTGGCGGAACCTTTGGCAACGGAAAGGTTTATCGGTAGGTTTGTTCAGGAAGGAATTTGTGGAAGTCCGACTAATGTGACGATTGGATTGGAAAATGTGATAGGAAGGCATAACAGTACGTTATTTCCAGAGTTAGATGACTACAATCGGAATGACCGTCTAGGTTTCCATGTAGAAGGGAGACCGTGCGAAATGACAAAATGGGCAAATAACGTAGAAATGTGCAGGATATATGAAAGTTATGTCGGGCTAAAATCCAAACAATTTGAGATCTCAGATTGAATCAAATGTTGTATGGGGATGTTCGATTGTCTTCAAGAATCGATTTTATAAGGTAAACAATAGATTCGTCGAAAAGTCGTGGATAATAATTGTTATGTTGGTTGGTTGCTACGCGCCGTAGAATCGATATTGTAAGTTAAGTAATCGTCAATAATAAATAGAATGATTGGTTGGTTATTACGTCGAAGATTCTATTTTTTAGAATTATAACATACCTACAAACATTTAATGAAATTTGAAACGTGAAATTGGTTAGTTTTTGAACTTTCACAACTTTCATAAATACCTGCATATTTATACATTATTTGCCCATTTTCTCATATTTCTGGGTCCCTCTTGTATATTGAAACCAAGTATGTCATTCCGCTTGTAGCCATCTAACGCTGACAACAGCATACTTCCATATGGCTTCCACACAAGCCATAGAAATAATCAGGAATATTTTATTGAACGAGAGTTGTCAACATTTGGAATCACTTTGAGGCCCTGAAAAGGGCTGTTTTGAATGGATATCAAGGAAATCCTTGAAACTTGACATCAGAAAACCAGTCGCTTGTCTCCTGCGGCACACAGATTGATTCTCTTGAAACCAAGATTTAGCTCCAGCTGTTCCCTACCACTTCCACTCTGCGTTTGCTTAGGCCTGCATACAGCTTTCTTTTGTGACCAGTAGACTCCGGTTTCAATTAGGACAGTGGATATGTTGTGGATGAAAAGATGTTATTGCTTGTGTAATCTTCTTTATAATCCAGCCGACGATAGGATTGCAAATAGCACAAAAATCAGCAATCAGAAGTCCACAGAATCTAGTTGCATAGAACCTTAAAGTAACTATATCCACGCAAGTAAAACTCTACAAGAATTCAACATATCCTCGACTATATCAACATGTATACATACATATATACTGACTTAGAATTGTTCGAGAAGCACGCGGGTCTCTCTTTTATAGGGATTTTTGTAAATTACACGTTTTTGTGTCATTTTAATTGATTCGAACCCACGCCCTTTCGGACTGGTGCCTAAAGAACGAAAAGGATACTTGGAGGAACAGGCGAGGACGGAAACAGAAAGGTGCAATCTCTCTCTCCCGGGTTTTTGCACAGTTTTCCCTGGGAGCGACGGGTGAATGCCGGAGACGGCATGCACCGAGAAATCATCATTTCCTCCTAATAATTCGGAAGATACCGTACAAACGATTTCGTCCGGAAGAAGGAGCTGGGAGCTGCCTGGAGGTCCATCGCTACCTGAAGATATAGGCATAAAGTATTGTTAAATTAATAGGATAAGAACGTTCAGTCATTTATTCAAAATGAGTCGGAGAAAGAGAAATGCAAAGCGAGCTAGGTAGGTTGGTAAATTATACATCAGGATCGGAAATTTCAAATGGGTTAAAGGTCGAGGATGTGGCCGTTGAAAATTGTCCCGTACAACATTTGCCTAAAACAAGGGGATTTGAAATAGTAAGTATGGTGCCAGCAGAAGGATATTCTGTTGTGGAAAATCTGCTAAATGAAGGATCTGTCGGGGAAATTGATAGTGCCAGTACTTTTATTGACCTCGCTAAAAACAATCGGAGTTTTATGTCTTTTAAATTCGCAACGGAATCAATACCCAAATTCGATGGAAATTCATGTTCATTACAAAAATTTATTAGTCAGAGTGAGTTGGCGAATTCGGTCATAAATCCCAGGGAACGAAAAAACCTTTTCCTTTTAATTAAAAATCGGATTGGGGGTCGAGCTGAGCGGCTAATAGCAAACCGTCAACAGCCCAGGTAAACTAGAAGAACTTTTAGACTTATTAAGATCTATTTATTTGCGATCTTTTAATTTAGACCAAACACAAGATAAAATGAAAGAAATTAAGCAGGGTTGAAATGAAAATTTAAAGGATTATCGGTTGAGAATTGAAGATATTCTTAATCAGGGAAGAGAAGTCGCAAAAGGAAAATTTTCGAAGGAGCAATGCCAGGGAATAACAATGCTCTTGAATAAGACAGCCGTTCGGAATTTTCGTTTAGGTCTTCAAAATAATCTTTTAAGTAATATGCTGATAGATCAAAGTCAAAATTTGTTACAGATCATGGACGAAGCACTATTTTGCGAACAGGAAATTACTTAAAATCTGTGGACTCACACGTTATACTCTTCAAAACACAAAAATCTATCAAACAATTACAGATTATCGTAAATGCTATCAATGTGGAAAATTATGCCATATACGAAGGAATTGTTCTCAGAATTGAATGAGTCAGCCTCACTCACAGAATTTCAATTGTACCCGTTGCAATATTTGCGGAGACCCGAATCACACGGGGAACGAGTGTTTTAGAAGGCCGAAAGGAAATTATTGGCCTGTACAAAGAGCGCAGGAACCTGGAGTGTGCAATTCTTTCCAAAAGTCCGATAAAATAAACTGCCACACTGCTCCACCAAATGGCGGACCAGGGAGCAGAAAATTCATTGCACGCCGGAACCCAGCAACTGATTTAAAATAAATATGAACATCAGCCATATACCCACAATAACCCTTCATGACAAATTATTTAGAGGAGGAATTTCGAAATTTCTAATGGACACAGGCTCTCAATATAATAAAAAGGGGGGAATTAATTAACAATGTGAATATGAATACAGATGTTTGTTATAAGCTTACCGGTATTGGTCCTGAGATAGTCTGCACAAATGGGGAAACATCCATTTATATTTGTGGTGTGAAAGTGAAATTCCAATTTGTTGCAGATGAGTTTCTGAAAAGGAAATTCTGCAGCACGGTAAGTACGCTTAACCTGAACTATAACTAATATCTACAATGGTACTGCAATGTAGTTCTTAAAGTTTACAGGCGGAATTTACAGCTTGGTAACGTACGCTTCACGCTTTAGATGAATCTAACACAAATTAACAATGCAGGAATATCGAAAAGTACTTCAGAGAATAAGCAAAGGTTTAATAGCGAAGAATTGAATGAAATTATGTGAGAAATGATATAATAGAATCGTAACAGTGTCTGTCTTGCTAGATTATGTCGGTGTGAGCTGCCAGGCCCTCGGAAAATTCTCGGAAATGGTACTAACCGTCCTATTATCATGCCGGAACTCGGAAAAAATTGAACGTGCGGAAAGCCGGGGTGTTAGCAGGCAGTACCGTCTAGTGCGTTGGAATGCGGATAATCCGCTGCTTACTCTCTAACACTTTCCCATTGCAGTAGCGGGTATCCTGGGAATACGGTTTCAGTAAAATCAGAATGCAATAGTTAAATTGAATAATTCTAGTCCAAATTCTATTCAGATCGGGGACAAAGAAATTTTACTCGAGGATAGTTCTACATTCCATTTGCCAGCGCGTAGTAAAGTGTTGGTCACAATTCCTGTAAAGAATAAAGGAATCAAATCGGGTTATGTAAGAAATTTTAATGTTAATCCAGAAGCTTACGTAGGTGAAGCTTTGGTTACACACATAAATGGCTTTGCAAAATTATTTGCCATAAATACCACTTCAGATCAAATTAAGTTTTCCTTACCTCCGGTAGAACGAGAAGAGTTTGAGGTTATGCCTCCAGCACCATGATCAGCAAGTTGGAAATTTTAATAATGCTCAGGCCAAAGCAGATGCGCAGAGTTTTTCTAAAATTGTTGAATCATTACATTTACGTCTTAATAATTTGGAGGTAATAAGCCTTCTCAAACTAATATATATGAATTTTCATATCAATTTCATCTTCCAAATGACAAGTTACAGACAACAAAGCTCGCAAAACATTCAATAATTACCACTGATGAAGTCCCAAGAAGTGCAAAACAATATCGCTTTCCATGTATACATAAGCAGGAGATAAAAGAACAAGTAGATTCTTTGCTTGAGAATGATATTATTCAACCATCCTCATCTGCATTCAATTCTCCCTTATGGATTGTTCCAAAAAAACCTGATGCTACTGGAAAGCCTCAATGACGGATGGTTATTGATTATCGGAAGTTGAACGAGAAAACCATCAGCGACTCATATCCTATTCCAAACATAGTGGACATTTTAGATGATCTTGGTGGTGCCAAGTATTTTAGTATTCTTGATTTGGCTTCAGGGTTCCATCAAACACCCATGGACCCCGAATCCAAGTCAACGACAGCGTTCTCAACTATCAATGGACACTACAACATTTCAACAGTGCATGGACTTATTATTATCTGGGTTACAGGGAATTGAAATGTTTATTTATATGGATGATATTGTTATTTATGCAAACTCATTGGCAGAACATTCCCAGAGATTAAAACATATTTTAGCACGTTGACAAAACGCTGGACTCACCTTATAACCTGGAAAGTGCCAATTCCTTCGTCGTGAAATAACATATTTGGGGCATCTTATAACATTGAAGGGTGTAAAACCTGATCCAGGCAAAGTCAAGGCTGTCAAGAATATCCCAATAACTAAATATAAGAAAAGTTTAAAACAATTCTAAGGCCTTGTTGATTATTACAGGAGATTTATGGATGGAATGGCCAAAATCGCAAAGCTACAGTAAATTCTGTCACATTGTCACTACTGGAGCTCCAGTCACATTGTCAATGGGCTGCGTCTGCGCCCATGTATGCGTCATTCCTACGCCTATGTTACCTCGAGCGGAGTCAGTCAAGCCTGTGATGTTTATGAGGCGTGAAGCGACGCGGCTCCTTTGTCGAGAGTTCGCGGTTTGGTTTTTTATAATACAATCACATAATTGTTTACATTTTGCTTTTTGTTTTATCTAAAATAGTGATTAATATATTGATGAGATTTTTCCGCGTAAAATGAAATCAAACATGATATTAATCGGACCATATTTACTTATTTATTACTGTGACGTTCTATTTTCATATACGCTGCATATATACATTATTAAATTTGTACGAATAATAAATAAAAAAGAATCGAATAAAAAGACATAAATCGATGACGAGGACGAGTTAAAAATAATAAAAAACAACAACAAATAAAATAAATAAATCTACGAACATTTCCTAATTTATTTACCGGGCTTGTCTGCTTATCTTCCTAATAATATAAATCCTGGACGATAGGACCAGTCACAATTTAAAATACATATCTAAAATCTCAGTTTCACATGTTCCGCGTCACACTTATTTATAATATTCTATCCCGGTCGTGGAGATATATCATTAATACATTTAAAATATAGGGCTTAGTCCTTATCGCTACTCGGCTCTACTCTTACTCGCATACTCTTTTACATTGCCAGTGAGCTGAGATCCGTAGTACGACAACGTGAGAGAGAAGGACGCGAGGCGCGAAAACCATGTCCTTCTCTGTCACATTTTCATACTACGGTTTTCAGCTCACTGACAATGTGAGAGAGTACACTACGATCAGTAAATGTGATCTCAATTACACCATGTTTGATCTCATTTTTATCCCAATAATTTCATGATTACGTTATACAATTTTTCATACAGGAAAATTTAATAATAAAAAGCGATAAGAATCGTCTTTAATATAGCATTTGGTACGCTGAGTTTTAAATGGCTCAGTTGCCTCGACTGTGCTTTTTTACTCTCTTTTGTTCGCTGTCCTTTTCTTCGTTCGGCGAACTACAAAGGCGGGTCGCGAGGCTCGAAAACCGTGTCTACTATCTCCAAGTGGTCCGAACCATTGAACTATATACACCTGGAATCAGAACATTGTTACGGGACCGTCGGTGGTAAAGGTCTTCCTTGAGTATAAATAACTCTACGTTTGGTTGTTTTAAGAAAAACAGGTTTTTATTGTTGCTTATTTGTGGATAATTTTACACTTTGTTAAACGCACTTGGTAACTCCAGACTCGGTGGTTTCTGGCTAACTGACTTTTGGGTGAAAAGGGCCTTTCTTAAGTACTACGGGCGCGGACCCTAACCCTCAGACCTAAGGGGTGGGGGTAGGTCTAGCGTTACACCCCCTTGGTTGGATTCGTCTTGCTCCTGGCAGACGTGGTTCGAGCCGCCTGGTTGTTTCAACCAGTGGTCCAGTTGTGGCTAATTTACTCAACGTTGTCAGTCGAAGCTCCCCTTGTGACGTCTGTATTACCGTTGCCAGTAGGAACACTATTAATATTGTCGTCATCTATAACAGATTGGTAATAAGGTTTAGTTCTATCAATGTGCACTCTAATGTGTTTGTTGTTTTGGAGTATGGTGAGATTGTTATTGTCGTGGGCTTCTGTCACGGCGTATGGTCCAAGCCATTCACTGTCAAGTTTTTTGAGTCTGCGCTCATTATGGAGTAATATTAAGTCTCCAACTTCATAAAGTGGATGTTTCCTGGTAATTTTGGAATCTTGGTATTTCCTTGATCGTTCCTTTGCTTGTTGGATTCTTTGTCTGGCAAGGTTGATGCCAGACTCGTGCCTCTGTCGCCATTTTTCCACCAGTTGATTGTAGGAGACACTTGATGTTCCGGCTAGTGCTGATGGTATGGTTGCCTTTCTACCGAAGGTTAATTCGAAAGGTGTAAATTCGTGGCTTTCGTGGACTGAGGTATTATACGCAAACGCGATAGACTGTAGAGTCTCGTCCCAATACTGGTTTCTTTGCGCACATTCGAGACTGGTTTTAATTAGATCCCGTATTACTGCATGTGCGCGTTCTAAACTTCCATTTCCTTGTGGATGGTAAGCGGTGGTTTTAATGTGGTCGATTTGGAATACTCGTTCGAATTCCTTCATCGTGTCGGATATGAAATTCGAACCTTGGTCGGTTAGAATGTTTTTTGGTGTAGAGAACGTATAAATGTAATGTTCCAGCAGGGCGGTGAATACTTCTTCGGATGTTATTCCTTTTAGTGGACACAGCAAGATATATTTCGTCAGAACGTCTTGTATGGTGAGAACGTATCGATTCCTCTTTTGGGAGAGAGGTAGTGGGCCGAATATATCAAGTGCGATTTTGTCATTCGGTGCAGTAGGTGTATCAGGTATTATCGCAGGCGCCTTTTGCCTGATTCGCACCAATTATTCTATCTGGCATTGTTGGCATTTCCTGATGTATTCTACCATGTCTTGGTCCATATTGACCCAATCGTGTTGTTCCTTGAGTCTTTTAATCGAACGGTTCTCTCCAAAATGTTGCGTGGCGGTTTTTCCAGGGCATTCTGCTAGTAACTGTTGTTTTTGTTCGTGTGTCAGTTTGTTGTGTGAAGTGAAGCAAATCTTAATGACGCTCTGCAGTTTGTTACCCAGGAAGTTAAACATATCTTTGAGGACTTCTCTTTCCCAAGTGGTGATGGTTGGATCGGTAATTCGGAACTGGTACATCTTAATGTTGCCCTTTTTGAGGAAGGCGATTGCCAACCCGAGTTCCTCTATCCATTTGGCCTCGTTATACGGTCCTAGTGACGCGATGTCCTCGTCTTCGGTGGTGTCCTTGAAAACTTTCATCCAATGTCCTTTGTTGGTTGACTGAAGTATTCTTATTTTGTCTTCCGGATGTACGCTCTGGTTCCATAAAGTGTATTCATTATACCAATTAGTTGTTTGTAATGCGTCAATTTCAACGTTGGCTTCGTCTTCTCCCTGGTCGATTCTTGTCGGTGGTTCGTCAGCTTCAGGTACATCTCGTGTGGGTAAAACTCTCGAAAGAGCATCTGCGGCTGGATTCTCCTGTCCTTTGACGTATTCGATGGTGTAGTCATATTCCTCAAGTTTTAGTCTCCAATGAAGTAGTCGTGATGACGGGTCCTTTACATTGAATAGCCATACTAAGGATCGATGGTCTGTCTGAATTTTAAACTTTCTGCCTAGTAGGTATTGTCTGAGTCTTTTGACACTCCAAACTATACCAAGCAGTTCCTTTTCAGTTGTGCTGTAATTTCTTTCAGGTGCGTTTAGTACTCGTGATATGTAGCAACACGAGTGCCCGTTTTGTGATGGCACTGCTCCGAGTCCTACGTTTGATGCGTCAGTTGTCAATGTAAATTCCTGCCCGTAGTCTGGATACTTCAAAACCGGGGACATACAGAGTTTTGCTTTTAACGCCTCAAAACTGGCTTGGCATTCACTCGTCCACTTGAAGTCTACGTCTTTTTTTGTGAGTTCCGTAAGAGTATTTCCAATAGTCGAAAAATTCTTGATGAATTTACGGTAATAACCTGCAAGTCCCAGGAAGGATTTTATTTCCTTCGGTGTTCGTGGCTGCTTAAATTCGTTCACTGCATCAAGTTTTGCAGGATTTGGCTTTACTCCGTCCTTGGTTATGATATGGCCTAAATACTCGAGTTCTGGTCTGAGGTACTCACATTTGTCAGGCTGAAGTTTCAGCCCTGCTTGTCGAAGTCGATCCAGTAGTATTATCAGGTTTTCGTTATGCTCTTGCATCGTTGAGCCAAATACTACTATATCGTCTAGGTAGGCGAAACATATTTTGCCAATTAGTCCTTTCAACGCCATGTCCATCAAAGAAAAGAAAAGAACTTTGCCTTTCCTAAGTGGTCGCGTATGTCGTCGATCACGGGTAAAGGGTAAGCGTCTTGTTCTGTTTTCTCGTTTAGCTTCCTGAAGTCGGTCACTATTCTCCACTTTTTTTCACCTGATGCATCGGTTTTCTTCGGTACAACCCATATGGGTGAGTTGTACGGAGATGTCGAATGCGCGACGATTCGTTTGTTCAACATATCCCTTATTTGTTTGGATATCTCCTGTCTATGGCACTCTGGTGGTCTGTACGAGGCGTTGTTGATCGGCTTATTGTCTGTAAGTTTGATGGTATGTTCAGCTACTTTAGAAGAGGGTAGCGGGTCACCTGGTAGTGTAAACACGTCATGGTAGTTGGAGATAATCTTCCATATGTTGTTCCGATCTGAATCTTCGGCGTGGTCGAGTCGGGTGTTTTCCAGTAGCAGTTGTACTCTGCTACTAATTTCCATTGGTGAAATCTGATTTACTCTATTTCTCTGAATTCGGATAGGCTGCATGTTTATTTCCTGGTGTTTGATATTAATATCATTTGTGGTGTTCTTGTAGATGGGTACGCGTACCCTATGGTTATTTACTGTGTATACCGAATCTGGTACTTCCGGATGGTCAAAAATGGTTACATGCCCTTTCTTGAGTCCGCATTGCACGTTAAGAACGCGTGTTGTTTGTGCGGGGACATAATAGCCATCGTCATAAAGACGGTGACTAATGCCGTCGAGCGTCAGCGTGTTGTTGTTAAGATTATACCTGAATGATTGTAGCAAGGGTTGTCCTATAATCCCGTTCTCAGGTATTGGGAATTCTGACGGTACTGCATGAAATGTGTGTTTCTTTCTATGTAGCATGAGGGTCACGGAATATGGTGATATGTGCTTGTCGTTGCCCATTAAAAACTCTTTTTTTGTTGGTTCTCGGTCGGTTGTTGGTGGAATCAGAGTTTCTTTCACAATGTTTATTGAGGATCCGGAGTCGATGAGGTATCGTCCTGTTCTGCCGGTTCGTCCCAATTTCCATTGGCATGACTGTAGTCGGGCGGAGATAGCACTGACTCGGTCAAGTACTGCTCCTGAAGCTGGTCTATCAGTTCGTCGCTTATCTCGTCGTCCCAATTGTCCTGGATTCGGTTCACTTGTTGAGGCGGGCGCCTTAGACCTGGGTCTCCCCGAAAATTTTTGCGGAAGCACTGAGCCTCGGTGTGCCCAAGTTTCTTGCAAAAATTGCAGGTCAACTTTGCACATTCTTCGAAGGGCCTGCTGTAGGTTGGTGGATTGGCAGAGGCAGGTCGATTCTGGGAAGGTGGCCTTTGTTCATTTGTCCGTCGGTACTGGAAATGGTTGGTACCTGCAGGACGTGGGGGTGGTGCCGAGGGTCGAATACGGTTTGCCTTTTCCCGGATCCATACCTCGGTTTCTATTGCATCTGTTTTTGCTTCGTTCAGGTCAGTGGGTCTTAGGCTCCGAACTTGGGTACCTATGTCGTCGCGTAGACCCATTATGTATGATTTTACCGCGTTCCTCTCCTCTGTTTTTATGGCTATGCGTCGCTCGGTCGGATTTGTCTCATTTTGTATAGCGTATTTTAGTTCGTTTAATTTTTCGCGGAATCGTTGACTGTATGACTGTACGCTTTCACTGTGCAGCTGTCTTGTTTGTAAGAGCTTGGAGCGGGCGAGTTCATAGGACGTCGTGCCGCTTAGATTTTGCCGAAGGGCCAGGTACAGCTCTTCGTATGTATTCGTTTGGGTAAAACGAATAGCACGTTCGGCATTGCCGATTATTTTCTCGTCGAGGATGAAGTCGAGCAGGCGGTCGGGCTCTTTGCACTGTATTCGAGCTTTCCTCACGGATTGTATGAAATCCTCGACCCCTGCGTCATCGTGTCCTTTTATAGTGCGCACAGTGCGGATTATTTCGCTGGCTGGCGCGAGTTCTCTGTTGCGATCGCCCTGGGAACCGGTATGTCTGGGCGGACTATTTTCTGGGGAACTCCCGTGATCGTGGCGTCCCGTGGGTTGCTCCTTTCGTGAGTTCGTCGATGGTCTGCTGGCCTCATCTTCGGTGAAATCTGTTCCCAGGTGTCTCCAAATATCCTTATTTTCTTTATATCGCTTTACGTTTTCTTCTCCCAGTGTACGTATAGCTGCAGTGGACACGTCCAATTTCGTTTCTAGTTGCTCCAATATTTGGAGCAGAAGTGCCATGGGGTCCGTCTCCTGAGGCGTTGTTGTCGGGGACTGTGCCTTCGACATCCTCGAGTTTGAGTTAAGCGGGTTCTGGATACGTTCAATCACGTCACTGTCCGAACTGCTGGGGCTTTCCGTGGAATAGCCTCGTTTAGTGCGGTATTTGATGAACGCCAGAGTTCAGTAATAAGTGAACTTTCTTTCCCCTTTCTCTTCTTTTTTATTTATGGTCACGCGGTATTAATACCGTGCAATCCTCGCAAGTTGCTACAAACTTGTCTGGATGTACAGGTAAATTTTTTATTTTTGTTAACGAGAGATATGGGCTCGCAGGCTCAGTCTCACGGAGTTAGGTTACCTTTATTTCCTTTTCTGGATGTTCCAAGCTCCTCCTTGAAATGGCTCAGCGATGATTTCCTCACTTTTAAATTTTCAAACACGTTCCAATGGTTCGTGGTCAAGGATTGTTCCCGTTGATCGTTCAGTGTCCGTGTTGATCTTCGTATAACGCAACGCGTTCAGGGACGATTTCTTCTTCCAGAATAACGTCGTGAGAGACAAGCTTGGCAGGATCGCCAATTTGTTACGGGACTGTCGGTGGTAAAGGTCTTCCTTGAGTATAAATAACTCTACGTTTGGTTGTTTTAAGAAAAACAGGTTTTTATTGTTGCTTATTCGTGGATAATTTTACACTTTGTTAAACGCACTTGGTAACTCCAGACTCGGTGGTTTCTGGCAAACTGACTTTTTGGTGAAAAGGGCCTTTCTTAAGTACTACGGGCGCGGACCCTAACCCTCAGACCTAAGGGGTGGGGGTAGGTCTAGCGTTACAAACATCCATATGTAAAGTCGCCGAAAAGCGGGACAGAGAGAGAGAGAGTATGATTCCAGGGATACCTGTCCTTTGTTAACTGTACGATCCGTTTCAAAAATATCGGTTTAGCAGACGAGAGCCCAGTCAAGAAATTAAACCGCGTAAATCGGTGGATTACAAACAAGTGCAAACGTGCAAACCAGTTGAATCAAGGCACTTTATCCAAGCGGCAGAAACTAGGTTATGTCGTGTTGTATTAAAAATTGCAAAAGCGTGTGGACGAAGAATGGGGATATTACTTTTCACAGGTAATTAGGAATAAAAGTAAAACTGCGTAGCATATATGAGGAATAGTGTCAGCATATGGAGTTCTGAACACCATTCGTGTCGGCCCTGATTGGACCTAAGCTGTGCGCATCGCACACAGACTGACAGACGCGCACGTACACTGCGACACAAATGGTGTTCAGAGCTCCATATGCTGACACTGATGAGGAAAAGCATTTTTTATTCCCAATTAATTATATCCAAATTGTCTTTATTTACAGCTTTCCCAAGGATCCGGCATCATTTGCAGAATTTGTAACGGCAATACCGCCGACATTCGTAAAAAAAATTACGAAGTACACCACCATTTGCAGTAAACATTTTATATATGATTCATTTCAGGTAACACCATCTGGACAGAACCGCCTAAAGCAGAGAGCAATACCCACATTGTTTGACTACGATGTGGATTATTCAATAGCAAGTAGTTCAACAAATGTGGTATGTAAATATCTATATCGTGCATATTACTTAAACATTCTAGTGAAACTTATCGCCTCGGATACCCACTATGGGTCAATTTGACCCGAAGCCTGAAGATCGTCAACCCATTTTTTGAGCAAAACAAAAATGTTCGTGTTACGTCCTGCGTCCTCCACCCGCCGCATATTTTTTGCTTTTCTAAATTATTCAAGAATAACTAATCGATCGTTCTCACCGCAGTCTCCCGTTCGCTCGATAGTTCTAACATTTGCTCTAATCTAACTTTAGGAATGCAGCACTGTTCTCACGGACCCTTATTTAAGATAAGACACGTACGATTAAGTCCTGGGAAAGGCACCTGTCGCGCCGTTCCCAGGATATAACGCTGATGCAGTGTCAGCATGCGAATGCCGCTCAGCGGAGCACGGCGTCTATATAGGGCAGTACGAGACCCTCTTCGGACACTCTTGGTTACGGCAAATACCTGTACGCGCACTCTTGGTCACCACTTACCCTCGACCGCGACTTACTGTTCGGGACTTGTGACTTACTCGTTGAACGTTTTACTTCAATTCACTTCTTTGGGTGCAGTGCTCCGAACTGCACCGTTGTTCGCGTATAGAGAATTCAAGTGCGGGTGCGAAGCGTAACACCCGACTTACTATTTACCTTCGGTATCTTTCAAGTGAATCAAGTGTAACGAATATAATCAAGTCAAGTCGAGTCGAGTCAATAGAACTAAGTTAAGTCCAAGTGAATAACCAACGCGGTAGAATCAGTGCCATTGTTCCTGTATCTCGTCAGGCAACACCAGGTTTGTGTAACCAAGCAGTCTTTGCAATTCGGACCATTCTAGGCAACCAGCGTGGTGAAGCCTTTGAAATTCAGCTAATTATAAGTAACCTGCGTGATCGAGACACTGCGTCTAGTCTCGATCTCCGATTCTCCGGTCGCGATAACGAAGTGGAGCCGTTCTACTCCAAATTGTAGGGTTCGATCAATTAATAAACACCATGTACACAATCTCGTGAATCACCTATTGCACACCCATCCTCGCAACACTACACGTACACCCGCGTAAAACTTGGTTATCGGAGTGTTCTCTGAGTGTAATTAGACAGGGGATTTCACCCCTTTTCTTCCCGCGATACCGAAACCCCCGGGCGCATAAGTCGAGTGGTCCTTGCTGCCACCTTCGAGGCTGTGCCTGAGTCGTCACACGGGCAATTCCGTGGGCACCGTCGAACCTCTGAGTTCCGGTCACCCCTCAGCAAATCTTTTGCTGCGACTTCAGTTCACAGGTTTCGTTGGCTCGTGGCCGGACCCCCTCGCTACGACCGTGGCTCCTCAACCACTTTCGGCGCACCACGGTTCGGGGCCGAGGTCAGTGGTCATATCCACGGATCGCAACTATTCTCCCGCTCAAACCCATAACCAGAGAGCACCCCGAGACACCAGCTACGCCCACATTGCCTGTGCCGTAACCATTCGGACGCGAGTAGATTCTTGGGTTGGTGTAATTCCGAGTCACCAGCTACGCCGACATTGCCTGTGCCGTAACCATTCGGACGCGAGTAGATTCTTGGGTTGGTGTAATTCCGAGTCACCAGCTACGCCGACATTGCCTGTGCCGTAACCATTCGGACGCGAGTAGATTCTTGGGTTGGGGAAATTCCGAGTCACCAGCTACGCCGACATTGTCTGTGCCGTAACCATTCGGACGCGAGTAGATTCTTGGGTTGGTGTAATTCCGAGTCACCAGCGACGCCCACATTGGCTGTGCCGTAACCATTCGGACGCGAGTAGATTCTTGGGTTGGTGTAATTCCGAGTCACCAGCTACGCCGACATTGCCTGTGCCGTAACCATTCGGACGCGAGTAGATTCTCGGGTTGGTGTAATTCCGAGTCACCAGGTACGCCCACATTGCCTGTGCTGTAACCATTCGGACGCGAATAGATTCTTGGGTTGGTGTAATTCCGAGTCACCAGCTACGCCGACATTGCCTGTGCCGTAACCATTCGGACGCGAGTAGATTCTTGGGTTGGTGTAATTCCGAGTCACCAGCTACGCCGACATTGCCTGTGCCGTAACCATTCGGACGCGAGTAGATTCTCGGGTTGGTGTAATTCCGAGTCACCAGCGACGCCCACATTGGCTGTGCCGTAACCATTCGGACGCGAGTAGATTCTTGGGTTGGTGTAATTCCGAGTCACCAGCTACGCCGACATTGCCTGTGCCGTAACCATTCGGACGCGAGTAGATTCTCGGGTTGGTGTAATTCCGTGTCACCAGGTGCGCCCACATTGCCTGTGCTGTAACCATTCGGACGCGAATAGATTCTTGGGTTGGTGTAATTCCGAGTCACCAGCTACGCCGACATTGCCTGTGCCGTAACCATTCGGACGCGAGTAGATTCTTGGGTTGGTGTAATTCCGAGTCACCAGCTACGCCGACATTGCCTGTGCCGTAACCATTCGGACGCGAGTAGATTCTCGGGTTGGTGTAATTCCGAGTCACCAGCGACGCCCAGATTGGCTGTGCCGTAACCATTCGGACGCGAGTAGATTCTTGGGTTGGTGTAATTCCGAGTCACCACCAGCTACGCCGACATCGCCTGTGCCGTAACCATTCGGACGCGAGAATACACGTAGGTTTTGTGTCAAACCAGGACACCGAGTATATTTAGGCGCGTGCGACGTCTCAGCGTCCGCTCCGCTGACACGTCAAATCTCTTAACGGTCCGGTCACTTCGTCTGTCTTCCGATCCCCGGAATACCCGGTGTACGCAGGGTGCCGAAAAAAGGAGGACGTAACATTCGCCTACGTACATTTTCGCGACATTGTAATATATTTTAAACGTTGACAATTTGTTTATAAATTGTTTATAAAATTTTTTACAAAATTAAAATTTTTGCTTCCGTGCATTATAGCGACGTTGCAATGTATTTTACGATTGTTGATAATTTGTTTATAAATCGTTCACAACTTCTTTCGAGCAAAATTTCTAAAATTTTCTGCGACATGGTCGTTAGTATTTTATAACGCGTTGAATTTACTTTGCGGTTCTCGTCTCACATAAATTTATACAAATAAAATGTCGGGTTGCCGTCCTGCAGGATTGGTCAGAATGACGTGGGATTGCGTGTCTCCTTTTTTCAGTCGGGTGTCCGAGAGTTAAAGTGTTTCAAATATGTTAACGATGTAAGTACAATTGTATTATTACTTTAATCACAAGGCACCATGATTGATTTAGGTTCAACCTTCAACGAGTACAGGGATCATACAAAATTTGCATGCAGGACCCAGCAAATATTCAACAAATATTGAGGATACCGATAACGAAATGGTAGGTTGTATGACATACTAAATAGGACCGCGCCAGTAATATAAGGCATGTGTGTTTATAAGTGTAAATTGAGAAACTGTTATAAATTTATATTATATTATAGATAATAGAAGCTGCAAATACCAGCTGTGATACAAATGTCACACTTCACCAGAACTGCTCTTCTAATGATGATGTGTTGCATGCTGAAAAGTTACATGTATGTTATTATGTTTTGTTTTATGATCATTCATTCATATTTTGTAAATTGTTAATAGTATCAAGTGTGTCATATTCAAGGTAGAATTTATCTTTACAGTCAGGACCTGCAATCAACAGAAGATCACAGGACATTGGCACACAAACATCATCCCGGATTTTAAGCAGACAGGATAAAATGGTAACTTTGCGTAAAAAAGTAAGAGTGCTACAGAAGCAGTTGCAGCGACGCAACAATAGATTAAAAACGATGGAAGACTTGGTTCGGCATTTAATACTATTCTGTCCTTTGTTACCTGTACTACCCTTTCAATAATGTTGTGTACGCCGTTAAAATATACGGAACTGAACTATCTTTGCTGTACTACCCTTTTGTTGCTTCTATGACAAAAGGGTTTATGGTAAGTCGTAATAGAAACAGAATGTGTTTGAAGAAAAACTGTTCCCATACAAGAAATATAGACTATATATGTTTCATAATTTGCAATTTGTATACAGAGAGATAATTCCAAATGTGTATAATCAATCAGGCATCTATTACAATTTCTGACTGTGGCAATAGCATGTGAAACTTGTTAATTACCAGTATATATATTATTTTATTCCTAAATAAATGTTAATGGGTGAACCTGAACGAGGAAACACTACTTTCAAACGCATAGAAAAATTAAAAAAAAGTAATACCGACTTCAAAAATCGAACATTATTTTATATTGTTCAGTGCATTTTTGAAGTCTGTTAAATAGGATACTTTCTCAAACAAAATTAATAATATCAATCAAAATTATTGTAATATTTATTTTATTTATGGCCTATGTCTATTTGGAAAAAAAACAAAAAATGAGCAAGTATTATATTTTTACATCAACCATGAACAATTCCCAAAGGAAAGCAATTTCGATATGTATTAACAATTAACCTTCACTACTTCTAAAACAAAAAATCATGTGTAATTTGAATGCGTTTGATAATATGTTTTACTTTATTTTGTGATCATATACATTAATTTCTGTGACATACTGACATCACCTACTGAAATATCTAAATAGAAGAGAGCAACTCTTTTCGAACCGGTCATATCTAGTCAAATCTCTGTGGAACTTACGTCGAACGGCGCAAATCGACTGTATGTCCCAAAGGTCCAGTGGTAAGAGTGAGACAGAATACCAAGATATCTTTCTTCTCTCTCTAACAGCGAGGCGCGGCTGTTCCTGCACCCGTGCACATTCCAGGTATTCTATAGTTCAATGTAGCCAATTGAATGGTGGAGTCGCAAGCGGTCTTGCACGGAACTACAAAAGTTACTAGGAATATATATACGTTGGTTTCCAAATCATTGGACTCGCGACGTACACATTATACACAATAACGCACGTTTAAAATAAATTATTTATATGAAATTGAAGTAATAGTGTAACATAAAATAGTGTATATATATATACAAGTAATAGTATATATAATACGGTAATTTTTATTATATTTACGTGCCATTATACACAATAACGCAGGTTGAAAATGAATTATTTATATGAAATTAAAGTAATAGTGTAACATAATATAGTGTGTATATATATATATATAAGTAATAGTATATGTAATACGATATTTTTATTATATTTGAAGGGTTACATTAAAGTAAATTCATAATAACACTGTAATCAATTTATTAATCCTATTATAATTCAAATAAATATACATCAAATATCAGTGACATATGTGAAGTACATATTGGTTTACAAACAATGGTATTTATTCGCGTCGTCAAATCAATAAAACGTATCCTATCCATATAAACTGTCAGACATTCAAAAGCTGTCTAACGTGATCTCGCCTGTATGTATGGCGAAGTAGTATTCACCTCTGAATTCCTCTTCCTCACGATATCCAGGCCACATGTCGGAATAGCATATGTGTATTTCCCCCGGATATTCGTTATGTCGGTATTGATTGTCCTTACGATTTTCCGAAGATGTCATCATGCTAAGTGGGTTCATACAAAATTGTTTTAATAATGTGAAGAACTGATGAAATTTATATTGACAGTCAATAGCTAAAAATATAAATGTACACGTACCTCAGATCAATTGTCTCATAATGTACATGACTTTTGCAGTCCATGTTACTTCCAGTAACCAATATGGGGCCAGAACAATTTAGTGCTCAGGTCATTCTTGATAATATAATATAGGCAATGAACCTGTAAAATGAAAACATTTATTACATTGAAACTTCATACCAAATCCAATGCCCTGAACAGGGACCAACCCACCATAGCAGCAACAAAATTTTACATTTGTTTCCAACACCAAGTTGAACAGCGGAATCAGGAAAAGAATCGTATACATAATGTATAATGTAGGATTGCCCTCTTCTGGGTTGAGAATGGAATGAATCAATATATTTCAACCCTCACATGTTTCAAAACAATTAGTTTCCTCAACAGGAGTCCATAACATACAAAAGTGAACTAATGTAAATGTCTATTACATTTTAGTTGTAGATCTAGCGGATGTATCCTATTGTGGTGGTACTCACGTAAATTGATATAGGATGCAGTATTGAGATGGTATGTTTGAAAATTTAACCAATTTTTCCTATGTGATTCATTCAATTTTTTCACATTGCACAGTGTCTGAAAGCAAATCAGTGCGTTGAAGAAACCATGGCCAGAAATATGCAAAGCTTACATAATTTTCAACATTTCTCACATTGTAAAATTTTAACTCTCCAAGATTTGACACATTTCTGCATTTTAATTTTGTAATATTAACCAATCTCAACGGTCTTCGCCAATCGCTGATTGGATTAGGATCGTTTCGTTTCACGTTTGAACAATATTTTGGATGCTTTTTAATACAACACATACTTACGGATGAATATATTTATGTTAAAGTATATGACTCGATGTCTCCCAAGAAGTGTTTGTGGTGTCGGTATGTTTACCTTTAGCAGAGTGAAGGACCGGCATTAAACGTTTCAACCCCACAGATAGCAATTTTTCTTAAGGAAACGGGGGCGCACCGAAGAAAAAAAAATGTTGCAGAACAATTTTCAGAGCGCGGCACCCTATAAGGTACCCACTTTGCCGAATAATAGGCCCTTCAATATACGTAGTACCCTGCAAGACCGCTTGCGACTCCACCGTTCATATTGGCTTCATTCCCCAGATCCTGATCTCGCATCCATTGTATAGAGATCAGTGCTCCGTCCCCTTATTCCTATGTCCATGTCCGCAACACGTGGCGGCAATTGGTCGGCGCGACAAAGTTGCGTCGCCAGCCTCCTGTGAACCGGGTTAATCTCTATCCAACTTTATCCTATACAACGTCAGTTTGTCTCGACCATTCTCAACCGTCCTGAGTTCTGACACAGACGAGGTATAGAATAGACACCGCATCTTATGGACCTTCGTGTCACACGTCTAGAAATACCGACGGAGCAGAAAACGAGGCAAGTTGAAGCGCCCTCTGCGTATGCGAACGGCAGAAGTCATAGGCCCGTATTCAAATACTGCGCTTAGGCCTCGGCTTGAGTCGGGATTACGTAAACCTGGCTCAGACGCGTAATCCGGGTTCAGAAACCTGGCTTGGATCAGATTCTCAAACCAGGATTACATTTGCGTGCCCCCACTCCGATTAAGCCCCGCCCACCGTGTTGTTACACGGGTACACAGGCTTCTCGCATAAAAGTGTAGAGGTCTGTCGGAGTGGGGGTCGAGAAATGTAAGCCTGGCCTGAGACGCCTTGGAAAGGCCTCTTGAGCCGGGATTACGGCCGTTTTTCGCGCCAAATCTGTAAAAATATAACCAAACGTTTACACGACTGTTTAGCAGTTCAGCAGTGTTAAGGTTGGTTAAGGTAATGTTCACCCATGGACAATCAGCAAGAAGTAAATTGAGGAGAAGAATAGAGAACTGCAGTTTCGAAATAGACAGATTGTTCGCGATGATGAGCTCATTCAGGGTGTTCCAGTAGTACAAAGTGTAGAGGATTTGCAAATTTATGAAAGAAAACTTAAAACTTCTGCATTTTTACAAAAATCGGTAATTATTTTTTAATAACATCTTTCGTGTAAAACATACTACAAAAATGACCTTTCGATCAATAGTTACGTCGCAGTCTCAAAAATATAATAGTAATTACAATACAGAATTATAAGTTAAGGTTATTTATTATTTATTATTACATTTATAGTAGAACTTGATAATTGAGGATTAATCAAAATAATATATTCTATAACGTAAATTGGCTTGAATTATTTACAATGTTAAACAGAATCATATGGAAAGTGTAATATTGAATAAATATTCTTGGAACTTTGAGGCAATATTCCGTGTCATATTCATGCAATATTCCCACAAGTTACGAAGAGGCGGACATAGTAATATCGCTGCAACATTCTTGCAATAATCCGGCGAAGTCACCTGCAAGGTTTCGCATTGTAAAGTAATATTTATACAACCTTCCAACAATATTCCTTGCTGTCTGGGTAGCCGAGATTCAGACAAGAAGAACGGTACATGAGCGAGTGAATAAATGCTGCTTTTCATTAGTTGTAATGCAAAATCTGTAAAAACAACCAAAAGCGTCCACACGACTGTTCAGTAGTGTTCAGGTAATGTTCAGCCATGGACAACCAGCAAGAAGTAAATATTGAGGAGGAGAATTTGAAACTTGCAGTTCCGAGACGGATTGTTCGCCATATTTGGTATAATTAATCAATCGGCAAGGCATCGATTTCAACGCACATCTTGTTAAAATTGGAATTAGGTGGCCGTGAAAACTATCTCGAATGTTCCGCCTTTTTGGTGGCATTACACCTCAGCGCTCCGTGCGGCCCATGGGTGATTTGGCCGATGGTGTTGATACAAGACTGTTACGCAGCATGCGGAATATTATATAAGTAAGTTCCTGTGGCTCATGTCTGACGATAATACAACACTCTTCTCTCATTCGTGGTCCTAAATCGGATAATTCCGAAGTTTCCCGCAAGCGAAGCAAGCCGCATGCAGTGTCAGCATATCGACTCTGAACACCATTCGTGTCGCAGGTATGTGCGTGTCGGTGTGCGATGCGCGCAGCTTAGGCCCAATCAGGGCCTTAGCATCGCACACAGGCGAGCACGTACACTGCAACACGCATGGTGTTTAGAGCTCGATATGCTGGCACTGGCCGCATGGCACGCCTTGGCCACGCCCATTATCCAATGACTGCCAGGATCTCCCTTCCACGCGACATCTAAACCGCGTTTGTGAATACACGAAAAATCTGAACCCGGATTACGCATCTGAGCCAGGTTTACGTAATCCCGACTCAAGCCAAGGTCGAAGCGCAGTATTTGAATACGGGCCTCAGAATCGGCTATCATGCAGCTTCTCCCTTTGGCCAATGGCGGCGTTTGCGAGCTGCACGATAGCCGAAACCGAAATTGTTAATTACGGCCAAACTACGATTTCGTAAACTGCGAAATCGATACAGCTGCTTGCGAAAACTATTCGTATACGATTGAGACCGTTAGAGATGAGATATGTCAAAATTATTTCGTTACTCTATGTCCGAAGAGCGATTCTCGCCTCGGCCAACGGCGGCGCTTGCGAGCCAATCAACGCTGAACGATAGCCGATTCTGAAATTATTAATTACGGGCAAATTACGATTTCGTAAACTCCGAAATCGATACAGTAGCTTGCGAAAACTATTCGTAAACGATTGGGACCGTTATACACGAGATACGTCAAAGTTATTTCGCCACTTTCTGCATCTCCTTTCGCCAACGGCGGCGGTTGCGAGCAAATCAACGCTGCACGATAGCCGATTATGAAATTGTTAATTACAGGCAAACTACGATGTCGTAAACTCCGAAATCGATACAGTGGCTTGCGAAAACCATTCGTAAATGATTGAGACCGTTAGAGATGAGATACGTCAAAATTATTTCGTTACTCTATGTCCGAAGAGCGATTCTCGCCTCGGCCAACGGCGGCGCTTGCGAGCTGCACGTTAGCCGATCCTGAAATTGTTAATAATGCGCAAAATACGATTTCGTAAACTCCGAAATCGATACAGTAGCTTGGGAAAACTATTCGTAAACGATTGAGACCGTTATACACGAAATACGTCAAAGTGATTTCGCCACTTTCTGCATCTCCTTTCGCCAACGGCGGCGCTTGCGAGCAAATCAACGCTGCACGATAGCCGATCCTGAAATTGTTAATAACGAGCAAAATACGATTTCGTAAACTCCGAAATCGATACAGCAGCTTGCGAAAACTATTCGTAAACGATTGAGACCGTTACACACGAGATACGTCAAAATTATTTCGCCAGGTTCTGCATCTGGTCAGCTTCTGCTTTCGGCCACTGGAGGCGCTTGCAAGACCTACATTACCCGATTCTCGAAATTGTTAATTACGGCCAAACTACGATTTCGTAAACTCTCAAATCGATACAGCATCTTGCGAAAACTATTCGTAAACGATTGAGACCGTTACACACGACATACGTCGAAATTATTTCGCCACGTTCTACATCTGGACAGCTTCGCTCCCCGGCCACTGTGGCGCTACGCGGTAGCAGACGATAATTATTAGATATTAAAATTGTTAATTACGGGCAAACTACGATTTCGTAAACTCTGAAATCGATTGCGCAAACTTGCGTAAACTATTCGTAAACGATTGAGACCAAAATAAGCAAAATCGGTGATAGTCGTCTGCTAACTATACACCCACCTAAAAATTGTTAATTACGGGCAAACTACGATTTCGTAAACTCTGAAATCGATTGCGTAAACTTGCGTAAACTATTCGTAAACGATTGAGACCAAAATAAGCGAAATCGGTGATAGTTGTCTGCTAACTATTCGGCGGTGAACATATCAATCTAAATCAAGATAGGGCGATAGCGTTTGAACGGCTTTGTAAAAATGCTGAAAAGCAGAAGCAACGTTTCGATAAAACACGCAGAACAAATATTGTATATAAAGACGGCGACTCTGTTTTTGTAAAACCCGCCGATACAAGAAGGGCGAAAACAGACCGTAAGTTTGAGGGTTCATTTGTAATTTTGAAAACCCTGGCAAAGGATCGTTATGAGATATTGGGCAAAAGTGGTAGGCCACAAATTGTGCCTAAGGACCGATTGCGTCCTTGGAAGGGCGAATGGACGGCTGATAACGATGCCACTGATAGTGAGCGAGAGAACACGGATGAGCCATGTTAGCGTTGTATGTTTATGTTTGCTTATGTTTGTTTATGTTTGTCTATGTTTGTTATGTTTGCTTATATTTTATTAATACTATGTGAGATCTTTTGTAGCTGAGTTGTTTTGTTCCTCTTGCATGGAAAATAGAAAATAAATAAATAAAAAAAAAAAAAATTAAATGACTGTTTAGAATTGTAAGTGCTGGGCAACGGCTTTCAATCCCGGCGCGCTTTTTGACGTCGGGCCGCGCTGCCGAGCGCGAGCAAATCGCGCGCCAGAGCCATGGTTCGCGCGGCGGCGAGGCTCGGTCGCCGGCGACGGCCAAAATTTGCGGGAGAGCGAGGAAAGGGAAGGGGCTCTCCGGCGACCGCTGGCAGGTCATTACGATTACATCGTTATTATTACTTGTGTAGCCGAACGAACAGCTAGCAAAATAAAGTCCGAATCGCGCGATCCCGCTTCGTGGCAGCTTTGCCACTCGCTAATTAAGACTGTGTACCTGTGATTAAAGTTAAATATAGTGTAGTTGAACGTAGTGCTTCTGTCTTAATCTTAGAGTGACTGTCGTGTGTGTGTGTGAGCGTGCGTGTGCAGCCCAGTGACCCCGAGCCTTGAGATCCACTCTCCACCCGCTATCGAACATTATGGTCCTTCGAGCCGGATAGTTTTATCGTCCAGTGCCGTGGATAGCTAAGAGCGAAAATAGTGCCGGGTGAGCATCGCCTCAAACAGCGAACGAATAAGCGTAAGCATGGAGCCATTAACGCAAATGCTTTTTGACCTTCACGGTCGCATTTCTCGCGCGTTCGAGAATTACAAGAAACTCGGTGTTGTCGGCATGACGGCGGGAACAGCTGAGGCGCGACTTGAGGCATTAGAATCGAATTGGACGAAATTCGAGGCTGCGCTTGAGCGAATTATGACGACGCACTGGGCAGAGTGGACGGAGCACGCATATAAAAAACAGGATCTGGCGGGCCTTGCCGAGGAAGCCTATCTACAGCAAAAGGAGCTTTTTCTCGACACGCTCCACAAGCACCGCCAAGACCCCTCAACCAGCGCGCCCGCCGGCGACCTGCAGCGCGGAAATGCACCGAATCCGCGCAGGACATTACCGAGTATCAAGTTGCCTCGATTCTCGGGCCGATATGAAGACTGGCCGCCTTTTCGGGACCTTTTCACCTCTATCATTGGGAAGGACGCCAGCATGTCAGGAGTGGAGAAGCTCCATTATTTGAAAACCAGCCTGGAAGGAGAAGCGGAATTACTCGTGCGGGATCTGCCCACCACTGACAAAAACTTTACTCGAGCGTGGACTGCGTTGACCGACTGTTACGAGAATAAGCGGTTACTTGTGAATTCCTACCTGTCTAGTTTCCGGGAGCTCCCGAAACTACGGAAGGAGTCGGCCGACGACCTCCGGCAGCTATGCCATCGCGTCGCGAGTACCGTGGGTGCAATGGAGAGCATAGGCCGGCCGGTAACTCGCGGAGAGGATCTCTTCGTATTCCTCATCGTAGAGCTCTTAGACCCGCAGTCCCGGCGAGAGTGGGAAGGCCTGCTCAGCAGCACTACGGACCCGCCGGCCTTGAAGGATCTGCGTGAGTTCCTGGATCGGCGACAGAAAGCTCTCGAAGCGATGCGAGTCACCCAAAGGGAAAGCAGCCCCCCGAGGGCCGGACCTAGCGTTCCGCGGCGGGCGAGAGCGCTCTACTCTCGCAAGCAGGAGGAGCGAGGTGAGCGGTGCGCCTTTTGTCAGCAGGAGCACTTCGTGATGTATTGCGACGAGTACCGGCGTCTACCGGCAGCGGAGAGAAAGGAGTTCGTGCTGAGCCATCACCTCTGCCTGAATTGCTTGGGACGGCACCACGTGAATGACTGCCAATCAACCCGGACATGTCTCTCCTGCCAGGACCGCCACCACTCCTCCTTGCACGACGCTTCGTCCCACGGCCAGGTGAGCCAGACCATGCACCTTGTGCAGCAGCCTCCCCCTCCCCCTGCCTCCCCGTACGCACGGAGAGAGTGCTACTCGCGACGGCGCGCGTTCGGGTAGCCGACAAGTACGGGGCCTTCCACTTCGTCCGAGCTCTGATCGACCAAGGGTCGGAAACGTCGCTCATGTCCGACGCCCTACTAAGGCGACTTCATCTGCCCTCACACCCTACTCTTGTGTCGGTGTTTGGGATAGGGGGCAAATTGTCAAGCGTCGCCAAGAAGCGAGTCGCCGTCACCATATTGCCGCGAGGAGAAGGGCTGCCATTAGCGGCCACCGTGTTAGTGCTTCCTCAGCTGACCCTTTACGACGGACGGATTCAGACGTCCCCGCAAACGTGGGCGCACCTCCAAGGGCTGGAGCTTGCGGACCCGGACTTCCTCGCCGCCGACCCAGTAGAGCTACTCCTCGGGGCGGACGTCTACGCTAGGGTGATTCGGCAGGGGGTACGACGAGGTGGCCGCTCAGAGCCGGTCGCCCAAAGGACGACCTTAGGATGGATCCCGTCAGGCGCCGTGACTGGCCCCGCGAACGCTGACGTCGCCACCACGTACCATTGCCGAGTCGACGTGGAGCTTCCCCGGCTTGTCCAACGGTTCTGGGAGCAGGAGGAGTGCCAGCCGAAAAGCTTGCCACGCACGCGAGAGGAAACGCAGTGCGAGGAGCAATTTGTCAAGACGCACCGTCGCACTGCCGACGGGCGGTACGTCGTCCGCCTGCCAGTAGCGGGCCCCCTTCCTGACCTCTCCGGCACCAGGCAAACTGCGTCGCGCGTGCTTACCGCCATGGAGAGGAAGTTCGAACGGGATGAGCAGCTGCGGCGACTTTACGTGGACTTCATGCGGCAATATGAGGAGCTGGGCCATATGTCCCCAATCTGTCAGACCGAAACGCCCACCGGACCTCCCTGTTTCCTGCCTCACCACGGCGTGGTGCGTGAGGCTAGCTCCACCACGAAGCTACGAGTGGTCTTCAATGGGTCGTCGGAGGTCGACTCGGGGGATAGCCTCAATCGCCACTTGCAAGTAGGACCCAACCTGCTGCCAGCGTTGGGGGACGTGCTGCTACGCTGGCGACTGCACCGGTATGTCATAGCTGCGGATGTCGAGAAGATGTATCGGCAGATATTAATCGACCCGGCCGACCACCACCTCCAACGTATCCTGTGGCGTTATGACAAGAGCCAGGAGAAGCGAGTGTATGAGCTGCGCACCGTTACATACGGGCTATCCTGCGCACCCTTCCTGGCCATGCGCACTCTCCAACAACTAGCGGAAGATGAAGCGCCGAAATATCCGCGAGCTGCGCACGTACTCCGACAGGACGTCTACATGGACGACATCTTGTCCGGCGCGCCCTCCGTCGCGGAAGCAACAAAAGTTCGAAAGCAGCTGACGGACCTCTGCAAGGCGGGCGGATTTCCCCTCCGGAAGTGGTCGGCCAACGAGGAAGGCATCCTGGCGGACGTTCCCCAGGAGCATCAGCTGCTATCGAAAACGCTCTCCTGGGACTCGCAGGAGAGCCACTCCACCTTAGGATTGCAATGGCATCCGAGCAGCGACAGCTTCTCCTTCGCCACCCAGCACGACACTCCAGCGAAGTTCACTAAGCGCTCGGTGTTGTCGATGACCGCCAAAATCTTCGACCCGTTGGGGTGGCTAGCCCCTGCGATCGTTCGCGCAAAAATTCTGTTCCAAGCGACCTGGTTGCAGGGACTCGACTGGGACACCCCTTTGGACGACGCCAGCGCTGAGCACTGGAGAGCATTCCAGGACGAGTTACCCGCCCTCAAGGACATCCGGGTGCCCCGGCGACTCCATTGGCAATCACCCGACCTCGGAGCCGAGATTCATGGGTTTGCTGACGCCTCCGAGAAAGCCTACGCTGCCGTTCTATACCTGCGCACGACTGCCGACAACGGTGACCGGCAGGTGAGCATTATTACCGCCAAAACTAAAGTAGCGCCCCTGAAGCAGGTGACGTTACCCCGATTGGAGCTGTCTGCGGCGACCCTTCTCGTCCGCCTGACGGCTCACGTTCGCCGAGTCCTCGGGGAGCCGGACGTGCCAATACATTTGTGGTCGGACTCCACCGTCGCCCTGGACTGGAACCGAGGCCACCCGTCGCGGTGGGCGACTTACGTAGCGAATCGAGTGGCGGAAATGCAAACCACCTTACCAGAAGCTCAGTGGCGCCACCTGCCGGGGGTAGACAACCCAGCGGACTGTGCTTCGCGCGGGCTCGCTCCCCGCGATCTGATCACCCATCCCTTGTGGTGGCAAGGGCCTCCATGGCTTGTCGAGGAGCCATCCTCCTGGCCGCCACCGCTCATTGGGCCCGCTGGGGAAGACTGCGAGCTGGAAAGCCGCCACGTGCACGCCGCCGCCACTCCCTCCGGACGCAGTCCCGAGCGGCCGGAACTCACGAGGTACTCCACTTTACACCGCCTGCTCAGGGTTACTGCGTGGTGCCGGCGTTGGCTGAAGGCCCGCCCGGCTCCGCCAACCAGCCAACCCTCAGACTCCACTCCGTCTTCGACCGGGCTAACAGTCGCCGAGCTCGAGGACGCCCGCTGGAACTGGGTCAAAATCATCCAAATGACGCACTACGAGGATGAGATAAACGCTATCAGACGGGGTGAAGCCGTGCCACGAAAGAGCACCCTCCTGAAACTTACTCCCTTCATTGACTCTGCAGGCCTCCTTAGAGTGGGCGGACGGCTCAAGCAGGCACGCTTGGACTACGACGAGAAGCACCCTATAATCCTTCCCCCCAATCGCATTTCACGAAGCTGCTAATCGAGGCCAGTCACCGCCGGACTCTCCACGGTGGGGCCCAGCTTACGCTAAGCACGCTACGCCAGCAGTACTGGATCCCCCGCGGCCGTGCCGCCGTGAAGGCCGCCCTACATCGCTGCATGACCTGCGTGCGATGGAGGGCATCGATACCAACCCAACTCATGGGAGACCTCCCTCGACGCCGTGTCACTCCGGCCCGGCCGTTCCTGCACACTGGTGTGGACTATGCGGGACCGATACGGCTACGGACAACGAAAGGGCGAGGTCAGCGCTCCTACAAGGCCTTTATTGCCATCTTCGTTTGTTTAAGCACTAAAGCCGTTCACTTGGAGGTTGTATCGGACTACACTGCGGACGCCTTTCTGGCCGCCTTGCGACGGTTCACCTCTCGCCGCGGCCTGTGCCGCGACTTGTACAGTGACTGTGGGACAAATTTTGTCGGAGCGGATGCCCAACTTCGCTCCTTTCTCACTGCCCGGGACCCGGAGCATCGCCGCGTCGCCGAACAGCTCGCCAGCAACCAAATTCAGTGGCATTTTAATCCGCCAACCGCACCACACTTTGGGGGGCTCTGGGAAGCAGCGGTGAAGTCAATGAAGCACCATCTGCGGCGAGTGTTAGGAGAATCCACACTCACGTTTGAGGAAATGAGCACCCTGCTGGCGCAGGTGGAAGCCTGCCTTAATTCAAGGCCACTGCAAGCCTTGTCGGATGACCCAGATGACCTAGTCGCCTTGACCCCGGGGCATTTCCTCATCGGGTCCGCCCTCAACGCCGTGCCCGAGCCCAGCCGCACGGAGGTGACCGCCAACCGCCTCGCTCGATGGTTGTTGCTCCAGCGCATGCGAGACCAATTCTGGGACAGATGGACGACCGAATACATCTATTCCCTCCAGCAACGGCCGAAATGGTGGACAGCGGACTCGCAAATCCGGATCGGGCGGCTGTGTCTCCTACGCAATGAAGCGACTCCTCCCACTCAATGGCCTCTTGGACGAATTCTCTCCGTGCACCCAGGCGAAGACGGGCTAGTACGGGTCGTCACTGTCAAAACGGCGAGTTCCGAGCTAAAACGGCCGGTTGCCAAGC
Organism: Priocnemis perturbator; assembly: GCA_963942575.1. Classification (NCBI taxonomy): domain Eukaryota; kingdom Metazoa; phylum Arthropoda; class Insecta; order Hymenoptera; family Pompilidae; genus Priocnemis; species Priocnemis perturbator. The sequence goes on from CAWWDK010000296.1 coordinate 106,573, forward strand.
TGGTTCTCCTGCCGATCGCCACGGACAGCAGCGATGAGCCGAGCAGAGGCCATTAAGCGGTGGAGGCCGCGCCAAACTATACTCCGTGCCCTCGGGGCCTAGCTAGTTAAGTGCCTAGTGCGTTAGAGCCGTATTATTATCCATAAGTCGTCATAAGCGTTTAGTGAGGTTAAAGTAAAATTAGGCTTAGGAAGTTACCACAGCCTGGACTCCCTCTCTCAGGAGATTTGAAGCGACCTGTCGATCCGCGAATTAGCCTCTTTCGCCGCGAGCTCGCGGCAAGGTGGGCGGGATGTTTAGAATTGTAAGTGCTGGGCAACGGCTTTCAATCCCGGCGCGCTTTATGACGTCGGGCCGCGCTGCCGAGCGCGAGCAAATCGCGCGCCAGAGCCATGGTTCGCGCGGCGGCGAGGCTCGGTCGCCGGCGACGGCCAAAATTTGCGGGAGAGCGAGGAAAGGGAAGGGGCTCTCCGGCGACCGCTGGCAGGTCATTACGATTACATCGTTATTATTACTTGTGTAGCCGAACGAACAGCTAGCAAAATAAAGTCCGAATCGCGCGATCCCGCTTCGTGGCAGCTTTGCCACTCGCTAATTAAGACTGTGTACCTGTGATTAAAGTTAAATATAGTGTAGTTGAACGTAGTGCTTCTGTCTTAATCTTAGAGTGACTGTCGTGTGTGTGTGAGCGTGCGTGTGCAGCCCAGTGACCCCGAGCCTTGAGATCCACTCTCCACCCGCTATCGAACAATGACTATAAAAATTACGTTTTTGTCATTGCCTTTTTCTTTGTTCTCACATATAAACACTTTATTATCCATGAATGAGGCTGCATGATTGAAAACGTATGTTGGAAGATGGAATTTGGTTGCGTTTGAGAGTAACGATAGCACGATGCAGGTTGCTGCGCGTGGCTGTAGACATTACGATCTGTGGAAGACGCTGTGTGATGGAAGTGCGCGTGCACGGTCCATCTGCCGACACACTTGTGAGTGTTGTCTGGGTTTTTGGGTAAGGTGCTTGAAGGCACTGTCGCATATTGTTGTGTGACGTGGTTTAGCCTTGTGTTTGAGACCACGGGGCCGAAGTGATGCTTTGTGTCTGTTGGCAAGTTTGCAATGAGTGATTGCTGCGATGTAACACTATGTGGTGGCTGCTAGCTGTATTACATTGGAAACTACTGTTGTATTGAAAGCTGTTATGCATGAGAGAATAAGAGTTTTGCTCAAAGGGTAATGATGCTTCTCGAGAACGCGAAGCAGGTCAGTTTGGCCGTGTTAGCGATTCATTTGATTTCGCCCATAACACGCGGTAATTCGACAGTGGCACACGACAGTGCGTTGCTGTGTCACCTGTTTTTGGAGGCGCCGAGAGTCGCGGATCATATGTTTACCTCGGCGGCCGGTGCATTGACCTGCGACTCAGTAAGAGTAAGCATTGTAAACAAATGCGAGACTGAATCTGGCCGAAGATCGGAGCAGGCTTTGCCTGTTGGAAAGAGGACGCAGCTTGACCCCTCTGCACTTCCCCCAGAATCGCTAAAACGAACACATCTCGTCGAGCTATTTTGCGGGTTTCTAACATGCCTGTGCTTGCTGCCTGTGCTTGCTGTGCTGCCTGTGCTTGCTGCCTGTGCTTGCTGTGCTGCCTCTGCTTGGTGTGCTGCCTGTGCTTGCTGCCTGTGCTTGCTATGCTGCCTGTGCAAGCTGCCTGTGCTTGCTGTGCTGCCTGTGCTTGCTGCCTGTGCTTGTTGCCTGTGCTTACTGTGTTGCCTGTGCTTGCTGCCTGTGCTTGCTGTGCTGCCTGTGCTTGCTTCCTGTGCTTGCTGTGCTGCCAGTGCTTGCTGCCTGTGCTTGCTGTACTTGCTGTGCTGCCTGTGCTTGCTGTGCTGCCTGTGCTTGCTGCCTGTGCTTGCTGTGCTGCCTGTGCTTGCTGCCTGTGCTTGCTGTGCTTGCTATGCTGCCTGTGCTTGCTGTGCTGCCTGTGCTTGCTGCCTGTGCTTGCTGTGCTGCCTGTGCTTGCTGCCTGTGCTTGCTGTGCTGCCTGTGCTTGCTGCCTGTGGTTACTGTGTTGCCTGTGCTTGCTGCCTGTGCTTGCTTCCTGTGCTTGCTGTGCTGCCTGTGCTTGCTGCCTGTGCTGCCTGTGCTTGCTGCCTGTGCTTGCTGTACTTGCTGTGCTGCCTGTGCTTGCTGTGCTGCCTGTGCTTGCTGCCTGTGCTTGCTGTGCTGCCTGTGCTTGCTGCCTGTGCTTGCTGTGCTGCCTGTGCTTGCTGCCTGTGCTTGCTGTGCTGCCTGTGCTTGCTGCCTGTGCTTGCTGTGCTGCCTGTGCTTGCTGCCTGTGCTTGCTGTGCTGCCTGTGCTTGCTGCCAGTGCTTGCTGTGCTGCCTGTGCTTGCTGTGCTGCCTGTGCTTGCTGCCTGTGCTTGCTGTGCTGCCTGTGCTTGCTGCGCTGCCTGTGCTTGCTGCCTGTACTTGGTGTGCTGCCCGTGCTTGCTGCCTGTGCTTGCTGCCTGTGCTTGCTGCCAGTGCTTGCTGTGCTGCCTGTGCTGCCTGTGCTTGCTGCCTGTGCTTGCTATGCTGCCTGTGCAAGCTGCCTGTGCTTGCTGTGCTGCCTGGGCTTGCTGCCTGTACTTGGTGTGCTGCCTGTTAGCGATGCATTTGATTTCGCCCATAACACGCGGTAATTCGACAGTGGCACACGACAGTGCGTTGCTGTGTCACCTGTTTTTGGAGGCGCTGAGAGTCGCGGATCAGCTTGACCCCTCTGCACTTCCCCCAGAATCGCTAAAACGAACACATCTCGTCGAGCTATTTTGCGGGTTTCTAACATGCCTGTGCTTGCTGCCTGTGCTTGCTGTGCTGCCTGTGCTTGCAGCCTGTGCTTACTGTGTTGCCTGTGCTTGCTGCCTGTGCTTGCTGTGCTGCCTGTGCTTGCTTCCTGTGCTTGCTGTGCTGCCTGTGCTTGCTGTGCTGCCTGTGCTTGCTGCCTGTGCTTGCTGTGCTGCCTGTGTTTGCTGTCTGTGCTTGCTATGCTGCCTGTGCTTGCTGCCTGTGCTTGCTGTGTTGCCTGTGCTTGCTGTGCTGCCTGTGCTTGCTGCCTGTGCTTGCTGTGCTGCCTGTGCTTGTTGCCTCTGCTTGCTGTGCTGCCTGTGCTGCCTGTGCTTGCTGCCTGTGCTTGCTGTGCTGCCTGTGCTTGCTGCCTGTACTTGGTGTGCTGCCTGTGCTTGCTGCCTGTGCTTGCTGCCTGTGCTTGCTGTGCTTGCTATGAAGCCTGTGCAAGCTGCCTGTGCTTGCTGAGCTGCCTGTGCTTGCTGTGCTGCCTGTGCTTGCTGACTGTGCTTGCTGCCTGTGCTTGCTGTGCTGTCTGTGTTTGCTGCCTGTGCTTGCTGTGCTGCCTGTGCTTGCTGCCTGTGCTTGCTGTGCTGCCTGTGCTTGTTGCCTCTGCTTGCTGTGCTGCCTGTGCTTGCTGTGCTGCCTGTGCTTGCTGCCTGTGCTTGCTGTGCTGCCTGTGCTTGCTGCCTGTACTTGGTGTGCTGCCTGTGCTTGCTGCCTGTGCTTGCTGCCTGTGCTTGCTGTGCTTGCTATGAAGCCTGTGCAAGCTGCCTGTGCTTGCTGAGCTGCCTGTGCTTGCTGTGCTGCCTGTGCTTGCTGACTGTGCTTGCTGCCTGTGCTTGCTGTGCTGTCTGTGTTTGCTGCCTGTGCTTGCTGTGCTGCCTGTGCTTGCTGTGCTGCCTATGCTTGCTGCCTGTGCTTACTGTGTTGCCTGTGCTTGCTGTGCTGCCTGTGCTTGCTTCCTGTGCATGCTGTGCTGCCTGTGCTTGCTGCCTGTGCTTGCTGTACTTGCTGTGCTGCCTGTGCTTGCTGCCTGTGCTTGCTGCGCTGCCTGTGCTTGCTGCCTGTACTTGGTGTGCTGCCTGTGCTTGCTGCCTGTGCTTGCTGCCTGTGCTTGCTGTGCTGCCTGTGTTTGCTGTGCTGCCTGTGCTTGCTGCCTGTGCTTACTGTGCTGCCTGTGCTTGCTGTGCTGCCTGTGCTTGCTGCCTGTGCTTGCTGTGCTGCCTGTGCTTGCTGCCTGTGCTTGCTGTGCTGCCTGTGCTTGCTGCCTGTGCTTGCTGCCTGTGCTTGCTGTGCTGCCTGTGCTTGCTGCCTGTGCTTGCTGTGCTGCCTGTGCTGGCTGCCTGTGCTTGCTGTGCTGCCTGTGCTTGCTGCCTGTGCTTGCTGTACTTGCTGTGCTGCCTGTGCTTGCTGCCTGTGCTTGCTGTGCTGCCTGTGCTTGCTGCCTGTGCTTGCTGTGCTGCCTGTGCTTGCTGCCTGTACTTGGTGTGCTGCCTGTGCTTGCTGCCTGTGCTTGCTGCCTGTGCTTGCTGTGCTTGCTATGAAGCCTGTGCAAGCTGCCTGTGCTTGCTGAGCTGCCTGTGCTTGCTGTGCTGCCTGTGCTTGCTGACTGTGCTTGCTGCCTGTGCTTGCTGTGCTGTCTGTGTTTGCTGCCTGTGCTTGCTGTGCTGCCTGTGCTTGCTGTGCTGCCTATGCTTGCTGCCTGTGCTTACTGTGTTGCCTGTGCTTGCTGTGCTGCCTGTGCTTGCTTCCTGTGCATGCTGTGCTGCCTGTGCTTGCTGCCTGTGCTTGCTGTACTTGCTGCCAGTGCTTGCTGCCTGTGCTTGCTGTGCTGCCTGTGCTGTGCTGCCTGTGCTTGCTGCCTTTGCTTGCAGTGCTGCCTGTGCTTGCTGCCTGTGCTTGCTGTGCTGCCTGTGCTTGCTGCCTGTGCTTGCTGCGCTGTCTGTGCTTGCTGCCTGTGCTTGCTGCCTGTGCTTGCTGTGCTGCCTGTGCTGCCTGTGCTTGCTGCCTGTGCTTGCTGTGCTGCCTGTGCTTGCTGCCTGTGCTTGCTGTGCTGCCTGTGCTTGCTGCCTGTGCTTGCTGTGCTGCCTGTGCTTGCTGCCTGTGCTTGCTGTGCTGCCTGTGCTTGTTGCCTGTGCTTGCTGTGCTGCCTGTTAGCGATGCATTTGATTTCGCCCATAACACGCGGTAATTCGACAGTGGCACACGACAGTGCGTTGCTGTGTCACCTGTTTTTGGAGGCGCCGAGAGTCGCGGATCATATGTTTACCTCGGCGGCCGGTGCATTGACCTGCGTCTCAGTAAGAGTAAGCATTGTAAACAAATGCGAGAGTGAATCTCGCCGAAGATCGGAGCAGGCTTTGCCTGTTGGAAAGAGGACGGAGCTTGACCCCTCTGCACTTCCCCCAGAATCGCTAAAACGAACTCATCTCGTCGAGATATTTTGCGGGTTTCTAACATGCCTGTGCTTGCTGTGCTGCCTGTGCTTGCTGCCTGTGCTTGCTGTGCTGCCTGTGCTTGCTGCCTGTGCTGCCTGTGCTTGCTGCCTGTGCTTGCTGCCTTTGCTTGCTGTGCTGCCTGTGCTTGCTGCCTGTGCTTGCTGTGCTGCCTGTGCTTGCTGCCTGTGCTTGCTGTGCTGCCTGTGCTTGCTGCCTGTGCTTGCTGTGCTGCCTGTTAGCGATGCATTTGATTTCGCCCATAACACGCGGTAATTCGACAGTGGCACACGACAGTGCATTGCTGTGTCACCTGTTTTTGGAGGCGCCGAGAGTCGCGGATCATATGTTTACCTCGGCGGCCGGTGCATTGACCTGCGTCTCAGTAAGAGTAAGCATTGTAAACAAATGCGAGAGTGAATCTCGCCGAAGATCGGAGCAGGCTTTGCCTGTTGGAAAGAGGACGGACCTTGACCCCTCTGCACTTCCCCCAGAATCGCTAAAACGAACTCATCTCGTCGAGATATTTTGCGGGTTTCTAACATGCCTGTGCTTGCTGTGCTGCCTGTGCTTGCTGCCTGTGCTTGCTGTGCTGCCTGTGCTTGCTGCCTGTGCTTGCTGTGCTGCCTGTGCTTGTTGCCTGTGCTTGCTGTGCTTGCTGTGCTGCCTGTAATTGCTGCCTGTGCTTGCTGTGCTGCCTGTGCTTGCTGCCTGTGCTTGCTGTGCTGCCTGTGCTTGGTGCCTGTGCTTGCTGCCTGTGCTTGCTGCCTGTGCTTGCTGTGCTGCCTGTGCTGCCTGTGCTTGCTGCCTGTGCTTGCTGCGCTGTCTGTGCTTGCTGCCCGTGCTTGCTGCCTGGGCTTGCTGTGCTGCCTGTGCTTGGTGCCTGTGCTTGTTGCCTGTGCTTGCTGTGCTGCCTGTGCTTGCTGCCTGTGCTTGCTGTTCTGCCTGTGCTTGGTGCCTGTGCTTGCTGCCTGTGCTGCCTGTGCTTGCTGCCTGTGCTTGCTGTGCTGCCTGTGCTTGCTGCCTGTGCTTGCTGTGCTGCCTGTGCTTGGTGCCTGTGCTTGCTGCCTGTGCTTGCTGTGCTGCCTGTGCTTGCTGCCTGTGCTGCCTGTGCTTGCTGTGCTGCCTGTGCTTGCTGTGCTGCCTGTGCTTGCTGCCTGTGCTTGCTGTACTTGCTGTGCTGCCTGTGCTTGCTGTGCTGCCTGTGCTTGCTGCCTGTGCTTGCTGTGCTGCCTGTGCTGCCTGTGCTTGCTGCCTGTGCTTGCTGTGCTGCCTGTGCTTGCTGCCTGTGCTTGCTGTGCTGCCTGTGCTTGCTGCCTGTGCTTGCTGTGCTGCCTGTGCTTGCTGCCTGTGCTTGCTGTGCTGCCTGTGCTTGTTGCCTGTGCTTGCTGTGCTGCCTGTTAGCGATGCATTTGATTTCGCCCATAACACGCGGTAATTCGACAGTGGCACACGACAGTGCGTTGCTGTGTCACCTGTTTTTGGAGGCGCCGAGAGTCGCGGATCATATGTTTACCTCGGCGGCCGGTGCATTGACCTGCGTCTCAGTAAGAGTAAGCATTGTAAACAAATGCGAGAGTGAATCTCGCCGAAGATCGGAGCAGGCTTTGCCTGTTGGAAAGAGGACGGAGCTTGACCCCTCTGCACTTCCCCCAGAATCGCTAAAACGAACTCATCTCGTCGAGATATTTTGCGGGTTTCTAACATGCCTGTGCTTGCTGTGCTGCCTGTGCTTGCTGCCTGTGCTTGCTGTGCTGCCTGTGCTTGCTGCCTGTGCTTGCTGTGCTGCCTGTGCTTGCTGCCTGTGCTTGCTGCCTTTGCTTGCTGTGCTGCCTGTGCTTGCTGCCTGTGCTTGCTGTGCTGCCTGTGCTTGCTGCCTGTGCTTGCTGTGCTGCCTGTGCTTGCTGCCTGTGCTTGCTGTGCTGCCTGTTAGCGATGCATTTGATTTCGCCCATAACACGCGGTAATTCGACAGTGGCACACGACAGTGCATTGCTGTGTCACCTGTTTTTGGAGGCGCCGAGAGTCGCGGATCATATGTTTACCTCGGCGGCCGGTGCATTGACCTGCGTCTCAGTAAGAGTAAGCATTGTAAACAAATGCGAGAGTGAATCTCGCCGAAGATCGGAGCAGGCTTTGCCTGTTGGAAAGAGGACGGACCTTGACCCCTCTGCACTTCCCCCAGAATCGCTAAAACGAACTCATCTCGTCGAGATATTTTGCGGGTTTCTAACATGCCTGTGCTTGCTGTGCTGCCTGTGCTTGCTGCCTGTGCTTGCTGTGCTGCCTGTGCTTGCTGCCTGTGCTTGCTGTGCTGCCTGTGCTTGTTGCCTGTGCTTGCTGTGCTTGCTGTGCTGCCTGTAATTGCTGCCTGTGCTTGCTGTGCTGCCTGTGCTTGCTGCCTGTGCTTGCTGTGCTGCCTGTGCTTGGTGCCTGTGCTTGCTGCCTGTGCTTGCTGCCTGTGCTTGCTGTGCTGCCTGTGCTGCCTGTGCTTGCTGCCTGTGCTTGCTGCGCTGTCTGTGCTTGCTGCCCGTGCTTGCTGCCTGGGCTTGCTGTGCTGCCTGTGCTTGGTGCCTGTGCTTGTTGCCTGTGCTTGCTGTGCTGCCTGTGCTTGCTGCCTGTGCTTGGTGCCTGTGCTTGCTGCCTGTGCTGCCTGTGCTTGCTGCCTGTGCTTGCTGTGCTGCCTGTGCTTGCTGCCTGTGCTTGCTGTGCTGCCTGTGCTTGGTGCCTGTGCTTGCTGCCTGTGCTTGCTGTGCTGCCTGTGCTTGCTGCCTGTGCTTGCTGTGCTGCCTGAGCTGCCTGTGCTTTCTGTCCTGCCTGTGCTTGCTGTGTTGCCTGTGCTTGCTGCCTGTGCTGCCTGTGCTTGCTGTGCTGCCTGTGCTTGCTGCCTGTGCTTGCTGTACTTGCTGTGCTGCCTGTGCTTGCTGTGCTGCCTGTGCTTGCTGTGCTGCCTGTGCTTGCTGCCTGTGCTTGCTGTGCTGCCTGTGCTTGCTGCCTGTGCTTGCTGTGCTGCCTGTGCTTGCTGCCTGTGCTTGCTGTGCTGCCTGTGCTTGCTGCCTGTGCTTGCTGCCTGTGCTTGCTGCCTGTGCTTGCTGTGCTGCCTGTGCTGCCTGTGCTTGCTGCCTGTGCTTGCTGCGCTGTCTGTGCTTGCTGCCTGTGCTTGCTGTGCTGCCTGTGCTTGCTGCCTGTGCTGTGCTGCCTGTGCTTGCTGCCTGTGCTTGCTGTGCTGCCTGTGCTTGTTGCCTGTGCTTGCTGTGCTTGCTGTGCTGCCTGTAATTGCTGCCTGTGCTTGCTGTGCTGCCTGTGCTTGCTGCCTGTGCTTGCTGTGCTGCCTGTGCTTGTTGCCTGTGCTTGCTGCCTGTGCTTGCTGTGCTGCCTGTGCTTGCTGCCTGTGCTTGCTGTGCTGCCTGAGCTGCCTGTGCTTTCTGTCCTGCCTGTGCTTGCTGCCTGTGCTTGCTGTGTTGCCTGTGCTTGCTGCCTGTGCTGCCTGTGCTTGCTGTGCTGCCTGTGCTTGCTGCCTGTGCTTGCTGTACTTGCTGTGCTGCCTGTGCTTGCTGTGCTGCCTGTGCTTGCTGCCTGTGCTTGCTGTGCTGCCTGTGCTTGCTGCCTGTGCTTGCTGTGCTGCCTGTGCTTGCTGCCTGTGCTTGCTGTGCTGCCTGTGCTTGCTGCCTGTGCTTGCTGTGCTGCCTGAGCTGCCTGTGCTTGCTGCGCTGCCTGTGCTTGCTGCCTGTGCTTGCTGTGCTGCCTGTGCTTGCTGCCTGTGCTTGCTGTGCTGCCTGTGCTTGCTGTGCTGCCTGTGCTGTGCTGCCTGTGCTTGCTGTGCTGCCTGTGGTTGCTGCGCTGCCTGTGCTTGCTGCCTGTGCTTGCTGCCTGTGCTTGCTGCCTGTGCTTGCTGTGCTGCCTGTGCTTGCTGCCTGTGCTTGCTGTGCTGCCTGTGCTTGCTATGCTGCTTGTGCTTGCTGTGCTGCCTGTGCTTGCTGCCTGTGCTTGCTGTGCTGCCTGTGCTTGCTGTGCTGCCTGTGCTTGGTGTCTGTGCTTGTTGCCTGTGCTTGCTGTGCTTGCTGTGCTGCCTGTGCTTGCTGTGCTGCCTGTGCTTGCTGCCTGTGCTTGCTGCCTGTGCTTGCTGTGCTGCCTGTGCTTGGTGCCTGTGCTTGCTGCCTGTGCTTGCTGCCTTTGCTTGCTGTGCTGCCTGTGCTTGCTGCCTGTGCTTGCTGTGCTGCCTGTGCTAGCTGCCTGTGCTTGCTGCCTGTGCTTGCTGCCTGTGCTTGCTGCCTGTGCTTGCTGCCTGTGCTTGCTGTGCTGCCTGTGCTGTGCTGCCTGTGCTTGCTGCCTTTGCTTGCTGTGCTGCCTGTGCTTGCTGCCTGTGCTTGCTGTGCTGCCTGTGCTTGCTGCCTGTGCTTGCTGTGCTGCCTGTGCTTGCTGCCTGTGCTTGCTGTGCTTGCTGTGCTGCCTGTTAGCGATGCATTTGATTTCGCCCATAACACGCGGCAATTCGACAGTGGCACACGACAGTGCATTGCTGTGTCACCTGTTTTTGGAGGCGCCGAGAGTCGCGGATCATATGTTTACCTCGGCGGCCGGTGCATTGACCTGCGTCTCAGTAAGAGTAAGCATTGTAAACAAATGCGAGAGTGAATCTCGCCGAAGATCGGAGCAGGCTTTGCCTGTTGGAAAGAGGACGGACCTTGACCCCTCTGCACTTCCCCCAGAATCGCTAAAACGAACTCATCTCGTCGAGATATTTTGCGGGTTCCTAACATGCCTGTGCTTGCTGCCTGTGCTTGCTGTGCTGCCTGTGCTTGTTGCCTGTGCTTGCTGTGCTGCCTGTGCTTGCTGCCTGTGCTTGCTGCCTGTGCTTGCTGTGCTGCCTGTGCTTGGTGCCTGTGCTTGCTGCCTGTGCTTGCTGCCTGTGCTTGCTGTGCTGCCTGTGCTGCCTGTGCTTGCTGTGCTGCCTGTGCTTGCTGCCTGTGCTTGCTGCGCTGTCTGTGCTTGCTGCCTGTGCTTGCTGCCTGGGCTTGCTGTGCTGCCTGTGCTTGGTTCCTGTGCTTGTTGCCTGTGCTTGCTGTGCTGCCTCTGCTTGCTGTTCTGCCTGTGCTTGGTGCCTGTGCTTGCTGCCTGTGCTTGCTGTGCTGCCTGTGCTGCCTGTGCTTGCTGCCTGTGCTTGCTGTGCTGCCTGTGCTTGCTGCCTGTGCTTGCTGTGCTTGCTGTGCTGCCTGTTAGCGATGCATTTGATTTCGCCCATAACACGCGGTAATTCGACAGTGGCACACGACAGTGCATTGCTGTGTCACCTGTTTTTGGAGGCGCCGAGAGTCGCGGATCATATGTTTACCTCGGCGGCCGGTGCATTGACCTGCGTCTCAGTAAGAGTAAGCATTGTAAACAAATGCGAGAGTGAATCTCGCCGAAGATCGGAGCAGGCTTTGCCTGTTGGAAAGAGGACGGACCTTGACCCCTCTGCACTTCCCCCAGAATCGCTAAAACGAACTCATCTCGTCGAGATATTTTGCGGGTTTCTAACATGCCTGTGCTTGCTGTGCTGCCTGTGCTTGCTGCCTGTGCTTGCTGTGCTGCCTGTGCTTGCTGCCTGTGCTTGCTGTGCTGCCTGTGCTTGCTGCCTGTGCTTGCTGTGCTGCCTGTGCTTGTTGCCTGTGCTTGCTGTGCTTGCTGTGCTGCCTGTAATTGCTGCCTGTGCTTGCTGTGCTGCCTGTAATTGCTGCCTGTGCTTGCTGTGCTGCCTGTGCTTGCTGCCTGTGCTTGCTGTGCTGCCTGTGCTTGGTGCCTGTGCTTGCTGCCTGTGCTTGCTGCCTGTGCTTGCTGTGCTGCCTGTGCTGCCTGTGCTTGCTGTGCTGCCTGTGCTTGCTGCCTGTGCTTGCTGCGCTGTCTGTGCTTGCTCCCTGTGCTTGCTGCCTGGGCTTGCTGTGCTGCCTGTGCTTGGTGCCTGTGCTTGTTGCCTGTGCTTGCTGTGCTGCCTGTGCTTGCTGCCTGTGCTTGCTGTTCTGCCTGTGCTTGGTGCCTGTGCTTGCTGCCTGTGCTGCCTGTGCTTGCTGCCTGTGCTTGCTGTGCTGCCTGTGCTTGCTGCCTGTGCTTGCTGTGCTGCCTGTGCTTGGTGCCTGTGCTTGCTGCCTGTGCTTGCTGTGCTGCCTGTGCTTGCTGTGCTGCCTGTGCTGTGCTGCCTGTGCTTGCTGTGCTGCCTGTGGTTGCTGCCTGTGCTTGCTGTACTGCCTGTGCCTGCTGTGCTGCCTGTGCTTGATGTGCTGCCTGTGCTTGCTGCCTGTGCTTGCTGCCTGTGCTTGCTGCCTGTGCTTGCTGTGCTGCCTGTGCTGCCTGTGCTTGCTGTGCTGCCTGTGCTTGCTGCCTGTGCTTGCTGTGCTGCCTGTGCTTGCTGCCTGTGCTTGCTGTGCTGCCTGTGCTTGCTGCCTGTGCTTGCTGTGCTGCCTGTGCTTGCTATGCTGCTTGTGCTTGCTGTGCTGCCTGTGCTTGCTGCCTGTGCTTGCTGTGCTGCCTGTGCTTGCTGCCTGTGCTTGCTGTGCTGCCTGTGCTTGGTGTCTGTGCTTGTTGCCTGTGCTTGCTGTGCTTGCTGTGCTGCCTGTAATTGCTGCCTGTGCTTGCTGCCTGTGCTTGCTGCCTGTGCTTGCTGTGCTGCCTGTGCTTGGTGCCTGTGCTTGCTGCCTGTGCTTGCTGCCTTTGCTTGCTGTGCTGCCTGTGCTTGCTGTGCTGCCTGTGCTTGCTGCCTGTGCTTGCTGTGCTGCCTGTGCTTGCTGCCTGTGCTTGCTGTGCTGCCTGTGCTTGGTGTCTGTGCTTGTTGCCTGTGCTTGCTGTGCTTGCTGTGCTGCCTGTAATTGCTGCCTGTGCTTGCTGTGCTGCCTGTGCTTGCTGCCTGTGCTTGCTGCCTGTGCTTGCTGTGCTGCCTGTGCTTGCTGCCTGTGCTTGCTGCCTTTGCTTGCTGTGCTGCCTGTGCTTGCTGCCTGTGCTTGCTGTGCTGCCTGTGCTAGCTGCCTGTGCTTGCTGCCTGTGCTTGCTGCCAGTGCTTGCTGCCTGTGCTTGCTGTGCTGCCTGTGCTGTGCTGCCTGTGCTTGCTGCCTTTGCTTGCTGTGCTGCCTGTGCTTGCTGCCTGTGCTTGCTGTGCTGCCTGTGCTTGTTGCCTGTGCTTGCTGTGCTTGCTGTGCTGCCTGTAATTGCTGCCTGTGCTTGCTGTGCTGCCTGTAATTGCTGCCTGTGCTTGCTGTGCTGCCTGTGCTTGCTGCCTGTGCTTGCTGTGCTGCCTGTGCTTGGTGCCTGTGCTTGCTGCCTGTGCTTGCTGCCTGTGCTTGCTGCCTGTGCTTGCTGTGCTGCCTGTGCTGCCTGTGCTTGCTGTGCTGCCTGTGCTTGCTGCCTGTGCTTGCTGCGCTGTCTGTGCTTGCTGCCTGTGCTTGCTGCCTGGGCTTGCTGTGCTGCCTGTGCTTGGTGCCTGTGCTTGTTGCCTGTGCTTGCTGTGCTGCCTGTGCTTGCTGCCTGTGCTTGCTGTTCTGCCTGTGCTTGGTGCCTGTGCTTGCTGCCTGTGCTGCCTGTGCTTGCTGCCTGTGCTTGCTGTGCTGCCTGTGCTTGCTGCCTGTGCTTGCTGTGCTGCCTGTGCTTGGTGCCTGTGCTTGCTGCCTGTGCTTGCTGTGCTGCCTGTGCTTGCTGCCTGTGCTTGCTGTGCTGCCTGAGCTGCCTGTGCTTTCTGTCCTGCCTGTGCTTGCTGCCTGTGCTTGCTGTGTTGCCTGTGCTTGCTGCCTGTGCTGCCTGTGCTTGCTGTGCTGCCTGTGCTTGCTGCCTGTGCTTGCTGTACTTGCTGTGCTGCCTGTGCTTGCTGTGCTGCCTGTGCTTGCTGTGCTGCCTGTGCTTGCTGCCTGTGCTTGCTGTGCTGCCTGTGCTTGCTGCCTGTGCTTGCTGTGCTGCCTGTGCTTGCTGCCTGTGCTTGCTGTGCTGCCTGTGCTTGCTGCCTGTGCTTGCTGTGCTGCCTGAGCTGCCTGTGCTTGCTGCGCTGCCTGTGCTTGCTGCCTGTGCTTGCTGTGCTGCCTGTGCTTGCTGCCTGTGCTTGCTGTGCTGCCTGTGCTTGCTGTGCTTGCTGTGCTGCCTGTGCTGTGCTGCCTGTGCTTGCTGTGCTGCCTGTGGTTGCTGCCTGTGCTTGCTGTACTGCCTGTGCCTGCTGTGCTGCCTGTGCTTGATGTGCTGCCTGTGCTTGCTGCCTGTGCTTGCTGCCTGTGCTTGCTGCCTGTGCTTGCTGTGCTGCCTGTGCTGCCTGTGCTTGCTGTGCTGCCTGTGCTTGCTGCCTGTGCTTGCTGTGCTGCCTGTGCTTGCTGCCTGTGCTTGCTGTGCTGCCTGTGCTTGCTGCCTGTGCTTGCTGTGCTGCCTGTGCTTGCTATGCTGCTTGTGCTTGCTGTGCTGCCTGTGCTTGCTGCCTGTGCTTGCTGTGCTGCCTGTGCTTGCTGCCTGTGCTTGCTGTGCTGCCTGTGCTTGGTGTCTGTGCTTGTTGCCTGTGCTTGCTGTGCTTGCTGTGCTGCCTGTAATTGCTGCCTGTGCTTGCTGTGCTGCCTGTGCTTGCTGCCTGTGCTTGCTGCCTGTGCTTGCTGTGCTGCCTCTGCTTGCTGTTCTGCCTGTGCTTGGTGCCTGTGCTTGCTGCCTGTGCTTGCTGTGCTGCCTGTGCTGCCTGTGCTTGCTGCCTGTGCTTGCTGTGCTGCCTGTGCTTGCTGCCTGTGCTTGCTGTGCTTGCTGTGCTGCCTGTTAGCGATGCATTTGATTTCGCCCATAACACGCGGTAATTCGACAGTGGCACACGACAGTGCATTGCTGTGTCACCTGTTTTTGGAGGCGCCGAGAGTCGCGGATCATATGTTTACCTCGGCGGCCGGTGCATTGACCTGCGTCTCAGTAAGAGTAAGCATTGTAAACAAATGCGAGAGTGAATCTCGCCGAAGATCGGAGCAGGCTTTGCCTGTTGGAAAGAGGACGGACCTTGACCCCTCTGCACTTCCCCCAGAATCGCTAAAACGAACTCATCTCGTCGAGATATTTTGCGGGTTTCTAACATGCCTGTGCTTGCTGTGCTGCCTGTGCTTGCTGCCTGTGCTTGCTGTGCTGCCTGTGCTTGCTGCCTGTGCTTGCTGTGCTGCCTGTGCTTGCTGCCTGTGCTTGCTGTGCTGCCTGTGCTTGTTGCCTGTGCTTGCTGTGCTTGCTGTGCTGCCTGTAATTGCTGCCTGTGCTTGCTGTGCTGCCTGTAATTGCTGCCTGTGCTTGCTGTGCTGCCTGTGCTTGCTGCCTGTGCTTGCTGTGCTGCCTGTGCTTGGTGCCTGTGCTTGCTGCCTGTGCTTGCTGCCTGTGCTTGCTGTGCTGCCTGTGCTGCCTGTGCTTGCTGTGCTGCCTGTGCTTGCTGCCTGTGCTTGCTGCGCTGTCTGTGCTTGCTCCCTGTGCTTGCTGCCTGGGCTTGCTGTGCTGCCTGTGCTTGGTGCCTGTGCTTGTTGCCTGTGCTTGCTGTGCTGCCTGTGCTTGCTGCCTGTGCTTGCTGTTCTGCCTGTGCTTGGTGCCTGTGCTTGCTGCCTGTGCTGCCTGTGCTTGCTGCCTGTGCTTGCTGTGCTGCCTGTGCTTGCTGCCTGTGCTTGCTGTGCTGCCTGTGCTTGGTGCCTGTGCTTGCTGCCTGTGCTTGCTGTGCTGCCTGTGCTTGCTGTGCTGCCTGTGCTGTGCTGCCTGTGCTTGCTGTGCTGCCTGTGGTTGCTGCCTGTGCTTGCTGTACTGCCTGTGCCTGCTGTGCTGCCTGTGCTTGATGTGCTGCCTGTGCTTGCTGCCTGTGCTTGCTGCCTGTGCTTGCTGCCTGTGCTTGCTGTGCTGCCTGTGCTGCCTGTGCTTGCTGTGCTGCCTGTGCTTGCTGCCTGTGCTTGCTGTGCTGCCTGTGCTTGCTGCCTGTGCTTGCTGTGCTGCCTGTGCTTGCTGCCTGTGCTTGCTGTGCTGCCTGTGCTTGCTATGCTGCTTGTGCTTGCTGTGCTGCCTGTGCTTGCTGCCTGTGCTTGCTGTGCTGCCTGTGCTTGCTGCCTGTGCTTGCTGTGCTGCCTGTGCTTGGTGTCTGTGCTTGTTGCCTGTGCTTGCTGTGCTTGCTGTGCTGCCTGTAATTGCTGCCTGTGCTTGCTGCCTGTGCTTGCTGCCTGTGCTTGCTGTGCTGCCTGTGCTTGGTGCCTGTGCTTGCTGCCTGTGCTTGCTGCCTTTGCTTGCTGTGCTGCCTGTGCTTGCTGTGCTGCCTGTGCTTGCTGCCTGTGCTTGCTGTGCTGCCTGTGCTTGCTGCCTGTGCTTGCTGTGCTGCCTGTGCTTGGTGTCTGTGCTTGTTGCCTGTGCTTGCTGTGCTTGCTGTGCTGCCTGTAATTGCTGCCTGTGCTTGCTGTGCTGCCTGTGCTTGCTGCCTGTGCTTGCTGCCTGTGCTTGCTGTGCTGCCTGTGCTTGCTGCCTGTGCTTGCTGCCTTTGCTTGCTGTGCTGCCTGTGCTTGCTGCCTGTGCTTGCTGTGCTGCCTGTGCTAGCTGCCTGTGCTTGCTGCCTGTGCTTGCTGCCAGTGCTTGCTGCCTGTGCTTGCTGTGCTGCCTGTGCTGTGCTGCCTGTGCTTGCTGCCTTTGCTTGCTGTGCTGCCTGTGCTTGCTGCCTGTGCTTGCTGTGCTGCCTGTGCTTGTTGCCTGTGCTTGCTGTGCTTGCTGTGCTGCCTGTAATTGCTGCCTGTGCTTGCTGTGCTGCCTGTAATTGCTGCCTGTGCTTGCTGTGCTGCCTGTGCTTGCTGCCTGTGCTTGCTGTGCTGCCTGTGCTTGGTGCCTGTGCTTGCTGCCTGTGCTTGCTGCCTGTGCTTGCTGCCTGTGCTTGCTGTGCTGCCTGTGCTGCCTGTGCTTGCTGTGCTGCCTGTGCTTGCTGCCTGTGCTTGCTGCGCTGTCTGTGCTTGCTGCCTGTGCTTGCTGCCTGGGCTTGCTGTGCTGCCTGTGCTTGGTGCCTGTGCTTGTTGCCTGTGCTTGCTGTGCTGCCTGTGCTTGCTGCCTGTGCTTGCTGTTCTGCCTGTGCTTGGTGCCTGTGCTTGCTGCCTGTGCTGCCTGTGCTTGCTGCCTGTGCTTGCTGTGCTGCCTGTGCTTGCTGCCTGTGCTTGCTGTGCTGCCTGTGCTTGGTGCCTGTGCTTGCTGCCTGTGCTTGCTGTGCTGCCTGTGCTTGCTGCCTGTGCTTGCTGTGCTGCCTGAGCTGCCTGTGCTTTCTGTCCTGCCTGTGCTTGCTGCCTGTGCTTGCTGTGTTGCCTGTGCTTGCTGCCTGTGCTGCCTGTGCTTGCTGTGCTGCCTGTGCTTGCTGCCTGTGCTTGCTGTACTTGCTGTGCTGCCTGTGCTTGCTGTGCTGCCTGTGCTTGCTGTGCTGCCTGTGCTTGCTGCCTGTGCTTGCTGTGCTGCCTGTGCTTGCTGCCTGTGCTTGCTGTGCTGCCTGTGCTTGCTGCCTGTGCTTGCTGTGCTGCCTGTGCTTGCTGCCTGTGCTTGCTGTGCTGCCTGAGCTGCCTGTGCTTGCTGCGCTGCCTGTGCTTGCTGCCTGTGCTTGCTGTGCTGCCTGTGCTTGCTGCCTGTGCTTGCTGTGCTGCCTGTGCTTGCTGTGCTTGCTGTGCTGCCTGTGCTGTGCTGCCTGTGCTTGCTGTGCTGCCTGTGGTTGCTGCCTGTGCTTGCTGTACTGCCTGTGCCTGCTGTGCTGCCTGTGCTTGATGTGCTGCCTGTGCTTGCTGCCTGTGCTTGCTGCCTGTGCTTGCTGCCTGTGCTTGCTGTGCTGCCTGTGCTGCCTGTGCTTGCTGTGCTGCCTGTGCTTGCTGCCTGTGCTTGCTGTGCTGCCTGTGCTTGCTGCCTGTGCTTGCTGTGCTGCCTGTGCTTGCTGCCTGTGCTTGCTGTGCTGCCTGTGCTTGCTATGCTGCTTGTGCTTGCTGTGCTGCCTGTGCTTGCTGCCTGTGCTTGCTGTGCTGCCTGTGCTTGCTGCCTGTGCTTGCTGTGCTGCCTGTGCTTGGTGTCTGTGCTTGTTGCCTGTGCTTGCTGTGCTTGCTGTGCTGCCTGTA
This sequence comes from Priocnemis perturbator, assembly GCA_963942575.1. NCBI lineage: Eukaryota > Metazoa > Arthropoda > Insecta > Hymenoptera > Pompilidae > Priocnemis > Priocnemis perturbator. The sequence continues at coordinate 123,897 of CAWWDK010000296.1, forward strand.
ATTGCTGCCTGTGCTTGCTGTGCTGCCTGTGCTTGCTGCCTGTGCTTGCTGCCTGTGCTTGCTGTGCTGCCTGTGCTTGGTGCCTGTGCTTGCTGCCTGTGCTTGCTGCCTTTGCTTGCTGTGCTGCCTGTGCTTGCTGTGCTGCCTGTGCTTGCTGCCTGTGCTTGCTGTGCTGCCTGTGCTTGCTGCCTGTGCTTGCTGTGCTGCCTGTGCTTGGTGTCTGTGCTTGTTGCCTGTGCTTGCTGTGCTTGCTGTGCTGCCTGTAATTGCTGCCTGTGCTTGCTGTTCTGCCTGTGCTTGCTGCCTGTGCTTGCTGCCTGTGCTTGCTGTGCTGCCTGTGCTTGGTGCCTGTGCTTGCTGCCTGTGCTTGCTGCCTTTGCTTGCTGTGCTGCCTGTGCTTGCTGCCTGTGCTTGCTGTGCTGCCTGTGCTAGCTGCCTGTGCTTGCTGCCTGTGCTTGCTGCCAGTGCTTGCTGCCTGTGCTTGCTGTGCTGCCTGTGCTGTGCTGCCTGTGCTTGCTGCCTTTGCTTGCAGTGCTGCCTGTGCTTGCTGCCTGTGCTTGCTGTGCTGCCTGTGCTTGCTGCCTGTGCTTGCTGTGCTGCCTGTGCTTGCTGCCTGTGCTTGCTGTGCTTGCTGTGCTTGCTGTGCTGCCTGTTAGCGATGCATTTGATTTCGCCCATAACACGCGGTAATTCGACAGTGGCACACGACAGTGCGTTGCTGTGTCACCTGTTTTTGGAGGCGCCGAGAGTCGCGGATCATATGTTTACCTCGGCGGCCGGTGCATTGACCTGCGTCTCAGTAAGAGTAAGCATTGTAAACAAATGCGAGAGTGAATCTCGCCGAAGATGGGAGCAGGCTTTGCCTGTTGGAAAGAGGACGGAGCTTGACCCCTCTGCACTTCCCCCAGAATCGCTAAAACGAACTCATCTCGTCGAGATATTTTGCGGGTTTCTAACATGCCTGTGCTTGCTGTGCTGCCTGTGCTTGTTGCCTGTGCTTGCTGTGCTGCCTGTAATTGCTGCCTGTGCTTGCTGTGCTGCCTGTGCTTGCTGCCTGTGCTTGCTGCCTGTGCTTGCTGTGCTGCCTGTGCTTGGTGCCTGTGCTTGCTGCCTGTGCTTGCTGCCTGTGCTTGCTGTGCTGCCTGTGCTGCCTGTGCTTGCTGCCTGTGCTTGCTGTGCTGCCTGTGCTTGCTGCCTGTGCTTGCTGCGCTGTCTGTGCTTGCTGCCTGTGCTTGCTGCCTGTGCTTGCTGCCTGTGCTTGCTGTGCTGCCTGTGCTGCCTGTGCTTGCTGCCTGTGCTTGCTGTGCTGCCTGTGCTTGCTGCCTGTGCTTGCTGTGCTGCCTGTGCTTGCTGCCTGTGCTTGCTGTGCTGCCTGTGCTTGCTGCCTGTGCTTGCTGTGCTGCCTGTGCTTGTTGCCTGTGCTTGCTGTGCTGCCTGTTAGCGATGCATTTGATTTCGCCCATAACACGCGGTAATTCGACAGTGGCACACGACAGTGCGTTGCTGTGTCACCTGTTTTTGGAGGCGCCGAGAGTCGCGGATCATATGTTTACCTCGGCGGCCGGTGCATTGACCTGCGTCTCAGTAAGAGTAAGCATTGTAAACAAATGCGAGAGTGAATCTCGCCGAAGATCGGACCAGGCTTTGCCTGTTGGAAAGAGGACGGAGCTTGACCCCTCTGCACTTCCCCCAGAATCGCTAAAACGAACTCATCTCGTCGAGATATTTTGCGGGTTTCTAACATGCCTGTGCTTGCTGCCTGTGCTTGCTGTGCTGCCTGTGCTTGCTGCCTGTGCTTGCTGTGCTGCCTGAGCTGCCTGTGCTTGCTGTGCTGCCTGTGCTTGCTGTGCTGCCTGTGCTTGCTGCCTGTGCTTGCTGTGCTGCCTGTTAGCGATGCATTTGATTTGGCCCATAACACGCTGTAATTCGACAGTGGCACACGACAGTGCGTTGCTGTGTCACCTGCTTTTGGAGGCGCGGAGAGTCGCGGATCATATGTTTACCTCGGCGGCCGGTGCATTGACCTGCGTCTCAGTAAGAGTAAGCATTGTAAACAAATGCGAGAGTGAATCTCGCCGAAGATCGGAGCAGGCTTTGCCTGTTGGAAAGAGGACGGAGCTTGACCCCTCTGCACTTCCCCCAGAATCGCTAAAACGAACTCATCTCGTCGAGATATTTTGCGGGTTTCTAACATGCCTGTGCTTGCTGTGCTGCCTGTGCTTGCTGCCTGTGCTTGCTGTGCTGCCTGTGCTTGCTGCCTGTGCTTGCTGTGCTGCCTGTGCTTGTTGCCTGTGCTTGCTGTGCTTGCTGTGCTGCCTGTAATTGCTGCCTGTGCTTGCTGCCTGTGCTTGCTGCCTGTGATTGCTGTGCTGCCTGTGCTGCCTGTGCTTGCTGCCTGTGCTTGCTGTCTGTGCTTGCTGTGCTGCCTGTGCTTGCTGCCTGGGCTTGCTGTGCTGCCTGTGCTTGGTGCCTGTGCTTGCTGCCTGTGCTTGCTGTGCTGCCTGTGCTTGCTGCCTGTGCTTGTTGCCTGTGCTTGCTTCCTGTGCTTGCTGTGCTGCCTGTGCCTGCTGCCTGTGCTTGCTGCCTGTGCTTGCTGCCTGTGCTTGCTGTGCTGCCTGTGCTTGCTGCCTGTGCTTGCTGTGCTGCCTGTGCTTGCTGCCTGTGCTTGCTGTGCTGCCTGTGCTTGTTGCCTGTGCTTGCTGTGCTTGCTGTGCTGCCTGTAATTGCTGCCTGTGCTTGCTGTGCTGCCTGTGCTTGCTGCCTGTGCTTGCTGCCTGTGCTTGCTGTGCTGCCTGTGCTTGGTGCCTGTGCTTGCTGCCTGTGCTTGCTGTGCTGCCTGTGCTGCCTGTGCTTGCTGCCTGTGCTTGCTGTGCTGCCTGTGCTTGCTGCCTGTGCTTGCTGTGCTGCCTGAGCTGCCTGTGCTTGCTGTGCTGCCTGTGCTTGCTGACTGTGCTTGCTGTGCTGCCTGTGCTTGCTGCCTGTGCTTGCTGTGCTGCCTGTGCTTGCTGTGCTGCCTGTGCTTGCTGCCTGTGCTTGCTGTGCTGCCTGTGCTTGCTGCCTGTGCTTGCTGTGCTGCCTGTTAGCGATGCATTTGATTTGGCCCATAACACGCTGTAATTCGACAGTGGCACACGACAGTGCGTTGCTGTGTCACCTGTTTTTGGAGGCGCCGAGAATCGCGGATCATATGTTTACCTCGGCGGGCGGTGCATTGACCTGTGTCTCAGTAAGAGTAAGCATTGTAAAAAAATGCTCTAGTGAATCTCGCCGAAGATCGGAGCAGGCTTTGCCTGTTGGAAAGAGGACGGAGCTTGACCCCTCTGCACTTCCCCCAGAACCGCTAAAACGAACTCATCTCGTCGAGCTATTTTGCGGGTTTCTAACATGCCTGTGCTTGCTGCCTGTGCTTGCTGTGCTGCCTGTGCCAGCTGTGCTGCCTGTGCTGTGCTGCCTGTGCTTGCTGCCTGTGCTTGCTGTACTTGCTGTGCTGCCTGTGCTTGCTGCCTGTGCTTGCTGTGCTGCCTGTGCTTGCTGCCTGTGCCAGCTGTGCTGCCTGTGCTGTGCTGCCTGTGCTTGCTGCCTGTGCTTGCTGTACTTGCTGTGCTGCCTGTGCTTGCTGCCTGTGCTTGCTGTGCTGCCTGTGCTTGCTGCCTGTGCTTGCTGTGCTGCCTGTGCTTGCTGCCTGTGCTTGCTGTGCTGCCTTTGCTTGCTGCCTGTGCTTGCTGTGCTGCCTGTGCTTGCTGTGCTGCCTGTGCTTGCTGCCTGTGCTTGCTGTGCTGCCTGTGCTTGCTGCCTGTGCTTGCTGTGCTGCCTGTGCTTGCTGCCTGTGCTTGCTGACTGTGCTTGCTGTGCTGCCTGTGCTTGCTGCCTGTGCTTGCTGTGCTGCCTGTGCTTGCTGCCTGTGCCAGCTGTGCTGCCTGTGCTGTGCTGCCTGTGCTTACTGTGCTGCCTGTGCTTGCTGCCTGTGCTTGGTGCCTGTGCTTGGTGCCTGTGCTTGGTGCCTGTGCTTGCTGCCTGTGATTGCTGTGCTGCCTGTGCTGCCTGTGCTTGCTGCCTGTGCTTGCTGCCTGTGCTTGCTGTCTGTGCTTGCTGTGCTGCCTGTGCTTGCTGCCTGGGCTTGCTGTGCTGCCTGTGCTTGGTGCCTGTGCTTGCTGCCTGTGCTTGCTGTGCTGCCTGTAATTGCTGCCTGTGCTTGCTGTGCTGCCTGTGCTTGCTGCCTGTGCTTGCTGCCTGTGCTTGCTGTGCTGCCTGTGCTTGGTGCCTGTGCTTGCTGCCTGTGCTTGCTGCCTGTGCTTGCTGTGCTGCCTGTGCTGCCTGTGCTTGCTGCCTGTGCTTGCTGTGCTGCCTGTGCTTGCTGCCTGTGCTTGCTGTGCTGCCTGTGCCTGCTGCCTGTGCTTGCTGCCTGTGCTTGCTGCCTGTGCTTGCTGTGCTGCCTGTGCTTGCTGTGCTGCCTGTGCTTGGTGCCTGTGCTTGCTGCCTGTGCTGCCTGTTCTTGCTGCCTGTGCTTGCTGTGCTGCCTGTGCTTGCTGCCTGTGCTTGCTGTGCTGCCTGTGCTTGGAGCCTGTGCTTGCTGCCTGCGCTTGCTGTGCTGCCTGTGCTTGTTGCCTGTGCTTGCTTCCTGTGCTTGCTGTGCTGCCTGTGCCTGCTGCCTGTGCTTGCTGCCTGTGCTTGCTGCCTGTGCTTGCTGTGCTGCCTGTGCTTGCTGTGCTGCCTGTGCTTGGTGCCTGTGCTTGCTGCCTGTGCTGCCTGTTCTTGCTGCCTGTGCTTGCTGTGCTGCCTGAGCTGCCTGTGCTTGCTGCCTGTGCTTGCTGTGCTGCCTGTGCTTGCAGCCTGTGCTTGCTGTGCTGCCTGTGCTTGCTGCCTGTGCTTGCTGTCTGTGCTTGCTGTCTGCGCTTGCTGTGCTGCCTGTGCTTGCTGCCTGTGCTTGCTGTGCTGCCTGTGCTTGCTGCCTGTGCTTGCTGACTGTGCTTGCTGTGCTGCCTGTGCTTGCTGCCTGTGCTTGCTGTGCTGCCTGTGCTTGCTGCCTGTGCCAGCTGTGCTGCCTGTGCTGTGCTGCCTGTGCTTACTGTGCTGCCTGTGCTTGCTGCCTGTGCTTGGTGCCTGTGCTTGGTGCCTGTGCTTGCTGCCTGTGCTTGCTGTGCTGCCTGTGCTGCCTGTGCTTGCTGCCTGTGCTTGCTGCCTGTGCTTGCTGTGCTGCCTGTGCTTGGTGCCTGTGCTTGCTGCCTGTGCTTGCTGCCTGTGCTTGCTGTGCTGCCTGTGTTTGCTGCCTGTGCTTGCTGCGCTGTCTGTGCTTGCTGCCTGTGCTTGCTGCCTGGGCTTGCTGTGTTGCCTGTGCTTGGTACCTGTGCTTGTTGCCTGTGCTTGCTGTGCTGCCTGTGCTTGCTGCCTGTGCTTGCTGTTCTGCCTGTGCTTGGTGCCTGTGCTTGCTGCCTGTGCTTGCTGTGCTGCCTGTGCTGCCTGTGCTTGCTGCCTGTGCTTGCTGTGCTGCCTGTGCTTGGTGCCTGTGCTTGCTGTGCTGCCTGTGCTTGGTGCCTGTGCTTGCTGCCTGTGCTTGCTGCCTGTGCTTGCTGTGCTGCCTGTGTTTGCTGCCTGTGCTTGCTGCGCTGTCTGTGCTTGCTGCCTGTGCTTGCTGCCTGTGCTTGCTGTGCTGCCTGTGTTTGCTGCCTGTGCTTGCTGCGCTGTCTGTGCTTGCTGCCTGTGCTTGCTGCCTGGGCTTGCTGTGTTGCCTGTGCTTGGTACCTGTGCTTGTTGCCTGTGCTTGCTGTGCTGCCTGTGCTTGCTGCCTGTGCTTGCTGTTCTGCCTGTGCTTGCTGCCTGTGCTTGCTGACTGTGCTTGCTGTGCTGCCTGTGCTTGCTGCCTGTGCTTGCTGTGCTGCCTGTGCTTGCTGCCTGTGCCAGCTGTGCTGCCTGTGCTGTGCTGCCTGTGCTTACTGTGCTGCCTGTGCTTGCTGCCTGTGCTTGGTGCCTGTGCTTGGTGCCTGTGCTTGCTGCCTGTGATTGCTGTGCTGCCTGTGCTGCCTGTGCTTGCTGCCTGTGCTTGCTGTCTGTGCTTGCTGTGCTGCCTGTGCTTGCTGCCTGGGCTTGCTGTGCTGCCTGTGCTTGGTGCCTGTGCTTGCTGCCTGTGCTTGCTGTGCTGCCTGTGCTTGCTGCCTGTGCTTGCTGTGCTGCCTGTGCTTGGAGCCTGTGCTTGCTGCCTGCGCTTGCTGTGCTGCCTGTGCTTGTTGCCTGTGCTTGCTTCCTGTGCTTGCTGTGCTGCCTGTGCCTGCTGCCTGTGCTTGCTGCCTGTGCTTGCTGCCTGTGCTTGCTGCCTGTGCTTGCTGTGCTGCCTGTGCTTGGTGCCTGTGCTTGCTGCCTGTGCTGCCTGTGCTTGCTGCCTGTGCTTGCTGTGCTGCCTGAGCTGCCTGTGCTTGCTGCCTGTGCTTGCTGTGCTGCCTGTGCTTGCAGCCTGTGCTTGCTGTGCTGCCTGTGCTTGCTGCCTGTGCTTGCTGTCTGTGCTTGCTGTCTGCGCTTGCTGTGCTGCCTGTGCTTGCTGCCTGTGCTTGCTGTGCTGCCTGTGCTTGCTGCCTGTGCTTGCTGACTGTGCTTGCTGTGCTGCCTGTGCTTGCTGCCTGTGCTTGCTGTGCTGCCTGTGCTTGCTGCCTGTGCCAGCTGTGCTGCCTGTGCTGTGCTGCCTGTGCTTACTGTGCTGCCTGTGCTTGCTGCCTGTGCTTGGTGCCTGTGCTTGGTGCCTGTGCTTGCTGCCTGTGCTTGCTGTGCTGCCTGTGCTGCCTGTGCTTGCTGCCTGTGCTTGCTGCCTGTGCTTGCTGTGCTGCCTGTGCTTGGTGCCTGTGCTTGCTGCCTGTGCTTGCTGCCTGTGCTTGCTGTGCTGCCTGTGTTTGCTGCCTGTGCTTGCTGCCTGTGCTTGCTGCCTGGGCTTGCTGTGTTGCCTGTGCTTGGTACCTGTGCTTGTTGCCTGTGCTTGCTGTGCTGCCTGTGCTTGCTGCCTGTGCTTGCTGTTCTGCCTGTGCTTGGTGCCTGTGCTTGCTGCCTGTGCTTGCTGTGCTGCCTGTGCTGCCTGTGCTTGCTGCCTGTGCTTGCTGTGCTGCCTGTGCTTGGTGCCTGTGCTTGGTGCCTGTGCTTGCTGCCTGTGCTTGCTGTGCTGCCTGTGCTTGCTGCGCTGCCTGTGCTTGCTGCCTGTGCTTGCTGCCTGTGCTTGCTGTGCTGCCTGTGCTTGCTGCCTGTGCTTGCTGTGCTGCCTGTGCTTGCTGCCTGTGCTTGCTGTGCTGCCTGTGCTTGCTATGCTGCTTGTGCTTGCTGTGCTGCCTGTGCTTGCTGCCTGTGCTTGCTGTGCTGCCTGTGCTTGCTGCCTGTGCTTGCTGTGCTGCCTGTGCTTGGTGTCTGTGCTTGTTGCCTGTGCTTGCTGTGCTGCCTGTGCTTGCTGTGCTGCCTGTGCTTGCTGCCTGTGCTTGCTGCCTGTGCTTGCTGTGCTGCCTGTGCTTGGTGCCTGTGCTTGCTGCCTGTGCTTGCTGCCTTTGCTTGCTGTGCTGCCTGTGCTTGCTGCCTGTACTTGCTGTGCTGCCTGTGCTAGCTGCCTGTGCTTGCTGCCTGTGCTTGCTGCCTGTGCTTGCTGCCTGTGCTTGCTGCCTGTGCTTGCTGCCTGTGCTTGCTGTGCTGCCTGTGCTGTGCTGCCTGTGCTTGCTGCCTTTGCTTGCTGTGCTGCCTGTGCTTGCTGCCTGTGCTTGCTGTGCTGCCTGTGCTTGCTGCCTGTGCTTGCTGTGCTGCCTGTGCTTGCTGCCTGTGCTTGCTGTGCTTGCTGTGCTGCCTGTTAGCGATGCATTTGATTTCGCCCATAACACGCGGTAATTCGACAGTGGCACACGACAGTGCATTGCTGTGTCACCTGTTTTTGGAGGCGCCGAGAGTCGCGGATCATATGTTTACCTCGGCGGCCGGTGCATTGACCTGCGTCTCAGTAAGAGTAAGCATTGTAAACAAATGCGAGAGTGAATCTCGCCGAAGATCGGAGCAGGCTTTGCCTGTTGGAAAGAGGACGGACCTTGACCCCTCTGCACTTCCCCCAGAATCGCTAAAACGAACTCATCTCGTCGAGATATTTTGCGGGTTTCTAACATGCCTGTGCTTGCTGCCTGTGCTTGCTGTGCTGCCTGTGCTTGCTGCCTGTGCTTGCTGTGCTGCCTGTGCTTGGTGCCTGTGCTTGCTGCCTGTGCTTGCTGTGCTGCCTGTGCTTGCTGTGCTGCCTGTGCTTGCTGCCTGTGCTTGCTGTGCTGCCTGTTAGCGATGCATTTGATTTGGCCCATAACACGCTGTAATTCGACAGTGGCACACGACAGTGCGTTGCTGTGTCACCTGTTTTTGGAGGCGCGGAGAGTCGCGGATCATATGTTTACCTCGGCGGCCGGTGCATTGACCTGCGTCTCAGTAAGAGTAAGCATTGTAAACAAATGCGAGAGTGAATCTCGCCGAAGATCGGAGCAGGCTTTGCCTGTTGGAAAGAGGACGGAGCTTGACCCCTCTGCACTTCCCCCAGAATCGCTAAAACGAACTCATCTCGTCGAGATATTTTGCGGGTTTCTAACATGCCTGTGCTTGCTGTGCTGCCTGTGCTTGCTGCCTGTGCTTGCTGTGCTGCCTGTGCTTGCTGCCTGTGCTTGCTGTGCTGCCTGTGCTTGTTGCCTGTGCTTGCTGTGCTTGCTGTGCTGCCTGTAATTGCTGCCTGTGCTTGCTGTGCTGCCTGTGCTTGCTGCCTGTGCTTGCTGTGCTGCCTGTGCTTGGTGCCTGTGCTTGCTGCCTGTGCTTGCTGCCTGTGCTTGCTGTGCTGCCTGTGCTGCCTGTGCTTGCTGCCTGTGCTTGCTGTGCTGCCTGTGCTTGCTGCCTGTGCTTGCTGTGTTGCCTGTGCTTGCTGCCTGTGCTTGCTGTGCTGCCTGTGGTTGCTGCCTGTGCTTGCTGTGCTGCCTGTGCTTGTTGCCTGTGCTTGCTGTGCTGCCTGTGCTTGCTGTGCTGCCTGTGCTTGCTGCCTGTGCTTGCTGTGCTGCCTGTGCTTGCTGTGCTGCCTGTGCTTGCTGCCTGTGCTTGCTGTGCTGCCTGTGCTTGGTGTCTGTGCTTGTTGCCTGTGCTTGCTGTGCTTGCTGTGCTGCCTGTAATTGCTGCCTGTGCTTGCTGTGCTGCCTGTGCTTGCTGCCTGTGCTTGCTGCCTGTGCTTGCTGTGCTGCCTGTGCTTGGTGCCTGTGCTTGCTGCCTGTGCTTGCTGCCTTTGCTTGCTGTGCTGCCTGTGCTTGCTGCCTGTGCTTGCTGTGCTGCCTGTGCTAGCTGCCTGTGCTTGCTGCCTGTGCTTGCTGCCAGTGCTTGCTGCCTGTGCTTGCTGTGCTGCCTGTGCTGTGCTGCCTGTGCTTGCTGCCTTTGCTTGCATTGCTGCCTGTGCTTGCTGCCTGTGCTTGCTGTGCTGCCTGTGCTTGCTGCCTGTGCTTGCTGTGCTGCCTGTGCTTGCTGCCTGTGCTTGCTGTGCTTGCTGTGCTGCCTGTTAGCGATGCATTTGATTTCGCCCATAACACGCGGTAATTCGACAGTGGCACACGACAGTGCGTTGCTGTGTCACCTGTTTTTGGAGGCGCCGAGAGTCGCGGATCATATGTTTACCTCGGCGGCCGGTGCATTGACCTGCGTCTCAGTAAGAGTAAGCATTGTAAACAAATGCGAGAGTGAATCTCGCCGAAGATGGGAGCAGGCTTTGCCTGTTGGAAAGAGGACGGAGCTTGACCCCTCTGCACTTCCCCCAGAATCGCTAAAACGAACTCATCTCGTCGAGATATTTTGCGGGTTTCTAACATGCCTGTGCTTGCTGTGCTGCCTGTGCTTGCTGTGCTGCCTGTGCTTGCTGCCTGTGCTTGCTGTGCTGCCTGAGCTGCCTGTGCTTGCTGTGCTGCCTGTGCTTGCTGCCTGTGCTTGCTGTGCTGCCTGTGCTTGCTGTGCTGCCTGTGCTTGCTGCCTGTGCTTGCTGTGCTGCCTGTTAGCGATGCATTTGATTTGGCCCATAACACGCTGTAATTCGACAGTGGCACACGACAGTGCGTTGCTGTGTCACCTGTTTTTGGAGGCGCGGAGAGTCGCGGATCATATGTTTACCTCGGCGGCCGGTGCATTGACCTGCGTCTCAGTAAGAGTAAGCATTGTAAACAAATGCGAGAGTGAATCTCGCCGAAGATCGGAGCAGGCTTTGCCTGTTGGAAAGAGGACGGAGCTTGACCCCTCTGCACTTCCCCCAGAATCGCTAAAACGAACTCATCTCGTCGAGATATTTTGCGGGTTTCTAACATGCCTGTGCTTGCTGTGCTGCCTGTGCTTGCTGCCTGTGCTTGCTGTGCTGCCTGTGCTTGTTGCCTGTGCTTGCTGTGCTGCCTGTTAGCGATGCATTTGATTTCGCCCATAACACGCGGTAATTCGACAGTGGCACACGACAGTGCGTTGCTGTGTCACCTGTTTTTGGAGGCGCCGAGAGTCGCGGATCATATGTTTACCTCGGCGGCCGGTGCATTGACCTGCGTCTCAGTAAGAGTAAGCATTGTAAACAAATGCGAGAGTGAATCTCGCCGAAGATCGGAGCAGGCTTTGCCTGTTGGAAAGAGGACGGAGCTTGACCCCTCTGCACTTCCCCCAGAATCGCTAAAACGAACTCATCTCGTCGAGATATTTTGCGGGTTTCTAACATGCCTGTGCTTGCTGTGCTGCCTGTGCTTGCTGCCTGTGCTTGCTGTGCTGCCTGTGCTTGCTGCCTGTGCTTGCTGTGCTGCCTGAGCAGCCTGTGCTTGCTGTGCTGCCTGTGCTTGCTGTGCTGCCTGTGCTTGCTGCCTGTGCTTGCTGTGCTGCCTGTGCTTGCTGTGCTGCCTGTGCTTGCTGCCTGTGCTTGCTGTGCTGCCTGTGCTTGCTGCCTGTGCTTGCTGTGCTGCCTGTTAGCGATGCATTTGATTTGGCCCATAACACGCTGTAATTCGACAGTGGCACACGACAGTGCGTTGCTGTGTCACCTGTTTTTGGAGGCGCGGAGAGTCGCGGATCATATGTTTACCTCGGCGGCCGGTGCATTGACCTGCGTCTCAGTAAGAGTAAGCATTGTAAACAAATGCGAGAGTGAATCTCGCCGAAGATCGGAGCAGGCTTTGCCTGTTGGAAAGAGGACGGAGCTTGACCCCTCTGCACTTCCCCCAGAATCGCTAAAACGAACTCATCTCGTCGAGATATTTTGCGGGTTTCTAACATGCCTGTGTTTGCTGTGCTGCCTGTGCTTGCTGCCTGTGCTTGCTGTGCTGCCTGTGCTTGCTGCCTGTGCTTGCTGTGCTGCCTGTGCTTGTTGCCTGTGCTTGCTGTGCTTGCTGTGCTGCCTGTAATTGCTGCCTGTGCTTGCTGTGCTGCCTGTGCTTGCTGCCTGTGCTTGCTGCCTGTGATTGCTGTGCTGCCTGTGCTTGGTGCCTGTGCTTGCTGCCTGTGCTTGCTGCCTGTGCTTGCTGTGCTGCCTGTGCTGCCTGTGCTTGCTGCCTGTGCTTGCTGTGCTGCCTGTGCTTGCTGCCTGTGCTTGCTGTGCTGCCTGAGCTGCCTGTGCTTGCTGTGCTGCCTGTGCTTGCTGACTGTGCTTGCTGTGCTGCCTGTGCTTGCTGCCTGTGCTTGCTGTGCTGCCTGTGCTTGCTGTGCTGCCTGTGCTTGCTGCCTGTGCTTGCTGTGCTGCCTGTGCTTGCTGCCTGTGCTTGCTGTGCTGCCTGTTAGCGATGCATTTGATTTGGCCCATAACACGCTGTAATTCGACAGTGGCACACGACAGTGCGTTGCTGTGTCACCTGTTTTTGGAGGCGCCGAGAATCGCGGATCATATGTTTACCTCGGCGGGCGGTGCATTGACCTGTGTCTCAGTAAGAGTAAGCATTGTAAAAAAATGCTCTAGTGAATCTCGCCGAAGATCGGAGCAGGCTTTGCCTGTTGGAAAGAGGACGGAGCTTGACCCCTCTGCACTTCCCCCAGAACCGCTAAAACGAACTCATCTCGTCGAGCTATTTTGCGGGTTTCTAACATGCCTGTGCTTGCTGCCTGTGCTTGCTGTGCTGCCTGTGCTTGCTGCCTGTGCCAGCTGTGCTGCCTGTGCTGTGCTGCCTGTGCTTGCTGCCTGTGCTTGCTGTACTTGCTGTGCTGCCTGTGCTTGCTGCCTGTGCTTGCTGTGCTGCCTGTGCTTGCTGCCTGTGCCAGCTGTGCTGCCTGTGCTGTGCTGCCTGTGCTTGCTGCCTGTGCTTGCTGTACTTGCTGTGCTGCCTGTGCTTGCTGCCTGTGCTTGCTGTGCTGCCTGTGCTTGCTGCCTGTGCTTGCTGTGCTGCCTGTGCTTGCTGCCTGTGCTTGCTGTGTTGCCTGTGCTTGCTGCCTGTGCTTGCTGTGCTGCCTGTGCTTGCTGTGCTGCCTGTGCTTGCTGCCTGTGCTTGCTGACTGTGCTTGCTGTGCTGCCTGTGCTTGCTGCCTGTGCTTGCTGTGCTGCCTGAGCTTGCTGCCTGTGCCAGCTGTGCTGCCTGTGCTGTGCTGCCTGTGCTTACTGTGCTGCCTGTGCTTGCTGCCTGTGCTTGGTGCCTGTGCTTGCTGCCTGTGCTTGCTGTGCTGCCTGTGCTGCCTGTGCTTGCTGCCTGTGCTTGCTGTCTGTGCTTGCTGTGCTGCCTGTGCTTGCTGCCTGGGCTTGCTGTGCTGCCTGTGCTTGGTGCCTGTGCTTGCTGCCTGTGCTTGCTGTGCTGCCTGTGCTTGCTGCCTGTGCTTGCTGTGCTGCCTGTGCTTGGAGCCTGTGCTTGCTGCCTGCGCTTGCTGTGCTGCCTGTGCTTGTTGCCTGTGCTTGCTGCCTGTGCTTGCTGTGCTGCCTGTGCTTGTTGCCTGTGCTTGCTGTGCTTGCTGTGCTGCCTGTAATTGCTGCCTGTGCTTGCTGTGCTGCCTGTGCTTGCTGCCTGTGCTTGCTGCCTGTGATTGCTGTGCTGCCTGTGCTTGGTGCCTGTGCTTGCTGCCTGTGCTTGCTGCCTGTGCCAGCTGTGCTGCCTGTGCTGTGCTGCCTGTGCTTGCTGCCTGTGCTTGCTGTACTTGCTGTGCTGCCTGTGCTTGCTGCCTGTGCTTGCTGTGCTGCCTGTGCTTGCTGCCTGTGCCAGCTGTGCTGCCTGTGCTGTGCTGCCTGTGCTTGCTGCCTGTGCTTGCTGTACTTGCTGTGCTGCCTGTGCTTGCTGCCTGTGCTTGCTGTGCTGCCTGTGCTTGCTGCCTGTGCTTGCTGTGCTGCCTGTGCTTGCTGCCTGTGCTTGCTGTGTTGCCTGTGCTTGCTGCCTGTGCTTGCTGTGCTGCCTGTGCTTGCTGTGCTGCCTGTGCTTGGTGCCTGTGCTTGCTGCCTGGGCTTGCTGTGCTGCCTGTGCTTGCTGTGCTGCCTGTGCTTGCTGCCTGTGCTGCCTGAGCTGCCTGTGCTTGCTGCCTGTGCTTGCTGTGCTGCCTGAGCTGCCTGTGCTTGCTGCCTGTGCTTGCTGTGCTGCCTGTGCTTGCTGCCTGTGCTTGCTGTGTTGCCTGTGCTTGCTGCCTGTGCTGCCTGTGCTTGCTGTGCTGCCTGTCCTTGCTGCCTGTGCTGCCTGTCCTTCTGCCTGTGCTTGCTGTACTGCCTGTGCTTGCTGTGCTGCCTGTGCTTGCTGCCTGTGCTTGCTGTGCTGCCTGTGCTTGCTGCCTGTGCTTGCTGTGCTGCCTGTGCTTGCTGTGCTGCCTGTGCTTGCTGCCTGTGCTTGCTGTGCTGCCTGTGCTTGCTGCCTGTGCTTGCTGTGCTGCCTGTGCTTGCTGTGCTGCCTGAGCTGCCTGTGCTTGCTGTGCTGCCTGTGCTTGCTGCCTGTGCTTGCTGTGCTGCCTGAGCTGCCTGTGCTTGCTGTGCTGCCTGTGCCTGCTGCCTGTGCTTGCTGCCTGTGCTTGCTGCCTGTGCTTGCTGCCTGTGCATGCTGCCTGTGCTTGCTGTGCTGCCTGTGCTTGCTGTGCTGCCTGTGCTTGCTGCCTGTGCTTGCTGTGCTGCCTGTGCTTTGTGTCTGTGCTTGCTGCCTGTGCTGCCTGTGCTTGCTGCCTGTGCTTGCTGTGCTGCCTGAGCTGCCTGTGCTTGCTGCCTGTGCTTGCTGTGCTGCCTGTGCTTGCTGCCTGTGCTTGCTGTGTTGCCTGTTCTTGCTGCCTGTGCTGCCTGTGCTTGCTGCCTGTGCTTGCTGTGCTGCCTGTGCTTGCTGCCTGTGCTTGCTGTGCTGCCTGTGCTTGCTGTGCTGCCTGTGCTTGCTGCCTGTGCTTGCTGTGCTGCCTGTGCTTGCTGCCTGTGCTTGCTGTGCTGCCTGTGCTTGCTGTGCTGCCTGAGCTGCCTGTGCTTGCTGTGCTGCCTGTGCTTGCTGCCTGTGCTTGCTGTGCTGCCTGTGCTTGCTGCCTGTGCTTGCTGTGCTGCCTGTGCTTGCTGCCTGTGCTTGCTGTGCTGCCTGTTAGAGATGCATTTGATTTCGCCCATAACACGCAGTAATTCGACAGTGGCACACGACAGTGCGTTGCTGTGTCACCTGTTTTTGGAGGCGCCGAGAGTCGCGGATCATATGTTTACCTCGGCGGCCGGTGCATTGACCTGCGTCTCAGTAAGAGTAAGCATTGTAAACAAATGCGAGAGTGAATCTCGCCGAAGATCGGAGCAGGCTTTGCCTGTTGGAAAGAGGACGGAGCTTGACCCCTCTGCACTTCCCCCAGAATCGCTAAAACGAACACATCTCGTCGAACTATTTTGCGGGTTTCTAACATGCCTGTGCTTGCTGCCTGTGCTCCCTGTGCTTGCTGTGCTGCCTGTGCTTGCTGTGCTGCCTGTACTTGCTGCCTGTGCTTGCTGTGCTGCCTGTGCTTGCTGCCTGTGCTTGCTGTGCTGCCTGTGCTTGGAGCCTGTGCTTGCTGCCTGCGCTTGCTGTGCTGCCTGTGCTTGTTGCCTGTGCTTGCTTCCTGTGCTTGCTGTGCTGCCTGTGCCTGCTGCCTGTGCTTGCTGCCTGTGCTTGCTGCCTGTGCTTGCTGTGCTGCCTGTGCTTGCTGCCTGTGCTTGCTGTCTGTGCTTGCTGTCTGTGCTTGCTGTGCTGCCTGTGCTTGCTGCCTGTGCCTGCTGCCTGTGCTTGCTGCCTGTGCTTGCTGCCTGTGCTTGCTGTGCTGCCTGTGCTTGCTGCCTGTGCTTACTGTGCTGCCTGTGCTTGCTGCGTGTGCTTGCCGTGCTGCCGGTGCTTGCTGCCTGTGCTTGCTGTGCTGCCTGTGTTTGCTGTGCTGCCTGTGCTTGCTGCCTGTGCTTGCTGTGCTGCCTGTGCTTGCTGCCTGTGCTTGCTGTGCTGCCTGTGCTTGCTGCCTGTGCTTGCTGTGCTGCCTGTGCTTGGTGTGCTGCCTGTGCTTGCTGCCTGTGCTTGCTGTGCTGCCTGTGCTTGCTGCCTGTGCTTGCTGCCTGTGCTTGCTGCCTGTGCTTGCTGTGCTGCCTATGCTTGCTGTGCTTGCTGTGCTGCCTGTGCTTGCTGTGCTGCCTGTGCTTGCTCCCTGTGCTTGCTGTGCTGCCTGTGCTTGCTGCCTGTGCTTGCTGTGCTGCCTGTGCTTGCTGCCTGTGCTTGCACTGCTGCCTGTGCTTGCTGCCTGTGCTTGCAGTGCTGCCTGTGCTTGCTGTGCTGCCTGTGCTTGCTGCCTGTGCTTGCTGTGCTGCCTGTGCTTGCTGTGCTGCCTGAGCTGCCTGTGCTGCCTGTGCTTGCTGCCTGTGCTTGCTGTGCTGCCTGTGCTTGCTGCCTGTGCTTGCTGTGCTTGCTGTGCTGCCTGTGCTTGCTGCCTGTGCTTGCTGTGCTGCCTGAGCTGCCTGTGCTGCCTGTGCTTGCTGCCTGTGCTTGCTGTGCTGCCTGTGCTTGCTGCCTGTGCTTGCTGTGCTGCCTGTGCTTGCTGTCTGTGCTGCCTGTGCTTGCTGTGCTGCATGTGCATGCTGCCTGTGCTTGCTGTGCTGCCTGTGCTTGCTGCCTGTGCTTGCTGCCTGTGCTTGCTGTGCTGCCTGTGCTTGCTGCCTGTGCTTGCTGTGCTGCCTGAGCTGCCTGTTCTTGCTGTGCTGCCTGTGCTTGCTGCCTGTGCTTGCTGTACTGCCTGTGCTTGCTGCCTGTGCTTGCTGTGCTGTCTGTGCTTGCTGCCTGTTCTTGCTGCCTGTGCTTGCTGCCTGTGCTTGCTGTGCTGCCTGAGCCGCCTGTTCTTGCTGTGCTGCCTGTGCTTGCTGCCTGTGCTTGCTGTACTGCCTGTGCTTGCTGTCTGTGCTGCCTGTGCTTGCTGTCTGTGCTGCCTGTGCTTGCTGTGCTGCCTGTGCTTGCTGCCTGTGCTTGCTGTGCTGCCTGTGCTTGCTGTCTGTGCTGCCTGTGCTTGCTGCCTGTGCTTGCTGTGCTGCCTGTGCTTGCTGCCTGTGCTTGCTGTGCTGCCTGTGCTTGCTGCCTGAGCTTGCTGTGCTGCCTGTGCTTGCTGTGCTGCCTGTGCTTGCTGCCTGTGCTTGCTGTGCTGCCTGTGCTTGCTGCCTGTGCTTGCTGTGCTGCCTGTGCTCGCTGCCTGTGCTTGCTGTGCTGCCTGAGCTGCCTGTGCTTGCTGTGCTGCCTGTGCTTGCTGCCTGTGCTTGCTGTGCTGCCTGTGCTTGCTGTCTGTGCTGCCTGTGCTTGCTGTGCTGCATGTGCTTGCTGCCTGTACTTGCTGTGCTGCCTGTGCTTGCTGCCTGTGCTTGCTGTCTGTGCTGCCTGTGCTTGCTGTGCTGCATGTGCATGCTGCCTGTGCTTGCTGTGCTGCCTGTGCTTGCTGTGCTGCCTGTGCTTGCTGCCTGTGCTTGCTGTGCTGCCTGTGCTCGCTGCCTGTGCTTGCTGTGCTTGCTGTGCTGCCTGTGCTTGCTATGCTGCCTGTGCTTGCTGCCTGTGCTTGCTGTACTGCCTGTGCTTTCTGCCTGTGCTTGCTGCCTGTGCTTGCTGTGCTGCCTGTGCTTACTGTGCTGCCTGTGCTTGCTGCCTGTGCTTGCTGTGCTGCCTGTGCTTGCTGTGCTGCCTGTGCTTGCTGCCTGTGCTTGCTGTGCTGCCTGTGCTTGGTGTGCTGCCTGTGCTTGCTGTGCTGCCTGTGCTTGCTGCCTGTGCTTGCTGTGCTGCCTGTGCTTGCTGCCTGTGCTTGCTGTGCTTCCTGAGCTGCCTGTGCTGCCTGTGCTTGCTGCCTGTGCTTGCTGTGCTGTCTGTGCATGCTGCCTGTGCTTGCTGTGCTGCCTGTACTTGCTGTGCTGCCTGTGCTTGCTGCCTGTGCTTGCTGTGCTGCCTGTGCTCGCTGTGCTGCATGTGCATGCTGCCTGTGCTTGCTGTGCTGCCTGTGCTTGCTGTGCTGCCTGTGCTTGCTGCCTGTGCTGCCTGTGCTCGCTGCCTGTGCTTGCTGTGCTTGCTGTGCTGCCTGTGCTTGCTATGCTGCCTGTGCTTGCTGCCTGTGCTTGCTGTACTGCCTGTGCTTTCTGCCTGTGCTTGCTGCCTGTGCTTACTGTGCTGCCTGTGCTTGCTGCCTGTGCTTGCTGTGCTGCCGGTGCTTGCTGCCTGTGCTTGCTGTGCTGCCTGTGCTTGCTGCCTGTGCTTGCTGTGCTGCCTGTGCTTGCTGTGCTGCCTGTGCTTGCTGCCTGTGCTTGCTGTGCTGCCTGTGCTTGCTATGCTGCCTGTGCTTGCTGTGCTGCCTGTGCTTGCTGCCTGTGCTTGCTGTGCTGCCTGTGCTTGCTGCCTGTGCTTGCTGTGCTGCCTGTGCTTGCTGCCTGTGCTTGCTGTGCTGTCTGTGCTTGCTACCTGTGCTTGCTGTGCTGCCTGTGCTTGCTGCCTGTGCTTGCTGTGCTGCCTGTGCTGCCTGTGCTTGCTGTGCTGCCTGTGCTTGCTGCCTGTGCTTGCTGTGCTGCCTGTGCTTGGTGTGCTGCCTGTGCTTGCTGTGCTGCCTGTGCTTGCTGCCTGTGCTTGCTGTGCTGCCTGTGCTTGCTGCCTGTGCTTGCTGTGCTTCCTGAGCTGCCTGTGCTGCCTGTGCTTGCTGCCTGTGCTTGCTGTGCTGCCTGTGCTTGCTGCCTGTGCTTGCTGCCTGTGCTTGCTGTGCTGCCTGTGCTTGCTGCCTGTGCTTGCTGCCTGTGCTTGCTGTGCTGCCTGTGCTGCCTGTGCTTGCTGCCTGTGCTTGCTGTGCTGCCTGTGCTTGCTGCCTGTGCTTGCTGTGCTGCCTGTGCTTGCTGCCTGTGCTTGCTGTGCTGCCTGTGCTTGTTGCCTGTGCTTGCTGTGCTGCCTGTTAGCGATGCATTTGACTTCGCCCATAACACGCGGTAATTCGACAGTGGCACACGACAGTGCGTTGCTGTGTCACCTGTTTTTGGAGGCGCCGAGAGTCGCGGATCATATGTTTACCTCGGCGGCCGGTGCATTGACCTGCGTCTCAGTAAGAGTAAGCATTGTAAACAAATGCGAGAGTGAATCTCGCCGAAGATCGGAGCAGGCTTTGCCTGTTGGAAAGAGGACGGAGCTTGACCCCTCTGCACTTCCCCCAGAATCGCTAAAACGAACTCATCTCGTCGAGATATTTTGCGGGTTTCTAACATGCCTGTGTTTGCTGTGCTGCCTGTGCTTGCTGCCTGTGCTTGCTGTGCTGCCTGTGCTTGCTGCCTGTGCTTGCTGTGCTGCCTGTGCTTGTTGCCTGTGCTTGCTGTGCTTGCTGTGCTGCCTGTAATTGCTGCCTGTGCTTGCTGTGCTGCCTGTGCTTGCTGCCTGTGCTTGCTGCCTGTGATTGCTGTGCTGCCTGTGCTTGGTGCCTGTGCTTGCTGCCTGTGCTTGCTGCCTGTGCTTGCTGTGCTGCCTGTGCTGCCTGTGCTTGCTGCCTGTGCTTGCTGTGCTGCCTGTGCTTGCTGCCTGTGCTTGCTGTGCTGCCTGAGCTGCCTGTGCTTGCTGTGCTGCCTGTGCTTGCTGACTGTGCTTGCTGTGCTGCCTGTGCTTGCTGCCTGTGCTTGCTGTGCTGCCTGTGCTTGCTGTGCTGCCTGTGCTTGCTGTGCTGCCTGTGCTTGCTGCCTGTGCTTGCTGTGCTGCCTGGGCTTGCTGCCTGTGCTTGCTGTGCTGCCTGTTAGCGATGCATTTGATTTGGCCCATAACACGCTGTAATTCGACAGTGGCACACGACAGTGCGTTGCTGTGTCACCTGTTTTTGGAGGCGCCGAGAATCGCGGATCATATGTTTACCTCGGCGGGCGGTGCATTGACCTGTGTCTCAGTAAGAGTAAGCATTGTAAAAAAATGCTCTAGTGAATCTCGCCGAAGATCGGAGCAGGCTTTGCCTGTTGGAAAGAGGACGGAGCTTGACCCCTCTGCACTTCCCCCAGAACCGCTAAAACGAACTCATCTCGTCGAGCTATTTTGCGGGTTTCTAACATGCCTGTGCTTGCTGCCTGTGCTTGCTGTGCTGCCTGTGCTTGCTGCCTGTGCCAGCTGTGCTGCCTGTGCTGTGCTGCCTGTGCTTGCTGCCTGTGCTTGCTGTACTTGCTGTGCTGCCTGTGCTTGCTGCCTGTGCTTGCTGTGCTGCCTGTGCTTGCTGCCTGTGCCAGCTGTGGTGCCTGTGCTGTGCTGCCTGTGCTTGCTGCCTGTGCTTGCTGTACTTGCTGTGCTGCCTGTGCTTGCTGCCTGTGCTTGCTGTGCTGCCTGTGCTTGCTGCCTGTGCTTGCTGTGCTGCCTGTGCTTGCTGCCTGTGCTTGCTGTGTTGCCTGTGCTTGCTGCCTGTGCTTGCTGTGCTGCCTGTGCTTGCTGTGCTGCCTGTGCTTGCTGCCTGTGCTTGCTGACTGTGCTTGCTGTGCTGCCTGTGCTTGCTGCCTGTGCTTGCTGTGCTGCCTGAGCTTGCTGCCTGTGCCAGCTGTGCTGCCTGTGCTGTGCAGCCTGTGCTTACTGTGCTGCCTGTGCTTGCTGCCTGTGCTTGGTGCCTGTGCTTGGTGCCTGTGCTTGCTGCCTGTGCTTGCTGTGCTGCCTGTGCTGCCTGTGCTTGCTGCCTGTGCTTGCTGTCTGTGCTTGCTGTGCTGCCTGTGCTTGCTGCCTGGGCTTGCTGTGCTGCCTGTGCTTGGTGCCTGTGCTTGCTGCCTGTGCTTGCTGTGCTGCCTGTGCTTGCTGCCTGTGCTTGCTGTGCTGCCTGTGCTTGGAGCCTGTGCTTGCTGCCTGCGCTTGCTGTGCTGCCTGTGCTTGTTGCCTGTGCTTGCTTCCTGTGCTTGCTGTGCTGCCTGTGCCTGCTGCCTGTTCTTGCTGCCTGTGCTTGCTGCCTGTGCTTGCTGTGCTGCCTGTGCTTGCTGCCTGTGCTTGCTGTCTGTGCTTGCTGTCTGTGCTTGCTGTGCTGCCTGTGCTTGCTGCCTGTGCCTGCTGCCTGTGCTTGCTGCCTGTGCTTGCTGCCTGTGCTTGCTGTGCTGCCTGTGCTTGGTGCCTGTGCTTGCTGCCTGGGCTTGCTGTGCTGCCTGTGCTTGCTGTGCTGCCTGTGCTTGCTGCCTGTGCTGCCTGAGCTGCCTGTGCTTGCTGCCTGTGCTTGCTGTGCTGCCTGAGCTGCCTGTGCTTGCTGCCTGTGCTTGCTGTGCTGCCTGTGCTTGCTGCCTGTGCTTGCTGTGTTGCCTGTGCTTGCTGCCTGTGCTGCCTGTGCTTGCTGTGCTGCCTGTCCTTGCTGCCTGTGCTGCCTGTCCTTCTGCCTGTGCTTGCTGTACTGCCTGTGCTTGCTGTGCTGCCTGTGCTTGCTGCCTGTGCTTGCTGTGCTGCCTGTGCTTGCTGCCTGTGCTTGCTGTGCTGCCTGTGCTTGCTGTGCTGCCTGTGCTTGCTGCCTGTACTTGCTGTGCTGCCTGTGCTTGCTGCCTGTGCTTGCTGTGCTGCCTGTGCTTGCTGTGCTGCCTGAGCTGCCTGTGCTTGCTGTGCTGCCTGAGCTGCCTGTGCTTGCTGTGCTGCCTGTGCCTGCTGCCTGTGCTTGCTGCCTGTGCCTGCTGCCTGTGCTTGCTGCCTGTGCTTGCTGCCTGTGCTTGCTGTGCTGCCTGTGCTTGCTGCCTGTGCATGCTGCCTGTGCTTGCTGTGCTGCCTGTGCTTGCTGTGCTGCCTGTGCTTGCTGCCTGTGCTTGCTGTGCTGCCTGTGCTTTGTGTCTGTGCTTGCTGCCTGTGCTGCCTGTGCTTGCTGCCTGTGCTTGCTGTGCTGCCTGAGCTGCCTGTGCTTGCTGCCTGTGCTTGCTGTGCTGCCTGTGCTTGCTGCCTGTGCTTGCTGTGCTGCCTGTGCCTGCTGCCTGTGCTTGCTGTGCTGCCTGTGCTTGCTGCCTGTGCTTGCTGTGCTGCCTGTGCTTGCTGCCTGTGCTTGCTGTGCTGCCTGTGCTTTCTGCCTGTGCTTTCTGTGCTACCTGTGCTTGCTGCCTGTGCTTGCTGTGCTGCCTGTGCTTGCTGCCTGTGCTTGCTGTGCTGCCTGTGCTTGGTGAGCTGCCTGTGCTTGCTGCCTGTGCTTGCTGCCTGTGCTTGCTGTGCTGCCTGTGCTTGGTGTGCTGCCTGTGCTTGCTGCCTCTGCTTGCTGTGCTGCCTGTGCTTGGTGTGCTGCCTGTGCTTGCTGCCTGTGCTGCCTGTGCTTGCTGCCTGTGCTTGCTGTGCTGCCTGTGCTTGCTGCCTGTGCTTGCTGTGCTGCCTGTGCTTGCTGCCTGTGCCAGCTGTGCTGCCTGTGCTGTGCTGCCTGTGCTGTGCTGCCTGTGCTTACTGTGCTGCCTGTGCTTGCTGCCTGTGCTTGCTGTGCTGCCTGTTAGCGATGCATTTGATTTGGCCCATAACACGCGGTAATTCGACAGTGGCACACGACAGTGCGTTGCTGTGTCACCTGTTTTTGGAGGCGCCGAGAGTCGCGGATCATATGTTTACCTCGGCGGCCGGTGCATTGATCTGCGTCTCAGTAAGAGTAAGCATTGTAAACAAATGCGAGAGTGAATCTCGCCGAAGATCGGAGCAGGCTTTGCCTGTTGGAAAGAGGACGGGGCTTGACCCCTCTGCACTTCCCCCAGAATCGCTAAAACGGACTCATCTCGTCGAGCTATTTTGCGGGTTTCTAACATGCCTGTGCTTGCTGCCTGTACTTGCTGTGCTGCCTGTGCTGTGCTGCCTGTGCTTGCTGCCTGTGCTTGCTGTGCTGCCTGTGCTTGCTGTGCTGCCTGTACTTGCTGCCTGTGCTTGCTGTGCTGCCTGTGCTTGCTGCCTGTGCTTGCTGTGCTGCCTGTGCTTGGAGCCTGTGCTTGCTGCCTGCGCTTGCTGTGCTGCCTGTGCTTGTTGCCTGTGCTTGCTTCCTGTGCTTGCTGTGCTGCCTGTGCCTGCTGCCTGTGCTTGCTGCCTGTGCTTGCTGCCTGTGCTTGCTGTGCTGCCTGTGCTTGCTGCCTGTGCTTGCTGTCTGTGCTTGCTGTCTGTGCTTGCTGTGCTGCCTGTGCTTGCTGCCTGTGCCTGCTGCCTGTGCTTGCTGCCTGTGCTTGCTGCCTGTGCTTGCTGTGCTGCCTGTGCTTGGTGCCTGTGCTTGCTGCCTGGGCTTGCTGTGCTGCCTGTGCTTGCTGTGCTGCCTGTGCTTGCTGCCTGTGCTTGCTGTGCTGCCTGTGCTTGGTGTCTGTGCTTGCTGCCTGTGCTGCCTGTGCTTGCTGCCTGTGCTTGCTGTGCTGCCTGAGCTGCCTGTGCTTGCTGCCTGTGCTTGCTGTGCTGCCTGAGCTGCCTGTGCTTGCTGCCTGTGCTTGCTGTGCTGCCTGTGCTTGCTGCCTGTGCTTGCTGTGTTGCCTGTGCTTGCTGCCTGTGCTGCCTGTGCTTGCTGTGCTGCCTGTGCTGCCTGTCCTTCTGCCTGTGCTTGCTGTACTGCCTGTGCTTGCTGTGCTGCCTGTGCTTGCTGCCTGTGCTTGCTGTGCTGCCTGTGCTTGCTGCCTGTGCTTGCTGTGCTGCCTGTGCTTGCTGTGCTGCCTGTGCTTGCTGCCTGTGCTTGCTGTGCTGCCTGTGCTTGCTGTGCTGCCTGAGCTGCCTGTGCTTGCTGTGCTGCCTGTGCTTGCTGCCTGTGCTTGCTGTGCTGCCTGAGCTGCCTGTGCTTGCTGTGCTGCCTGTGCCTGCTGCCTGTGCTTGCTGCCTGTGCTTGCTGCCTGTGCTTGCTGTGCTGCCTGTGCTTGCTGCCTGTGCATGCTGCCTGTGCTTGCTGTGCTGCCTGTGCTTGCTGTGCTGCCTGTGCTTTGTGTCTGTGCTTGCTGCCTGTGCTGCCTGTGCTTGCTGCCTGTGCTTGCTGTGCTGCCTGAGCTGCCTGTGCTTGCTGCCTGTGCTTGCTGTGCTGCCTGTGCTTGCTGCCTGTGCTTGCTGTGTTGCCTGTGCTTGCTGCCTGTGCTGCCTGTGCTTGCTGCCTGTGCTTGCTGTGCTGCCTGTGCTTGCTGCCTGTGCTTGCTGTGCTGCCTGTGCTTGCTGCCTGTGCTTGCTGTGCTGCCTGTGCTTGCTGCCTGTGCTTGCTGTGCTGCCTGTGCTTGCTGTGCTGCCTGAGCTGCCTGTGCTTGCTGTGCTGCCTGTGCTTGCTGCCTGTGCTTGCTGTGCTGCCTGTGCTTGCTGCCTGTGCTTGCTGTGCTGCCTGTGCTTGCTGCCTGAGCTTGCTGTGCTGCCTGTTGGAGATGCATTTGATTTCGCCCATAACACGCAGTAATTCGACAGTGGCACACGACAGTGCGTTGCTGTGTCACCTGTTTTTGGAGGCGCCGAGAGTCGCGGATCATATGTTTACCTCGGCGGCCGGTGCATTGACCTGCGTCTCAGTAAGAGTAAGCATTGTAAACAAATGCGAGAGTGAATCTCGCCGAAGATCGGAGCAGGCTTTGCCTGTTGGAAAGAGGACGGAGCTTGACCCCTCTGCACTTCCCCCAGAATCGCTAAAACGAACACATCTCGTCGAACTATTTTGCGGGTTTCTAACATGCCTGTGCTTGCTGCCTGTGCTCCCTGTGCTTGCTGTGCTGCCTGTGCTTGCAGCCTGTGCTTGCTGCCTGTGCTTGCTGTACTTGCTGTGCTGCCTGTGCTTGCTGTGCTGCCTGTGCCTGCTGCCTGTGCTTGCTGTGCTGCCTGTGCTTGCTGCCTGTGCTTGCTGTGCTGCCTGTGCTTGCTGCCTGTGCTTGCTGTGCTGCCTGTGCTTTCTGCCTGTGCTTTCTGTGCTACCTGTGCTTGCTGCCTGTGCTTGCTATGCTGCCTGTGCTTGCTGCCTGTGCTTGCTGTGCTGCCTGTGCTTGGTGAGCTGCCTGTGCTTGCTGCCTGTGCTTGCTGCCTGTGCTTGCTGTGCTGCCTGTGCTTGGTGTGCTGCCTGTGCTTGCTGCCTCTGCTTGCTGTGCTGCCTGTGCTTGGTGTGCTGCCTGTGCTTGCTGCCTGTGCTGCCTGTGCTTGCTGCCTGTGCTTGCTGTGCTGCCTGTGCTTGCTGCCTGTGCTTGCTGTGCTGCCTGTGCTTGCTGCCTGTGCCAGCTGTGCTGCCTGTGCTGTGCTGCCTGTGCTGTGCTGCCTGTGCTTACTGTGCTGCCTGTGCTTGCTGCCTGTGCTTGCTGTGCTGCCTGTTAGCGATGCATTTGATTTGGCCCATAACACGCGGTAATTCGACAGTGGCACACGACAGTGCGTTGCTGTGTCACCTGTTTTTGGAGGCGCCGAGAGTCGCGGATCATATGTTTACCTCGGCGGCCGGTGCATTGACCTGCGTCTCAGTAAGAGTAAGCATTGTAAACAAATGCGAGAGTGAATCTCGCCGAAGATCGGAGCAGGCCTTGCCTGTTGGAAAGAGGACGGGGCTTGACCCCTCTGCACTTCCCCCAGAACCGCTAAAACGAACTCATCTCGTCGAGCTATTTTGCGTGTTTCTAACATGCCTGTGCTTGCTGCCTGTGCTTGCTGCCTGTGCTTGCTGCCTGTGCTCACTGTGCTGCCTGTGCTTGCTGTGCTGCCGGTGCTTGCTGCCTGTGCTTGCTGTGCTGCCTGTGCTTGCTGTGCTGCCTGTGCTTGCTGCCTGTGCTTGCTGTGCTGCCTGTGCTTGGTGTCCTGCCTGTGCTTGCTGTGCTGCCTGTGCTTGGTGTGCTGCCTGTCCTTGCTGCCTGTGCTTGCTGTGCTGCCTGTGCTGCCTGTGCTTGCTGCCTGTGCTTGCTGTGCTGCCTGAGCTGCCTGTGCTTGCTGTGCTGCCTGTGCTTGCTGTGCTGCCTGTGCTTGCTGTGCTGCCTGTGCTTGCTGCCTGTGCTTGCTGTGCTGCCTGTGCTTGCTGCCTGTGCTTGCTGCCTGTGCTTGCTGTGCTGCCTGTGTTTGCTGTGCTGCCCGTGCTTGCTGCCTGTGCTTGCTGTGCTGCCCGTGCTTGCTGCCTGTGCTTGCTGTGCTGCCTGTGCTTGCTGCCTGTGCTTGCACTGCTGCCTGTGCTTGCTGCCTGTGCTTGCAGTGCTGCCTGTGCTTGCTGTGCTGCCTGTGCTTGCTGCCTGTGCTTGCTGTGCTGCCTGTGCTTGCTGTGCTGCCTGAGCTGCCTGTGCTGCCTGTGCTTGCTGCCTGTGCTTGCTGTGCTGCCTGTGCTTGCTGCCTGTGCTTGCTGTGCTTGCTGTGCTGCCTGTGCTTGCTGCCTGTGCTTGCTGTGCTGCCTGAGCTGCCTGTGCTGCCTGTGCTTGCTGCCTGTGCTTGCTGTGCTGCCTGTGCTCGCTGCCTGTGCTTGCTGTGCTGCCTGAGCTGCCTGTGCTTGCTGTGCTGCCTGTGCTTGCTGCCTGTGCTTGCTGTGCTGCCTGTGCTTGCTGTCTGTGCTGCCTGTGCTTGCTGTGCTGCATGTGCATGCTGCCTGTGCTTGCTGTGCTGCCTGTGCTTGCTGTGCTGCCTGTGCTTGCTGCCTGTGCTTGCTGTGCTGCCTGTGCTTGCTGCCTGTGCTTGCTGTGCTGCCTGAGCTGCCTGTTCTTGCTGTGCTGCCTGTGCTTGCTGCCTGTGCTTGCTGTACTGCCTGTGCTGCCTGTGCTTGCTGCCTGTGCTTGCTGCCTGTGCTTGCTGTACTGCCTGTGCTTGCTGTCTGTGCTGCCTGTGCTTGCTGTGCTGCCTGTGCTTGCTGTCTGTGCTGCCTGTGCTTGCTGTGCTGCCTGTGCTTGCTGCCTGTGCTTGCTGTGCTGCCTGTGCTTGCTGTCTGTGCTGCCTGTGCTTGCTGCCTGTGCTTGCTGTGCTGCCTGTGCTTGCTGCCTGTGCTTGCTGTGCTGCCTGTGCTTGCTGCCTGTGCTTGCTGTGCTGCCTGTGCTTGCTGTGCTGCCTGTGCTTGCTGCCTGTGCTTGCTGTGCTGCCTGTGCTTGCTGCCTGTGCTTGCTGTGCTGCCTGTGCTCGCTGCCTGTGCTTGCTGTGCTGCCTGAGCTGCCTGTGCTTGCTGTGCTGCCTGTGCTTGCTGCCTGTGCTTGCTGTGCTGCCTGTGCTTGCTGCCTGTGCTTGCTGCCTGTGCTGTGCTGCCTGTGCTTACTGTGCTGCCTGTGCTTGCTGCCTGTGCTTGCTGCCTGTGCTGCCTGTGCTTGCTGCCTGTGCTTGCTGTGCTGCCTGTGCTTGGTGTGCTGCCTGTGCTTGCTGTGCTGCCTGTGCTTGCTGCCTGTGCTTGCTGTGCTGCCTGTGCTTGCTGCCTGTGCTTGCTGTGCTTCCTGAGCTGCCTGTGCTGCCTGTGCTTGCTGCCTGTGCTTGCTGTGCTGTCTGTGCATGCTGCCTGTGCTTGCTGTGCTGCCTGTACTTGCTGTGCTGCCTGTGCTTGCTGCCTGTGCTTGCTGTGCTGCCTGTGCTCGCTGTGCTGCATGTGCATGCTGCCTGTGCTTGCTGTGCTGCCTGTGCTTGCTGTGCTGCCTGTGCTTGCTGCCTGTGCTTGCTGTGCTGCCTGTGCTCGCTGCCTGTGCTTGCTGTGCTTGCTGTGCTGCCTGTGCTTGCTATGCTGCCTGTGCTTGCTGCCTGTGCTTGCTGTACTGCCTGTGCTTTCTGCCTGTGCTTGCTGCCTGTGCTTACTGTGCTGCCTGTGCTTGCTGCCTGTGCTTGCTGTGCTGCCGGTGCTTGCTGCCTGTGCTTGCTGTGCTGCCTGTGCTTGCTGCCTGTGCTTGCTGTGCTGCCTGTGCTTGCTGTGCTGCCTGTGCTTGCTGCCTGTGCTTGCTGCCTGTGCTTGCTGTGCTGCCTGTGCTTGCTATGCTGCCTGTGCTTGCTGCCTGTGCTTGCTGTGCTGCCTGTGCTTGCTGCCTGTGCTTGCTGTGCTGCCTGTGCTTGCTGCCTGTGCTTGCTGTGCTGTCTGTGCTTGCTGCCTGTGCTTGCTGTGCTGCCTGTGCTTGCTGCCTGTGCTGTGCTGCCTGTGCTTACTGTGCTGCCTGTGCTTGCTGCCTGTGCTTGCTGCCTGTGCTGCCTGTGCTTGCTGCCTGTGCTTGCTGTGCTGCCTGTGCTTGGTGTGCTGCCTGTGCTTGCTGTGCTGCCTGTGCTTGCTGCCTGTGCTTGCTGTGCTGCCTGTGCTTGCTGCCTGTGCTTGCTGTGCTTCCTGAGCTGCCTGTGCTGCCTGTGCTTGCTGCCTGTGCTTGCTGTGCTGTCTGTGCATGCTGCCTGTGCTTGCTGTGCTGCCTGTACTTGCTGTGCTGCCTGTGCTTGCTGCCTGTGCTTGCTGTGCTGCCTGTGCTCGCTGTGCTGCATGTGCATGCTGCCTGTGCTTGCTGTGCTGCCTGTGCTTGCTGTGCTGCCTGTGCTTGCTGTGCTGCCTGTGCTTGCTGCCTGTGCTTGCTGTGCTGCCTGTGCTCGCTGCCTGTGCTTGCTGTGCTGCCTGTGCTGCCTGTGCTTGCTGTGCTGCCTGTGCTTGCTGCCTGTGCTTGCTGTGCTGCCTGTGCTTGGTGTGCTGCCTGTGCTTGCTGTGCTGCCTGTGCTTGCTGCCTGTGCTTGCTGTGCTGCCTGTGCTTGCTGCCTGTGCTTGCTGTGCTTCCTGAGCTGCCTGTGCTGCCTGTGCTTGCTGCCTGTGCTTGCTGTGCTGTCTGTGCTTGCTGCCTGTTCTTGCTGCCTGTGCTTGCTGCCTTTGCTTGCTGCCTGTGCTTGCTGTGCTGCCTGAGCTGCCTGTTCTTGCTGTGCTGCCTGTGCTTGCTGCCTGTGCTTGCTGTACTGCCTGTGCTTGCTGTCTGTGCTGCCTGTGCTTGCTGTGCTGCCTGTGCTTGCTGTCTGTGCTGCCTGTCCTTGCTGTGCTGCCTGTGCTTGCTGCCTGTGCTTGCTGTGCTGCCTGTGCTTGCTGTCTGTGCTGCCTGTGCTTGCTCTGCTGCATGTGCATGCTGCCTGTGCTGCCTGTGCTTGCTGTGCTGCCTGTGCTTGCTGCCTGTGCTTGCTGCCTGTGCTTCCTGTGCTGCCTGTGCTTGCTGCCTGTGCTTGCTGTGCTGCCTGAGCTGCCTGTTCTTGCTGTGCTGCCTGTGCTTGCTGCCTGTGCTTGCTGTACTGCCTGTGCTTGCTGTCTGTGCTGCCTGTGCTTGCTGCCTGTGCTTGCTGTGCTGCCTGTGCTTGCTGCCTGTGCTTGCTGTGCTGTCTGTGCTTGCTGCCTGTTCTTGCTGCCTGTGCTTGCTGCCTGTGCTTGCTGCCTGTGCTTGCTGTGCTGCCTGAGCTGCCTGTTCTTGCTGTGCTGCCTGTGCTTGCTGCCTGTGCTTGCTGTACTGCCTGTGCTTGCTGTCTGTGCTGCCTGTGCTTGCTGTGCTGTCTGTGCTTGCTGTGCTGCCTGTGCTTGCTGCCTGTGCTTGCTGTGCTGCCTGTGCTTGCTGTCTGTGCTGCCTGTGCTTGCTGTGCTGCCTGTGCTTGCTGCCTGTGCTTGCTGTGCTGCCTGTGCTTGCTGCCTGTGCTTGCTGTGCTGCCTGTGCTTGCTGCCTGTGTTTGCTGTGCTGCCTGTGCTTGCTGTGCTGCCTGTTAGCGATGCATTTGATTTCGCCCATAACACGCGGTAATTCGACAGTGGCACACGACAGTGCGTTGCTGTGTCACCTGTTTTTGGAGGCGCCGAGAGTCGCGGATCATATGTTTACCTCGGCGGCCGGTGCATTGACCTGCGTCTCAGTAAGAGTAAGCATTGTAAACAAATGCGAGAGTGAATCTCGCCGAAGATCGGAGCAGGCTTTGCCTGTTGGAAAGAGGACGGAGCTTGACCCCTCTACACTTCCCCCAGAATCGCTAAAACGAACTCATCTCGTCGAGATATTTTGTGGGTTTCTAACATGCCTGTGCTTGCTGTGCTGCCTGTGCTTGCTGCCTGTGCTTGCTGTGCTGCCTGTGCTTGCTGCCTGTGCTTGCTGTGCTGCCTGAGCTGCCTGTGCTTGCTGTGCTGCCTGTGCTTGCTGCCTGTGCTTGCTGTGCTGCCTGTGCTTGCTGTGCTGCCTGTGCTTGCTGCCTGTGCTTGCTGTGCTGCCTGTTAGCGATGCATTTGATTTGGCCCATAACACGCTGTAATTCGACAGTGGCACACGACAGTGCGTTGCTGTGTCACCTGTTTTTGGAGGCGCGGAGAGTCGCGGATCATATGTTTACCTCGGCGGCCGGTGCATTGACCTGCGTCTCAGTAAGAGTAAGCATTGTAAACAAATGCGAGAGTGAATCTCGCCGAAGATCGGAGCAGGCTTTGCCTGTTGGAAAGAGGACGGAGCTTGACCCCTCTGCACTTCCCCCAGAATCGCTAAAACGAACTCATCTCGTCGAGATATTTTGCGGGTTTCTAACATGCCTGTGCTTGCTGCCTGTGCTCCCTGTGCTTGCTGTGCTGCCTGTGCTTGCAGCCTGTGCTTGCTGCCTGTGCTTGCTGTACTTGCTGTGCTGCCTGTGCTTGCTGTGCTGCCTGTGCCTGCTGCCTGTGCTTGCTGTGCTGCCTGTGCTTGCTGCCTGTGCTTGCTGTGCTGCCTGTGCTTGCTGCCTGTGCTTGCTGTGCTGCCTGTGCTTTCTGCCTGTGCTTTCTGTGCTACCTGTGCTTGCTGCCTGTGCTTGCTATGCTGCCTGTGCTTGCTGCCTGTGCTTGCTGTGCTGCCTGTGCTTGGTGAGCTGCCTGTGCTTGCTGCCTGTGCTTGCTGCCTGTGCTTGCTGTGCTGCCTGTGCTTGGTGTGCTGCCTGTGCTTGCTGCCTCTGCTTGCTGTGCTGCCTGTGCTTGGTGTGCTGCCTGTGCTTGCTGCCTGTGCTGCCTGTGCTTGCTGCCTGTGCTTGCTGTGCTGCCTGTGCTTGCTGCCTGTGCTTGCTGTGCTGCCTGTGCTTGCTGCCTGTGCCAGCTGTGCTGCCTGTGCTGTGCTGCCTGTGCTGTGCTGCCTGTGCTTACTGTGCTGCCTGTGCTTGCTGCCTGTGCTTGCTGTGCTGCCTGTTAGCGATGCATTTGATTTGGCCCATAACACGCGGTAATTCGACAGTGGCACACGACAGTGCGTTGCTGTGTCACCTGTTTTTGGAGGCGCCGAGAGTCGCGGATCATATGTTTACCTCGGCGGCCGGTGCATTGACCTGCGTCTCAGTAAGAGTAAGCATTGTAAACAAATGCGAGAGTGAATCTCGCCGAAGATCGGAGCAGGCCTTGCCTGTTGGAAAGAGGACGGGGCTTGACCCCTCTGCACTTCCCCCAGAACCGCTAAAACGAACTCATCTCGTCGAGCTATTTTGCGTGTTTCTAACATGCCTGTGCTTGCTGCCTGTGCTTGCTGCCTGTGCTTGCTGCCTGTGCTCACTGTGCTGCCTGTGCTTGCTGTGCTGCCGGTGCTTGCTGCCTGTGCTTGCTGTGCTGCCTGTGCTTGCTGCCTGTGCTTGCTGTGCTGCCTGTGCTTGGTGTCCTGCCTGTGCTTGCTGTGCTGCCTGTGCTTGGTGTGCTGCCTGTCCTTGCTGCCTGTGCTTGCTGTGCTGCCTGTGCTGCCTGTGCTTGCTGCCTGTGCTTGCTGTGCTGCCTGAGCTGCCTGTGCTTGCTGTGCTGCCTGTGCTTGCTGTGCTGCCTGTGCTTGCTGCCTGTGCTTGCTGTGCTGCCTGTGCTTGCTGCCTGTGCTTGCTGCCTGTGCTTGCTGTGCTGCCTGTGTTTGCTGTGCTGCCCGTGCTTGCTGCCTGTGCTTGCTGTGCTGCCCGTGCTTGCTGCCTGTGCTTGCTGTGCTGCCTGTGCTTGCTGCCTGTGCTTGCACTGCTGCCTGTGCTTGCTGCCTGTGCTTGCAGTGCTGCCTGTGCTTGCTGTGCTGCCTGTGCTTGCTGCCTGTGCTTGCTGTGCTGCCTGTGCTTGCTGTGCTGCCTGAGCTGCCTGTGCTGCCTGTGCTTGCTGCCTGTGCTTGCTGTGCTGCCTGTGCTTGCTGCCTGTGCTTGCTGTGCTTGCTGTGCTGCCTGTGCTTGCTGCCTGTGCTTGCTGTGCTGCCTGAGCTGCCTGTGCTGCCTGTGCTTGCTGCCTGTGCTTGCTGTGCTGCCTGTGCTCGCTGCCTGTGCTTGCTGTGCTGCCTGAGCTGCCTGTGCTTGCTGTGCTGCCTGTGCTTGCTGCCTGTGCTTGCTGTGCTGCCTGTGCTTGCTGTCTGTGCTGCCTGTGCTTGCTGTGCTGCATGTGCATGCTGCCTGTGCTTGCTGTGCTGCCTGTGCTTGCTGTGCTGCCTGTGCTTGCTGCCTGTGCTTGCTGTGCTGCCTGTGCTTGCTGCCTGTGCTTGCTGTGCTGCCTGAGCTGCCTGTTCTTGCTGTGCTGCCTGTGCTTGCTGCCTGTGCTTGCTGTACTGCCTGTGCTGCCTGTGCTTGCTGCCTGTGCTTGCTGCCTGTGCTTGCTGTACTGCCTGTGCTTGCTGTCTGTGCTGCCTGTGCTTGCTGTGCTGCCTGTGCTTGCTGTCTGTGCTGCCTGTGCTTGCTGTGCTGCCTGTGCTTGCTGCCTGTGCTTGCTGTGCTGCCTGTGCTTGCTGTCTGTGCTGCCTGTGCTTGCTGCCTGTGCTTGCTGTGCTGCCTGTGCTTGCTGCCTGTGCTTGCTGTGCTGCCTGTGCTTGCTGCCTGTGCTTGCTGTGCTGCCTGTGCTTGCTGTGCTGCCTGTGCTTGCTGCCTGTGCTTGCTGTGCTGCCTGTGCTTGCTGCCTGTGCTTGCTGTGCTGCCTGTGCTCGCTGCCTGTGCTTGCTGTGCTGCCTGAGCTGCCTGTGCTTGCTGTGCTGCCTGTGCTTGCTGCCTGTGCTTGCTGTGCTGCCTGTGCTTGCTGCCTGTGCTTGCTGCCTGTGCTGTGCTGCCTGTGCTTACTGTGCTGCCTGTGCTTGCTGCCTGTGCTTGCTGCCTGTGCTGCCTGTGCTTGCTGCCTGTGCTTGCTGTGCTGCCTGTGCTTGGTGTGCTGCCTGTGCTTGCTGTGCTGCCTGTGCTTGCTGCCTGTGCTTGCTGTGCTGCCTGTGCTTGCTGCCTGTGCTTGCTGTGCTTCCTGAGCTGCCTGTGCTGCCTGTGCTTGCTGCCTGTGCTTGCTGTGCTGTCTGTGCATGCTGCCTGTGCTTGCTGTGCTGCCTGTACTTGCTGTGCTGCCTGTGCTTGCTGCCTGTGCTTGCTGTGCTGCCTGTGCTCGCTGTGCTGCATGTGCATGCTGCCTGTGCTTGCTGTGCTGCCTGTGCTTGCTGTGCTGCCTGTGCTTGCTGCCTGTGCTTGCTGTGCTGCCTGTGCTCGCTGCCTGTGCTTGCTGTGCTGCCTGTGCTTGCTATGCTGCCTGTGCTTGCTGCCTGTGCTTGCTGTACTGCCTGTGCTTTCTGCCTGTGCTTGCTGCCTGTGCTTACTGTGCTGCCTGTGCTTGCTGCCTGTGCTTGCTGTGCTGCCGGTGCTTGCTGCCTGTGCTTGCTGTGCTGCCTGTGCTTGCTGCCTGTGCTTGCTGTGCTGCCTGTGCTTGCTGTGCTGCCTGTGCTTGCTGCCTGTGCTTGCTGCCTGTGCTTGCTGTGCTGCCTGTGCTTGCTATGCTGCCTGTGCTTGCTGCCTGTGCTTGCTGTGCTGCCTGTGCTTGCTGCCTGTGCTTGCTGTGCTGCCTGTGCTTGCTGCCTGTGCTTGCTGCCTGTGCTTGCTGTGCTGCCTGTGCTTGCTGCCTGTGCTGTGCTGCCTGTGCTTACTGTGCTGCCTGTGCTTGCTGCCTGTGCTTGCTGCCTGTGCTGCCTGTGCTTGCTGCCTGTGCTTGCTGTGCTGCCTGTGCTTGGTGTGCTGCCTGTGCTTGGTGTGCTGCCTGTGCTTGCTGTGCTGCCTGTGCTTGCTGCCTGTGCTTGCTGTGCTGCCTGTGCTTGCTGCCTGTGCTTGCTGTGCTTCCTGAGCTGCCTGTGCTGCCTGTGCTTGCTGCCTGTGCTTGCTGTGCTGTCTGTGCATGCTGCCTGTGCTTGCTGTGCTGCCTGTACTTGCTGTGCTGCCTGTGCTTGCTGCCTGTGCTTGCTGTGCTGCCTGTGCTCGCTGTGCTGCATGTGCATGCTGCCTGTGCTTGCTGTGCTGCCTGTGCTTGCTGTGCTGCCTGTGCTTGCTGCCTGTGCTTGCTGTGCTGCCTGTGCTCGCTGCCTGTGCTTGCTGTGCTGCCTGTGCTGCCTGTGCTTGCTGTGCTGCCTGTGCTTGCTGCCTGTGCTTGCTGTGCTGCCTGTGCTTGGTGTGCTGCCTGTGCTTGCTGTGCTGCCTGTGCTTGCTGCCTGTGCTTGCTGTGCTGCCTGTGCTTGCTGCCTGTGCTTGCTGTGCTTCCTGAGCTGCCTGTGCTGCCTGTGCTTGCTGCCTGTGCTTGCTGTGCTGTCTGTGCTTGCTGCCTGTTCTTGCTGCCTGTGCTTGCTGCCTTTGCTTGCTGCCTGTGCTTGCTGTGCTGCCTGAGCTGCCTGTTCTTGCTGTGCTGCCTGTGCTTGCTGCCTGTGCTTGCTGTACTGCCTGTGCTTGCTGTCTGTGCTGCCTGTGCTTGCTGTGCTGCCTGTGCTTGCTGTCTGTGCTGCCTGTGCTTGCTGTGCTGCCTGTGCTTGCTGCCTGTGCTTGCTGTGCTGCCTGTGCTTGCTGTCTGTGCTGCCTGTGCTTGCTCTGCTGCATGTGCATGCTGCCTGTGCTGCCTGTGCTTGCTGTGCTGCCTGTGCTTGCTGCCTGTGCTTGCTGCCTGTGCTTGCTGCCTGTGCTTGCTGTGCTGCCTGTGCTTGCTGCCTGTGCTTGCTGTGCTGCCTGAGCTGCCTGTTCTTGCTGTGCTGCCTGTGCTTGCTGCCTGTGCTTGCTGTACTGCCTGTGCTTGCTGTCTGTGCTGCCTGTGCTTGCTGCCTGTGCTTGCTGTGCTGCCTGTGCTTGCTGCCTGTGCTTGCTGTGCTGTCTGTGCTTGCTGCCTGTTCTTGCTGCCTGTGCTTGCTGCCTGTGCTTGCTGCCTGTGCTTGCTGTGCTGCCTGAGCTGCCTGTTCTTGCTGTGCTGCCTGTGCTTGCTGCCTGTGCTTGCTGTACTGCCTGTGCTTGCTGTCTGTGCTGCCTGTGCTTTCTGTGCTGTCTGTGCTTGCTGTGCTGCCTGTGCTTGCTGCCTGTGCTTGCTGTGCTGCCTGTGCTTGCTGTCTGTGCTGCCTGTGCTTGCTGTGCTGCCTGTGCTTGCTGCCTGTGCTTGCTGTGCTGCCTGTGCTTGCTGCCTGTGCTTGCTGTGCTGCCTGTGCTTGCTGCCTGTGTTTGCTGTGCTGCCTGTGCTTGCTGTGCTGCCTGTTAGCGATGCATTTGATTTCGCCCATAACACGCGGTAATTCGACAGTGGCACACGACAGTGCGTTGCTGTGTCACCTGTTTTTGGAGGCGCCGAGAGTCGCGGATCATATGTTTACCTCGGCGGCCGGTGCATTGACCTGCGTCTCAGTAAGAGTAAGCATTGTAAACAAATGCGAGAGTGAATCTCGCCGAAGATCGGAGCAGGCTTTGCCTGTTGGAAAGAGGACGGAGCTTGACCCCTCTACACTTCCCCCAGAATCGCTAAAACGAACTCATCTCGTCGAGATATTTTGTGGGTTTCTAACATGCCTGTGCTTGCTGTGCTGCCTGTGCTTGCTGCCTGTGCTTGCTGTGCTGCCTGTGCTTGCTGCCTGTGCTTGCTGTGCTGCCTGAGCTGCCTGTGCTTGCTGTGCTGCCTGTGCTTGCTGCCTGTGCTTGCTGTGCTGCCTGTGCTTGCTGTGCTGCCTGTGCTTGCTGCCTGTGCTTGCTGTGCTGCCTGTTAGCGATGCATTTGATTTGGCCCATAACACGCTGTAATTCGACAGTGGCACACGACAGTGCGTTGCTGTGTCACCTGTTTTTGGAGGCGCGGAGAGTCGCGGATCATATGTTTACCTCGGCGGCCGGTGCATTGACCTGCGTCTCAGTAAGAGTAAGCATTGTAAACAAATGCGAGAGTGAATCTCGCCGAAGATCGGAGCAGGCTTTGCCTGTTGGAAAGAGGACGGAGCTTGACCCCTCTGCACTTCCCCCAGAATCGCTAAAACGAACTCATCTCGTCGAGATATTTTGCGGGTTTCTAACATGCCTGTGCTTGCTGTGCTGCCTGTGCTTGCTGCCTGTGCTTGCTGTGCTGCCTGTGCTTGCTGCCTGTGCTTGCTGTGCTGCCTGTGCTTGTTGCCTGTGCTTGCTGTGCTTGCTGTGCTGCCTGTAATTGCTGCCTGTGCTTGCTGTGCTGCCTGTGCTTGCTGCCTGTGCTTGCTGCCTGTGCTTGCTGTGCTGCCTGTGCTTGCTGCCTGTGCTTGCTGCCTGTGCTTGCTGCCTGTGCTTGCTGTGCTTCCTGAGCTGCCTGTGCTGCCTGTGCTTGCTGCCTGTGCTTGCTGTGCTGTCTGTGCATGCTGCCTGTGCTTGCTGTGCTGCCTGTACTTGCTGTGCTGCCTGTGCTTGCTGCCTGTGCTTGCTGTGCTGCCTGTGCTCGCTGTGCTGCATGTGCATGCTGCCTGTGCTTGCTGTGCTGCCTGTGCTTGCTGTGCTGCCTGTGCTTGCTGCCTGTGCTTGCTGTGCTGCCTGTGCTCGCTGCCTGTGCTTGCTGTGCTTGCTGTGCTGCCTGTGCTTGCTATGCTGCCTGTGCTTGCTGCCTGTGCTTGCTGTACTGCCTGTGCTTTCTGCCTGTGCTTGCTGCCTGTGCTTACTGTGCTGCCTGTGCTTGCTGCCTGTGCTTGCTGTGCTGCCGGTGCTTGCTGCCTGTGCTTGCTGTGCTGCCTGTGCTTGCTGCCTGTGCTTGCTGTGCTGCCTGTGCTTGCTGTGCTGCCTGTGCTTGCTGCCTGTGCTTGCTGTGCTGCCTGTGCTTGCTGCCTGTGCTTGCTGCCTGTGCTTGCTGTGCTGCCTGTGCTTGCTATGCTGCCTGTGCTTGCTGCCTGTGCTTGCTGTGCTGCCTGTGCTTGCTGCCTGTGCTTGCTGTGCTGCCTGTGCTTGCTGCCTGTGCTTGCTGTGCTGTCTGTGCTTGCTGCCTGTGCTTGCTGTGCTGCCTGTGCTTGCTGCCTGTGCTTGCTGTGCTGCCTGTGCTGCCTGTGCTTGCTGTGCTGCCTGTGCTTGCTGCCTGTGCTTGCTGTGCTGCCTGTGCTTGGTGTGCTGCCTGTGCTTGCTGTGCTGCCTGTGCTTGCTGCCTGTGCTTGCTGTGCTGCCTGTGCTTGCTGCCTGTGCTTGCTGTGCTTCCTGAGCTGCCTGTGCTGCCTGTGCTTGCTGCCTGTGCTTGCTGTGCTGTCTGTGCTTGCTGCCTGTTCTTGCTGCCTGTGCTTGCTGCCTTTGCTTGCTGCATGTGCTTGCTGTGCTGCCTGAGCTGCCTGTTCTTGCTGTGCTGCCTGTGCTTGCTGCCTGTGCTTGCTGTACTGCCTGTGCTTGCTGTCTGTGCTGCCTGTGCTTGCTGTGCTGCCTGTGCTTGCTGTCTGTGCTGCCTGTGCTTGCTGTGCTGCCTGTGCTTGCTGCCTGTGCTTGCTGTGCTGCCTGTGCTTGCTGTCTGTGCTGCCTGTGCTTGCTCTGCTGCATGTGCATGCTGCCTGTGCTGCCTGTGCTTGCTGTGCTGCCTGTGCTTGCTGCCTGTGCTTGCTGCCTGTGCTTGCTGTGCTGCCTGTGCTTGCTGCCTGTGCTTGCTGTGCTGCCTGAGCTGCCTGTTCTTGCTGTGCTGCCTGTGCTTGCTGCCTGTGCTTGCTGTACTGCCTGTGCTTGCTGTCTGTGCTGCCTGTGCTTGCTGCCTGTGCTTGCTGTGCTGCCTGTGCTTGCTGCCTGTGCTTGCTGTGCTGTCTGTGCTTGCTGCCTGTTCTTGCTGCCTGTGCTTGCTGCCTGTGCTTGCTGCCTGTGCTTGCTGTGCTGCCTGAGCTGCCTGTTCTTGCTGTGCTGCCTGTGCTTGCTGCCTGTGCTTGCTGTACTGCCTGTGCTTGCTGTCTGTGCTGCCTGTGCTTGCTGTGCTGTCTGTGCTTGCTGTGCTGCCTGTGCTTGCTGCCTGTGCTTGCTGTGCTGCCTGTGCTTGCTGTCTGTGCTGCCTGTGCTTGCTGTGCTGCCTGTGCTTGCTGCCTGTGCTTGCTGTGCTGCCTGTGCTTGCTGCCTGTGCTTGCTGTGCTGCCTGTGCTTGCTGCCTGTGTTTGCTGTGCTGCCTGTGCTTGCTGTGCTGCCTGTTAGCGATGCATTTGATTTCGCCCATAACACGCGGTAATTCGACAGTGGCACACGACAGTGCGTTGCTGTGTCACCTGTTTTTGGAGGCGCCGAGAGTCGCGGATCATATGTTTACCTCGGCGGCCGGTGCATTGACCTGCGTCTCAGTAAGAGTAAGCATTGTAAACAAATGCGAGAGTGAATCTCGCCGAAGATCGGAGCAGGCTTTGCCTGTTGGAAAGAGGACGGAGCTTGACCCCTCTACACTTCCCCCAGAATCGCTAAAACGAACTCATCTCGTCGAGATATTTTGTGGGTTTCTAACATGCCTGTGCTTGCTGTGCTGCCTGTGCTTGCTGCCTGTGCTTGCTGTGCTGCCTGTGCTTGCTGCCTGTGCTTGCTGTGCTGCCTGAGCTGCCTGTGCTTGCTGTGCTGCCTGTGCTTGCTGCCTGTGCTTGCTGTGCTGCCTGTGCTTGCTGTGCTGCCTGTGCTTGCTGCCTGTGCTTGCTGTGCTGCCTGTTAGCGATGCATTTGATTTGGCCCATAACACGCTGTAATTCGACAGTGGCACACGACAGTGCGTTGCTGTGTCACCTGTTTTTGGAGGCGCGGAGAGTCGCGGATCATATGTTTACCTCGGCGGCCGGTGCATTGACCTGCGTCTCAGTAAGAGTAAGCATTGTAAACAAATGCGAGAGTGAATCTCGCCGAAGATCGGAGCAGGCTTTGCCTGTTGGAAAGAGGACGGAGCTTGACCCCTCTGCACTTCCCCCAGAATCGCTAAAACGAACTCATCTCGTCGAGATATTTTGCGGGTTTCTAACATGCCTGTGCTTGCTGTGCTGCCTGTGCTTGCTGCCTGTGCTTGCTGTGCTGCCTGTGCTTGCTGCCTGTGCTTGCTGTGCTGCCTGTGCTTGTTGCCTGTGCTTGCTGTGCTTGCTGTGCTGCCTGTAATTGCTGCCTGTGCTTGCTGTGCTGCCTGTGCTTGCTGCCTGTGCTTGCTGCCTGTGCTTGCTGTGCTGCCTGTGCTTGCTGCCTGTGCTTGCTGCCTGTGCTTGCTGTGCTGCCTGTGCTGCTTGTGCTTGCTGCCTGTGCTTGCTGTGCTGCCTGTGCTTGCTGCCTGTGCTTGCTGTGCTGCCTGTGCTTGCTGCCTGTGCTTGCTGTGCTGCCTGTGCTTGTTGCCTGTGCTTGCTGTGCTGCCTGTTAGCGATGCATTTGATTTCGCCCATAACACGCGGTAATTCGACAGTGGCACACGACAGTGCGTTGCTGTGTCACCTGTTTTTGGAGGCGCCGAGAGTCGCGGATCATATGTTTACCTCGGCGGCCGGTGCATTGACCTGCGTCTCAGTAAGAGTAAGCATTGTAAACAAATGCGAGAGTGAATCTCGCCGAAGATCGGAGCAGGCTTTGCCTGTTGGAAAGAGGACGGAGCTTGACCCCTCTGCACTTCCCCCAGAATCGCTAAAACGAACTCATCTCGTCGAGATATTTTGCGGGTTTCTAACATGCCTGTGCTTGCTGTGCTGCCTGTGCTTGCTGCCTGTGCTTGCTGTGCTGCCTGTGCTTGCTGCCTGTGCTTGCTGTGCTGCCTGAGCTGCCTGTGCTTGCTGTGCTGCCTGTGCTTGCTGTGCTGCCTGTGCTTGCTGCCTGTGCTTGCTGTGCTGCCTGTGCTTGCTGTGCTGCCTGTGCTTGCTGCCTGTGCTTGCTGTGCTGCCTGTGCTTGCTGCCTGTGCTTGCTGTGCTGCCTGTTAGCGATGCATTTGATTTGGCCCATAACACGCTGTAATTCGACAGTGGCACACGACAGTGCGTTGCTGTGTCACCTGTTTTTGGAGGCGCGGAGAGTCGCGGATCATATGTTTACCTCGGCGGCCGGTGCATTGACCTGCGTCTCAGTAAGAGTAAGCATTGTAAACAAATGCGAGAGTGAATCTCGCCGAAGATCGGAGCAGGCTTTGCCTGTTGGAAAGAGGACGGAGCTTGACCCCTCTGCACTTCCCCCAGAATCGCTAAAACGAACTCATCTCGTCGAGATATTTTGCGGGTTTCTAACATGCCTGTGTTTGCTGTGCTGCCTGTGCTTGCTGCCTGTGCTTGCTGTGCTGCCTGTGCTTGCTGCCTGTGCTTGTTGCCTGTGCTTGCTGTGCTTGCTGTGCTGCCTGTAATTGCTGCCTGTGCTTGCTGTGCTGCCTGTGCTTGCTGCCTGTGCTTGCTGCCTGTGATTGCTGTGCTGCCTGTGCTTGGTGCCTGTGCTTGCTGCCTGTGCTTGCTGCCTGTGCTTGCTGTGCTGCCTGTGCTGCCTGTGCTTGCTGCCTGTGCTTGCTGTGCTGCCTGTGCTTGCTGCCTGTGCTTGCTGTGCTGCCTGAGCTGCCTGTGCTTGCTGTGCTGCCTGTGCTTGCTGACTGTGCTTGCTGTGCTGCCTGTGCTTGCTGCCTGTGCTTGCTGTGCTGCCTGTGCTTGCTGTGCTGCCTGTGCTTGCTGTGCTGCCTGTGCTGCCTGTGCTTGCTGCCTGTGCTTGCTGTGCTGCCTGTTAGCGATGCATTTGATTTGGCCCATAACACGCTGTAATTCGACAGTGGCACACGACAGTGCGTTGCTGTGTCACCTGTTTTTGGAGGCGCCGAGAATCGCGGATCATATGTTTACCTCGGCGGGCGGTGCATTGACCTGTGTCTCAGTAAGAGTAAGCATTGTAAAAAAATGCTCTAGTGAATCTCGCCGAAGATCGGAGCAGGCTTTGCCTGTTGGAAAGA
The DNA here is from genome assembly GCA_963942575.1 of Priocnemis perturbator. Lineage (NCBI taxonomy): Eukaryota > Metazoa > Arthropoda > Insecta > Hymenoptera > Pompilidae > Priocnemis > Priocnemis perturbator. The sequence goes on from CAWWDK010000296.1 coordinate 164,134, forward strand.
GGACGGAGCTTGACCCCTCTGCACTTCCCCCAGAACCGCTAAAACGAACTCATCTCGTCGAGCTATTTTGCGGGTTTCTAACATGCCTGTGCTTGCTGCCTGTGCTTGCTGTGCTGTCTGTGCTTGCTGCCTGTGCTTGCTGTGCTGCCTGTGCTTGCTGCCTGTGCTTGCTGTGCTGCCTGTGCTTGGAGCCTGTGCTTGCTGCCTGCGCTTGCTGTGCTGCCTGTGCTTGTTGCCTGTGCTTGCTTCCTGTGCTTGCTGTGCTGCCTGTGCCTGCTGCCTGTGCTTGCTGCCTGTGCTTGCTGCCTGTGCTTGCTGTGCTGCCTGTGCTTGCTGTCTGTGCTTGCTGTGCTGCCTGTGCTTGCTGCCTGTGCCTGCTGCCTGTGCTTGCTGCCTGTGCTTGCTGCCTGTGCTTGCTGTGCTGCCTGTGCTTGGTGCCTGTGCTTGCTGCCTGGGCTTGCTGTGCTGCCTGTGCTTGCTGTGCTGCCTGTGCTTGCTGCCTGTGCTTGCTGTGCTGCCTGTGCTTGGTGTCTGTGCTTGCTGCCTGTGCTGCCTGTGCTTGCTGCCTGTGCTTGCTGTGCTGCCTGAGCTGCCTGTGCTTGCTGCCTGTGCTTGCTGTGCTGCCTGAGCTGCCTGTGCTTGCTGCCTGTGCTTGCTGTGCTGCCTGTGCTTGCTGCCTGTGCTTGCTGTGTTGCCTGTGCTTGCTGCCTGTGCTGCCTGTGCTTGCTGTGCTGCCTGTCCTTGCTGCCTGTGCTGCCTGTCCTTCTGCCTGTGCTTGCTGTACTGCCTGTGCTTGCTGTGCTGCCTGTGCTTGCTGCCTGTGCTGGCTGTGCTGCCTGTGCTTGCTGCCTGTGCTTGCTGTGCTGCCTGTGCTTGCTGTGCTGCCTGTGCTTGCTGCCTGTGCTTGCTGTGCTGCCTGTGCTTGCTGCCTGTGCTTGCTGTGCTGCCTGTGCTTGCTGTGCTGCCTGAGCTGCCTGTGCTTGCTGTGCTGCCTGTGCTTGCTGCCTGTGCTTGCTGTGCTGCCTGAGCTGCCTGTGCTTGCTGTGCTGCCTGTGCCTGCTGCCTGTGCTTGCTGCCTGTGCTTGCTGCCTGTGCTTGCTGTGCTGCCTGTGCTTGCTGCCTGTGCATGCTGCCTGTGCTTGCTGTGCTGCCTGTGCTTGCTGTGCTGCCTGTGCTTGCTGCCTGTGCTTGCTGTGCTGCCTGTGCTTGGTGTCTGTGCTTGCTGCCTGTGCTGCCTGTGCTTGCTGCCTGTGCTTGCTGTGCTGCCTGAGCTGCCTGTGCTTGCTGCCTGTGCTTGCTGTGCTGCCTGTGCTTGCTGCCTGTGCTTGCTGTGTTGCCTGTGCTTGCTGCCTGTGCTGCCTGTGCTTGCTGCCTGTGCTTGCTGTGCTGCCTGTGCTTGCTGCCTGTGCTTGCTGTGCTGCCTGTGCTTGCTGCCTGTGCTTGCTGTGCTGCCTGTGCTTGCTGTGCTGCCTGAGCTGCCTGTGCTTGCTGTGCTGCCTGTGCTTGCTGCCTGTGCTTGCTGTGCTGCCTGTGCTTGCTGCCTGTGCTTGCTGTGCTGCATGTGCTTGCTGCCTGTGCTTGCTGTGCTGCCTGTTAGAGATGCATTTGATTTCGCCCATAACACGCAGTAATTCGACAGTGGCACACGACAGTGCGTTGCTGTGTCACCTGTTTTTGGAGGCGCCGAGAGTCGCGGATCATATGTTTACCTCGGCGGCCGGTGCATTGACCTGCGTCTCAGTAAGAGTAAGCATTGTAAACAAATGCGAGAGTGAATCTCGCCGAAGATCGGAGCAGGCTTTGCCTGTTGGAAAGAGGACGGAGCTTGACCCCTCTGCACTTCCCCCAGAATCGCTAAAACGAACACATCTCGTCGAACTATTTTGCGGGTTTCTAACATGCCTGTGCTTGCTGCCTGTGCTTGCTGTGCTGCCTGTGCTTGCTGCCTGTGCCAGCTGTGCTGCCTGTGCTGTGCTGCCTGTGCTGTGCTGCCTGTGCTTACTGTGCTGCCTGTGCTTGCTGCCTGTGCTTGCTGTGCTGCCTGTTAGCGATGCATTTGATTTGGCCCATAACACGCGGTAATTCGACAGTGGCACACGACAGTGCGTTGCTGTGTCACCTGTTTTTGGAGGCGCCGAGAGTCGCGGATCATATGTTTACCTCGGCGGCCGGTGCATTGACCTGCGTCTCAGTAAGAGTAAGCATTGTAAACAAATGCGAGAGTGAATCTCGCCGAAGATCGGAGCAGGCTTTGCCTGTTGGAAAGAGGACGGGGCTTGACCCCTCTGCACTTCCCCCAGAATCGCTAAAACGGACTCATCTCGTCGAGCTATTTTGCGGGTTTCTAACATGCCTGTGCTTGCTGCCTGTACTTGCTGTGCTGCCTGTGCTGTGCTGCCTGTGCTTGCTGCCTGTGCTTGCTGTGCTGCCTGTGCTTGCTGTGCTGCCTGTACTTGCTGCCTGTGCTTGCTGTGCTGCCTGTGCTTGCTGCCTGTGCTTGCTGTGCTGCCTGTGCTTGCTGCCTGTGCTTGCTGCCTGTGCTTGCTGTGCTGCCTGTGCTTGCTGCCTGTGCTGCCTGTGCTTGCTGTGCTGCCTGTGCTTGCTGCCTGTGCTTACTGTGCTGCCTGTGATTGCTGCCTGTGCTTGCTGTGCTGCCTGTGCTTGCTGCCTGTGCTTGCTGTGCTGCCTGTGCTTGGTGTCCTGCCTGTGCTTGCTGTGCTGCCTGTGCTTGCTGCCTGTGCTTGCTGTGCTGCCTGTGCTTGCTGTGCTGCCTGAGCTGCCTGTGCTTGCTGTGTTGCCTGTGCTTGCTGTGCTGCCTGTGCTTGCTACCTGTGCTTACTGTGCTGCCTGTGCTTGCTGCCTGTGCTTGCTGTGCTGCCTGTGCTGTGCTGCCTGTGCTTGCTGCCTGTGCTTGCTGCCTGTGCTTGCTGTGCTGCCTGTACTTGCTGCCTGTGCTTGCTGTGCTGCCTGTGCTTGCTGCCTGTGCTTGCTGTGCTGCCTGTGCTTGCTGCCTGTGCTTGCTGCCTGTGCTTGCTGTGCTGCCTGTGCTTGCTGCCTGTGCTGCCTGTGCTTGCTGTGCTGCCTGTGCTTGCTGCCTGTGCTTGCTGTGCTGCCTGTGCTTGCTGTGCTGCCCGTGCTTGCTGCCTGTGCTTGCTGTGCTGCCCGTGCTTGCTGCCTGTGCTTGCTGTGCTGCCTGTGCTTGCTGCCTGTGCTTGCTGTGCTGCCTGTGTTTGCTGTGCTGCCCGTGCTTGCTGCCTGTGCTTGCTGTGCTGCCCGTGCTTGCTGCCTGTGCTTGCTGTGCTGCCTGTTCTTGCTGCCTGTGCTTGCTGTGCTGCCTGTGCTTGCTGCCTGTGCTTGCTGTGCTGCCTGTGCTTGCTGCCTGTGCTTGCTGTGCTGCCTGTGCTTGCTGCCTGTGCTTGCTGTGCTGCCTGTGCTTGCTGCCTGTGCCAGCTGTGCTGCCTGTGCTTGCTGCCTGTGCTTGCTGTGCTGCCTGTGCTTGCTGTGCTGCCTGTACTTGCTGCCTGTGCTTGCTGTGCTGCCTGTGCTTGCTGCCTGTGCTTGCTGTGCTGCCTGTGCCTGCTGTGCTGCCTGTGCTTGCTGCCTGTGCTTGCAGTGCTGCCTGTTAGCGATGCATTTGATTTGGCCCATAACACGCTGTAATTCGACAGTGGCACACGACAGTGCGTTGCTGTGTCACCTGTTTTTGGAGGCGCCGAGAGTCGCGGATCATATGTTTACCTCGGCGGCCGGTGCATTGACCTGCGTCTCAGTAAGAGTAAGCATTGTAAACAAATGCGAGAGTGAATCTCGCCGAAGAGCGGAGCAGGCTTTGCCTGTTGGAAAGAGGACGGAGCTTGACCCCTCTGCACTTCCCCCAGAACCGCTAAAACGAACTCATCTCGTCGATCTATTTTGCGGGTTTCTAACATGCCTGTGCTTGCTGCCTGTGCTTGCTGTGCTGCCTGTGCTTGCTGCCTGTGCTTGCTGCCTGTGCTTGCTGTCTGTGCTTACTGTGCTGCCTGTGCTTGCTGCCTGTGCTTGCCGTGCTGCCGGTGCTTGCTGCCTGTGCTTGCTGTGCTGCCTGTGTTTGCTGTGCTGCCTGTGCTTGCTGCCTGTGCTTGCTGTGCTGCCTGTGCTTGCTGCCTGTGCTTGCTGTGCTGCCTGTGCTTGCTGACTGTGCTTGCTGTGCTGCCTGTGCTTGCTGCCTGTGCTTGCTGTGCTGCCTGTGCTTGGTGTGCTGCCTGTGCTTGCTGCCTGTGCTTACTGCCTGTGCTTGCTGCCTGTGCTTGCTGTGCTGCCTGTGCTTGCTGCCTGTGCTTGCTGCCTGTGCTTGCTGTGCTGCCTGTGCTTGCTGCCTGTGCTTACTGTGCTGCCTGTGATTGCTGCCTGTGCTTGCTGTGCTGCCTGTGCTTGCTGCCTGTGCTTGCTGTGCTGCCTGTGCTTGGTGTCCTGCCTGTGCTTGCTGTGCTGCCTGTGCTTGCTGCCTGTGCTTGCTGTGCTGCCTGTGCTTGCTGCCTGTGCTTGCTGTGCTGCCTGAGCTGCCTGTGCTGCCTGTGCTTGCTGTGCTGCCTGTGCTTGCTACCTGTGCTTACTGTGCTGCCTGTGCTTGCTGCCTGTGCTTGCTGTGCTGCCTGTGCTTGCTGCCTGTGCTTGCTGTGCTGCCTGTGCTTGGTGTGCTGCCTGTGCTTGCTGCCTGTGCTTGCTGCCTGTGCTTGCTGTGCTGCCTGTGCTTGCTGCCTGTGCTTGCTGCCTGTGCTTGCTGCCTGTGCTTGCTGTGCTGCCTATGCTTGCTGTGCTTGCTGTGCTGCCTGTGCTTGCTGTGCTGCCTGTGCTTGCTCCCTGTGCTTGCTGTGCTGCCTGTGCTTGCTGCCTGTGCTTGCTGTGCTGCCTGCGCTTGCTGCCTGTGCTTGCTGTGCTGCCTGTTAGAGATGCATTTGATTTCGGCCATAACACGCGGTAATTCGACAGTGGCACACGACAGTGCGTTGCTGTGTCACCTGTTTTTGGAGGCGCCGAGAGTCGCGGATCATATGTTTACCTCGGCGGCCGGTGCATTGACCTGCGTCTCAGTAAGAGTAAGCATTGTAAACAAATGCGAGAGTGAATCTCGCCGAAGATCGGAGCAGGCTTTGCCTGTTGGAAAGAGGACGGGGCTTGACCCCTCTGCACTTCCCCCAGAATCGCTAAAACGGACTCATCTCGTCGAGCTATTTTGCGGGTTTCTAACATGCCTGTGCTTGCTGCCTGTACTTGCTGTGCTGCCTGTGCTGTGCTGCCTGTGCTTGCTGCCTGTGCTTGCTGCCTGTGCTTGCTGTGCTGCCTGTGCTTGCTGTGCTGCCTGTACTTGCTGCCTGTGCTTGCTGTGCTGCCTGTGCTTGCTGCCTGTGCTTGCTGTGCTGCCTGTGCTTGCTGCCTGTGCTTGCTGCCTGTGCTTGCTGTGCTGCCTGTGCTTGCTGCCTGTGCTGCCTGTGCTTGCTGTGCTGCCTGTGCTTGCTGCCTGTGCTTGCTGTGCTGCCTGTGCTTGCTGCCTGTGCTTACTGTGCTGCCTGTGATTGCTGCCTGTGCTTGCTGTGCTGCCTGTGCTTGCTGCCTGTGCTTGCTGTGCTGCCTGTGCTTGGTGTCCTGCCTGTGCTTGCTGTGCTGCCTGTGCTTGCTGCCTGTGCTTGCTGTGCTGCCTGTGCTTGCTGCCTGTGCTTGCTGTGCTGCCTGAGCTGCCTGTGCTTGCTGTGCTGCCTGTGCTTGCTGTGCTGCCTGTGCTTGCTACCTGTGCTTACTGTGCTGCCTGTGCTTGCTGCCTGTGCTTGCTGTGCTGCCTGTGCTTGCTGCCTGTGCTTGTTGTGCTGCCTGTGCTTGCTGTGCTGCCTGTGCTTGCTGCCCGTACTTGCTGTGCTGCCTGTTAGCGATGCATTTGATTTGGCCCATAACACGCGGTAATTCGACAGTGGCACACGACAGTGCGTTGCTGTGTCACCTGTTTTTGGAGGCGCCGAGAGTCGCGGATCATATGTTTACCTCGGCGGCCGGTGCATTGACCTGCGTCTCAGTAAGAGTAAGCATTGTAAACAAATGCGAGAGTGAATCTCGCCGAAGATCGGAGCAGGCTTTGCCTGTTGGAAAGAGGACGGGGCTTGACCCCTCTGCACTTCCCCCAGAATCGCTAAAACGGACTCATCTCGTCGAGCTATTTTGCGGGTTTCTAACATGCCTGTGCTTGCTGCCTGTACTTGCTGTGCTGCCTGTGCTGTGCTGCCTGTGCTTGCTGCCTGTGCTTGCTGCCTGTGCTTGCTGTGCTGCCTGTACTTGCTGCCTGTGCTTGCTGTGCTGCCTGTGCTTGCTGCCTGTGCTTGCTGTGCTGCCTGTGCTTGCTGCCTGTGCTTGCTGCCTGTGCTTGCTGCCTGTGCTGCCTGTGCTTGCTGTGCTGCCTGTGCTTGCTGCCTGTGCTTGCTGTGCTGCCTGTGCTTGCTGCCTGTGCTTACTGTGCTGCCTGTGATTGCTGCCTGTGCTTGCTGTGCTGCCTGTGCTTGCTGCCTGTGCTTGCTGTGCTGCCTGTGCTTGGTGTCCTGCCTGTGCTTGCTGTGCTGCCTGTGCTTGCTGCCTGTGCTTGGTGTCCTGCCTGTGCTTGCTGCCTGTGCTTGCTGTGCTGCCTGAGCTGCCTGTGCTTGCTGTGCTGCCTGTGCTTGCTGTGCTGCCTGTGCTTGCTGTGCTGCCTGTGCTTGCTGCCTGTGCTTGCTGTGCTGGCTGTGCTTTCTGTGCTGCCTGTGCTTGCTGCCTGTGCTTGCTGTGCTACCTGTTAGCGATGCATTTGATTTGGCCCATAACACGCTGTAATTCGACAGTGGCACACGACAGTGCGTTGCTGTGTCACCTGTTTTTGGAGGCGCGGAGAGTCGCGGATCATATGTTTACCTCGGCGGCCGGTGCATTGACCTGCGTCTCAGTAAGAGTAAGCATTGTAAACAAATGCGAGAGTGAATCTCGCCGAAGATCGGAGCAGGCTTTGCCTGTTGGAAAGAGGACGGGGCTTGACCCCTCTGCACTTCCCCCAGAATCGCTAAAACGGACTCATCTCGTCGAGCTATTTTGCGGGTTTCTAACATGCCTGTGCTTGCTGCCTGTACTTACTGTGCTGCCTGTGCTGTGCTGCCTGTGCTTGCTGCCTGTGCTTGCTGCCTGTGCTTGCTGTGCTGCCTGTACTTGCTGCCTGTGCTTGCTGGGCTGCCTGTGCTTGCTGCCTGTGCTTGCTGTGCTGCCTGTGCTTGCTGCCTGTGCTTGCTGCCTGTGCTTGCTGTGCTGCCTGTGCTTGCTGCCTGTGCTTGCTGTGCTGCCTGTGCTTGCTGCCTGTGCCAGCTGTGCTGCCTGTGCTTGCTGCCTGTGCTTGCTGTGCTGCCTGTGCTTGCTGTGCTGCCTGTACTTGCTGCCTGTGCTTGCTGTGCTGCCTGTGCTTGCTGCCTGTGCTTGCTGTGCTGCCTGTGCCTGCTGTGCTGCCTGTGCTTGCTGCCTGTGCTTGCAGTGCTGCCTGTTAGCGATGCATTTGATTTGGCCCATAACACGCTGTAATTCGACAGTGGCACACGACAGTGCGTTGCTGTGTCACCTGTTTTTGGAGGCGCCGAGAGTCGCGGATCATATGTTTACCTCGGCGGCCGGTGCATTGACCTGCGTCTCAGTAAGAGTAAGCATTGTAAACAAATGCGAGAGTGAATCTCGCCGAAGAGCGGAGCAGGCTTTGCCTGTTGGAAAGAGGACGGAGCTTGACCCCTCTGCACTTCCCCCAGAACCGCTAAAACGAACTCATCTCGTCGATCTATTTTGCGGGTTTCTAACATGCCTGTGCTTGCTGCCTGTGCTTGCTGTGCTGCCTGTGCTTGCTGCCTGTGCTTGCTGCCTGTGCTTGCTGTCTGTGCTTACTGTGCTGCCTGTGCTTGCTGCCTGTGCTTGCCGTGCTGCCGGTGCTTGCTGCCTGTGCTTGCTGTGCTGCCTGTGCTTGCTGTGCTGCCTGTGTTTGCTGTGCTGCCTGTGCTTGCTGCCTGTGCTTGCTGTGCTGCCTGTGCTTGCTGCCTGTGCTTGCTGTGCTGCCTGTGCTTGCTGCCTGTGCTTGCTGTGCTGCCTGTGCTTGCTGCCTGTGCTTGCTGTGCTGCCTGTGCTTGGTGTGCTGCCTGTGCTTGCTGCCTGTGCTTACTGCCTGTGCTTGCTGCCTGTGCTTGCTGTGCTGCCTATGCTTGCTGTGCTTGCTGTGCTGCCTGTGCTTGCTGTGCTGCCTGTGCTTGCTCCCTGTGCTTGCTGTGCTGCCTGTGCTTGCTGCCTGTGCTTGCTGTGCTGCCTGCGCTTGCTGCCTGTGCTTGCTGTGCTGCCTGTTAGAGATGCATTTGATTTCGGCCATAACACGCGGTAATTCGACAGTGGCACACGACAGTGCGTTGCTGTGTCACCTGTTTTTGGAGGCGCCGAGAGTCGCGGATCATATGTTTACCTCGGCGGCCGGTGCATTGACCTGCGTCTCAGTAAGAGTAAGCATTGTAAACAAATGCGAGAGTGAATCTCGCCGAAGATCGGAGCAGGCTTTGCCTGTTGGAAAGAGGACGGGGCTTGACCCCTCTGCACTTCCCCCAGAATCGCTAAAACGGACTCATCTCGTCGAGCTATTTTGCGGGTTTCTAACATGCCTGTGCTTGCTGCCTGTACTTGCTGTGCTGCCTGTGCTGTGCTGCCTGTGCTTGCTGCCTGTGCTTGCTGCCTGTGCTTGCTGTGCTGCCTGTACTTGCTGCCTGTGCTTGCTGTGCTGCCTGTGCTTGCTGCCTGTGCTTGCTGTGCTGCCTGTGCTTGCTGCCTGTGCTTGCTGCCTGTGCTTGCTGTGCTGCCTGTGCTTGCTGCCTGTGCTGCCTGTGCTTGCTGTGCTGCCTGTGCTTGCTGCCTGTGCTTGCTGTGCTGCCTGTGCTTGCTGCCTGTGCTTACTGTGCTGCCTGTGATTGCTGCCTGTGCTTGCTGTGCTGCCTGTGCTTGCTGCCTGTGCTTGCTGTGCTGCCTGTGCTTGGTGTCCTGCCTGTGCTTGCTGTGCTGCCTGTGCTTGCTGCCTGTGCTTGCTGTGCTGCCTGTGCTTGCTGCCTGTGCTTGCTGTGCTGCCTGAGCTGCCTGTGCTGCCTGTGCTTGCTGTGCTGCCTGTGCTTGCTACCTGTGCTTACTGTGCTGCCTGTGCTTGCTGCCTGTGCTTGCTGTGCTGCCTGTGCTTGCTGCCTGTGCTTGCTGTGCTGCCTGTGCTTGGTGTGCTGCCTGTGCTTGCTGCCTGTGCTTGCTGCCTGTGCTTGCTGTGCTGCCTGTGCTTGCTGCCTGTGCTTGCTGCCTGTGCTTGCTGCCTGTGCTTGCTGTGCTGCCTATGCTTGCTGTGCTTGCTGTGCTGCCTGTGCTTGCTGTGCTGCCTGTGCTTGCTCCCTGTGCTTGCTGTGCTGCCTGTGCTTGCTGCCTGTGCTTGCTGTGCTGCCTGCGCTTGCTGCCTGTGCTTGCTGTGCTGCCTGTTAGAGATGCATTTGATTTCGGCCATAACACGCGGTAATTCGACAGTGGCACACGACAGTGCGTTGCTGTGTCACCTGTTTTTGGAGGCGCCGAGAGTCGCGGATCATATGTTTACCTCGGCGGCCGGTGCATTGACCTGCGTCTCAGTAAGAGTAAGCATTGTAAACAAATGCGAGAGTGAATCTCGCCGAAGATCGGAGCAGGCTTTGCCTGTTGGAAAGAGGACGGGGCTTGACCCCTCTGCACTTCCCCCAGAATCGCTAAAACGGACTCATCTCGTCGAGCTATTTTGCGGGTTTCTAACATGCCTGTGCTTGCTGCCTGTACTTGCTGTGCTGCCTGTGCTGTGCTGCCTGTGCTTGCTGCCTGTGCTTGCTGCCTGTGCTTGCTGTGCTGCCTGTGCTTGCTGTGCTGCCTGTACTTGCTGCCTGTGCTTGCTGTGCTGCCTGTGCTTGCTGCCTGTGCTTGCTGTGCTGCCTGTGCTTGCTGCCTGTGCTTGCTGCCTGTGCTTGCTGTGCTGCCTGTGCTTGCTGCCTGTGCTGCCTGTGCTTGCTGTGCTGCCTGTGCTTGCTGCCTGTGCTTGCTGTGCTGCCTGTGCTTGCTGCCTGTGCTTACTGTGCTGCCTGTGATTGCTGCCTGTGCTTGCTGTGCTGCCTGTGCTTGCTGTCTGTGCTTGCTGTGCTGCCTGTGCTTGGTGTCCTGCCTGTGCTTGCTGTGCTGCCTGTGCTTGCTGCCTGTGCTTGCTGTGCTGCCTGTGCTTGCTGCCTGTGCTTGCTGTGCTGCCTGAGCTGCCTGTGCTTGCTGTGCTGCCTGTGCTTGCTGTGCTGCCTGTGCTTGCTACCTGTGCTTACTGTGCTGCCTGTGCTTGCTGCCTGTGCTTGCTGTGCTGCCTGTGCTTGCTGCCTGTGCTTGTTGTGCTGCCTGTGCTTGCTGTGCTGCCTGTGCTTGCTGCCCGTACTTGCTGTGCTGCCTGTTAGCGATGCATTTGATTTGGCCCATAACACGCGGTAATTCGACAGTGGCACACGACAGTGCGTTGCTGTGTCACCTGTTTTTGGAGGCGCCGAGAGTCGCGGATCATATGTTTACCTCGGCGGCCGGTGCATTGACCTGCGTCTCAGTAAGAGTAAGCATTGTAAACAAATGCGAGAGTGAATCTCGCCGAAGATCGGAGCAGGCTTTGCCTGTTGGAAAGAGGACGGGGCTTGACCCCTCTGCACTTCCCCCAGAATCGCTAAAACGGACTCATCTCGTCGAGCTATTTTGCGGGTTTCTAACATGCCTGTGCTTGCTGCCTGTACTTGCTGTGCTGCCTGTGCTGTGCTGCCTGTGCTTGCTGCCTGTGCTTGCTGCCTGTGCTTGCTGTGCTGCCTGTACTTGCTGCCTGTGCTTGCTGTGCTGCCTGTGCTTGCTGCCTGTGCTTGCTGTGCTGCCTGTGCTTGCTGCCTGTGCTTGCTGCCTGTGCTTGCTGTGCTGCCTGTGCTTGCTGCCTGTGCTGCCTGTGCTTGCTGCCTGTGCTTGCTGTGCTGCCTGTGCTTGCTGCCTGTGCTTACTGTGCTGCCTGTGATTGCTGCCTGTGCTTGCTGTGCTGCCTGTGCTTGCTGCCTGTGCTTGCTGTGCTGCCTGTGCTTGGTGTCCTGCCTGTGCTTGCTGTGCTGCCTGTGCTTGCTGCCTGTGCTTGCTGTGCTGCCTGTGCTTGCTGCCTGTGCTTGCTGTGCTGCCTGAGCTGCCTGTGCTTGCTGTGCTGCCTGTGCTTGCTGTGCTGCCTGTGCTTGCTACCTGTGCTTACTGTGCTGCCTGTGCTTGCTGCCTGTGCTTGCTGTGCTGCCTGTGCTTGCTGCCTGTGCTTGTTGTGCTGCCTGTGCTTGCTGTGCTGCCTGTGCTTGCTGCCCGTACTTGCTGTGCTGCCTGTTAGCGATGCATTTGATTTGGCCCATAACACGCGGTAATTCGACAGTGGCACACGACACTGCGTTGCTGTGTCACCTGTTTTTGGAGGCGCCGAGAGTCGCGGATCATATGTTTACCTCGGCGGCCGGTGCATTGACCTGCGTCTCAGTAAGAGTAAGCATTGTAAACAAATGCGAGAGTGAATCTCGCCGAAGATCGGAGCAGGCTTTGCCTGTTGAAAAGAGGACGGGGCTTGACCCCTCTGCACTTCCCCCAGAATCGCTAAAACGGACTCATCTCGTCGAGCTATTTTGCGGGTTTCTAACATGCCTGTGCTTGCTGCCTGTACTTGCTGTGCTGCCTGTGCTGTGCTGCCTGTGCTTGCTGCCTGTGCTTGCTGCCTGTGCTTGCTGTGCTGCCTGTACTTGCTGCCTGTGCTTGCTGTGCTGCCTGTGCTTGCTGCCTGTGCTTGCTGCCTGTGCTTGCTGTGCTGCCTGTGCTTGCTGCCTGTGCTGCCTGTGCTTGCTGTGCTGCCTGTGCTTGCTGCCTGTGCTTGCTGTGCTGCCTGTGCTTGCTGCCTGTGCTTACTGTGCTGCCTGTGATTGCTGCCTGTGCTTGCTGTGCTGCCTGTGCTTGCTGCCTGTGCTTGCTGTGCTGCCTGTGCTTGGTGTCCTGCCTGTGCTTGCTGTGCTGCCTGTGCTTGCTGCCTGTGCTTGCTGTGCTGCCTGAGCTGCCTGTGCTTGCTGTGCTGCCTGTGCTTGCTGTGCTGCCTGTGCTTGCTGTGCTGCCTGTGCTTGCTGCCTGTGCTTGCTGTGCTGCCTGTGCTTGCTGTGCTGCCTGTGCTTGCTGCCTGTGCTTGCTGTGCTGCCTGTTAGCGATGCATTTGATTTGGCCCATAACACGCTGTAATTCGACAGTGGCACACGACAGTGCGTTGCTGTGTCACCTGTTTTTGGAGGCGCGGAGGGTCGCGGATCATATGTTTACCTCGGCGGCCGGTGCATTGACCTGCGTCTCAGTAAGAGTAAGCATTGTAAACAAATCCGAGAGTGAATCTCGCCGAAGAGCGGAGCAGGCTTTGCCTGTTGGAAAGAGGACGGAGCTTGACCCCTCTGCACTTCCCCCAGAACCGCTAAAACGAACTCATCTCGTCGAGCTATTTTGCGTGTTTCTAACATGCCTGTGCTTGCTGCCTGTGCTTGCTGCCTGTGCTTGCTGTGCTGCCTGTGCTTGCTGCCTGTGCATGCTGCCTGTGCTTGCTGTGCTGCCTGTGCTTGCTGTGCTGCCTGTGCTTGCTGCCTGTGCTTGCTGTGCTGCCTGTGCTTGGTGTCTGTGCTTGCTGCCTGTGCTGCCTGTGCTTGCTGCCTGTGCTTGCTGTGCTGCCTGAGCTGCCTGTGCTTGCTGCCTGTGCTTGCTGTGCTGCCTGTGCTTGCTGCCTGTGCTTGCTGTGTTGCCTGTGCTTGCTGCCTGTGCTGCCTGTGCTTGCTGCCTGTGCTTGCTGTGCTGCCTGTGCTTGCTGTGCTGCCTGTGCTTGCTGCCTGTGCTTGCTGTGCTGCCTGTGCTTGCTGCCTGTGCTTGCTGTGCTGCCTGTGCTTGCTGTGCTGCCTGAGCTGCCTGTGCTTGCTGTGCTGCCTGTGCTTGCTGCCTGTGCTTGCTGTGCTGCCTGTGCTTGCTGCCTGTGCTTGCTGTGCTGCCTGTGCTTGCTGCCTGTGCTTGCTGTGCTGCCTGTTAGAGATGCATTTGATTTCGCCCATAACACGCAGTAATTCGACAGTGGCACACGACAGTGCGTTGCTGTGTCACCTGTTTTTGGAGGCGCCGAGAGTCGCGGATCATATGTTTACCTCGGCGGCCGGTGCATTGACCTGCGTCTCAGTAAGAGTAAGCATTGTAAACAAATGCGAGAGTGAATCTCGCCGAAGATCGGAGCAGGCTTTGCCTGTTGGAAAGAGGACGGAGCTTGACCCCTCTGCACTTCCCCCAGAATCGCTAAAACGAACACATCTCGTCGAACTATTTTGCGGGTTTCTAACATGCCTGTGCTTGCTGCCTGTGCTCCCTGTGCTTGCTGTGCTGCCTGTGCTTGCAGCCTGTGCTTGCTGCCTGTGCTTGCTGTACTTGCTGTGCTGCCTGTGCTTGCTGTGCTGCCTGTGCCTGCTGCCTGTGCTTGCTGTGCTGCCTGTGCTTGCTGCCTGTGCTTGCTGTGCTGCCTGTGCTTGCTGCCTGTGCTTGCTGTGCTGCCTGTGCTTTCTGCCTGTGCTTTCTGTGCTACCTGTGCTTGCTGCCTGTGCTTGCTGTGCTGCCTGTGCTTGCTGCCTGTGCTTGCTGTGCTGCCTGTGCTTGGTGAGCTGCCTGTGCTTGCTGCCTGTGCTTGCTGCCTGTGCTTGCTGTGCTGCCTGTGCTTGGTGTGCTGCCTGTGCTTGCTGCCTCTGCTTGCTGTGCTGCCTGTGCTTGGTGTGCTGCCTGTGCTTGCTGCCTGTGCTGCCTGTGCTTGCTGCCTGTGCTTGCTGTGCTGCCTGTGCTTGCTGCCTGTGCTTGCTGTGCTGCCTGTGCTTGCTGCCTGTGCCAGCTGTGCTGCCTGTGCTGTGCTGCCTGTGCTGTGCTGCCTGTGCTTACTGTGCTGCCTGTGCTTGCTGCCTGTGCTTGCTGTGCTGCCTGTTAGCGATGCATTTGATTTGGCCCATAACACGCGGTAATTCGACAGTGGCACACGACAGTGCGTTGCTGTGTCACCTGTTTTTGGAGGCGCCGAGAGTCGCGGATCATATGTTTACCTCGGCGGCCGGTGCATTGACCTGCGTCTCAGTAAGAGTAAGCATTGTAAACAAATGCGAGAGTGAATCTCGCCGAAGATCGGAGCAGGCTTTGCCTGTTGGAAAGAGGACGGGGCTTGACCCCTCTGCACTTCCCCCAGAATCGCTAAAACGGACTCATCTCGTCGAGCTATTTTGCGGGTTTCTAACATGCCTGTGCTTGCTGCCTGTACTTGCTGTGCTGCCTGTGCTGTGCTGCCTGTGCTTGCTGCCTGTGCTTGCTGTGCTGCCTGTGCTTGCTGTGCTGCCTGTACTTGCTGCCTGTGCTTGCTGTGCTGCCTGTGCTTGCTGCCTGTGCTTGCTGTGCTGCCTGTGCTTGCTGCCTGTGCTTGCTGTGCTGCCTGTGCTTGCTGCCTGTGCTGCCTGTGCTTGCTGTGCTGCCTGTGCTTGCTGCCTGTGCTTGCTGTGCTGCCTGTGCTTGCTGCCTGTGCTGCCTGTGCTTGCTGTGCTGCCTGTGCTTGCTGCCTGTGCTTGCTGTGCTGCCTGTGCTTGCTGCCTGTGCTTGCTGCCTGTGCTTGCTGTGCTGCCTGTGCTTGCTCCCTGTGCTGCCTGTGCTTGCTGTGCTGCCTGTGCTTGCTGCCTGTGCTTGCTGTGCTGCCTGTGCTTGCTGTGCTGCCCGTGCTTGCTGCCTGTGCTTGCTGTGCTGCCCGTGCTTGCTGCCTGTGCTTGCTGTGCTGCCTGTGCTTGCTGCCTGTGCTTGCTGTGCTGCCTGTGTTTGCTGTGCTGCCCGTGCTTGCTGCCTGTGCTTGCTGTGCTGCCCGTGCTTGCTGCCTGTGCTTGCTGTGCTGCCTGTGCTTGCTGCCTGTGCTTGCTGTGCTGCCTGTGCTTGCTGCCTGTGCTTGCTGTGCTGCCTGTGCTTGCTGCCTGTGCTTGCTGTGCTGCCTGTGCTTGCTGCCTGTGCTTGCTGTGCTGCCTGTGCTTGCTGCCTGTGCCAGCTGTGCTGCCTGTGCTTGCTGCCTGTGCTTGCTGTGCTGCCTGTACTTGCTGCCTGTGCTTGCTGTGCTGCCTGTGCTTGCTGCCTGTGCTTGCTGTGATGCCTGTGCTTGCTGTGCTGCCTGTGCTTGCTGCCTGTGCTTGCAGTGCTGCCTGTTAGCGATGCATTTGATTTGGCCCATAACACGCTGTAATTCGACAGTGGCACACGACAGTGCGTTGCTGTGTCACCTGTTTTTGGAGGCGCCGAGAGTCGCGGATCATATGTTTACCTCGGCGGCCGGTGCATTGACCTGCGTCTCAGTAAGAGTAAGCATTGTAAACAAATGCGAGAGTGAATCTCGCCGAAGAGCGGAGCAGGCTTTGCCTGTTGGAAAGAGGACGGAGCTTGACCCCTCTGCACTTCCCCCAGAACCGCTAAAACGAACTCATCTCGTCGATCTATTTTGCGGGTTTCTAACATGCCTGTGCTTGCTGCCTGTGCTTGCTGTGCTGCCTGTGCTTGCTGCCTGTGCTTGCTGCCTGTGCTTGCTGTCTGTGCTTACTGTGCTGCCTGTGCTTGCTGCCTGTGCTTGCCGTGCTGCCGGTGCTTGCTGCCTGTGCTTGCTGTGCTGCCTGTGCTTGCTGTGCTGCCTGTGTTTGCTGTGCTGCCTGTGCTTGCTGCCTGTGCTTGCTGTGCTGCCTGTGCTTGCTGCCTGTGCTTGCTGTGCTGCCTGTGCTTGCTGCCTGTGCTTGCTGTGCTGCCTGTGCTTGCTGCCTGTGCTTGCTGTGCTGCCTGTGCTTGGTGTGCTGCCTGTGCTTGCTGTGCTGCCTGTGCTTGCTGCCTGTGCTTGCTGCCTGTGCTTGCTGCCTGTGCTTGCTGTGCTGCCTATGCTTGCTGTGCTTGCTGTGCTGCCTGTGCTTGCTGTGCTGCCTGTGCTTGCTCCCTGTGCTTGCTGTGCTGCCTGTGCTTGCTGCCTGTGCTTGCTGTGCTGCCTGCGCTTGCTGCCTGTGCTTGCTCTGCTGCCTGTTAGAGATGCATTTGATTTCGGCCATAACACGCGGTAATTCGACAGTGGCACACGACAGTGCGTTGCTGTGTCACCTGTTTTTGGAGGCGCCGAGAGTCGCGGATCATATGTTTACCTCGGCGGCCGGTGCATTGACCTGCGTCTCAGTAAGAGTAAGCATTGTAAACAAATGCGAGAGTGAATCTCGCCGAAGATCGGAGCAGGCTTTGCCTGTTGGAAAGAGGACGGGGCTTGACCCCTCTGCACTTCCCCCAGAATCGCTAAAACGGACTCATCTCGTCGAGCTATTTTGCGGGTTTCTAACATGCCTGTGCTTGCTGCCTGTACTTGCTGTGCTGCCTGTGCTGTGCTGCCTGTGCTTGCTGCCTGTGCTTGCTGCCTGTGCTTGCTGTGCTGCCTGTACTTGCTGCCTGTGCTTGCTGTGCTGCCTGTGCTTGCTGCCTGTGCTTGCTGTGCTGCCTGTGCTTGCTGCCTGTGCTTGCTGCCTGTGCTTGCTGTGCTGCCTGTGCTTGCTGCCTGTGCTGCCTGTGCTTGCTGTGCTGCCTGTGCTTGCTGCCTGTGCTTGCTGTGCTGCCTGTGCTTGCTGCCTGTGCTTACTGTGCTGCCTGTGATTGCTGCCTGTGCTTGCTGTGCTGCCTGTGCTTGCTGCCTGTGCTTGCTGTGCTGCCTGTGCTTGGTGTCCTGCCTGTGCTTGGTGTCCTGCCTGTGCTTGCTGTGCTGCCTGTGCTTGCTGCCTGTGCTTGCTGTGCTGCCTGTGCTTGCTGCCTGTGCTTGCTGTGCTGCCTGAGCTGCCTGTGCTGCCTGTGCTTGCTGTGCTGCCTGTGCTTGCTACCTGTGCTTACTGTGCTGCCTGTGCTTGCTGCCTGTGCTTGCTGTGCTGCCTGTGCTTGCTGTGCTGCCTGTGCTTGCTGCCTGTGCTTGCTGTGCTGCCTGTGCTTGGTGTGCTGCCTGTGCTTGCTGCCTGTGCTTGCTGTGCTGCCTGTGCTTGCTGCCTGTGCTTGCTGCCTGTGCTTGCTGCCTGTGCTTGCTGCCTGTGCTTGCTGTGCTGCCTATGCTTGCTGTGCTTGCTGTGCTGCCTGTGCTTGCTGTGCTGCCTGTGCTTGCTCCCTGTGCTTGCTGTGCTGCCTGTGCTTGCTGCCTGTGCTTGCTGTGCTGCCTGCGCTTGCTGCCTGTGCTTGCTGTGCTGCCTGTTAGAGATGCATTTGATTTCGGCCATAACACGCGGTAATTCGACAGTGGCACACGACAGTGCGTTGCTGTGTCACCTGTTTTTGGAGGCGCCGAGAGTCGCGGATCATATGTTTACCTCGGCGGCCGGTGCATTGACCTGCGTCTCAGTAAGAGTAAGCATTGTAAACAAATGCGAGAGTGAATCTCGCCGAAGATCGGAGCAGGCTTTGCCTGTTGGAAAGAGGACGGGGCTTGACCCCTCTGCACTTCCCCCAGAATCGCTAAAACGGACTCATCTCGTCGAGCTATTTTGCGGGTTTCTAACATGCCTGTGCTTGCTGCCTGTACTTGCTGTGCTGCCTGTGCTGTGCTGCCTGTGCTTGCTGCCTGTGCTTGCTGCCTGTGCTTGCTGTGCTGCCTGTGCTTGCTGTGCTGCCTGTACTTGCTGCCTGTGCTTGCTGTGCTGCCTGTGCTTGCTGCCTGTGCTTGCTGTGCTGCCTGTGCTTGCTGCCTGTGCTTGCTGCCTGTGCTTGCTGTGCTGCCTGTGCTTGCTGCCTGTGCTGCCTGTGCTTGCTGTGCTGCCTGTGCTTGCTGCCTGTGCTTGCTGTGCTGCCTGTGCTTGCTGCCTGTGCTTACTGTGCTGCCTGTGATTGCTGCCTGTGCTTGCTGTGCTGCCTGTGCTTGCTGCCTGTGCTTGCTGTGCTGCCTGTGCTTGGTGTCCTGCCTGTGCTTGCTGTGCTGCCTGTGCTTGCTGCCTGTGCTTGCTGTGCTGCCTGTGCTTGCTGCCTGTGCTTGCTGTGCTGCCTGAGCTGCCTGTGCTTGCTGTGCTGCCTGTGCTTGCTGTGCTGCCTGTGCTTGCTACCTGTGCTTACTGTGCTGCCTGTGCTTGCTGCCTGTGCTTGCTGTGCTGCCTGTGCTTGCTGCCTGTGCTTGTTGTGCTGCCTGTGCTTGCTGTGCTGCCTGTGCTTGCTGCCCGTACTTGCTGTGCTGCCTGTTAGCGATGCATTTGATTTGGCCCATAACACGCGGTAATTCGACAGTGGCACACGACAGTGCGTTGCTGTGTCACCTGTTTTTGGAGGCGCCGAGAGTCGCGGATCATATGTTTACCTCGGCGGCCGGTGCATTGACCTGCGTCTCAGTAAGAGTAAGCATTGTAAACAAATGCGAGAGTGAATCTCGCCGAAGATCGGAGCAGGCTTTGCCTGTTGGAAAGAGGACGGGGCTTGACCCCTCTGCACTTCCCCCAGAATCGCTAAAACGGACTCATCTCGTCGAGCTATTTTGCGGGTTTCTAACATGCCTGTGCTTGCTGCCTGTACTTGCTGTGCTGCCTGTGCTGTGCTGCCTGTGCTTGCTGCCTGTGCTTGCTGCCTGTGCTTGCTGTGCTGCCTGTACTTGCTGCCTGTGCTTGCTGTGCTGCCTGTGCTTGCTGCCTGTGCTTGCTGTGCTGCCTGTGCTTGCTGCCTGTGCTTGCTGCCTGTGCTTGCTGCCTGTGCTGCCTGTGCTTGCTGTGCTGCCTGTGCTTGCTGCCTGTGCTTGCTGTGCTGCCTGTGCTTGCTGCCTGTGCTTACTGTGCTGCCTGTGATTGCTGCCTGTGCTTGCTGTGCTGCCTGTGCTTGCTGCCTGTGCTTGCTGTGCTGCCTGTGCTTGGTGTCCTGCCTGTGCTTGCTGTGCTGCCTGTGCTTGCTGCCTGTGCTTGGTGTCCTGCCTGTGCTTGCTGTGCTGCCTGAGCTGCCTGTGCTTGCTGTGCTGCCTGTGCTTGCTGTGCTGCCTGTGCTTGCTGCCTGTGCTTGCTGTGCTGGCTGTGCTTGCTGTGCTGGCTGTGCTTTCTGTGCTGCCTGTGCTTGCTGCCTGTGCTTGCTGTGCTACCTGTTAGCGATGCATTTGATTTGGCCCATAACACGCTGTAATTCGACAGTGGCACACGACAGTGCGTTGCTGTGTCACCTGTTTTTGGAGGCGCGGAGAGTCGCGGATCATATGTTTACCTCGGCGGCCGGTGCATTGACCTGCGTCTCAGTAAGAGTAAGCATTGTAAACAAATGCGAGAGTGAATCTCGCCGAAGATCGGAGCAGGCTTTGCCTGTTGGAAAGAGGACGGGGCTTGACCCCTCTGCACTTCCCCCAGAATCGCTAAAACGGACTCATCTCGTCGAGCTATTTTGCGGGTTTCTAACATGCCTGTGCTTGCTGCCTGTACTTACTGTGCTGCCTGTGCTGTGCTGCCTGTGCTTGCTGCCTGTGCTTGCTGCCTGTGCTTGCTGTGCTGCCTGTACTTGCTGCCTGTGCTTGCTGTGCTGCCTGTGCTTGCTGCCTGTGCTTGCTGTGCTGCCTGTGCTTGCTGCCTGTGCTTGCTGCCTGTGCTTGCTGTGCTGCCTGTGCTTGCTGCCTGTGCTGCCTGTGCTTGCTGTGCTGCCTGTGCTTGCTGCCTGTGCTTGCTGTGCTGCCTGTGCTTGCTGCCTGTGCTTACTGTGCTGCCTGTGATTGCTGCCTGTGCTTGCTGTGCTGCCTGTGCTTGCTGCCTGTGCTTGCTGTGCTGCCTGTGCTTGGTGTCCTGCCTGTGCTTGCTGTGCTGCCTGTGCTTGCTGCCTGTGCTTGCTGTGCTGCCTGTGCTTGCTGCCTGTGCTTGCTGTGCTGCCTGAGCTGCCTGTGCTTGCTGTGCTGCCTGTGCTTGCTGTGCTGCCTGTGCTTGCTACCTGTGCTTACTGTGCTGCCTGTGCTTGCTGCCTGTGCTTGCTGTGCTGCCTGTGCTTGCTGCCTGTGCTTGTTGTGCTGCCTGTGCTTGCTGTGCTGCCTGTGCTTGCTGCCCGTACTTGCTGTGCTGCCTGTTAGCGATGCATTTGATTTGGCCCATAACACGCGGTAATTCGACAGTGGCACACGACACTGCGTTGCTGTGTCACCTGTTTTTGGAGGCGCCGAGAGTCGCGGATCATATGTTTACCTCGGCGGCCGGTGCATTGACCTGCGTCTCAGTAAGAGTAAGCATTGTAAACAAATGCGAGAGTGAATCTCGCCGAAGATCGGAGCAGGCTTTGCCTGTTGAAAAGAGGACGGGGCTTGACCCCTCTGCACTTCCCCCAGAATCGCTAAAACGGACTCATCTCGTCGAGCTATTTTGCGGGTTTCTAACATGCCTGTGCTTGCTGCCTGTACTTGCTGTGCTGCCTGTGCTGTGCTGCCTGTGCTTGCTGCCTGTGCTTGCTGCCTGTGCTTGCTGTGCTGCCTGTACTTGCTGCCTGTGCTTGCTGTGCTGCCTGTGCTTGCTGCCTGTGCTTGCTGTGCTGCCTGTGCTTGCTGCCTGTGCTGCCTGTGCTTGCTGTGCTTGCTGCCTGTGCTTGCTGTGCTGCCTGTGCTTGGTGTCCTGCCTGTGCTTGCTGTGCTGCCTGTGCTTGCTGCCTGTGCTTGCTGTGCTGCCTGTGCTTGCTGCCTGTGCTTGCTGTGCTGCCTGAGCTGCCTGTGCTTGCTGTGCTGCCTGTGCTGTGCTGCCTGTGCTTGCTGCCTGTGCTTGCTGCCTGTGCTTGCTGTGCTGCCTGTGCTTGCTGTGCTGCCTGTACTTGCTGCCTGTGCTTGCTGTGCTGCCTGTGCTTGCTGCCTGTGCTTGCTGTGCTGCCTGTGCTTGCTGCCTGTGCTTGCTGCCTGTGCTTGCTGTGCTGCCTGTGCTTGCTGCCTGTGCTGCCTGTGCTTGCTGTGCTGCCTGTGCTTGCTGCCTGTGCTTGCTGTGCTGCCTGTGCTTGCTGCCTGTGCTTACTGTGCTGCCTGTGATTGCTGCCTGTGCTTGCTGTGCTGCCTGTGCTTGCTGCCTGTGCTTGCTGTGCTGCCTGTGCTTGGTGTCCTGCCTGTGCTTGCTGTGCTGCCTGTGCTTGCTGCCTGTGCTTGCTGTGCTGCCTGTGCTTGCTGCCTGTGCTTGCTGTGCTGCCTGAGCTGCCTGTGCTTGCTGTGCTGCCTGTGCTTGCTGTGCTGCCTGTGCTTGCTACCTGTGCTTACTGTGCTGCCTGTGCTTGCTGCCTGTGCTTGCTGTGCTGCCTGTGCTTGCTGCCTGTGCTTGTTGTGCTGCCTGTGCTTGCTGTGCTGCCTGTGCTTGCTGCCCGTACTTGCTGTGCTGCCTGTTAGCGATGCATTTGATTTGGCCCATAACACGCGGTAATTCGACAGTGGCACACGACAGTGCGTTGCTGTGTCACCTGTTTTTGGAGGCGCCGAGAGTCGCGGATCATATGTTTACCTCGGCGGCCGGTGCAATGACCTGCGTCTCAGTAAGAGTAAGCATTGTAAACAAATGCGAGAGTGAATCTCGCCGAAGATCGGAGCAGGCTTTGCCTGTTGGAAAGAGGACGGGGCTTGACCCCTCTGCACTTCCCCCAGAATCGCTAAAACGGACTCATCTCGTCGAGCTATTTTGCGGGTTTCTAACATGCCTGTGCTTGCTGCCTGTACTTGCTGTGCTGCCTGTGCTGTGCTGCCTGTGCTTGCTGCCTGTGCTTGCTGCCTGTGCTTGCTGTGCTGCCTGTACTTGCTGCCTGTGCTTGCTGTGCTGCCTGTGCTTGCTGCCTGTGCTTGCTGTGCTGCCTGTGCTTGCTGCCTGTGCTTGCTGCCTGTGCTTGCTGCCTGTGCTGCCTGTGCTTGCTGTGCTGCCTGTGCTTGCTGCCTGTGCTTGCTGTGCTGCCTGTGCTTGCTGCCTGTGCTTACTGTGCTGCCTGTGATTGCTGCCTGTGCTTGCTGTGCTGCCTGTGCTTGCTGCCTGTGCTTGCTGTGCTGCCTGTGCTTGGTGTCCTGCCTGTGCTTGCTGTGCTGCCTGTGCTTGCTGCCTGTGCTTGGTGTCCTGCCTGTGCTGCCTGTGCTTGCTGTGCTGCCTGTGCTTGCTGCCTGTGCTTGCTGTGCTGCCTGTGCTTGGTGTGCTGCCTGTGCTTGCTGTGCTGCCTGTGCTTGCTGCCTGTGCTTGCTGTGCTGCCTGTGCTTGCTGCCTGTGCTTGCTGTGCTGCCTGAGCTGCCTGTGCTGCCTGTGCTTGCTGCCTGTGCTTGCTGTGCTGCCTGTGCTTGCTGCCTGTTCTTGCTGCCTGTGCTTGCTGCCTGTGCTTGCTGTGCTGCCTGAGCTGCCTGTTCTTGCTGTGCTGCCTGTGCTTGCTGCCTGTTCTTGCTGTACTGCCTGTGCTTGCTGTCTGTGCTGCCTGTGCTTGCTGTGCTGCCTGTGCTTGCTGTCTGTGCTTGCTGTGCTGCCTGTGCTTGCTGTCTGTGCTGCCTGTGCTTGCTGTCTGTGCTGCCTGTGCTTGCTGCCTGTGCTTGCTGTGCTGCCTGTGCTTGCTGCCTGTGCTTGCTGTGCCGCCTGTGCTTGCTGCCTGTGCTTGCTGTGCTGCCTGTGCTTGCTGTCTGTGCTGCCTGTGCTTGCTGCCTGTGCTTGCTGTGCTGCCTGTGCTTGCTGCCTGTGCTTGCTGTGCTGCCTGTGCTTGCTGCCTGAGCTGCCTGTGCTTGCAGTGCTGCCTGTGCTTGCTGCCTGTGCTTGCTGTGCTGCCTGTGCTTGCTATGCTGCCTGTGCTTGCTGTGCTGCATGTGCATGCTGCCTGTGCTTGCTGTGCTGCCTGTGCTTGCTGTGCTGCCTGTGCTTGCTGCCTGTGCTTGCTGTACTGCCTGTGCTTTCTGCCTGTGCTTGCTGCCTGTGCTTGCTGTGCTGCCTGTGCTTGCTGCCTGTGCTTGCTGCCTGTGCTTGCTGCCTGTGCCAGCTGTGCTGCCTGTGCTGTGCTGCCTGTGCTTGCTGCCTGTGCTTGCTGTGCTGCCTGTGCTTGCTGTGCTGCCTGTGCTTGCTGCCTGTGCTTGCTGCCTGTGCTTGCTGTGCTGCCTGTGCTTGCTATGCTGCCTGTGCTTGCTGTGCTGCCTGTGCTTCCTGCCTGTGCTTGCTGTGCTGCCTGTGCTTGCTGCCTGTGCTTGCTGTGCTGCCTGTGCTTGCTGCCTGTGCTTGCTGTGCTGTCTGTGCTTGCTGCCTGTGCTTGCTGTGCTGCCTGTGCTTGCTGCCTGTGCTTGCTGTGCTGCCTGTGCTGCCTGTGCTTGCTGTGCTGCCTGTGCTTCCTGCCTGTGCTTGCTGTGCTGCCTGTGCTTGCTGCCTGTGCTTGCTGTGCTGCCTGTGCTTGCTGCCTGTGCTTGCTGTGCTGTCTGTGCTTGCTGCCTGTGCTTGCTGTGCTGCCTGTGCTTGCTGCCTGTGCTTGCTGTGCTGCCTGTGCTTGCTGCCTGTGCTTGCTGTGCTGCCTGTGCTTGCTGCCTGAGCTGCCTGTGCTTGCTGTGCTGCCCGTGCTTGCTGCCTGTGCTGCCTGTGCTGCCTGTGCTCGCTGCCTGTGCTTGCTGTGCTGCCTGAGCTGCCTGTGCTTGCTGTGCTGCCTGTGCTTGCTGCCTGTGCTTGCTGTGCTGCCTGTGCTTGCTGTCTGTGCTGCCTGTGCTTGCTGTGCTGCATGTGCATGCTGCCTGTGCTTGCTGTGCTGCCTGTGCTTGCTGTGCTGCCTGTGCTTGCTGCCTGAGCTGCCTGTGCTGCCTGTGCTTGCTGCCTGTGCTGCCTGTGCTCGCTGCCTGTGCTTGCTGTGCTGCCTGAGCTGCCTGTGCTTGCTGTGCTGCATGTGCATGCTGCCTGTGCTTGCTGTGCTGCCTGTGCTTGCTGTGCTGCCTGTGCTTGCTGTGCTGCCTGTGCTTGCTGCCTGTGCTTGCTGCCTGTGCTTGCTGTGCTGCCTGTGCTTGCTGCCTGTGCTTGCTGTGCTGCCTGAGCTGCCTGTTCTTGCTGTGCTGCCTGTGCTTGCTGCCTGTGCTTGCTGTCTGTGCTGCCTGTGCTTGCTGCCTGTGCTTGCTGTGCTGCCTGTGCTTGCTGCCTGAGCTGCCTGTGCTTGCAGTGCTGCCTGTGCTTGCTGCCTGTGCTTGCTGTGCTGCCTGTGCTTGCTATGCTGCCTGTGCTTGCTGTGCTGCCTGTGCTTGCTATGCTGCCTGTGCTTGCTGTGCTGCATGTGCATGCTGCCTGTGCTTGCTGTGCTGCCTGTGCTTGCTGTGCTGCCTGTGCTTGCTGCCTGTGCTTGCTGTGCTGCCTGTGCTTGCTGCCTGAGCTGCCTGTGCTTGATGTGCTGCCCGTGCTTGATGCCTGTGCTTGCTGTGCTGCCTGTGCTTGCTGTCTGTGCTGCCTGTGCTTGCTGTGCTGCATGTGCATGCTGCCTGTGCTTGCTGTGCTGCCTGTGCTTGCTGCCTGTGCTTGCTGTGCTGCCTGTGCTTGCTGCCTGAGCTGCCTGTGCTTGCTGTGCTGCCCGTGCTTGATGCCAGTGCTTGCTGTGCTGCCTGTGCTTGCTGTCTGTGCTGCCTGTGCTTGCTGTGCTGCATGTGCATGCTGCCTGTGCTTGCTGTGCTGCCTGTGCTTGCTGCCTGTGCTTGCTGTGGTGCCTGTGCTTGCTATGCTGCCTGTGCTTGCTGTGCTGCCTGTGCTTGCTGCCTGTGCTTGCTGTGCTGCCTGTGCTGCCTGTGCTTGCTGCTGGTGCTTGCTGTGCTGCCTGTGCTTGCTGCCTGTGCTTGCTGCCTGTGCTTGCTGTGCTGCCTGAGCTGCCTGTGCTGCCTGTGCTTGCTGCCTGAGCTGCCTGTGCTGCCTGTGCTTGCTGCCTGAGCTGCCTGTGCTTACAGTGCTGCCTGTGCTTGCTGCCTGTGCTTGCTGTGCTGCCTGTGCTTGCTATGCTGCCTGTGCTTGCTGTGCTGCATGTGCATGCTGCCTGTGCTTGCTGTGCTGCCTGTGCTTGCTGTGCTGCCTGTGCTTGCTGCCTGTGCTTGCTGTGCTGCCTGTGCTTGCTGCCTGAGCTGCCTGTGCTTGCTGTGCTGCCTGTGCTTGCTGCCTGTGCTTGCTGTACTGCCTGTGCTGCCTGTGCTTGCTGCCTGTGCTTGCTGTGCTGCCTGTGCTTGCTGCCTGTGCTTGCTGTGCTGTCTGTGCTTGCTGCCTGTTCTTGCTGCCTGTGCTTGCTGCCTGTGCTTGCTGTGCTGCCTGAGCTGCCTGTTCTTGCTGTGCTGCCTGTGCTTGCTGCCTGTTCTTGCTGTACTGCCTGTGCTTGCTGTCTGTGCTGCCTGTGCTTGCTGTGCTGCCTGTGCTTGCTGTCTGTGCTGCCTGTGCTTGCTGTACTGCCTGTGCTGCCTGTGCTTGCTGCCTGTGCTTGCTGTGCTGCCTGTGCTTGCTGCCTGTGCTTGCTGTGCTGTCTGTGCTTGCTGCCTGTTCTTGCTGCCTGTGCTTGCTGCCTGTGCTTGCTGTGCTGCCTGTGCTTGCTGTCTGTGCTGCCTGTGCTTGCTGCGCTGCATGTGCTTGCTGCTTGTGCTTGCAGTGCTGCCTGTGCTTGCTGTGCTGCCTGTGCTTGCTGCCTGTGCTTGCTGTGCTGCCTGTGCTTGCTGCCTGTGCTTGCTGTGCTGCATGTGCATGCTGCTTATGCTTGCAGTGCTGCCTGAGCTGCCTGTGCTGCCTGTGCTTGCTGCCTGTGCTTGCTGTGCTGCCTGTGCTTGCTGCCTGTGCTTGCTGTGCTGCCCGAGCTGCCTGTGCTTGCTGTGCTGCCTGTGCTTGCTGTCTGTGCTGCCTGTGCTTGCTGTGCTGCCTGTGCTTGCTGCCTGTGCTTGCTGTGCTGCCTGTGCTTGCTGCCTGTGCTTGCTGTGCTGCCTGTGCTTGCTGCCTGAGCTGCCTGTGCTTGCTGTGCTGCCCGTGCTTGATGCCTGTGCTTGCTGCGCTGCCTGTGCTTGCTGTCTGTGCTGCCTGTGCTTGCTGTGCTGCATGTGCATGCTGCCTGTGCTTGCTGTGCTGCCTGTGCTGTGCTGCCTGTGCTTACTGTGCTGCCTGTGCTTGCTGCCTGTGCTTGCTGTGCTGCCTGTGCTTGCTGCCTGTGCTTGCTGTGCTGCCTGTGCTTGGTGTGCTGCCTGTGCTTGCAGTGCTGCCTGTGCTTGCTGTGCTGCCTGTGCTTGCTGCCTGTGCTTCCTGTGCTGCCTGTGCTTGCTGCCTGTGCTTGCTGTGCTGCCTGTGCTTGCTGCCTGTGCTTGCAGTGCTGCCTGTGCTTGCTGCCTGTGCTGGCTGTGCTGCCTGTGCTTGCTGTGCTGCCTGTGCTTGCTGCCTGTGCTTGCTGTGCTGCCTGTGCTTGCTGCCTGTGCTTGCTGTGCTGCCTGTGCTTGCTGCCTATGCTTGCTGTGCTTGCTGTGCTGCCTGTTAGCGATGCATTTGATTTCGCCCATAACACGCGGTAATTCGACAGTGGCACACGACAGTGCGTTGCTGTGTCACCTGTTTTTGGAGGCGCCGAGAGTCACGGATCATATGTTTACCTGGGCGGCCGGTGCATTGACCTGCGTCTCAGTAAGAGTAAGCATTGTAAACAAATGCGAGAGTGAATCTCGCCGAAGATCGGAGCAGGCTTTGCCTGTTGGAAAGAGGACGGAGCTTGACCCCTCTGCACTTCCCCCAGAATCGCTAAAACGAACTCATCTCGTCGAGCTATTTTGCGGGTTTCTAACATGCCTGTGCTTGCTGCCTGTGCTTGCTGTGCTGCCTGAGCTGCCTGTGCTGCCTGTGCTCGCTGCCTGTGCTTGCTGTGCTGCCTGAGCTGCCTGTGCTTGCTGTGCTGCCTGAGCTGCCTGTGCTTGCTGTGCTGCCTGTGCTTGCTGCCTGTGCTTGCTGTGCTGCCTGTGCTTGCTGCCTGAGCTGCCTGTGCTTGCTGTGCTGCCCGTGCTTGCTGCCTGTGCTTGCTGTGCTGCCTGTGCTTGCTGTCTGTGCTGCCTGTGCTTGCTGTGCTGCATGTGCTTGCTGCCTGTGCTTGCTGTGCTGCCTGTGCTTGCTGCCTGTGCTTGCTGTCTGTGCTGCCTGTGCTTGCTGTGCTGCATGTGCATGCTGCCTGTGCTTGCTGTGCTGCCTCTGCTTGCTGTGCTGCCTGTGCTTGCTGCCTGTGCTTGCTGTGCTGCCTGTGCTTGCTGCCTGAGCTGCCTGTGCTTGCAGTGCTGCCTGTGCTTGCTGCCTGTGCTTGCTGTGCTGCCTGTGCTTGCTATGCTGCCTGTGCTTGCTGTGCTGCATGTGCATGCTGCCTGTGCTGCCTGTGCTTGCTGTGCTGCCTGTGCTTGCTGCCTGTGCTTGCTGTGCTGCCTGTGCTTGGTGTGCTGCCTGTGCTTGCTGCCTGTGCTTGCTGTGCTGCCCGAGCTGCCTGTGCTTGCTTTGCTGCCTGTGCTTGCTGTCTGTGCTGCCTGTGCTTGCTGTGCTGCCTGTGCTTGCTGCCTGTGCTTGCTGTGCTGCCTGTGCTTGCTGCCTGTGCTTGCTGTGCTGCCTGTGCTTGCTGCCTGAGCTGCCTGTGCTTGCTGTGCTGCCCGTGCTTGATGCCTGTGCTTGCTGCGCTGCCTGTGCTTGCTGTCTGTGCTGCCTGTGCTTGCTGTGCTGCATGTGCATGCTGCCTGTGCTTGCTGTGCTGCCTGTGCTGTGCTGCCTGTGCTTACTGTGCTGCCTGTGCTTGCTGCCTGTGCTTGCTGTGCTGCCTGTGCTTGCTGCCTGTGCTTGCTGTGCTGCCTGTGCTTGGTGTGCTGCCTGTGCTTGCAGTGCTGCCTGTGCTTGCTGTGCTGCCTGTGCTTGCTGCCTGTGCTTGCTGTGCTGCCTGTGCTTGCTGCCTGTGCTTGCTGTGCTGCCTGTGCTTGCTGCCTGTGCTTGCTGTGCTGCCTGTGCTTGCTGCCTGTGCTTGCTGTGCTGCCTGTGCTTGCTGCCTGTGCTTGCTGTGCTTGCTGTGCTGCCTGTTAGCGATGCATTTGATTTCGCCCATAACACGCGGTAATTCGACAGTGGCACACGACAGTGCGTTGCTGTGTCACCTGTTTTTGGAGGCGCCGAGAGTCACGGATCATATGTTTACCTGGGCGGCCGGTGCATTGACCTGCGTCTCAGTAAGAGTAAGCATTGTAAACAAATGCGAGAGTGAATCTCGCCGAAGATCGGAGCAGGCTTTGCCTGTTGGAAAGAGGACGGAGCTTGACCCCTCTGCACTTCCCCCAGAATCGCTAAAACGAACTCATCTCGTCGAGCTATTTTGCGGGTTTCTAACATGCCTGTGCTTGCTGCCTGTGCTTGCTGTGCTGCCTGAGCTGCCTGTGCTGCCTGTGCTTGCTGCCTGAGCTGCCTGTGCTGCCTGTGCTTGCTGCCTGTGCTGCCTGTGCTCGCTGCCTGTGCTTGCTGTGCTGCCTGAGCTGCCTGTGCTTGCTGTGCTGCCTGAGCTGCCTGTGCTTGCTGAGCTGCCTGTGCTTGCTGCCTGTGCTTGCTGTGCTGCCTGTGCTTGCTGTCTGTGCTGCCTGTGCTTGCTGTGCTGCATGTGCATGCTGCCTGTGCTTGCTGTGCTGCCTGTGCTTGCTGCCTGTGCTTGCTGCCTGTGCTTGCTGTGCTGCCTGTGCTTGCTGCCTGTGCTTGCTGTGCTGCCTGAGCTGCCTGTTCTTGCTGTGCTGCCTGTGCTTGCTGCCTGTGCTTGCTGTACTGCCTGTGCTTGCTGTCTGTGCTGCCTGTGCTTGCTGTGCTGCCTGTGCTTGCTGCCTGTGCTTGCTGTGCTGCCTGTGCTTGCTGCCTGAGCTGCCTGTGCTTGCAGTGCTGCCTGTGCTTGCTGCCTGTGCTTGCTGTGCTGCCTGTGCTTGCTATGCTGCCTGTGCTTGCTGTGCTGCATGTGCATGCTGCCTGTGCTTGCTGTGCTGCCTGTGCTTGCTGTGCTGCCTGTGCTATGCTGCCTGTGCTTGCTATGCTGCATGTGCATGCTGCCTGTGCTTGCTGTGCTGCCTGTGCTTGCTGTGCTGCCTGTGCTTGCTGCCTGTGCTTGCTGTCTGTGCTGCCTGTGCTTGCTGTGCTGCATGTGCATGCTGCCTGTGCTTGCTGTGCTGCCTGTGCTTGCTGCCTGTGCTTGCTGTGCTGCCCGTGCTTGCTGCCTGAGCTGCCTGTGCTTGCTGTGCTGCCCGTGCTTGATGCCAGTGCTTGCTGTGCTGCCTGTGCTTGCTGTCTGTGCTGCTTGTGCTTGCTGTGCTGCATGTGCATGCTGCCTGTGCTTGCTGTGCTGCCTGTGCTTGCTGCCTGTGCTTGCTGTGTTGCCTGTGCTGTGCTGCCTGTGCTGCCTGTGCTTGCTGTGCTGCCTGTGCTTGCTGCCTGTGCTTGCTGTACTGCCTGTGCTTTCTGCCTGTGCTTGCTGCCTGTGCTTGCTGTGCTGCCTGTGCTTGCTGCCTGTGCTTGCTGCCTGTGCCAGCTGTGCTGCCTGTGCTGTGCTGCCTGTGCTTGCTGCCTGTGCTTGCTGTGCTGCCTGTGCTTGCTGCCTGTGCTTGCTGTGCTGTCTGTGCTTGCTGCCTGTGCTTGCTGTGCTGCCTGTGCTTGCTGCCTGTGCTTGCTGTGCTGCCTGTGCTGCCTGTGCTTGCTGTGCTGCCTGTGCTTCCTGCCTGTGCTTGCTGTGCTGCCTGTGCTTGCTGCCTGTGCTTGCTGTGCTGCCTGTGCTTGCTGCCTGTGCTTGCTGTGCTGTCTGTGCTTGCTGCCTGTGCTTGCTGTGCTGCCTGTGCTTGCTGCCTGTGCTTGCTGTGCTGCCTGTGCTTGCTGCCTGTGCTTGCTGTGCTGCCTGTGCTTGCTGCCTGAGCTGCCTGTGCTTGCTGTGCTGCCCGTGCTTGCTGCCTGTGCTTGCTGTGCTGCCTGTGCTTGCTGTCTGTGCTGCCTGTGCTTGCTGTGCTGCATGTGCTTGCTGCCTGTGCTTGCTGTGCTGCCTGTGCTTGCTGCCTGTGCTTGCTGTCTGTGCTGCCTGTGCTTGCTGTGCTGCATGTGCATGCTGCCTGTGCTTGCTGTGCTGCCTCTGCTTGCTGTGCTGCCTGTGCTTGCTGCCTGTGCTTGCTGTGCTGCCTGTGCTTGCTGCCTGAGCTGCCTGTGCTTGCAGTGCTGCCTGTGCTTGCTGCCTGTGCTTGCTGTGCTGCCTGTGCTTGCTATGCTGCCTGTGCTTGCTGTGCTGCATGTGCATGCTGCCTGTGCTGCCTGTGCTTGCTGTGCTGCCTGTGCTTGCTGCCTGTGCTTGCTGTGCTGCCTGTGCTTGGTGTGCTGCCTGTGCTTGCTGCCTGTGCTTGCTGTGCTGCCTGTGCTTGGTGTGCTGCCTGTGCTTGCTGCCTGTGCTTGCTGTGCTGCCTGTGCTGCCTGTGCTTGCTGCCTGTGCTTGCTGTGCTGCCTGAGCTGCCTGTGCTGCCTGTGCTTGCTGCCTGTGCTTGCTGTGCTGCCTGTGCTTGCTGCCTGTGCTTGCTGTGCTGCCTGAGCTGCCTGTGCTTGCTGCCTGTGCTTGCTGTGCTGCCTGAGCTGCCTGTGCTTGCTGCTGGTGCTTGCTGTGCTGCCTGTGCTTGCTGCCTGTGCTTGCTGCCTGTGCTTGCTGTGCTGCCTGAGCTGCCTGTGCTGCCTGTGCTTGCTGCCTGAGCTGCCTGTGCTGCCTGTGCTTGCTGCCTGTGCTGCCTGTGCTCGCTGCCTGTGCTTGCTGTGCTGCCTGAGCTGCCTGTGCTTGCTGTGCTGCCTGAGCTGCCTGTGCTTGCTGTGCTGCCTGTGCTTGCTGCCTGTGCTTGCTGTGCTGCCTGTGCTTGCTGTCTGTGCTGCCTGTGCTTGCTGTGCTGCATGTGCATGCTGCCTGTGCTTGCTGTGCTGCCTGTGCTTGCTGTGCTGCCTGTGCTTGCTGCCTGTGCTTGCTGCCTGTGCTTGCTGTGCTGCCTGTGCTTGCTGCCTGTGCTTGCTGTGCTGCCTGAGCTGCCTGTTCTTGCTGTGCTGCCTGTGCTTGCTGCCTGTGCTTGCTGTACTGCCTGTGCTTGCTGTCTGTGCTGCCTGTGCTTGCTGCCTGTGCTTGCTGTGCTGCCTGTGCTTGCTGCCTGTGCTTGCTGTGCTGCCTGTGCTTGCTGCCTGAGCTGCCTGTGCTTGCAGTGCTGCCTGTGCTTGCTGCCTGTGCTTGCTGTGCTGCCTGTGCTTGCTATGCTGCCTGTGCTTGCTGTGCTGCATGTGCATGCTGCCTGTGCTTGCTGTGCTGCCTGTGCTTGCTGTGCTGCCTGTGCTTGCTGCCTGTGCTTGCTGTGCTGCCTGTGCTTGCTGCCTGAGCTGCCTGTGCTTGCTGTGCTGCCCGTGCTTGATGCCTGTGCTTGCTGTGCTGCCTGTGCTTGCTGTCTGTGCTGCCTGTGCTTGCTGTGCTGCATGTGCATGCTGCCTGTGCTTGCTGTGCTGCCTGTGCTTGCTGCCTGTGCTTGCTGTGCTGCCTGTGCTTGCTGCCTGAGCTGCCTGTGCTTGCTGTGCTGCCCGTGCTTGATGCCAGTGCTTGCTGTGCTGCCTGTGCTTGCTGTCTGTGCTGCCTGTGCTTGCTGTGCTGCATGTGCATGCTGCCTGTGCTTGCTGTGCTGCCTGTGCTTGCTGCCTGTGCTTGCTGTGGTGCCTGTGCTTGCTATGCTGCCTGTGCTTGCTGTGCTGCCTGTGCTTGCTGCGTGTGCTTGCTGTGCTGCCTGTGCTGCCTGTGCTTGCTGCTGGTGCTTGCTGTGCTGCCTGTGCTTGCTGCCTGTGCTTGCTGCCTGTGCTTGCTGTGCTGCCTGAGCTGCCTGTGCTGCCTGTGCTTGCTGCCTGAGCTGCCTGTGCTGCCTGTGCTTGCTGCCTGTGCTTCCTGTGCTGCCTGTGCTCGCTGCCTGTGCTTGCTGTGCTGCCTGAGCTGCCTGTGCTTGCTGTGCTGCCTGAGCTGCCTGTGCTTGCTGTGCTGCCTGTGCTTGCTGCCTGTGCTTGCTGTGCTGCCTGTGCTTGCTGTCTGTGCTGCCTGTGCTTGCTGTGCTGCATGTGCATGCTGCCTGTGCTTGCTGTGCTGCCTGTGCTTGCTGTGCTGCCTGTGCTTGCTGCCTGTGCTTGCTGCCTGTGCTTGCTGTGCTGCCTGTGCTTGCTGCCTGTGCTTGCTGTGCTGCCTGAGCTGCCTGTTCTTGCTGTGCTGCTTGTGCTTGCTGCCTGTGCTTGCTGTACTGCCTGTGCTTGCTGTCTGTGCTGCCTGTGCTTGTTGCCTGTGCTTGCTGTGCTGCCTGTGCTTGCTGCCTGTGCTTGCTGTGCTGCCTGTGCTTGCTGCCTGAGCTGCCTGTGCTTGCAGTGCTGCCTGTGCTTGCTGCCTGTGCTTGCTGTGCTGCCTGTGCTTGCTATGCTGCCTGTGCTTGCTGTGCTGCATGTGCATGCTGCCTGTGCTTGCTGTGCTGCCTGTGCTTGCTGTGCTGCCTGTGCTTGCTGCCTGTGCTTGCTGTGCTGCCTGTGCTTGCTGCCTGAGCTGCCTGTGCTTGCTGTGCTGCCTGTGCTTGCTGTACTGCCTGTGCTGCCTGTGCTTGCTGCCTGTGCTTGCTGTGCTGCCTGTGCTTGCTGCCTGTGCTTGCTGTGCTGTCTGTGCTTGCTGCCTGTTCTTGCTGCCTGTGCTTGCTGCCTGTGCTTGCTGTGCTGCCTGAGCTGCCTGTTCTTGCTGTGCTGCCTGTGCTTGCTGCCTGTTCTTGCTGTACTGCCTGTGCTTGCTGTCTGTGCTGCCTGTGCTTGCTGTGCTGCCTGTGCTTGCTGTCTGTGCTGCCTGTGCTTGCTGTGCTGCCTGTGCTTGCTGCCTGTGCTTGCTGTCTGTGCTGCCTGTGCTTGCTGCGCTGCATGTGCATGCTGCTTGTGCTTGCAGTGCTGCCTGTGCTTGCTGTGCTGCCTGTGCTTGCTGCCTGTGCTTGCTGTGCTGCCTGTGCTTGCTGCCTGTGCTTGCTGTGCTGCATGTGCATGCTGCTTGTGCTTGCAGTGCTGCCTGAGCTGCCTGTGCTGCCTGTGCTTGCTGCCTGTGCTTGCTGTGCTGCCTGTGCTTGCTGCCTGTGCTTGCTGTGCTGCCCGAGCTGCCTGTGCTTGCTGTGCTGCCTGTGCTTGCTGTCTGTGCTGCCTGTGCTTGCTGTGCTGCCTGTGCTTGCTGCCTGTGCTTGCTGTGCTGCCTGTGCTTGCTGCCTGTGCTTGCTGTGCTGCCTGTGCTTGCTGCCTGAGCTGCCTGTGCTTGCTGTGCTGCCCGTGCTTGATGCCTGTGCTTGCTGCGCTGCCTGTGCTTGCTGTCTGTGCTGCCTGTGCTTGCTGTGCTGCATGTGCATGCTGCCTGTGCTTGCTGTGCTGCCTGTGCTGTGCTGCCTGTGCTTACTGTGCTGTCTGTGCTTGCTGCCTGTGCTTGCTGTGCTGCCTGTGCTTGCTGCCTGTGCTTGCTGCCTGTGCTTGCTGTGCTGCCTGTGCTTGCTCCCTGTGCTTGCTGCCTGTGCTTACTGTGCTGCCTGTGCTTGCTGCCTGTGCTTGCTGTGCTGCCGGTGCTTGCTGCCTGTGCTTGCTGTGCTGCCTGTGCTTGCTGTGCTGCCTGTGCTTGCTGCCTGTGCTTGCTGTGCTGCCTGTGCTTAGTGTGCTGCCTGTGCTTGCTGTGCTGCCTGTGCTTGCTGCCTGTGCTTGCTGTGCTGCCTGTGCTTGCTGCCTGTGCTTGCTGTGCTGCCTGAGCTGCCTGTGCTGCCTGTGCTTGCTGCCTGTGCTTGCTGTGCTGCCTGTGCTTGCTGCCTGTTCTTGCTGCCTGTGCTTGCTGCCTGTGCTTGCTGTGCTGCCTGAGCTGCCTGTTCTTGCTGTGCTGCCTGTGCTTGCTGCCTGTTCTTGCTGTACTGCCTGTGCTTGCTGTCTGTGCTGCCTGTGCTTGCTGTGCTGCCTGTGCTGGCTGTCTGTGCTGCCTGTGCTTGCTGTGCTGCCTGTGCTTGCTGCCTGTGCTTGCTGTGCTGCCTGTGCTTGCTGCCTGTGCTTGCTGTGCTGCCTGTGCTTGCTGCCTGTGCTTGCTGTGCCGCCTGTGCTTGCTGCCTGTGCTTGCTGTGCTGCCTGTGCTTGCTGTCTGTGCTGCCTGTGCTTGCTGCCTGTGCTTGCTGTGCTGCCTGTGCTTGCTGCCTGTGCTTGCTGTGCTGCCTGTGCTTGCTGTGCTGCCTGAGCTGCCTGTGCTTGCTGTGCTGCCTGTGCT
Organism: Priocnemis perturbator; assembly: GCA_963942575.1. NCBI lineage: Eukaryota > Metazoa > Arthropoda > Insecta > Hymenoptera > Pompilidae > Priocnemis > Priocnemis perturbator. Next base: position 198,439 of record CAWWDK010000296.1, read on the forward strand.
TGCTGCCTGTGCTTGCTGTGCTGCCTGTGCTTGCTGTCTGTGCTGCCTGTGCTTGCTGTGCTGCATGTGCTTGCTGCCTGTGCTTGCTGTGCTGCCTGTGCTTGCTGCCTGTGCTTGCTGTCTGTGCTGCCTGTGCTTGCTGTGCTGCATGTGCATGCTGCCTGTGCTTGCTGTGCTGCCTCTGCTTGCTGTGCTGCCTGTGCTTGCTGCCTGTGCTTGCTGTGCTGCCTGTGCTTGCTGCCTGAGCTGCCTGTGCTTGCAGTGCTGCCTGTGCTTGCTGCCTGTGCTTGCTGTGCTGCCTGTGCTTGCTATGCTGCCTGTGCTTGCTGTGCTGCATGTGCATGCTACCTGTGCTTGCTGTGCTGCCTGTGCTTGCTGTGCTGCCTGTGCTTGCTGCCTGTGCTTGCTGTGCTGCCTGTGCTTGCTGCCTGAGCTGCCTGTGCTTGCTGTGCTGCCCGTGCTTGATGCCTGTGCTGCCTGTGCTTGCTGTCTGTGCTGCCTGTGCTTGCTGTGCTGCATGTGCATGCTGCCTGTGCTTGCTGTGCTGCCTGTGCTTGCTGCCTGTGCTTGCTGTGCTGCCTGTGCTTGCTGCCTGAGCTACCTGTGCTTGCTGTGCTGCCCGTGCTTGATGCCTGTGCTTGCTGCGCTGCCTGTGCTTGCTGTCTGTGCTGCCTGTGCTTGCTGTGCTGCATGTGCATGCTGCCTGTGCTTGCTGTGCTGCCTGTGCTTACTGTGCTGCCTGTGCTTGCTGCCTGTGCTTGCTGTGCTGCCTGTGCTTGCTGCCTGTGCTTGCTGTGCTGCCTGTGCTTGCTCCCTGTGCTTGCTGCCTGTGCTTACTGTGCTGCCTGTGCTTGCTGCCTGTGCTTGCTGTGCTGCCGGTGCTTGCTGCCTGTGCTTGCTGTGCTGCCTGTGCTTGCTGTGCTGCATGTGCATGCTGCCTGTGCTTGCTGTGCTGCCTGTGCTTGCTGTGCTGCCTGTGCTTGCTGCCTGTGCTTGCTGCCTGTGCTTGCTGTGCTGCCTGTGCTTGCTGCCTGTGCTTGCTGTGCTGCCTGAGCTGCCTGTTCTTGCTGTGCTGCCTGTGCTTGCTGCCTGTGCTTGCTGTACTGCCTGTGCTTGCTGTCTGTGCTGCCTGTGCTTGCTGCCTGTGCTTGCTGTCTGTGCTGCCTGTGCTTGCTGCCTGTGCTTGCTGTGCTGCCTGTGCTTGCTGCCTGTGCTTGCTGTGCTGCCTGTGCTTGCTGCCTGAGCTGCCTGTGCTTGCAGTGCTGCCTGTGCTTGCTGCCTGTGCTTGCTGTGCTGCCTGTGCATGCTGCCTGTGCTTGCTGTGCTGCCTGTGCTTGCTGTGCTGCCTGTGCTTGCTGCCTGTGCTTGCTGCCTGAGCTGCCTGTGCTTGCTGTGCTGCCCGTGCTTGATGCCTGTGCTTGCTGTCTGTGCTGCCTGTGCTTGCTGTGCTGCATGTGCATGCTGCCTGTGCTTGCTGTGCTGCCTGTGCTTGCTGCCTGTGCTTGCTGTGCTGCCTGTGCTTGCTGCCTGAGCTGCCTGTGCTTGCTGTGCTGCCCGTGCTTGATGCCAGTGCTTGCTGTGCTGCCTGTGCTTGCTGCCTGTGTTTGCTGTGCTGCCTGTGCTTGCTATGCTGCCTGTGCTGCCTGTGCTTGCTGCCTGTGCTTGCTGCCTGTGCTTGCTGCCTGTGCTTGCTGTGCTGCCTGTGCTTGCTGCCTGTGCTTGCTGTGCTGCCTGTGCTTGCTGCCTGTGCTTGCTGTGCTGCCTGTGCTTGCTGCCTGTGCTTGCTGTGCTGCCTGTGCTTGCTACCTGTGCTTGCTGTGCTGCCTGTGCTTGCTGTGCTGCCTGTGCTTGTTGCCTGTGCTTGCTGTGCTGCCTGTGCTTGCTGTCTGTGCTGCCTGTGCTTGCTGTGCTGCATGTGCTTGCTGCCTGTGCTTGCTGTGCTGCCTGCGCTTGCTGCCTGTGCTTGCTGTGCTGCCTGTGCTTGCTGTGCTGCCTGAGCTGCCTGTGCTTGCTGTGCTGCCTGTGCTTGCTGCCTGTGCTTGCTGTGCTGCCTGTGCTTGCTGCCTGTGCTTGCTGCCTGTGCTGCCTGTGCTTGCTGTGCTGCCTGTGCTTGCTGTGCTGCCTGTGCTGCCTGTGCTTGCTGTGCTGCCTGTGCTTGCTGCCTGTGCTTGCTGTGCTGCCTGTGCTTGGTGTGCTGTCTGTGCTTGCAGTGCTGCCTGTGCTTGCTGCCTGTGCTTGCTGTGCTGCCTGTGCTGTGCTGCCTGTGCTTGCTGCCTGTGCTGCCTGTGCTTGCTGTGCTGCCTGTGCTGCCTGTGCTTGCTGTGCTGCCTGTGCTTGCTGCCTGTGCTTGCTGTGCTGCCTGTGCTTGGTGTGCTGCCTGTGCTTGCAGTGCTGCCTGTGCTTGCAGTGCTGCCTGTGCTTGCTGCCTGTGCTTGCTGTGCTGCCTGAGCTTGCTGCCTGTGCTTGCTGTGCTGCCTGTGCTTGCTGTGCTGCCTGTGCTTGCTGCCTGTGCTTGCTGTGCTGCCTGTGCTTGCTGCCTGTGCTTGCTGTGCTGCCTGTGCTTGCTGCCTGTGCTTGCAGTGCTGCCTGTGCTTGCTGCCTGTGCTGGCTGTGCTGCCTGTGCTTGCTATGCTGCCTGTGCTTGCTGTGCTGCCTGTGCTTGCTGCCTGTGCTTGCTGTGCTTGCTCGGCTGCCTGTGCTTGGTGTGCTGCCTGTGCTTGGTGTGCTGCCTGTGCTTGCTGTGCTGCTTGTGCTTGCTGTGCTGCCTGTGCTTGCTACCTGTGCTTGCTGTGCTGCCTGTGCTTGCTGCCTGTGCTTGCTGTGCTGCCTGTGCTTGCTGCCTGTGCTTGCTGTGCTGCCTGTGCTTGCTGCCTGTGCTTGCTGTGCTGCCTGTGCTTGCTGCCTGTGCTTGCTGTGCTTGCTGTGCTGCCTGTTAGCGATGCATTTGATTTCGCCCATAACACGCGGTAATTCGACAGTGGCACACGACAGTGCGTTGCTGTGTCACCTGTTTTTGGAGGCGCCGAGAGTCACGGATCATATGTTTACCTGGGCGGCCGGTGCATTGACCTGCGTCTCAGTAAGAGTAAGCATTGTAAACAAATGCGAGAGTGAATCTCGCCGAAGATCGGAGCAGGCTTTGCCTGTTGGAAAGAGGACGGAGCTTGACCCCTCTGCACTTCCCCCAGAATCGCTAAAACGAACTCATCTCGTCGAGCTATTTTGCGGGTTTCTAACATGCCTGTGCTTGCTGCCTGTGCTTGCTGTGCTGCCTGAGCTGCCTGTGCTTGCTGTGCTGCCCGTGCTTTTGCCTGTGCTTGCTGTGCTGCCTGTGCTTGCTGTCTGTGCTGCCTGCGCTTGCTGTGCTGCATGTGCTTGCTGCCTGTGCTTGCTTTGCTGCCTGTGCTTGCTGCCTGTGCGTGCTGTGCTGCCTGTGCTTGCTGCCTGTGCTTGCTGTGCTTGCTGTGCTGCCTGTTAGCGATGCATTTGATTTCGCCCATAACACGCGGTAATTCGACAGTGGCACACGACAGTGCGTTGCTGTGTCACCTGTTTTTGGAGGCGCCGAGAGTCGCGGATCATATGTTTACCTCGGCGGCCGGTGCATTGACCTGCGTCTCAGTAAGAGTAAGCATTGTAAACAAATGCGAGAGTGAATCTCGCCGAAGATCGGAGCAGGCTTTGCCTGTTGGAAATAGGACGGAGCTTGACCCCTCTGCACTTCCCCCAGAATCGCTAAAACGAACTCATCTTGTCGAGATATTTTGCGGGTTTCTAACATGCCTGTGCTTGCTGTGCTGCCTGTGCTTGCTGCCTGTGCTTGCTGTGCTGCCTGTGCTGTGCTGCCTGTGCTTGCTGTGCTGCCTGTGCTTGCTGCCTGTGCTTGCTGTGCTGCCTGTGCTGCCTGTGCGTGCTACCTGTGGCTGCTGTGCTGCCTGTGCTTGGTGTGCTGCCTGTGCTTGCTGCCTGTGCTTGGTGTGCTGCCTGTGCTTGCTGCCTGTGCTTGCTGTGCTGCCTGTGCTTGCTGCCTGTGCTTGCTATGCTGCCTGTGCTTGCTGTGCTGCCTGTGCTTGCTGCCTGTGCTTGCTGTGCTGCCTGTGCTGCCTGTGCTTGCTATGCTGCCTGTGCTTGCTGTGCTGCCTGTGCTTGCTGCCTGTGCTTGCTGTGCTGCCTGAGCTACCTGTGCTTGCTGCCTGTGCTTGCTGTGCTGCCTGTGCTTGCTGCCTGAGCTTGCTGTGCTGCCTGTGCTTGCTGCCTGTGCTTGCTGTGCTGCCTGTGCTTGCTGCCTGTGCTTGCTGTGGTGCCTGTGCTTGCTATGCTGCCTGTGCTTGCTGTGCTGCCTGTGCTTGCTGCCTGTGCTTGCTGTGCTGCCTGTGCTGCCTGTGCTTGCTGTGCTGCCTGTGCTTGCTGCCTGTGCTTGCTGCCTGTGCTTGCTGTGCTGCCTGTGCTTGCTGCCTGTGCTTGCTGTGCTGCCTGTGCTTGCTATGATGCCTGTGCTTGCTGTGCTGCCTGTGCTTGCTGCCTGTGCTTGCTGTGCTGCCTGTAATTGCTGCCTTTGCTTGCTGTGCTGCCTGTGCTAGCTGTGCTGCCTGTGCTTGCTGCCTGTGCTTGCTGCCTGTGCTTGCTGCCTGTGCTTGCTGTGCTGCCTGAGCTGCCTGTGCTTGCTGTGCTGCCTGTGCTTGCTGCCTGTGCTTGCTGTGCTGCCTGTGCTTGCTGTGCTGCCTGTGCTTGCTGCCTGTGCTTGCTGTGCTGCCTGTGCTTGCTGTGCTGCCTGTGCTTGCTGTGCTGCATGTGCTTGCTGCCTGTGCTTGCTGTGCTGTCTGTGCTGCCTGTGCTTGCTGTGCTGCCTGTGCTTGCTGCCTGTGCTTGCTGTGCTGCCTGTGCTTGCTGTGCTGCCTGTGCTTGCTGCCTGTGCTTGCTGTGCTGCCTGTTCTGTGCTGCCTGTGCTTGCTGTGCTGCCTGTGCTTGCTGTGCTGCCTGTGCTTGCTGCCTGTGCTTGCTGTGCTGCCTGTGCTGCCTGTGCGTGCTACCTGTGCTTGCTGTGCTTGCTGTGCTGCCTGTGCTGCCTGTGCGTGCTACCTGTGCTTGCTGTGCTGCCTGTGCTTGCTGTGCTGCCTGTGCTTGCTGCCTGTGCTTGCTGTGCTGCCTGTGCTTGCTATGCTGCCTGTGCTTGCTGTGCTGCCTGTGCTTGCTGTGCTGCCTGTGCTTGCTGCCTGTGCTTGCTGTGCTGCCTGAGCTGCCTGTGCTTGCTGCCTGTGCTTGCTGTGCTGCCTGTGCTTGCTGCCTGTGCTTGCTATGCTGCCTGTGCTTGCTGTGCTGCCTGTGCTTGCTATGCTGCCTGTGCTTGCTGTGCTGCCTGTGCTTGCTGTGCTGCCTGTGCTTGCTGCCTGTGCTTGCTGTGCTGCCTGAGCTGCCTGTGCTTGCTGCCTGTGCTTGCTGTGCTGCCTGTGCTTGCTGCCTGTGCTTGCTATGCTGCCTGTGCTTGCTGCCAGTGCTTGCTGCCTGTGCTTGCTGTGCTGCCTGTGCTTGCTGCCTGTGCTTGCTGTGCTGCCTGTGCTTGCTGCCTGTGCTTGCTGTGCTGCCTGTGCTTGCTGCCTGTGCTTGCTGTGGTGCCTGTGCTTGCTATGCTGCCTGTGCTTGCTGTGCTGCCTGTGCTTGCTGCCTGTGCTTGCTGTGCTGCCTGTGCTGCCTGTGCTTGCTGTGCTGCCTGTGCTTGCTGCCTGTGCTTGCTGCCTGTGCTCACTGTGCTGCCTGTGCTTGCTGCCTGTGCTTGCTGTGCTGCCTGTGCTTGCTGCCTGTGCTTGCTGTGCTGCCTGTGCTTTCTGTGCTGCCTGTGCTTGCTGCCTGTGCTTGCTGTGCTGCGTGTGCTTTCTGACTGTGCTTGCTGCCTGTGCTTGCTGTGCTGCCTGTGCTTGCTGCCTGTGCTTGCTGTGCTGCCTGTGCTAGCTGTGGTGCCTGTGCTTGCTGCCTGTGCTTGCTGTGCTGCCTGAGCTGCCTGTGCTTGCTGCCTGTGCTTGCTGCCTGAGCTTGCTGTGCTGCCTGTGCTTGCTGCCTGTGCTTGCTGTGCTGCCTGTGCTTGCTGCCTGTGCTTGCTGTGCTGCCTGTGCTTGCTATGCTGCCTGTGCTTGCTGTGCTGCCTGTGCTTGCTGTGCTGTCTGTGCTTGCTGCCTGTGCTTGCTGTGCTGCCTGAGCTGCCTGTGCTTGCTGCCTGTGCTTGCTGTGCTGCCTGTGCTTGCTGCCTGTGCTTGCTGTGCTGCCTGTGCTTGCTGCCAGTGCTTGCTGCCTGTGCTTGCTGTGCTGCCTGTGCTTGCTGCCTGTGCTTGCTGTGCTGCCTGTGCTTGCTGCCTGTGCTTGCTGTGCTGCCTGTGCTTGCTGCCTGTGCTTGCTGTGGTGCCTGTGCTTGCTGCCTGTGCTTGCTGTGCTGCCTGTGCTTGCTGCCTGTGCTTGCTGTGCTGCGTGTGCTTTCTGACTGTGCTTGCTGCCTGTGCTTGCTGTGCTGCCTGTGCTTGCTGCCTGTGCTTGCTGTGCTGCCTGTGCTAGCTGTGCTGCCTGTGCTTGCTGCCTGTGCTTGCTGTGCTGCCTGAGCTGCCTGTGCTTGCTGCCTGTGCTTGCTGTGCTGCCTGTGCTTGCTGCCTGTGCTTGCTGTGCTGCCTGTGCTAGCTGTGCTGCCTGTGCTTGCTGCCTGTGCTTGCTGTGCTGCCTGAGCTGCCTGTGCTTGCTGCCTGTGCTTTCTGTGCTGCCTGTGCTTGCTGCCTGAGCTTGCTGTGCTGCCTGTGCTTGCTGCCTGTGCTTGCTGTGCTGCCTGTGCTTGCTGCCTGTGCTTGCTGTGCTGCCTGAGCTGCCTGTGCTTGCTGTGCTGCATGTGCATGCTGCCTGTGCTTGCTGTGCTTGCTGCCTGTGCTTGCTGTGCTGCCTGTGCTTGCTGCCTGTGCTTGCTGTGCTGCGTGTGCTTTCTGACTGTGCTTGCTGCCTGTGCTTGCTGTGCTGCCTGTGCTTGCTGCCTGTGCTTGCTGTGCTGCCTGTGCTAGCTGTGCTGCCTGTGCTTGCTGCCTGTGCTTGCTGTGCTGCCTGTGCTGCCTCTGCTTGCTGCCTGTGCTTGCTGTGCTGCCTGTGCTTTCTGCGCTGCCTGTGCTTGCTGCCTGTGCTTGCTGTGCTGCCTGTGCTTGCTGTGCTGCCTGAGCTGCCTGTGCTTGCTGTGCTGCCTGAGCTGCCTGTGCTTGCTGTGCTGCCTGAGCTGCCTGTGCTTGCTACCTCTGCTTGCTGTGCTGCCTGTGCTTGCTGCCTGTGCTGCCAGTGCTTGCTGTGCTGCCTGTCCTTGCTGCCTGTGCTTGCTGCCTGTGCTTGCTGTGCTGCCTGTGCTTGCTGCCTGTGCTTGCTGTGCTGCCTGTCCTTGCTGTGCTGCCTGTGCTTGTTGCATGTGCTTGCTGTGCTGCCTGTGCTTGCTGTACTTGCTGTGCTGCCTGTGCTTGCTGTCTGTGCTTGCTGTGCTGCCTGTGCTGCCTGTGCTTTCTGCGCTGCCTGTGCTTGCTGCCTGTGCTTGCTGTGCTGCCTGTGCTGCCTGTGCTTGCTGCCTGTGCTTGCTGTGCTGCCTGTGCTTGCTGCCTGTGCTTGCTGTGGTGCCTGTGCTTGCTATGCTGCCTGTGCTTGCTGTGCTGCCTGTGCTTGCTGCCTGTGCTTGCTGTGCTGCCTGTGCTGCCTGTGCTTGCTGTGCTGCCTGTGCTTGCTGCCTGTGCTTGCTGCCTGTGCTTGCTGTGCTGCCTGTGCTTGCTGCCTGTGCTTGCTGCCTGTGCTTGCTGCCTGTGCTTGCTGTGCTGCCTGTGCTTGCTGACTGTGCTTGCTGTGCTGCCTGTGCTTGCTATGCTGCCTGTGCTTGCTGTGCTGCCTGTGCTTGCTGCCTGTGCTTGCTGTGCTGCCTGTAATTGCTGCCTGTGCTTGCTGTGCTGCCTGTGCTAGCTGTGCTGCCTGTGCTTGCTGCCTGTGCTTGCTGTGCTGCCTGAGCTGCCTGTGCTTGCTGTGCTGCCTGTGCTTGCTGCCTGTGCTTGCTGTGCTGCCTGTGCTTGCTGCCTGTGCTTGCTGTGCTGCCTGTGCTTGCTGTGCTGCCTGTGCTTGTTGCCTGTGCTTGCTGTGCTGCCTGTGCTTGCTGCCTGTGCTTGCTGTACTTGCTGTGCTGCCTCTGCTTGCTGCCTGTGCTTGCTGTGCTGCCTGTGCTTGCTGTTCTGCATGTGCTTGCTGCCTGTGCTTGCTGTGCTGTCTGTGCTGCCTGTGCTTGCTGCCTGTGCTTGCTGTGCTGCCTGTGCTTGATGTGCTGCCTGTGCTTGCTGCCTGTGCTTGCTGTGCTGCCTGTGCTTGGTGTGCTGCCTGTGCTTGCTGCCTGTGCTTGCTGTGCTGCCTGTACTGCCTGTGCTTGCTGCCTGTGCTTGCTGTGCTGCCTGAGCTGCCTGTGCTTGCTGCCTGTGCTTGCTGTGCTGCCTGTGCTTGCTGACTGTGCTTGCTGCCTGTGCTTGCTTTGCTGCCTTTGCTTGCTGCCTGTGCTTGCTTTGCTGCCTGTGCTTGCTGCCTGTGCTTGCTGTGCTGCCTGTGCTTGCTGCCTGTGCTTGCTGTGCTGCCTGTTAGCGATGCATTTGATTTCGCCCATAACACGCGGTAATTCGACAGTGGCACACGACAGTGCGTTGCTGTGTCACCTGGTTTGGAGGCGCCGAGAGTCGCGGATCATATGTTTACCTCGGCGGCCGGTGCATTGACCTGCGTCTCAGTAAGAGTAAGCATTGTAAACAAATGCGAGAGTGAATCTCGCCGAAGATCGGAGCAGGCTTTGCCTGTTGGAAATAGGACGGAGCTTGACCCCTCTGCACTTCCCCCAGAATCGCTAAAACGAACTCATCTTGTCGAGATATTTTGCGGGTTTCTAACATGCCTGTGCTTGCTGTGCTGCCTGTGCTTGCTGCCTGTGCTTGCTGTGCTGCCTGTGCTGTGCTGCCTGTGCTGCCTGTGCTTGCTGTGCTGCCTGTGCTTGCTGCCTGTGCTTGCTGTGCTGCCTGTGCTGCCTGTGCGTGCTACCTGTGCTTGCTGTGCTTGCTGTGCTGCCTGTGCTGCCTGTGCGTGCTACCTGTGCTTGCTGTGCTGCCTGTGCTTGCTGCCTGTGCTTGCTGTGCTGCCTCTGCTTGCTATGCTGCCTGTGCTTGCTGTGCTGCCTGTGCTTGCTGTGCTGCCTGTGCTTGCTGCCTGTGCTTGCTGTGCTGCCTGAGCTGCCTGTGCTTGCTGCCTGTGCTTGCTGTGCTGCCTGTGCTTGCTGCCTGTGCTTGCTCTGCTGCCTGTGCTTGCTGCCAGTGCTTGCTGCCTGTGCTTGCTGTGCTGCCTGTGCTTGCTGCCTGTGCTTGCTGTGCTGCCTGTGCTTGCTGTGCTGCCTGTGCTTGCTGCCTGTGCTTGCTGTGCTGCCTGTGCTTGCTATGCTGCCTGTGCTTGCTGTGCTGCCTGTGCTTGCTGCCTGTGCTTGCTGTGGTGCCTGTGCTTGCTATGCTGCCTGTGCTTGCTGTGCTGCCTGTGCTTGCTGCCTGTGCTTGCTGTGCTGCCTGTGCTTGCTGCCTGTGCTTGCTGCCTGTGCTCACTGTGCTGCCTGTGCTTGCTGCCTGTGCTTGCTGTGCTGCCTGTGCTTGCTGCCTGTGCTTGCTGTGCTGCCTGTGCTTGCTGCCTGTGCTTGCTGTGCTGCCTGTGCTTGCTGCCTGTGCTTGCTGTGCTGCCTGAGCTTGCTGTGCTGCCTGTGCTTGCTGCCTGTGCTTGCTGTGCTGCCTGTGCTTGCTGCTTGTGCTGCCTGTGCTTGCTGCCTGTGCTTGCTGCCTGTGCTTGCTGTGCTGCCTGTGCTTGCTGCCTGTGCTTGCTGCCTGTGCTTGCTGTGCTGCCTGTAATTGCTGCCTGTACTTGCTGTGCTGCCTGTTCTTGCTGTGCTGCCTGTGCTTGCTGTGCTGCCTGTAATTGCTGCCTGTACTTGCTGTGCTGCCTGTTCTTGCTGTGCTGCCTGTGCTTGCTACCTGTGCTTGCTGTGCTGCCTGTGCTTGCTGCCTGTGCTTGCTGCCTGTGCTTGGTGTGCTGCCTGTGCTTGCTGCCTGTGCTTGCTGAGCTGCCTGTGCTTGCTGCCCGTGCTTGCTGTGCTGCCTGTCCTTGCTGCCTGTCCTTGCTGCCTGTGCTTGCTGCCTGTGCTTGCTGCCTGTGCTTGCTGTGCTGCCTGTGCTTGCTGTGCTGCCTGTGCTTGCTGCCTGTGCTTGCTGTGCTGCCTGTGCTTGCTGTGCTGCCTGTGCTTGCTGTGCTGCCTGTGCTTGCTGCCTGTGCTTGCTGTGCTGCCTGTGCTTGCTGCCTGTGCTTGCTGCCTGTGCTTGCTGTGCTGCCTGAGCTTGCTGTGCTGCCTGTGCTTGCTGCCTGTGCTTGCTGTGCTGCCTGTGCTTGCTGCTTGTGCTGCCTGTGCTTGCTGCCTGTGCTTGCTGTGCTGCCTGTGCTTGCTGCCTGTGCTTGCTGTGCTGCCTGTAATTGCTGCCTGTACTTGCTGTGCTGCCTGTTCTTGCTGTGCTTGCTGTGCTGCCTGTGCTTGCTATGCTGCCTGTGCTTGCTGTGCTGCATGTGCTTGCTGCCTGTGCTTGCTGTGCTGTCTGTGTTGCCTGTGCTTGCTGCCTGTGCTTGCTGTGCTGCCTGTGCTTGCTGCCTGTGCTTGTTGCCTGTGCTTGCTGTGCTGCCTGTGCTTGCTGTGCTGCCCGTGCTTGCTGCCTGTGCTTGCTATGCTGCCTGTGCTTGCTGCCCGTGCTTGCTGCCTGTGCTTGCTGTGCTACCTGTGCTTACTGCCTGTGCTTGCTGTGCTGCCTGAGCTGCCTGTGCTTGCTGCCTGTGCTTGCTGTGCTGCCTGTGCTCGCTGTGCTTGTTGTGCTGCCTGTGCTGCCTGTGCTTGCTGTGCTGCTTGTGCATGCTCTGCTGCCTGTGCTTGCTGCCTGTGCTATCTGTGCTGCCTGTGCTTGCTGCCTGTGCTTGCTGTGCTGCCTGTGCTTGCTGCCTGTGCTTGCTGCCTGTGCTTGTTGTGCTGCCTGTGCTTGCTGTGCTGCCTGTGCTTGCTGCCTGTGCTTGCTGTGCTGCCTGTGCTTGCTGCGCTGCCTGTGCTTGCTGCCTGTACTTGGTGTGCTGCCTGTGCTTGCTGCCTGTGCTTGCTATGCTGCCTGTGCTTGCTGCCTGTGCTTGCTGCCTGTGCTTGCTGTGCTGCCTGTGCTTGCAGCCTGTGCTTACTGTGTTGCCTGTGCTTGCTGTGCTGCCTGTGCTTGCTTCCTGTGCTTGCTATGCTGCCTGTGCTTGCTGTGCTGCCTGTGCTTGCTGCCTGTGCTTGCTGCCTGTGCTTGCTGTGCTGCCTGTGCTTGCTGCCTGTGCTTGCTGTGCTGCCTGTGCTTGCTGCGCTGCCTGTGCTTGCTGCCTGTACTTGGTGTGCTGCCTGTGCTTGCTGCCTGTGCTTGCTGCCTGTGCTTGCTATGCTGCCTGTGCTTGCTGCCTGTGCTTGCTGTGCTGCCTGTGCTTGCAGCCTGTGCTTACTGTGCTGCCTGTGCTTGCTGCCTGTGCTTGCTGTGCTGCCTGTGCTTGCAGCCTGTGCTTACTGTGTTGCCTGTGCTTGCTGCCTGTGCTTGCTGTGCTGCCTGTGCTTGCTTCCTGTGCTTGCTGTGCTGCCTGTGCTGCCTGTGCTTGCTGCCTGTACTTGGTGTGCTGCCTGTGCTTGCTGCCTGTGCTTGCTGCCTGTGCTTGCTATGCTGCCTGTGCTTGCTGCCTGTGCTTGCTGTGCTGCCTGTGCTTGCTGCCTGTGCTTGCTGTGCTGCCTGTGCTTGCTGTGCTGCCTGTGCTTGCTGCCTGTGCTTGCTGCGCTGCCTGTGCTTGCTGCCTGTACTTGGTGTGCTGCCTGTGCTTGCTGCCTGTGCTTGCTGCCTGTGCTTGCTGCCTGTGCTTGCTGCCTGTGCTTGCTGTGCTGCCTGTGCTTGCTGCCTGTGCTTGCTGCCTGTGCTTGCTGTGCTGCCTGTGCTTGCTGCCAGTGCTTGATGTGCTGCCTGTGCTTGCTGTGCTGCCTGTGCTTGCTGCCTGTACTTGGTGTGCTGCCTGTGCTTGCTGCCTGTGCTTGCTGCCTGTGCTTGCTATGCTGCCTGTGCTTGCTGCCTGTGCTTGCTGTGCTGCCTGTGCTTGCAGCCTGTGCTTGCTGTGCTACCTGTGCTTACTGCCTGTGCTTGCTGTGCTGCCTGAGCTGCCTGTGCTTGCTGCCTGTGCTTGCTGTGCTGCCTGTGCTCGCTGTGCTTGTTGTGCTGCCTGTGCTTGCTGTGCTGTCTGTGCTTGCTGTGCTGCTTGTGCATGCTGTGCTGCCTGTGCTTGCTGCCTGTGCTATCTGTGCTGCCTGTGCTTGCTGCCTGTGCTTGCTGTGCTGCCTGTGCTTGCTGTGCTGCCTGTGCTTGTTGTGCTGCCTGTGCTTGCTGCCTGTGCTTGCTGTGCTGCCTGTGCTTGCTGCGGTGCCTGTGCTTGCTGCCTGTACTTGGTGTGCTTCCTGTGCTTGCTGCCTGTGCTTGCTATGCTGCCTGTGCTTGCTGCCTGTGCTTGCTGCCTGTGCTTGCTGTGCTGCCTGTGCTTGCTGTGCTGCCTGTGCTTGCAGCCTGTGCTTACTGTGTTGCCTTTGCTTGCTGCCTGTGCTTGCTGTGCTGCCTGTGCTTGCTTCCTGTGCTTGCTGTGCTGCCTGTGCTTGCTGCCTGTGCTTGCTGCCTGTGCTTGCTGTGCTGCCTGTGCTTGTTGCCTCTGCTTGCTGTGCTGCCTGTGCTTGCTGCCTGTACTTGCTGTGCTGCCTGTGCTTGCTGCCTGTACTTGCTGTGCTGCCTGTGCTTGCTGCCTGTGCTTGCTGTGCTTGTTGTGCTGCCTGTGCTTGCTGTGCTGCCTGTGCTTGCTGCCTGTGCTTGCTGTGCTGCTTGTGCATGCTGTGCTGCCTGTGCTTGCTGCCTGTGCTTGCTGTGCTGCCTGTGCTTGCTGCCAGTGCTTGCTGTGCTTGCTGTGCTGCCTGTGCTTGCTGCCTGTGCTTGCTGTGCTGCCCGTGCTTGCTGCCTGTGCTTGCTGTGCTGCCTGTACTTGCTGCCTGTGCTTGCTGTGCTGCCTGTGCTTGCTGCCTGTGCTTGCTGTGCTGCCTGTGCTTGCTGCCTGTGCTTGCTGTGCTGCCTGTGCTTGCTGTGCTGCCTGTTAGCGATGCATTTGATTTCGCCCATAACACGCGGTAATTCGACAGTGGCACACGACAGTGCGTTGCTGTGTCACCTGTTTTTGGAGGCGCTGAGAGTCGCGGATCACATGTTTACCTCGGCGGCCGGTGCATTGACCTGCGTCTCAGTAAGAGTAAGCATTGTAAACAAATGCGAGAGTGAATCTCGCCGAAGATCGGAGCAGGCTTTGCCTGTTGGAAAGAGGACGGAGCTTGACCCCTCTGCACTTCCCCCAGAATCGCTTAAACGAACACATCTCGTCGAGATATTTTGCGGGTTTCTAACATGCCTGTGCTTGCTGCCTGTGCTTGCTGTGCTGCCTGTGATTGCAGCCTGTGCTTACTGTGTTGCCTGTGCTTGCTGCCTGTGCTTGCTGTGCTGCCTGTGCTTGCTTCCTGTGCTATCTGTGCTGCCTGTGCTTGCTGCCTGTGCTTGCTGTGCTGCCTGTGCTTGCTGCCTGTGCTTGCTGCCTGTGCTTGTTGTGCTGCCTGTGCTTGCTGTGCTGCCTGTGCTTGCTGCCTGTGCTTGCTGTGCTGCCTGTGCTTGCTGCGCTGCCTGTGCTTGCTGCCTGTACTTCGTGTGCTGCCTGTACTTGGTGTGCTGCCTGTGCTTGCTGCCTGTGCTTGCTATGCTGCCTGTGCTTGCTGCCTGTGCTTGCTGCCTGTGCTTGCTGTGCTGCCTGTGCTTGCAGCCTGTGCTTACTGTGTTGCCTGTGCTTGCTGCCTGTGCTTGCTGTGCTGCCTGTGCTTGCTTCCTGTGCTTGCTATGCTGCCTGTGCTTGCTGTGCTGCCTGTGCTTGCTGCCTGTGCTTGCTGCCTGTGCTTGCTGTGCTGCCTGTGCTTGCTGCCTGTGCTTGCTGTGCTGCCTGTGCTTGCTGCCTGTGCTTGCTGTGCTGCCTGTGCTTGCTGCGCTGCCTGTGCTTGCTGCCTGTACTTGGTGTGCTGCCTGTGCTTGCTGCCTGTGCTTGCTGCCTGTGCTTGCTATGCTGCCTGTGCTTGCTGCCTGTGCTTGCTGTGCTGCCTGTGCTTGCAGCCTGTGCTTACTGTGCTGCCTGTGCTTGCTGCCTGTGCTTGCTGTGCTGCCTGTGCTTGCAGCCTGTGCTTACTGTGTTGCCTGTGCTTGCTGCCTGTGCTTGCTGTGCTGCCTGTGCTTGCTGCCTGTGCTTGCTGCCTGTACTTGGTGTGCTGCCTGTGCTTGCTGCCTGTGCTTGCTGCCTGTGCTTGCTGCCTGTGCTTGCTATGCTGCCTGTGCTTGCTGCCTGTGCTTGCTGTGCTGCCTGTGCTTGCTGCCTGTGCTTGCTGTGCTGCCTGTGCTTGCTGCCTGTGCTTGCTGCGCTGCCTGTGCTTGCTGCCTGTACTTGGTGTGCTGCCTGTGCTTGCTGCCTGTGCTTGCTGCCTGTGCTTGCTGTGCTGCCTGTGCTTGCTGCCTGTGCTTGCTGCCTGTGCTTGCTGTGCTGCCTGTGCTTGCTGCCAGTGCTTGCTGTGCTGCCTGTGCTTGCTGTGCTGCCCGTGCTTGCTGCCTGTGCTTGCTATGCTGCCTGTGCTTGCTGCCCGTGCTTGCTGCCTGTGCTTGCAGTGCTACCTGTGCTTACTGCCTGTGCTTGCTGCCTGTGCTTGCTATGCTGCCTGTGCTTGCAGCCTGTGCTTACTGTGTTGCCTGTGCTTGCTGCCTGTGCTTGCTGTGCTGCCTGTGCTTGCAGCCTGTGCTTACTGTGCTGCCTGTGCTTGCTGCCTGTGCTTGCTGTGCTGCCTGTGCTTGCTGCCTGTGCTTGCTGTGCTGCCTGTGCTTGGTGCCTGTGCTTGCTGCCTGTGCTTGCTGCCTTTGCTTGCTGTGCTGCCTGTGCTTGCTGCCTGTGCTTGCTGTGCTGCCTGTGCTAGCTGCCTGTGCTTGCTGCCTGTGCTTGCTGCCTGTGCTTGCTGCCTGTGCTTGCTGCCTGTGCTTGCTGTGCTGCCTGTGCTGTGCTGCCTGTGCTTGCTGCCTTTGCTTGCTGTGCTGCCTGTGCTTGCTGCCTGTGCTTGCTGTGCTGCCTGTGCTTGCTGCCTGTGCTTGCTGTGCTGCCTGTGCTTGCTGCCTGTGCTTGCTGTGCTTGCTGTGCTGCCTGTTAGCGATGCATTTGATTTCGCCCATAACACGCGGCAATTCGACAGTGGCACACGACAGTGCATTGCTGTGTCACCTGTTTTTGGAGGCGCCGAGAGTCGCGGATCATATGTTTACCTCGGCGGCCGGTGCATTGACCTGCGTCTCAGTAAGAGTAAGCATTGTAAACAAATGCGAGAGTGAATCTCGCCGAAGATCGGAGCAGGCTTTGCCTGTTGGAAAGAGGACGGACCTTGACCCCTCTGCACTTCCCCCAGAATCGCTAAAACGAACTCATCTCGTCGAGATATTTTGCGGGTTTCTAACATGCCTGTGCTTGCTGCCTGTGCTTGCTGTGCTGCCTGTGCTTGTTGCCTGTGCTTGCTGTGCTGCCTGTGCTTGCTGCCTGTGCTTGCTGCCTGTGCTTGCTGTGCTGCCTGTGCTTGGTGCCTGTGCTTGCTGCCTGTGCTTGCTGCCTGTGCTTGCTGTGCTGCCTGTGCTGCCTGTGCTTGCTGTGCTGCCTGTGCTTGCTGCCTGTGCTTGCTGCGCTGTCTGTGCTTGCTGCCTGTGCTTGCTGCCTGGGCTTGCTGTGCTGCCTGTGCTTGGTTCCTGTGCTTGTTGCCTGTGCTTGCTGTGCTGCTTCTGCTTGCTGTTCTGCCTGTGCTTGGTGCCTGTGCTTGCTGCCTGTGCTTGCTGTGCTGCCTGTGCTGCCTGTGCTTGCTGCCTGTGCTTGCTGTGCTGCCTGTGCTTGCTGCCTGTGCTTGCTGTGCTTGCTGTGCTGCCTGTTAGCGATGCATTTGATTTCGCCCATAACACGCGGTAATTCGACAGTGGCACACGACAGTGCATTGCTGTGTCACCTGTTTTTGGAGGCGCCGAGAGTCGCGGATCATATGTTTACCTCGGCGGCCGGTGCATTGACCTGCGTCTCAGTAAGAGTAAGCATTGTAAACAAATGCGAGAGTGAATCTCGCCGAAGATCGGAGCAGGCTTTGCCTGTTGGAAAGAGGACGGACCTTGACCCCTCTGCACTTCCCCCAGAATCGCTAAAACGAACTCATCTCGTCGAGATATTTTGCGGGTTTCTAACATGCCTGTGCTTGCTGTGCTGCCTGTGCTTGCTGCCTGTGCTTGCTGTGCTGCCTGTGCTTGCTGCCTGTGCTTGCTGCCTTTGCTTGCTGTGCTGCCTGTGCTTGCTGCCTGTGCTTGCTGTGCTGCCTGTGCTTGCTGCCTGTGCTTGCTGTGCTGCCTGTGCTTGCTGCCTGTGCTTGCTGTGCTGCCTGTTAGCGATGCATTTGATTTCGCCCATAACACGCGGTAATTCGACAGTGGCACACGACAGTGCATTGCTGTGTCACCTGTTTTTGGAGGCGCCGAGAGTCGCGGATCATATGTTTACCTCGGCGGCCGGTGCATTGACCTGCGTCTCAGTAAGAGTAAGCATTGTAAACAAATGCGAGAGTGAATCTCGCCGAAGATCGGAGCAGGCTTTGCCTGTTGGAAAGAGGACGGACCTTGACCCCTCTGCACTTCCCCCAGAATCGCTAAAACGAACTCATCTCGTCGAGATATTTTGCGGGTTTCTAACATGCCTGTGCTTGCTGTGCTGCCTGTGCTTGCTGCCTGTGCTTGCTGTGCTGCCTGTGCTTGCTGCCTGTGCTTGCTGTGCTGCCTGTGCTTGTTGCCTGTGCTTGCTGTGCTTGCTGTGCTGCCTGTAATTGCTGCCTGTGCTTGCTGTGCTGCCTGTAATTGCTGCCTGTGCTTGCTGTGCTGCCTGTGCTTGCTGCCTGTGCTTGCTGTGCTGCCTGTGCTTGGTGCCTGTGCTTGCTGCCTGTGCTTGCTGTGCTGCCTGTGCTTGCTGCCTGTGCTTGCTGTGCTGCCTGAGCTGCCTGTGCTTTCTGCCCTGCCTGTGCTTGCTGCCTGTGCTTGCTGTGTTGCCTGTGCTTGCTGCCTGTGCTGCCTGTGCTTGCTGTGCTGCCTGTGCTTGCTGCCTGTGCTTGCTGTACTTGCTGTGCTGCCTGTGCTTGCTGTGCTGCCTGTGCTTGCTGTGCTGCCTGTGCTTGCTGCCTGTGCTTGCTGTGCTGCCTGTGCTTGCTGCCTGTGCTTGCTGCCTGTGCTTGCTGTGCTGCCTGTGCTTGCTGTGCTGCCTGTGCTTGCTGCCTGTGCTTGCTGCCTTTGCTTGCTGTGCTGCCTGTGCTTGCTGCCTGTGCTTGCTGTGCTGCCTGTGCTAGCTGCCTGTGCTTGCTGCCTGTGCTTGCTGCCAGTGCTTGCTGCCTGTGCTTGCTGTGCTGCCTGTGCTGTGCTGCCTGTGCTTGCTGCCTTTGCTTGCTGTGCTGCCTGTGCTTGCTGCCTGTGCTTGCTGTGCTGCCTGTGCTTGTTGCCTGTGCTTGCTGTGCTTGCTGTGCTGCCTGTAATTGCTGCCTGTGCTTGCTGTGCTGCCTGTAATTGCTGCCTGTGCTTGCTGTGCTGCCTGTGCTTGCTGCCTGTGCTTGCTGTGCTGCCTGTGCTTGGTGCCTGTGCTTGCTGCCTGTGCTTGCTGCCTGTGCTTGCTGCCTGTGCTTGCTGTGCTGCCTGTGCTGCCTGTGCTTGCTGTGCTGCCTGTGCTTGCTGCCTGTGCTTGCTGCGCTGTCTGTGCTTGCTGCCTGTGCTTGCTGCCTGGGCTTGCTGTGCTGCCTGTGCTTGGTGCCTGTGCTTGTTGCCTGTGCTTGCTGTGCTGCCTGTGCTTGCTGCCTGTGCTTGCTGTTCTGCCTGTGCTTGGTGCCTGTGCGTGCTGCCTGTGCTGCCTGTGCTTGCTGCCTGTGCTTGCTGTGCTGCCTGTGCTTGCTGCCTGTGCTTGCTGTGCTGCCTGTGCTTGGTGCCTGTGCTTGCTGCCTGTGCTTGCTGTGCTGCCTGTGCTTGCTGCCTGTGCTTGCTGTGCTGCCTGAGCTGCCTGTGCTTTCTGTCCTGCCTGTGCTTGCTGCCTGTGCTTGCTGCCTGTGCTGCCTGTGCTTGCTGTGCTGCCTGTGCTTGCTGCCTGTGCTTGCTGTACTTGCTGTGCTGCCTGTGCTTGCTGTGCTGCCTGTGCTTGCTGTGCTGCCTGTGCTTGCTGCCTGTGCTTGCTGTGCTGCCTGTGCTTGCTGCCTGTGCTTGCTGTGCTGCCTGTGCTTGCTGCCTGTGCTTGCTGTGCTGCCTGTGCTTGCTGCCTGTGCTTGCTGTGCTGCCTGAGCTGCCTGTGCTTGCTGCGCTGCCTGTGCTTGCTGCCTGTGCTTGCTGTGCTGCCTGTGCTTGCTGCCTGTGCTTGCTGTGCTGCCTGTGCTTGCTGTGCTTGCTGTGCTGCCTGTGCTGTGCTGCCTGTGCTTGCTGTGCTGCCTGTGGTTGCTGCCTGTGCTTGCTGTACTGCCTGTGCCTGCTGTGCTGCCTGTGCTTGATGTGCTGCCTGTGCTTGCTGCCTGTGCTTGCTGCCTGTGCTTGCTGCCTGTGCTTGCTGTGCTGCCTGTGCTGCCTGTGCTTGCTGTGCTGCCTGTGCTTGCTGCCTGTGCTTGCTGTGCTGCCTGTGCTTGCTGCCTGTGCTTGCTGTGCTGCCTGTGCTTGCTGCCTGTGCTTGCTGTGCTGCCTGTGCTTGCTATGCTGCTTGTGCTTGCTGTGCTGCCTGTGCTTGCTGCCTGTGCTTGCTGTGCTGCCTGTGCTTGCTGCCTGTGCTTGCTGTGCTGCCTGTGCTTGGTGTCTGTGCTTGTTGCCTGTGCTTGCTGTGCTTGCTGTGCTGCCTGTAATTGCTGCCTGTGCTTGCTGTGCTGCCTGTGCTTGCTGCCTGTGCTTGCTGCCTGTGCTTGCTGTGCTGCCTGTGCTTGGTGCCTGTGCTTGCTGCCTGTGCTTGCTGCCTTTGCTTGCTGTGCTGCCTGTGCTTGCTGTGCTGCCTGTGCTTGCTGCCTGTGCTTGCTGTGCTGCCTGTGCTTGGTGTCTGTGCTTGTTGCCTGTGCTTGCTGTGCTTGCTGTGCTGCCTGTAATTGCTGCCTGTGCTTGCTGTGCTGCCTGTGCTTGCTGCCTGTGCTTGCTGCCTGTGCTTGCTGTGCTGCCTGTGCTTGGTGCCTGTGCTTGCTGCCTGTGCTTGCTGCCTTTGCTTGCTGTGCTGCCTGTGCTTGCTGCCTGTGCTTGCTGTGCTGCCTGTGCTAGCTGCCTGTGCTTGCTGCCTGTGCTTGCTGCCAGTGCTTGCTGCCTGTGCTTGCTGTGCTGCCTGTGCTGTGCTGCCTGTGCTTGCTGCCTTTGCTTGCAGTGCTGCCTGTGCTTGCTGCCTGTGCTTGCTGTGCTGCCTGTGCTTGCTGCCTGTGCTTGCTGTGCTGCCTGTGCTTGCTGCCTGTGCTTGCTGTGCTTGCTGTGCTTGCTGTGCTTGCTGTGCTGCCTGTTAGCGATGCATTTGATTTCGCCCATAACACGCGGTAATTCGACAGTGGCACACGACAGTGCGTTGCTGTGTCACCTGTTTTTGGAGGCGCCGAGAGTCGCGGATCATATGTTTACCTCGGCGGCCGGTGCATTGACCTGCGTCTCAGTAAGAGTAAGCATTGTAAACAAATGCGAGAGTGAATCTCGCCGAAGATGGGAGCAGGCTTTGCCTGTTGGAAAGAGGACGGAGCTTGACCCCTCTGCACTTCCCCCAGAATCGCTAAAACGAACTCATCTCGTCGAGATATTTTGCGGGTTTCTAACATGCCTGTGCTTGCTGTGCTGCCTGTGCTTGTTGCCTGTGCTTGCTGTGCTGCCTGTAATTGCTGCCTGTGCTTGCTGTGCTGCCTGTGCTTGCTGCCTGTGCTTGCTGCCTGTGCTTGCTGTGCTGCCTGTGCTTGGTGCCTGTGCTTGCTGCCTGTGCTTGCTGCCTGTGCTTGCTGTGCTGCCTGTGCTGCCTGTGCTTGCTGCCTGTGCTTGCTGTGCTGCCTGTGCTTGCTGCCTGTGCTTGCTGCGCTGTCTGTGCTTGCTGCCTGTGCTTGCTGCCTGTGCTTGCTGTGCTGCCTGTGCTGCCTGTGCTTGCTGCCTGTGCTTGCTGTGCTGCCTGTGCTTGCTGCCTGTGCTTGCTGTGCTGCCTGTGCTTGCTGCCTGTGCTTGCTGTGCTGCCTGTGCTTGCTGCCTGTGCTTGCTGTGCTGCCTGTGCTTGTTGCCTGTGCTTGCTGTGCTTGCTGTGCTGCCTGTAATTGCTGCCTGTGCTTGCTGCCTGTGCTTGCTGCCTGTGATTGCTGTGCTGCCTGTGCTGCCTGTGCTTGCTGCCTGTGCTTGCTGTCTGTGCTTGCTGTGCTGCCTGTGCTTGCTGCCTGGGCTTGCTGTGCTGCCTGTGCTTGGTGCCTGTGCTTGCTGCCTGTGCTTGCTGTGCTGCCTGTGCTTGCTGCCTGTGCTTGCTGTGCTGCCTGTGCTTGGAGCCTGTGCTTGCTGCCTGCGCTTGCTGTGCTGCCTGTGCTTGTTGCCTGTGCTTGCTTCCTGTGCTTGCTGTGCTGCCTGTGCCTGCTGCCTGTGCTTGCTGCCTGTGCTTGCTGCCTGTGCTTGCTGTGCTGCCTGTGCTTGCTGCCTGTGCTTGCTGTGCTGCCTGTGCTTGCTGCCTGTGCTTGCTGTGCTGCCTGTGCTTGTTGCCTGTGCTTGCTGTGCTTGCTGTGCTGCCTGTAATTGCTGCCTGTGCTTGCTGTGCTGCCTGTGCTTGCTGCCTGTGCTTGCTGCCTGTGCTTGCTGTGCTGCCTGTGCTTGGTGCCTGTGCTTGCTGCCTGTGCTTGCTGCCTGTGCTTGCTGTGCTGCCTGTGCTGCCTGTGCTTGCTGCCTGTGCTTGCTGTGCTGCCTGTGCTTGCTGCCTGTGCTTGCTGTGCTGCCTGAGCTGCCTGTGCTTGCTGTGCTGCCTGTGCTTGCTGACTGTGCTTGCTGTGCTGCCTGTGCTTGCTGCCTGTGCTTGCTGTGCTGCCTGTGCTTGCTGTGCTGCCTGTGCTTGCTGCCTGTGCTTGCTGTGCTGCCTGTGCTTGCTGCCTGTGCTTGCTGTGCTGCCTGTTAGCGATGCATTTGATTTGGCCCATAACACGCTGTAATTCGACAGTGGCACACGACAGTGCGTTGCTGTGTCACCTGTTTTTGGAGGCGCCGAGAATCGCGGATCATATGTTTACCTCGGCGGGCGGTGCATTGACCTGTGTCTCAGTAAGAGTAAGCATTGTAAAAAAATGCTCTAGTGAATCTCGCCGAAGATCGGAGCAGGCTTTGCCTGTTGGAAAGAGGACGGAGCTTGACCCCTCTGCACTTCCCCCAGAACCGCTAAAACGAACTCATCTCGTCGAGCTATTTTGCGGGTTTCTAACATGCCTGTGCTTGCTGCCTGTGCTTGCTGTGCTGCCTGTGCCAGCTGTGCTGCCTGTGCTGTGCTGCCTGTGCTTGCTGCCTGTGCTTGCTGTACTTGCTGTGCTGCCTGTGCTTGCTGCCTGTGCTTGCTGTGCTGCCTGTGCTTGCTGCCTGTGCCAGCTGTGCTGCCTGTGCTGTGCTGCCTGTGCTTGCTGCCTGTGCTTGCTGTACTTGCTGTGCTGCCTGTGCTTGCTGCCTGTGCTTGCTGTGCTGCCTGTGCTTGCTGCCTGTGCTTGCTGTGCTGCCTGTGCTTGCTGCCTGTGCTTGCTGTGCTGCCTTTGCTTGCTGCCTGTGCTTGCTGTGCTGCCTGTGCTTGCTGTGCTGCCTGTGCTTGCTGCCTGTGCTTGCTGTGCTGCCTGTGCTTGCTGCCTGTGCTTGCTGTGCTGCCTGTGCTTGCTGCCTGTGCTTGCTGACTGTGCTTGCTGTGCTGCCTGTGCTTGCTGCCTGTGCTTGCTGTGCTGCCTGTGCTTGCTGCCTGTGCCAGCTGTGCTGCCTGTGCTGTGCTGCCTGTGCTTACTGTGCTGCCTGTGCTTGGTGCCTGTGCTTGGTGCCTGTGCTTGGTGCCTGTGCTTGCTGCCTGTGATTGCTGTGCTGCCTGTGCTGCCTGTGCTTGCTGCCTGTGCTTGCTGTCTGTGCTTGCTGTGCTGCCTGTGCTTGCTGCCTGGGCTTGCTGTGCTGCCTGTGCTTGGTGCCTGTGCTTGCTGCCTGTGCTTGCTGTGCTGCCTGTGCTTGCTGCCTGTGCTTGCTGTGCTGCCTGTGCTTGGAGCCTGTGCTTGCTGCCTGCGCTTGCTGTGCTGCCTGTGCTTGTTGCCTGTGCTTGCTTCCTGTGCTTGCTGTGCTGCCTGTGCCTGCTGCCTGTGCTTGCTGCCTGTGCTTGCTGCCTGTGCTTGCTGCCTGTGCTTGCTGTGCTGCCTGTGCTTGGTGCCTGTGCTTGCTGCCTGTGCTGCCTGTTCTTGCTGCCTGTGCTTGCTGTGCTGCCTGAGCTGCCTGTGCTTGCTGCCTGTGCTTGCTGTGCTGCCTGTGCTTGCAGCCTGTGCTTGCTGTGCTGCCTGTGCTTGCTGCCTGTGCTTGCTGTCTGTGCTTGCTGTCTGCGCTTGCTGTGCTGCCTGTGCTTGCTGCCTGTGCTTGCTGTGCTGCCTGTGCTTGCTGCCTGTGCTTGCTGACTGTGCTTGCTGTGCTGCCTGTGCTTGCTGCCTGTGCTTGCTGTGCTGCCTGTGCTTGCTGCCTGTGCCAGCTGTGCTGCCTGTGCTGTGCTGCCTGTGCTTACTGTGCTGCCTGTGCTTGCTGCCTGTGCTTGGTGCCTGTGCTTGGTGCCTGTGCTTGCTGCCTGTGCTTGCTGTGCTGCCTGTGCTGCCTGTGCTTGCTGCCTGTGCTTGCTGCCTGTGCTTGCTGTGCTGCCTGTGCTTGGTGCCTGTGCTTGCTGCCTGTGCTTGCTGCCTGTGCTTGCTGTGCTGCCTGTGTTTGCTGCCTGTGCTTGCTGCGCTGTCTGTGCTTGCTGCCTGTGCTTGCTGCCTGGGCTTGCTGTGTTGCCTGTGCTTGGTACCTGTGCTTGTTGCCTGTGCTTGCTGTGCTGCCTGTGCTTGCTGCCTGTGCTTGCTGTTCTGCCTGTGCTTGGTGCCTGTGCTTGCTGCCTGTGCTTGCTGTGCTGCCTGTGCTGCCTGTGCTTGCTGCCTGTGCTTGCTGTGCTGCCTGTGCTTGGTGCCTGTGCTTGGTGCCTGTGCTTGCTGCCTGTGCTTGCTGTGCTGCCTGTGCTTGGTGCCTGTGCTTGCTGCCTGTGCTTGCTGTGCTGCCTGTGCTTGCTGCCTGTGCTTGCTGTGCTGCCTGTGCTTGGAGCCTGTGCTTGCTGCCTGCGCTTGCTGTGCTGCCTGTGCTTGTTGCCTGTGCTTGCTTCCTGTGCTTGCTGTGCTGCCTGTGCCTGCTGCCTGTGCTTGCTGCCTGTGCTTGCTGCCTGTGCTTGCTGTGCTGCCTGTGCTTGCTGCCTGTGCTTGCTGTGCTGCCTGTGCTTGCTGCCTGTGCTTGCTGTGCTGCCTGTGCTTGTTGCCTGTGCTTGCTGTGCTTGCTGTGCTGCCTGTAATTGCTGCCTGTGCTTGCTGTGCTGCCTGTGCTTGCTGCCTGTGCTTGCTGCCTGTGCTTGCTGTGCTGCCTGTGCTTGGTGCCTGTGCTTGCTGCCTGTGCTTGCTGCCTGTGCTTGCTGTGCTGCCTGTGCTGCCTGTGCTTGCTGCCTGTGCTTGCTGTGCTGCCTGTGCTTGCTGCCTGTGCTTGCTGTGCTGCCTGAGCTGCCTGTGCTTGCTGTGCTGCCTGTGCTTGCTGACTGTGCTTGCTGTGCTGCCTGTGCTTGCTGCCTGTGCTTGCTGTGCTGCCTGTGCTTGCTGTGCTGCCTGTGCTTGCTGCCTGTGCTTGCTGTGCTGCCTGTGCTTGCTGCCTGTGCTTGCTGTGCTGCCTGTTAGCGATGCATTTGATTTGGCCCATAACACGCTGTAATTCGACAGTGGCACACGACAGTGCGTTGCTGTGTCACCTGTTTTTGGAGGCGCCGAGAATCGCGGATCATATGTTTACCTCGGCGGGCGGTGCATTGACCTGTGTCTCAGTAAGAGTAAGCATTGTAAAAAAATGCTCTAGTGAATCTCGCCGAAGATCGGAGCAGGCTTTGCCTGTTGGAAAGAGGACGGAGCTTGACCCCTCTGCACTTCCCCCAGAACCGCTAAAACGAACTCATCTCGTCGAGCTATTTTGCGGGTTTCTAACATGCCTGTGCTTGCTGCCTGTGCTTGCTGTGCTGCCTGTGCCAGCTGTGCTGCCTGTGCTGTGCTGCCTGTGCTTGCTGCCTGTGCTTGCTGTACTTGCTGTGCTGCCTGTGCTTGCTGCCTGTGCTTGCTGTGCTGCCTGTGCTTGCTGCCTGTGCTTGCTGTGCTGCCTGTGCTTGCTGCCTGTGCTTGCTGTGCTGCCTGAGCTGCCTGTGCTTGCTGTGCTGCCTGTGCTTGCTGACTGTGCTTGCTGTGCTGCCTGTGCTTGCTGCCTGTGCTTGCTGTGCTGCCTGTGCTTGCTGTGCTGCCTGTGCTTGCTGCCTGTGCTTGCTGTGCTGCCTGTGCTTGCTGCCTGTGCTTGCTGTGCTGCCTGTTAGCGATGCATTTGATTTGGCCCATAACACGCTGTAATTCGACAGTGGCACACGACAGTGCGTTGCTGTGTCACCTGTTTTTGGAGGCGCCGAGAATCGCGGATCATATGTTTACCTCGGCGGGCGGTGCATTGACCTGTGTCTCAGTAAGAGTAAGCATTGTAAAAAAATGCTCTAGTGAATCTCGCCGAAGATCGGAGCAGGCTTTGCCTGTTGGAAAGAGGACGGAGCTTGACCCCTCTGCACTTCCCCCAGAACCGCTAAAACGAACTCATCTCGTCGAGCTATTTTGCGGGTTTCTAACATGCCTGTGCTTGCTGCCTGTGCTTGCTGTGCTGCCTGTGCCAGCTGTGCTGCCTGTGCTGTGCTGCCTGTGCTTGCTGCCTGTGCTTGCTGTACTTGCTGTGCTGCCTGTGCTTGCTGCCTGTGCTTGCTGTGCTGCCTGTGCTTGCTGCCTGTGCTTGCTGTGCTGCCTGTGCTGCCTGTGCTTGCTGCCTGTGCTTGCTGCCTGTGCTTGCTGTGCTGCCTGTGCTTGCTGCCTGTGCTTGCTGTTCTGCCTGTGCTTGGTGCCTGTGCTTGCTGCCTGTGCTTGCTGTGCTGCCTGTGCTGCCTGTGCTTGCTGCCTGTGCTTGCTGTGCTGCCTGTGCTTGGTGCCTGTGCTTGGTGCCTGTGCTTGCTGCCTGTGCTTGCTGTGCTGCCTGTGCTTGCTGCGCTGCCTGTGCTTGCTGCCTGTGCTTGCTGCCTGTGCTTGCTGTGCTGCCTGTGCTTGCTGCCTGTGCTTGCTGTGCTGCCTGTGCTTGCTGCCTGTGCTTGCTGTGCTGCCTGTGCTTGCTATGCTGCTTGTGCTTGCTGTGCTGCCTGTGCTTGCTGCCTGTGCTTGCTGTGCTGCCTGTGCTTGCTGCCTGTGCTTGCTGTGCTGCCTGTGCTTGGTGTCTGTGCTTGTTGCCTGTGCTTGCTGTGCTGCCTGTGCTTGCTGTGCTGCCTGTGCTTGCTGCCTGTGCTTGCTGCCTGTGCTTGCTGTGCTGCCTGTGCTTGGTGCCTGTGCTTGCTGCCTGTGCTTGCTGCCTTTGCTTGCTGTGCTGCCTGTGCTTGCTGCCTGTACTTGCTGTGCTGCCTGTGCTAGCTGCCTGTGCTTGCTGCCTGTGCTTGCTGCCTGTGCTTGGTGCCTGTGCTTGCTGCCTGTGCTTGCTGTGCTGCCTGTGCTTGCTGCGCTGCCTGTGCTTGCTGCCTGTGCTTGCTGTGCTGCCTGTGCTTGGTGCCTGTGCTTGCTGCCTGTGCTTGCTGTGCTGCCTGTGCTTGCTGCCTGTGCTGCCTGAGCTGCCTGTGCTTTCTGTCCTGCCTGTGCTTGCTGCCTGTGCTTGCTGTGTTGCCTGTGCTTGCTGCCTGTGCTGCCTGTGCTTGCTGTGCTGCCTGTGCTTGCTGCCTGTGCTTGCTGTGTTGCCTGTGCTTGCTGCCTGTGCTGCCTGTGCTTGCTGTGCTGCCTGTGCTTGCTGCCTGTGCTTGCTGTACTTGCTGTGCTGCCTGTGCTTGCTGTGCTGCCTGTGCTTGCTGTGCTGCCTGTGCTTGCTGTGCTGCCTGTGCTTGCTGCCTGTGCTTGCTGTGCTGCCTGTGCTTGCTGCCTGTGCTTGCTGTGCTGCCTGAGCTGCCTGTGCTTGCTGTGCTGCCTGTGCTTGCTGCCTGTGCTTGCTGTGCTGCCTGTGCTTGCTGTGCTGCCTGTGCTTGCTGCCTGTGCTTGCTGTGCTGCCTGTTAGCGATGCATTTGATTTGGCCCATAACACGCTGTAATTCGACAGTGGCACACGACAGTGCGTTGCTGTGTCACCTGTTTTTGGAGGCGCGGAGAGTCGCGGATCATATGTTTACCTCGGCGGCCGGTGCATTGACCTGCGTCTCAGTAAGAGTAAGCATTGTAAACAAATGCGAGAGTGAATCTCGCCGAAGATCGGAGCAGGCTTTGCCTGTTGGAAAGAGGACGGAGCTTGACCCCTCTGCACTTCCCCCAGAATCGCTAAAACGAACTCATCTCGTCGAGATATTTTGCGGGTTTCTAACATGCCTGTGCTTGCTGTGCTGCCTGTGCTTGCTGCCTGTGCTTGCTGTGCTGCCTGTGCTTGCTGCCTGTGCTTGCTGTGCTGCCTGTGCTTGTTGCCTGTGCTTGCTGTGCTTGCTGTGCTTGCTGTGCTGCCTGTAATTGCTGCCTGTGCTTGCTGTGCTGCCTGTGCTTGCTGCCTGTGCTTGCTGTGCTGCCTGTGCTTGGTGCCTGTGCTTGCTGCCTGTGCTTGCTGCCTGTGCTTGCTGTGCTGCCTGTGCTGCCTGTGCTTGCTGCCTGTGCTTGCTGTGCTGCCTGTGCTTGCTGCCTGTGCTTGCTGTGTTGCCTGTGCTTGCTGCCTGTGCTTGCTGTGCTGCCTGTGCTTGCTGCCTGTGCTTGCTGTGCTGCCTGTGCTTGTTGCCTGTGCTTGCTGTGCTGCCTGTGCTTGCTGTGCTGCCTGTGCTTGCTGCCTGTGCTTGCTGTGCTGCCTGTGCTTGCTGTGCTGCCTGTGCTTGCTGCCTGTGCTTGCTGTGCTGCCTGTGCTTGGTGTCTGTGCTTGTTGCCTGTGCTTGCTGTGCTTGCTGTGCTGCCTGTAATTGCTGCCTGTGCTTGCTGTGCTGCCTGTGCTTGCTGCCTGTGCTTGCTGCCTGTGCTTGCTGTGCTGCCTGTGCTTGGTGCCTGTGCTTGCTGCCTGTGCTTGCTGCCTTTGCTTGCTGTGCTGCCTGTGCTTGCTGCCTGTGCTTGCTGTGCTGCCTGTGCTAGCTGCCTGTGCTTGCTGCCTGTGCTTGCTGCCAGTGCTTGCTGCCTGTGCTTGCTGTGCTGCCTGTGCTGTGCTGCCTGTGCTTGCTGCCTTTGCTTGCATTGCTGCCTGTGCTTGCTGCCTGTGCTTGCTGTGCTGCCTGTGCTTGCTGCCTGTGCTTGCTGTGCTGCCTGTGCTTGCTGCCTGTGCTTGCTGTGCTTGCTGTGCTGCCTGTTAGCGATGCATTTGATTTCGCCCATAACACGCGGTAATTCGACAGTGGCACACGACAGTGCGTTGCTGTGTCACCTGTTTTTGGAGGCGCCGAGAGTCGCGGATCATATGTTTACCTCGGCGGCCGGTGCATTGACCTGCGTCTCAGTAAGAGTAAGCATTGTAAACAAATGCGAGAGTGAATCTCGCCGAAGATGGGAGCAGGCTTTGCCTGTTGGAAAGAGGACGGAGCTTGACCCCTCTGCACTTCCCCCAGAATCGCTAAAACGAACTCATCTCGTCGAGATATTTTGCGGGTTTCTAACATGCCTGTGCTTGCTGTGCTGCCTGTGCTTGTTGCCTGTGCTTGCTGTGCTGCCTGTGCTTGGTGCCTGTGCTTGCTGCCTGTGCTTGCTGCCTGTGCTTGCTGTACTGCCTGTGCTGCCTGTGCTTGCTGCCTGTGCTTGCTGTGCTGCCTGTGCTTGCTGCCTGTGCTTGCTGCGCTGTCTGTGCTTGCTGCCTGTGCTTGCTGCCTGTGCTTGCTGTGCTGCCTGTGCTGCCTGTGCTTGCTGCCTGTGCTTGCTGTGCTGCCTGTGCTTGCTGCCTGTGCTTGCTGTGCTGCCTGTGCTTGCTGCCTGTGCTTGCTGTGCTGCCTGTGCTTGCTGCCTGTGCTTGCTGTGCTGCCTGTGCTTGTTGCCTGTGCTTGCTGTGCTGCCTGTTAGCGATGCATTTGATTTCGCCCATAACACGCGGTAATTCGACAGTGGCACACGACAGTGCGTTGCTGTGTCACCTGTTTTTGGAGGCGCCGAGAGTCGCGGATCATATGTTTACCTCGGCGGCCGGTGCATTGACCTGCGTCTCAGTAAGAGTAAGCATTGTAAACAAATGCGAGAGTGAATCTCGCCGAAGATCGGAGCAGGCTTTGCCTGTTGGAAAGAGGACGGAGCTTGACCCCTCTGCACTTCCCCCAGAATCGCTAAAACGAACTCATCTCGTCGAGATATTTTGCGGGTTTCTAACATGCCTGTGCTTGCTGTGCTGCCTGTGCTTGCTGCCTGTGCTTGCTGTGCTGCCTGTGCTTGCTGCCTGTGCTTGCTGTGCTGCCTGAGCTGCCTGTGCTTGCTGTGCTGCCTGTGCTTGCTGCCTGTGCTTGCTGTGCTGCCTGTGCTTGCTGTGCTGCCTGAGCAGCCTGTGCTTGCTGTGCTGCCTGTGCTTGCTGTGCTGCCTGTGCTTGCTGCCTGTGCTTGCTGTGCTGCCTGTGCTTGCTGTGCTGCCTGTGCTTGCTGCCTGTGCTTGCTGTGCTGCCTGTGCTTGCTGCCTGTGCTTGCTGTGCTGCCTGTTAGCGATGCATTTGATTTGGCCCATAACACGCTGTAATTCGACAGTGGCACACGACAGTGCGTTGCTGTGTCACCTGTTTTTGGAGGCGCGGAGAGTCGCGGATCATATGTTTACCTCGGCGGCCGGTGCATTGACCTGCGTCTCAGTAAGAGTAAGCATTGTAAACAAATGCGAGAGTGAATCTCGCCGAAGATCGGAGCAGGCTTTGCCTGTTGGAAAGAGGACGGAGCTTGACCCCTCTGCACTTCCCCCAGAATCGCTAAAACGAACTCATCTCGTCGAGATATTTTGCGGGTTTCTAACATGCCTGTGTTTGCTGTGCTGCCTGTGCTTGCTGCCTGTGCTTGCTGTGCTGCCTGTGCTTGCTGCCTGTGCTTGCTGTGCTGCCTGTGCTTGTTGCCTGTGCTTGCTGTGCTTGCTGTGCTGCCTGTAATTGCTGCCTGTGCTTGCTGTGCTGCCTGTGCTTGCTGCCTGTGCTTGCTGCCTGTGATTGCTGTGCTGCCTGTGCTTGGTGCCTGTGCTTGCTGCCTGTGCTTGCTGCCTGTGCTTGCTGTGCTGCCTGTGCTGCCTGTGCTTGCTGCCTGTGCTTGCTGTGCTGCCTGTGCTTGCTGCCTGTGCTTGCTGTGCTGCCTGAGCTGCCTGTGCTTGCTGTGCTGCCTGTGCTTGCTGACTGTGCTTGCTGTGCTGCCTGTGCTTGCTGCCTGTGCTTGCTGTGCTGCCTGTGCTTGCTGTGCTGCCTGTGCTTGCTGCCTGTGCTTGCTGTGCTGCCTGTGCTTGCTGCCTGTGCTTGCTGTGCTGCCTGTTAGCGATGCATTTGATTTGGCCCATAACACGCTGTAATTCGACAGTGGCACACGACAGTGCGTTGCTGTGTCACCTGTTTTTGGAGGCGCCGAGAATCGCGGATCATATGTTTACCTCGGCGGGCGGTGCATTGACCTGTGTCTCAGTAAGAGTAAGCATTGTAAAAAAATGCTCTAGTGAATCTCGCCGAAGATCGGAGCAGGCTTTGCCTGTTGGAAAGAGGACGGAGCTTGACCCCTCTGCACTTCCCCCAGAACCGCTAAAACGAACTCATCTCGTCGAGCTATTTTGCGGGTTTCTAACATGCCTGTGCTTGCTGCCTGTGCTTGCTGTGCTGCCTGTGCTTGCTGCCTGTGCCAGCTGTGCTGCCTGTGCTGTGCTGCCTGTGCTTGCTGCCTGTGCTTGCTGTACTTGCTGTGCTGCCTGTGCTTGCTGCCTGTGCTTGCTGTGCTGCCTGTGCTTGCTGCCTGTGCCAGCTGTGCTGCCTGTGCTGTGCTGCCTGTGCTTGCTGCCTGTGCTTGCTGTACTTGCTGTGCTGCCTGTGCTTGCTGCCTGTGCTTGCTGTGCTGCCTGTGCTTGCTGCCTGTGCTTGCTGTGCTGCCTGTGCTTGCTGCCTGTGCTTGCTGTGTTGCCTGTGCTTGCTGCCTGTGCTTGCTGTGCTGCCTGTGCTTGCTGTGCTGCCTGTGCTTGCTGCCTGTGCTTGCTGACTGTGCTTGCTGTGCTGCCTGTGCTTGCTGCCTGTGCTTGCTGTGCTGCCTGAGCTTGCTGCCTGTGCCAGCTGTGCTGCCTGTGCTGTGCTGCCTGTGCTTACTGTGCTGCCTGTGCTTGCTGCCTGTGCTTGGTGCCTGTGCTTGCTGCCTGTGCTTGCTGTGCTGCCTGTGCTGCCTGTGCTTGCTGCCTGTGCTTGCTGTCTGTGCTTGCTGTGCTGCCTGTGCTTGCTGCCTGGGCTTGCTGTGCTGCCTGTGCTTGGTGCCTGTGCTTGCTGCCTGTGCTTGCTGTGCTGCCTGTGCTTGCTGCCTGTGCTTGCTGTGCTGCCTGTGCTTGGAGCCTGTGCTTGCTGCCTGCGCTTGCTGTGCTGCCTGTGCTTGTTGCCTGTGCTTGCTTCCTGTGCCTGCTGTGCTGCCTGTGCCTGCTGCCTGTGCTTGCTGCCTGTGCTTGCTGCCTGTGCTTGCTGTGCTGCCTGTGCTTGCTGCCTGTGCTTGCTGTCTGTGCTTGCTGTCTGTGCTTGCTGTGCTGCCTGTGCTTGCTGCCTGTGCCTGCTGCCTGTGCTTGCTGCCTGTGCTTGCTGCCTGTGCTTGCTGTGCTGCCTGTGCTTGGTGCCTGTGCTTGCTGCCTGGGCTTGCTGTGCTGCCTGTGCTTGCTGTGCTGCCTGTGCTTGCTGCCTGTGCTGCCTGAGCTGCCTGTGCTTGCTGCCTGTGCTTGCTGTGCTGCCTGAGCTGCCTGTGCTTGCTGCCTGTGCTTGCTGTGCTGCCTGTGCTTGCTGCCTGTGCTTGCTGTGTTGCCTGTGCTTGCTGCCTGTGCTGCCTGTGCTTGCTGTGCTGCCTGTCCTTGCTGCCTGTGCTGCCTGTCCTTCTGCCTGTGCTTGCTGTACTGCCTGTGCTTGCTGTGCTGCCTGTGCTTGCTGCCTGTGCTTGCTGTGCTGCCTGTGCTTGCTGCCTGTGCTTGCTGTGCTGCCTGTGCTTGCTGTGCTGCCTGTGCTTGCTGCCTGTGCTTGCTGTGCTGCCTGTGCTTGCTGCCTGTGCTTGCTGTGCTGCCTGTGCTTGCTGTGCTGCCTGAGCTGCCTGTGCTTGCTGTGCTGCCTGTGCTTGCTGCCTGTGCTTGCTGTGCTGCCTGAGCTGCCTGTGCTTGCTGTGCTGCCTGTGCCTGCTGCCTGTGCTTGCTGCCTGTGCTTGCTGCCTGTGCTTGCTGTGCCGCATGTGCTTGCTGCCTGTGCATGCTGCCTGTGCTTGCTGTGCTGCCTGTGCTTGCTGTGCTGCCTGTGCTTGCTGCCTGTGCTTGCTGTGCTGCCTGTGCTTTGTGTCTGTGCTTGCTGCCTGTGCTGCCTGTGCTTGCTGCCTGTGCTTGCTGTGCTGCCTGAGCTGCCTGTGCTTGCTGCCTGTGCTTGCTGTGCTGCCTGTGCTTGCTGCCTGTGCTTGCTGTGTTGCCTGTGCTTGCTGCCTGTGCTGCCTGTGCTTGCTGCCTGTGCTTGCTGTGCTGCCTGTGCTTGCTGCCTGTGCTTGCTGTGCTGCCTGTGCTTGCTGTGCTGCCTGTGCTTGCTGCCTGTGCTTGCTGTGCTGCCTGTGCTTGCTGCCTGTGCTTGCTGTGCTGCCTGTGCTTGCTGTGCTGCCTGAGCTGCCTGTGCTTGCTGTGCTGCCTGTGCTTGCTGCCTGTGCTTGCTGTGCTGCCTGTGCTTGCTGCCTGTGCTTGCTGTGCTGCCTGTTAGAGATGCATTTGATTTCGCCCATAACACGCAGTAATTCGACAGTGGCACACGACAGTGCGTTGCTGTGTCACCTGTTTTTGGAGGCGCCGAGAGTCGCGGATCATATGTTTACCTCGGCGGCCGGTGCATTGACCTGCGTCTCAGTAAGAGTAAGCATTGTAAACAAATGCGAGAGTGAATCTCGCCGAAGATCGGAGCAGGCTTTGCCTGTTGGAAAGAGGACGGAGCTTGACCCCTCTGCACTTCCCCCAGAATCGCTAAAACGAACACATCTCGTCGAACTATTTTGCGGGTTTCTAACATGCCTGTGCTTGCTGCCTGTGCTCCCTGTGCTTGCTGTGCTGCCTGTGCTTGCTGTGCTGCCTGTACTTGCTGCCTGTGCTTGCTGTGCTGCCTGTGCTTGCTGCCTGTGCTTGCTGTGCTGCCTGTGCTTGGAGCCTGTGCTGGCTGCCTGCGCTTGCTGTGCTGCCTGTGCTTGTTGCCTGTGCTTGCTTCCTGTGCTTGCTGTGCTGCCTGTGCCTGCTGCCTGTGCTTGCTGCCTGTGCTTGCTGCCTGTGCTTGCTGTGCTGCCTGTGCTTGCTGCCTGTGCTTGCTGTCTGTGCTTGCTGTCTGTGCTTGCTGTGCTGCCTGTGCTTGCTGCCTGTGCCTGCTGCCTGTGCTTGCTGCCTGTGCTTGCTGCCTGTGCTTGCTGTGCTGCCTGTGCTTGCTGCCTGTGCTTACTGTGCTGCCTGTGCTTGCTGCCTGTGCTTGCCGTGCTGCCGGTGCTTGCTGCCTGTGCTTGCTGTGCTGCCTGTGTTTGCTGTGCTGCCTGTGCTTGCTGCCTGTGCTTGCTGTGCTGCCTGTGCTTGCTGCCTGTGCTTGCTGTGCTGCCTGTGCTTGCTGCCTGTGCTTGCTGTGCTGCCTGTGCTTGGTGTGCTGCCTGTGCTTGCTGCCTGTGCTTGCTGTGCTGCCTGTGCTTGCTGCCTGTGCTTGCTGCCTGTGCTTGCTGCCTGTGCTTGCTGTGCTGCCTATGCTTGCTGTGCTTGCTGTGCTGCCTGTGCTTGCTGTGCTGCCTGTGCTTGCTCCCTGTGCTTGCTGTGCTGCCTGTGCTTGCTGCCTGTGCTTGCTGTGCTGCCTGTGCTTGCTGCCTGTGCTTGCACTGCTGCCTGTGCTTGCTGCCTGTGCTTGCAGTGCTGCCTGTGCTTGCTGTGCTGCCTGTGCTTGCTGCCTGTGCTTGCTGTGCTGCCTGTGCTTGCTGTGCTGCCTGAGCTGCCTGTGCTGCCTGTGCTTGCTGCCTGTGCTTGCTGTGCTGCCTGTGCTTGCTGCCTGTGCTTGCTGTGCTTGCTGTGCTGCCTGTGCTTGCTGCCTGTGCTTGCTGTGCTGCCTGAGCTGCCTGTGCTGCCTGTGCTTGCTGCCTGTGCTTGCTGTGCTGCCTGTGCTTGCTGCCTGTGCTTGCTGTGCTGCCTGTGCTTGCTGTCTGTGCTGCCTGTGCTTGCTGTGCTGCATGTGCATGCTGCCTGTGCTTGCTGTGCTGCCTGTGCTTGCTGTGCTGCCTGTGCTTGCTGCCTGTGCTTGCTGCCTGTGCTTGCTGTGCTGCCTGTGCTTGCTGCCTGTGCTTGCTGTGCTGCCTGAGCTGCCTGTTCTTGCTGTGCTGCCTGTGCTTGCTGCCTGTGCTTGCTGTACTGCCTGTGCTGCCTGTGCTTGCTGCCTGTGCTTGCTGCCTGTGCTTGCTGTGCTGCCTGAGCCGCCTGTTCTTGCTGTGCTGCCTGTGCTTGCTGCCTGTGCTTGCTGTACTGCCTGTGCTTGCTGTCTGTGCTGCCTGTGCTGCCTGTGCTTGCTGTGCTGCCTGTGCTTGCTGCCTGTGCTTGCTGTGCTGCCTGTGCTTGCTGTCTGTGCTGCCTGTGCTTGCTGCCTGTGCTTGCTGTGCTGCCTGTGCTTGCTGCCTGTGCTTGCTGTGCTGCCTGTGCTTGCTGCCTGTGCTTGCTGTGCTGCCTGTGCTTGCTGTGCTGCCTGTGCTTGCTGCCTGTGCTTGCTGTGCTGCCTGTGCTTGCTGCCTGTGCTTGCTGTGCTGCCTGTGCTCGCTGCCTGTGCTTGCTGTGCTGCCTGAGCTGCCTGTGCTTGCTGTGCTGCCTGTGCTTGCTGCCTGTGCTTGCTGTGCTGCCTGTGCTTGCTGTCTGTGCTGCCTGTGCTTGCTGTGCTGCATGTGCTTGCTGCCTGTACTTGCTGTGCTGCCTGTGCTTGCTGCCTGTGCTTGCTGTCTGTGCTGCCTGTGCTTGCTGTGCTGCATGTGCATGCTGCCTGTGCTTGCTGTGCTGCCTGTGCTTGCTGTGCTGCCTGTGCTTGCTGCCTGTGCTTGCTGTGCTGCCTGTGCTCGCTGCCTGTGCTTGCTGTGCTTGCTGTGCTGCCTGTGCTTGCTATGCTGCCTGTGCTTGCTGCCTGTGCTTGCTGTACTGCCTGTGCTTTCTGCCTGTGCTTGCTGCCTGTGCTTGCTGTGCTGCCTGTGCTTACTGTGCTGCCTGTGCTTGCTGCCTGTGCTTGCTGTGCTGCCTGTGCTTGCTGTGCTGCCTGTGCTTGCTGCCTGTGCTTGCTGTGCTGCCTGTGCTTGGTGTGCTGCCTGTGCTTGCTGTGCTGCCTGTGCTTGCTGCCTGTGCTTGCTGTGCTGCCTGTGCTTGCTGCCTGTGCTTGCTGTGCTTCCTGAGCTGCCTGTGCTGCCTGTGCTTGCTGCCTGTGCTTGCTGTGCTGTCTGTGCATGCTGCCTGTGCTTGCTGTGCTGCCTGTACTTGCTGTGCTGCCTGTGCTTGCTGCCTGTGCTTGCTGTGCTGCCTGTGCTCGCTGTGCTGCATGTGCATGCTGCCTGTGCTTGCTGTGCTGCCTGTGCTTGCTGTGCTGCCTGTGCTTGCTGCCTGTGCTTGCTGTGCTGCCTGTGCTCGCTGCCTGTGCTTGCTGTGCTTGCTGTGCTGCCTGTGCTTGCTATGCTGCCTGTGCTTGCTGCCTGTGCTTGCTGTACTGCCTGTGCTTTCTGCCTGTGCTTGCTGCCTGTGCTTACTGTGCTGCCTGTGCTTGCTGCCTGTGCTTGCTGTGCTGCCGGTGCTTGCTGCCTGTGCTTGCTGTGCTGCCTGTGCTTGCTGCCTGTGCTTGCTGTGCTGCCTGTGCTTGCTGTGCTGCCTGTGCTTGCTGCCTGTGCTTGCTGCCTGTGCTTGCTGTGCTGCCTGTGCTTGCTATGCTGCCTGTGCTTGCTGTGCTGCCTGTGCTTGCTGTGCTGCCTGTGCTTGCTGCCTGTGCTTGCTGTGCTGCCTGTGCTTGCTGCCTGTGCTTGCTGTGCTGTCTGTGCTTGCTGCCTGTGCTTGCTGTGCTGCCTGTGCTTGCTGCCTGTGCTTGCTGTGCTGCCTGTGCTGCCTGTGCTTGCTGTGCTGCCTGTGCTTGCTGCCTGTGCTTGCTGTGCTGCCTGTGCTTGGTGTGCTGCCTGTGCTTGCTGTGCTGCCTGTGCTTGCTGCCTGTGCTTGCTGTGCTGCCTGTGCTTGCTGCCTGTGCTTGCTGTGCTTCCTGAGCTGCCTGTGCTGCCTGTGCTTGCTGCCTGTGCTTGCTGTGCTGCCTGTGCTTGCTGCCTGTGCTTGCTGCCTGTGCTTGCTGTGCTGCCTGTGCTTGCTGCCTGTGCTTGCTGCCTGTGCTTGCTGTGCTGCCTGTGCTGCCTGTGCTTGCTGCCTGTGCTTGCTGTGCTGCCTGTGCTTGCTGCCTGTGCTTGCTGTGCTGCCTGTGCTTGCTGCCTGTGCTTGCTGTGCTGCCTGTGCTTGTTGCCTGTGCTTGCTGTGCTGCCTGTTAGCGATGCATTTGACTTCGCCCATAACACGCGGTAATTCGACAGTGGCACACGACAGTGCGTTGCTGTGTCACCTGTTTTTGGAGGCGCCGAGGGTCGCGGATCATATGTTTACCTCGGCGGCCGGTGCATTGACCTGCGTCTCAGTAAGAGTAAGCATTGTAAACAAATGCGAGAGTGAATCTCGCCGAAGATCGGAGCAGGCTTTGCCTGTTGGAAAGAGGACGGAGCTTGACCCCTCTGCACTTCCCCCAGAATCGCTAAAACGAACTCATCTCGTCGAGATATTTTGCGGGTTTCTAACATGCCTGTGTTTGCTGTGCTGCCTGTGCTTGCTGCCTGTGCTTGCTGTGCTGCCTGTGCTTGCTGCCTGTGCTTGCTGTGCTGCCTGTGCTTGTTGCCTGTGCTTGCTGTGCTTGCTGTGCTGCCTGTAATTGCTGCCTGTGCTTGCTGTGCTGCCTGTGCTTGCTGCCTGTGCTTGCTGCCTGTGATTGCTGTGCTGCCTGTGCTTGGTGCCTGTGCTTGCTGCCTGTGCTTGCTGCCTGTGCTTGCTGTGCTGCCTGTGCTGCCTGTGCTTGCTGCCTGTGCTTGCTGTGCTGCCTGTGCTTGCTGCCTGTGCTTGCTGTGCTGCCTGAGCTGCCTGTGCTTGCTGTGCTGCCTGTGCTTGCTGACTGTGCTTGCTGTGCTGCCTGTGCTTGCTGCCTGTGCTTGCTGTGCTGCCTGTGCTTGCTGTGCTGCCTGTGCTTGCTGTGCTGCCTGTGCTTGCTGCCTGTGCTTGCTGTGCTGCCTGGGCTTGCTGCCTGTGCTTGCTGTGCTGCCTGTTAGCGATGCATTTGATTTGGCCCATAACACGCTGTAATTCGACAGTGGCACACGACAGTGCGTTGCTGTGTCACCTGTTTTTGGAGGCGCCGAGAATCGCGGATCATATGTTTACCTCGGCGGGCGGTGCATTGACCTGTGTCTCAGTAAGAGTAAGCATTGTAAAAAAATGCTCTAGTGAATCTCGCCGAAGATCGGAGCAGGCTTTGCCTGTTGGAAAGAGGACGGAGCTTGACCCCTCTGCACTTCCCCCAGAACCGCTAAAACGAACTCATCTCGTCGAGCTATTTTGCGGGTTTCTAACATGCCTGTGCTTGCTGCCTGTGCTTGCTGTGCTGCCTGTGCTTGCTGCCTGTGCCAGCTGTGCTGCCTGTGCTGTGCTGCCTGTGCTTGCTGCCTGTGCTTGCTGAACTTGCTGTGCTGCCTGTGCTTGCTGCCTGTGCTTGCTGTGCTGCCTGTGCTTGCTGCCTGTGCCAGCTGTGCTGCCTGTGCTGCCTGTGCTTGCTGCCTGTGCTTGCTGTACTTGCTGTGCTGCCTGTGCTTGCTGCCTGTGCTTGCTGTGCTGCCTGTGCTTGCTGCCTGTGCTTGCTGTGCTGCCTGTGCTTGCTGCCTGTGCTTGCTGTGTTGCCTGTGCTTGCTGCCTGTGCTTGCTGTGCTGCCTGTGCTTGCTGTGCTGCCTGTGCTTGCTGCCTGTGCTTGCTGACTGTGCTTGCTGTGCTGCCTGTGCTTGCTGCCTGTGCTTGCTGTGCTGCCTGAGCTTGCTGCCTGTGCCAGCTGTGCTGCCTGTGCTGTGCAGCCTGTGCTTACTGTGCTGCCTGTGCTTGCTGCCTGTGCTTGGTGCCTGTGCTTGGTGCCTGTGCTTGCTGCCTGTGCTTGCTGTGCTGCCTGTGCTGCCTGTGCTTGCTGCCTGTGCTTGCTGTCTGTGCTTGCTGTGCTGCCTGTGCTTGCTGCCTGGGCTTGCTGTGCTGCCTGTGCTTGGTGCCTGTGCTTGCTGCCTGTGCTTGCTGTGCTGCCTGTGCTTGCTGCCTGTGCTTGCTGTGCTGCCTGTGCTTGGAGCCTGTGCTTGCTGCCTGCGCTTGCTGTGCTGCCTGTGCTTGTTGCCTGTGCTTGCTTCCTGTGCTTGCTGTGCTGCCTGTGCCTGCTGCCTGTTCTTGCTGCCTGTGCTTGCTGCCTGTGCTTGCTGTGCTGCCTGTGCTTGCTGCCTGTGCTTGCTGTCTGTGCTTGCTGTCTGTGCTTGCTGTGCTGCCTGTGCTTGCTGCCTGTGCCTGCTGCCTGTGCTTGCTGCCTGTGCTTGCTGCCTGTGCTTGCTGTGCTGCCTGTGCTTGGTGCCTGTGCTTGCTGCCTGGGCTTGCTGTGCTGCCTGTGCTTGCTGTGCTGCCTGTGCTTGCTGCCTGTGCTGCCTGAGCTGCCTGTGCTTGCTGCCTGTGCTTGCTGTGCTGCCTGAGCTGCCTGTGCTTGCTGCCTGTGCTTGCTGTGCTGCCTGTGCTTGCTGCCTGTGCTTGCTGTGTTGCCTGTGCTTGCTGCCTGTGCTGCCTGTGCTTGCTGTGCTGCCTGTCCTTGCTGCCTGTGCTGCCTGTCCTTCTGCCTGTGCTTGCTGTACTGCCTGTGCTTGCTGTGCTGCCTGTGCTTGCTGCCTGTGCTTGCTGTGCTGCCTGTGCTTGCTGTGCTGCCTGTGCTTGCTGCCTGTACTTGCTGTGCTGCCTGTGCTTGCTGCCTGTGCTTGCTGTGCTGCCTGTGCTTGCTGTGCTGCCTGAGCTGCCTGTGCTTGCTGTGCTGCCTGTGCTTGCTGCCTGTGCTTGCTGTGCTGCCTGAGCTGCCTGTGCTTGCTGTGCTGCCTGTGCCTGCTGCCTGTGCTTGCTGCCTGTGCTTGCTGCCTGTGCTTGCTGTGCTGCCTGTGCTTGCTGCCTGTGCATGCTGCCTGTGCTTGCTGTGCTGCCTGTGCTTGCTGTGCTGCCTGTGCTTGCTGCCTGTGCTTGCTGTGCTGCCTGTGCTTTGTGTCTGTGCTTGCTGCCTGTGCTGCCTGTGCTTGCTGCCTGTGCTTGCTGTGCTGCCTGAGCTGCCTGTGCTTGCTGCCTGTGCTTGCTGTGCTGCCTGTGCTGCCTGTGCTTGCTGTGCTGCCTGTGCTTGCTGCCTGTGCTTGCTGTGCTGCCTGTGCTTGCTGCCTGTGCTTGCTGTGCTGCCTGTGCTTGCTGCCTGTGCTTGCTGTGCTGCCTGTTAGAGATGCATTTGATTTCGCCCATAACACGCAGTAATTCGACAGTGGCACACGACAGTGCGTTGCTGTGTCACCTGTTTTTGGAGGCGCCGAGAGTCGCGGATCATATGTTTACCTCGGCGGCCGGTGCATTGACCTGCGTCTCAGTAAGAGTAAGCATTGTAAACAAATGCGAGAGTGAATCTCGCCGAAGATCGGAGCAGGCTTTGCCTGTTGGAAAGAGGACGGAGCTTGACCCCTCTGCACTTCCCCCAGAATCGCTAAAACGAACACATCTCGTCGAACTATTTTGCGGGTTTCTAACATGCCTGTGCTTGCTGCCTGTGCTCCCTGTGCTTGCTGTGCTGCCTGTGCTTGCAGCCTGTGCTTGCTGCCTGTGCTTGCTGTACTTGCTGTGCTGCCTGTGCTTGCTGTGCTGCCTGTGCCTGCTGCCTGTGCTTGCTGTGCTGCCTGTGCTTGCTGCCTGTGCTTGCTGTGCTGCCTGTGCTTGCTGCCTGTGCTTGCTGTGCTGCCTGTGCTTTCTGCCTGTGCTTTCTGTGCTACCTGTGCTTGCTGCCTGTGCTTGCTGTGCTGCCTG
Source organism: Priocnemis perturbator (assembly GCA_963942575.1). Classification (NCBI taxonomy): domain Eukaryota; kingdom Metazoa; phylum Arthropoda; class Insecta; order Hymenoptera; family Pompilidae; genus Priocnemis; species Priocnemis perturbator. The sequence continues at coordinate 238,183 of CAWWDK010000296.1, forward strand.
TGCTTGCTGCCTGTGCTTGCTGTGCTGCCTGTGCTTGGTGAGCTGCCTGTGCTTGCTGCCTGTGCTTGCTGCCTGTGCTTGCTGTGCTGCCTGTGCTTGGTGTGCTGCCTGTGCTTGCTGCCTCTGCTTGCTGTGCTGCCTGTGCTTGGTGTGCTGCCTGTGCTTGCTGCCTGTGCTGCCTGTGCTTGCTGCCTGTGCTTGCTGTGCTGCCTGTGCTTGCTGCCTGTGCTTGCTGTGCTGCCTGTGCTTGCTGCCTGTGCCAGCTGTGCTGCCTGTGCTGTGCTGCCTGTGCTGTGCTGCCTGTGCTTACTGTGCTGCCTGTGCTTGCTGCCTGTGCTTGCTGTGCTGCCTGTTAGCGATGCATTTGATTTGGCCCATAACACGCGGTAATTCGACAGTGGCACACGACAGTGCGTTGCTGTGTCACCTGTTTTTGGAGGCGCCGAGAGTCGCGGATCATATGTTTACCTCGGCGGCCGGTGCATTGACCTGCGTCTCAGTAAGAGTAAGCATTGTAAACAAATGCGAGAGTGAATCTCGCCGAAGATCGGAGCAGGCTTTGCCTGTTGGAAAGAGGACGGGGCTTGACCCCTCTGCACTTCCCCCAGAATCGCTAAAACGGACTCATCTCGTCGAGCTATTTTGCGGGTTTCTAACATGCCTGTGCTTGCTGCCTGTACTTGCTGTGCTGCCTGTGCTGTGCTGCCTGTGCTTGCTGCCTGTGCTTGCTGTGCTGCCTGTGCTTGCTGTGCTGCCTGTACTTGCTGCCTGTGCTTGCTGTGCTGCCTGTGCTTGCTGCCTGTGCTTGCTGTGCTGCCTGTGCTTGGAGCCTGTGCTTGCTGCCTGCGCTTGCTGTGCTGCCTGTGCTTGTTGCCTGTGCTTGCTGCCTGTGCTTGCTGTGCTGCCTGTGCTTGCTGCCTGTGCTTGCTGCCTGTGCTTGCTGCCTGTGCTGCCTGTGCTTGCTGTGCTGCCTGTCCTTGCTGCCTGTGCTGCCTGTCCTTCTGCCTGTGCTTGCTGTACTGCCTGTGCTTGCTGTGCTGCCTGTGCTTGCTGCCTGTGCTGGCTGTGCTGCCTGTGCTTGCTGCCTGTGCTTGCTGTGCTGCCTGTGCTTGCTGCCTGTGCTTGCTGTGCTGCCTGTGCTTGCTGCCTGTGCTTGCTGTGCTGCCTGTGCTTGCTGTGCTGCCTGAGCTGCCTGTGCTTGCTGTGCTGCCTGTGCTTGCTGCCTGTGCTTGCTGTGCTGCCTGAGCTGCCTGTGCTTGCTGTGCTGCCTGTGCCTGCTGCCTGTGCTTGCTGCCTGTGCTTGCTGCCTGTGCTTGCTGTGCTGCCTGTGCTTGCTGCCTGTGCATGCTGCCTGTGCTTGCTGTGCTGCCTGTGCTTGCTGTGCTGCCTGTGCTTGCTGCCTGTGCTTGCTGTGCTGCCTGTGCTTGCTGCCTGTGCTGCCTGTGCTTGCTGCCTGTGCTTGCTGTGCTGCCTGAGCTGCCTGTGCTTGCTGCCTGTGCTTGCTGTGCTGCCTGTGCTTGCTGCCTGTGCTTGCTGTGTTGCCTGTGCTTGCTGCCTGTGCTGCCTGTGCTTGCTGCCTGTGCTTGCTGTGCTGCCTGTGCTTGCTGTGCTGCCTGTGCTTGCTGCCTGTGCTTGCTGTGCTGCCTGTGCTTGCTGCCTGTGCTTGCTGTGCTGCCTGTGCTTGCTGTGCTGCCTGAGCTGCCTGTGCTTGCTGTGCTGCCTGTGCTTGCTGCCTGTGCTTGCTGTGCTGCCTGTGCTTGCTGCCTGTGCTTGCTGTGCTGCCTGTGCTTGCTGCCTGTGCTTGCTGTGCTGCCTGTTAGAGATGCATTTGATTTCGCCCATAACACGCAGTAATTCGACAGTGGCACACGACAGTGCGTTGCTGTGTCACCTGTTTTTGGAGGCGCCGAGAGTCGCGGATCATATGTTTACCTCGGCGGCCGGTGCATTGACCTGCGTCTCAGTAAGAGTAAGCATTGTAAACAAATGCGAGAGTGAATCTCGCCGAAGATCGGAGCAGGCTTTGCCTGTTGGAAAGAGGACGGAGCTTGACCCCTCTGCACTTCCCCCAGAATCGCTAAAACGAACACATCTCGTCGAACTATTTTGCGGGTTTCTAACATGCCTGTGCTTGCTGCCTGTGCTCCCTGTGCTTGCTGTGCTGCCTGTGCTTGCAGCCTGTGCTTGCTGCCTGTGCTTGCTGTACTTGCTGTGCTGCCTGTGCTTGCTGTGCTGCCTGTGCCTGCTGCCTGTGCTTGCTGTGCTGCCTGTGCTTGCTGCCTGTGCTTGCTGTGCTGCCTGTGCTTGCTGCCTGTGCTTGCTGTGCTGCCTGTGCTTTCTGCCTGTGCTTTCTGTGCTACCTGTGCTTGCTGCCTGTGCTTGCTGTGCTGCCTGTGCTTGCTGCCTGTGCTTGCTGTGCTGCCTGTGCTTGGTGAGCTGCCTGTGCTTGCTGCCTGTGCTTGCTGCCTGTGCTTGCTGTGCTGCCTGTGCTTGGTGTGCTGCCTGTGCTTGCTGCCTCTGCTTGCTGTGCTGCCTGTGCTTGGTGTGCTGCCTGTGCTTGCTGCCTGTGCTGCCTGTGCTTGCTGCCTGTGCTTGCTGTGCTGCCTGTGCTTGCTGCCTGTGCTTGCTGTGCTGCCTGTGCTTGCTGCCTGTGCCAGCTGTGCTGCCTGTGCTGTGCTGCCTGTGCTGTGCTGCCTGTGCTTACTGTGCTGCCTGTGCTTGCTGCCTGTGCTTGCTGTGCTGCCTGTTAGCGATGCATTTGATTTGGCCCATAACACGCGGTAATTCGACAGTGGCACACGACAGTGCGTTGCTGTGTCACCTGTTTTTGGAGGCGCCGAGAGTCGCGGATCATATGTTTACCTCGGCGGCCGGTGCATTGACCTGCGTCTCAGTAAGAGTAAGCATTGTAAACAAATGCGAGAGTGAATCTCGCCGAAGATCGGAGCAGGCTTTGCCTGTTGGAAAGAGGACGGGGCTTGACCCCTCTGCACTTCCCCCAGAATCGCTAAAACGGACTCATCTCGTCGAGCTATTTTGCGGGTTTCTAACATGCCTGTGCTTGCTGCCTGTACTTGCTGTGCTGCCTGTGCTGTGCTGCCTGTGCTTGCTGCCTGTGCTTGCTGTGCTGCCTGTGCTTGCTGTGCTGCCTGTACTTGCTGCCTGTGCTTGCTGTGCTGCCTGTGCTTGCTGCCTGTGCTTGCTGTGCTGCCTGTGCTTGCTGCCTGTGCTTGCTGCCTGTGCTTGCTGTGCTGCCTGTGCTTGCTGCCTGTGCTGCCTGTGCTTGCTGTGCTGCCTGTGCTTGCTGCCTGTGCTTACTGTGCTGCCTGTGATTGCTGCCTGTGCTTGCTGTGCTGCCTGTGCTTGCTGCCTGTGCTTGCTGTGCTGCCTGTGCTTGGTGTCCTGCCTGTGCTTGCTGTGCTGCCTGTACTTGCTGCCTGTGCTTGCTGTGCTGCCTGTGCTTGCTGCCTGTGCTTGCTGTGCTGCCTGTGCTTGCTGCCTGTGCTTGCTGCCTGTGCTTGCTGTGCTGCCTGTGCTTGCTGCCTGTGCTGCCTGTGCTTGCTGTGCTGCCTGTGCTTGCTGCCTGTGCTTGCTGTGCTGCCTGTGCTTGCTGTGCTGCCCGTGCTTGCTGCCTGTGCTTGCTGTGCTGCCCGTGCTTGCTGCCTGTGCTTGCTGTGCTGCCTGTGCTTGCTGCCTGTGCTTGCTGTGCTGCCTGTGTTTGCTGTGCTGCCCGTGCTTGCTGCCTGTGCTTGCTGTGCTGCCCGTGCTTGCTGCCTGTGCTTGCTGTGCTGCCTGTGCTTGCTGCCTGTGCTTGCTGTGCTGCCTGTGCTTGCTGCCTGTGCTTGCTGTGCTGCCTGTGCTTGCTGCCTGTGCTTGCTGTGCTGCCTGTGCTTGCTGTGCTGCCTGTGCTTGCTGCCTGTGCTTGCTGTGCTGCCTGTGCTTGCTGCCTGTGCCAGCTGTGCTGCCTGTGCTTGCTGCCTGTGCTTGCTGTGCTGCCTGTGCTTGCTGTGCTGCCTGTACTTGCTGCCTGTGCTTGCTGTGCTGCCTGTGCTTGCTGCCTGTGCTTGCTGTGCTGCCTGTGCCTGCTGTGCTGCCTGTGCTTGCTGCCTGTGCTTGCAGTGCTGCCTGTTAGCGATGCATTTGATTTGGCCCATAACACGCTGTAATTCGACAGTGGCACACGACAGTGCGTTGCTGTGTCACCTGTTTTTGGAGGCGCCGAGAGTCGCGGATCATATGTTTACCTCGGCGGCCGGTGCATTGACCTGCGTCTCAGTAAGAGTAAGCATTGTAAACAAATGCGAGAGTGAATCTCGCCGAAGAGCGGAGCAGGCTTTGCCTGTTGGAAAGAGGACGGAGCTTGACCCCTCTGCACTTCCCCCAGAACCGCTAAAACGAACTCATCTCGTCGATCTATTTTGCGGGTTTCTAACATGCCTGTGCTTGCTGCCTGTGCTTGCTGTGCTGCCTGTGCTTGCTGCCTGTGCTTGCTGCCTGTGCTTGCTGTCTGTGCTTACTGTGCTGCCTGTGCTTGCTGCCTGTGCTTGCCGTGCTGCCGGTGCTTGCCGCCTGTGCTTGCTGTGCTGCCTGTGCTTGCTGTGCTGCCTGTGTTTGCTGTGCTGCCTGTGCTTGCTGCCTGTGCTTGCTGTGCTGCCTGTGCTTGCTGCCTGTGCTTGCTGTGCTGCCTGTGCTTGCTGCCTGTGCTTGCTGTGCTGCCTGTGCTTGCTGCCTGTGCTTGCTGTGCTGCCTGTGCTTGGTGTGCTGCCTGTGCTTGCTGCCTGTGCTTGCTGTGCTGCCTGTGCTTGCTGCCTGTGCTTACTGCCTGTGCTTGCTGCCTGTGCTTGCTGTGCTGCCTATGCTTGCTGTGCTTGCTGTGCTGCCTGTGCTTGCTCCCTGTGCTTGCTGTGCTGCCTGTGCTTGCTGCCTGTGCTTGCTGTGCTGCCTGCGCTTGCTGCCTGTGCTTGCTGTGCTGCCTGTTAGAGATGCATTTGATTTCGGCCATAACACGCGGTAATTCGACAGTGGCACACGACAGTGCGTTGCTGTGTCACCTGTTTTTGGAGGCGCCGAGAGTCGCGGATCATATGTTTACCTCGGCGGCCGGTGCATTGACCTGCGTCTCAGTAAGAGTAAGCATTGTAAACAAATGCGAGAGTGAATCTCGCCGAAGATCGGAGCAGGCTTTGCCTGTTGGAAAGAGGACGGGGCTTGACCCCTCTGCACTTCCCCCAGAATCGCTAAAACGGACTCATCTCGTCGAGCTATTTTGCGGGTTTCTAACATGCCTGTGCTTGCTGCCTGTACTTGCTGTGCTGCCTGTGCTGTGCTGCCTGTGCTTGCTGCCTGTGCTTGCTGCCTGTGCTTGCTGTGCTGCCTGTACTTGCTGCCTGTGCTTGCTGTGCTGCCTGTGCTTGCTGCCTGTGCTTGCTGTGCTGCCTGTGCTTGCTGCCTGTGCTTGCTGCCTGTGCTTGCTGTGCTGCCTGTGCTTGCTGCCTGTGCTGCCTGTGCTTGCTGTGCTGCCTGTGCTTGCTGCCTGTGCTTGCTGTGCTGCCTGTGCTTGCTGCCTGTGCTTACTGTGCTGCCTGTGATTGCTGCTTGTGCTTGCTGTGCTGCCTGTGCTTGCTGCCTGTGCTTGCTGTGCTGCCTGTGCTTGGTGTCCTGCCTGTGCTTGCTGTGCTGCCTGTGCTTGCTGCCTGTGCTTGCTGTGCTGCCTGTGCTTGCTGCCTGTGCTTGCTGTGCTGCCTGAGCTGCCTGTGCTGCCTGTGCTTGCTGTGCTGCCTGTGCTTGCTACCTGTGCTTACTGTGCTGCCTGTGCTTGCTGCCTGTGCTTGCTGTGCTGCCTGTGCTTGCTGCCTGTGCTTGCTGTGCTGCCTGTGCTTGGTGTGCTGCCTGTGCTTGCTGCCTGTGCTTGCTGCCTGTGCTTGCTGTGCTGCCTGTGCTTGCTGCCTGTGCTTGCTGCCTGTGCTTGCTGCCTGTGCTTGCTGTGCTGCCTATGCTTGCTGTGCTTGCTGTGCTGCCTGTGCTTGCTGTGCTGCCTGTGCTTGCTCCCTGTGCTTGCTGTGCTGCCTGTGCTTGCTGCCTGTGCTTGCTGTGCTGCCTGCGCTTGCTGCCTGTGCTTGCTGTGCTGCCTGTTAGAGATGCATTTGATTTCGGCCATAACACGCGGTAATTCGACAGTGGCACACGACAGTGCGTTGCTGTGTCACCTGTTTTTGGAGGCGCCGAGAGTCGCGGATCATATGTTTACCTCGGCGGCCGGTGCATTGACCTGCGTCTCAGTAAGAGTAAGCATTGTAAACAAATGCGAGAGTGAATCTCGCCGAAGATCGGAGCAGGCTTTGCCTGTTGGAAAGAGGACGGGGCTTGACCCCTCTGCACTTCCCCCAGAATCGCTAAAACGGACTCATCTCGTCGAGCTATTTTGCGGGTTTCTAACATGCCTGTGCTTGCTGCCTGTACTTGCTGTGCTGCCTGTGCTGTGCTGCCTGTGCTTGCTGCCTGTGCTTGCTGCCTGTGCTTGCTGTGCTGCCTGTGCTTGCTGTGCTGCCTGTACTTGCTGCCTGTGCTTGCTGTGCTGCCTGTGCTTGCTGCCTGTGCTTGCTGTGCTGCCTGTGCTTGCTGCCTGTGCTTGCTGCCTGTGCTTGCTGTGCTGCCTGTGCTTGCTGCCTGTGCTGCCTGTGCTTGCTGTGCTGCCTGTGCTTGCTGCCTGTGCTTGCTGTGCTGCCTGTGCTTGCTGCCTGTGCTTACTGTGCTGCCTGTGATTGCTGCCTGTGCTTGCTGTGCTGCCTGTGCTTGCTGCCTGTGCTTGCTGTGCTGCCTGTGCTTGGTGTCCTGCATGTGCTTGCTGTGCTGCCTGTACTTGCTGCCTGTGCTTGCTGTGCTGCCTGTGCTTGCTGCCTGTGCTTGCTGTGCTGCCTGAGCTGCCTGTGCTTGCTGTGCTGCCTGTGCTTGCTGTGCTGCCTGTGCTTGCTACCTGTGCTTACTGTGCTGCCTGTGCTTGCTGTGCTGCCTGTGCTTGCTACCTGTGCTTACTGTGCTGCCTGTGCTTGCTGCCTGTGCTTGCTGTGCTGCCTGTGCTTGCTGCCTGTGCTTGCTGTGCTGCCTGTGCTTGGTGTGCTGCCTGTGCTTGCTGCCTGTGCTTGCTGCCTGTGCTTGCTGTGCTGCCTGTGCTTGCTGCCTGTGCTTGCTGCCTGTGCTTGCTGCCTGTGCTTGCTGTGCTGCCTATGCTTGCTGTGCTTGCTGTGCTGCCTGTGCTTGCTGTGCTGCCTGTGCTTGCTCCCTGTGCTTGCTGTGCTGCCTGTGCTTGCTGCCTGTGCTTGCTGTGCTGCCTGCGCTTGCTGCCTGTGCTTGCTGTGCTGCCTGTTAGAGATGCATTTGATTTCGGCCATAACACGCGGTAATTCGACAGTGGCACACGACAGTGCGTTGCTGTGTCACCTGTTTTTGGAGGCGCCGAGAGTCGCGGATCATATGTTTACCTCGGCGGCCGGTGCATTGACCTGCGTCTCAGTAAGAGTAAGCATTGTAAACAAATGCGAGAGTGAATCTCGCCGAAGATCGGAGCAGGCTTTGCCTGTTGGAAAGAGGACGGGGCTTGACCCCTCTGCACTTCCCCCAGAATCGCTAAAACGGACTCATCTCGTCGAGCTATTTTGCGGGTTTCTAACATGCCTGTGCTTGCTGCCTGTACTTGCTGTGCTGCCTGTGCTGTGCTGCCTGTGCTTGCTGCCTGTGCTTGCTGCCTGTGCTTGCTGTGCTGCCTGTGCTTGCTGTGCTGCCTGTACTTGCTGCCTGTGCTTGCTGTGCTGCCTGTGCTTGCTGCCTGTGCTTGCTGTGCTGCCTGTGCTTGCTGCCTGTGCTTGCTGCCTGTGCTTGCTGTGCTGCCTGTGCTTGCTGCCTGTGCTGCCTGTGCTTGCTGTGCTGCCTGTGCTTGCTGCCTGTGCTTGCTGTGCTGCCTGTGCTTGCTGCCTGTGCTTACTGTGCTGCCTGTGATTGCTGCCTGTGCTTGCTGTGCTGCCTGTGCTTGCTGCCTGTGCTTGCTGTGCTGCCTGTGCTTGGTGTCCTGCATGTGCTTGCTGTGCTGCCTGTGCTTGCTGCCTGTGCTTGCTGTGCTGCCTGTGCTTGCTGCCTGTGCTTGCTGTGCTGCCTGAGCTGCCTGTGCTTGCTGTGCTGCCTGTGCTTGCTGTGCTGCCTGTGCTTGCTACCTGTGCTTACTGTGCTGCCTGTGCTTGCTGCCTGTGCTTGCTGTGCTGCCTGTGCTTGCTGCCTGTGCTTGTTGTGCTGCCTGTGCTTGCTGTGCTGCCTGTGCTTGCTGCCCGTACTTGCTGTGCTGCCTGTTAGCGATGCATTTGATTTGGCCCATAACACGCGGTAATTCGACAGTGGCACACGACAGTGCGTTGCTGTGTCACCTGTTTTTGGAGGCGCCGAGAGTCGCGGATCATATGTTTACCTCGGCGGCCGGTGCATTGACCTGCGTCTCAGTAAGAGTAAGCATTGTAAACAAATGCGAGAGTGAATCTCGCCGAAGATCGGAGCAGGCTTTGCCTGTTGGAAAGAGGACGGGGCTTGACCCCTCTGCACTTCCCCCAGAATCGCTAAAACGGACTCATCTCGTCGAGCTATTTTGCGGGTTTCTAACATGCCTGTGCTTGCTGCCTGTACTTGCTGTGCTGCCTGTGCTGTGCTGCCTGTGCTTGCTGCCTGTGCTTGCTGCCTGTGCTTGCTGTGCTGCCTGTACTTGCTGCCTGTGCTTGCTGTGCTGCCTGTGCTTGCTGCCTGTGCTTGCTGTGCTGCCTGTGCTTGCTGCCTGTGCTTGCTGCCTGTGCTTGCTGCCTGTGCTGCCTGTGCTTGCTGTGCTGCCTGTGCTTGCTGCCTGTGCTTGCTGTGCTGCCTGTGCTTGCTGCCTGTGCTTACTGTGCTGCCTGTGATTGCTGCCTGTGCTTGCTGTGCTGCCTGTGCTTGCTGCCTGTGCTTGCTGTGCTGCCTGTGCTTGGTGTCCTGCCTGTGCTTGCTGTGCTGCCTGTGCTTGCTGCCTGTGCTTGGTGTCCTGCCTGTGCTTGCTGCCTGTGCTTGCTGTGCTGCCTGAGCTGCCTGTGCTTGCTGTGCTGCCTGTGCTTGCTGTGCTGCCTGTGCTTGCTGTGCTGCCTGTGCTTGCTGCCTGTGCTTGCTGTGCTGGCTGTGCTTTCTGTGCTGCCTGTGCTTGCTGCCTGTGCTTGCTGTGCTACCTGTTAGCGATGCATTTGATTTGGCCCATAACACGCTGTAATTCGACAGTGGCACACGACAGTGCGTTGCTGTGTCACCTGTTTTTGGAGGCGCGGAGAGTCGCGGATCATATGTTTACCTCGGCGGCCGGTGCATTGACCTGCGTCTCAGTAAGAGTAAGCATTGTAAACAAATGCGAGAGTGAATCTCGCCGAAGATCGGAGCAGGCTTTGCCTGTTGGAAAGAGGACGGGGCTTGACCCCTCTGCACTTCCCCCAGAATCGCTAAAACGGACTCATCTCGTCGAGCTATTTTGCGGGTTTCTAACATGCCTGTGCTTGCTGCCTGTACTTACTGTGCTGCCTGTGCTGTGCTGCCTGTGCTTGCTGCCTGTGCTTGCTGCCTGTGCTTGCTGTGCTGCCTGTACTTGCTGCCTGTGCTTGCTGTGCTGCCTGTGCTTGCTGCCTGTGCTTGCTGTGCTGCCTGTGCTTGCTGCCTGTGCTTGCTGCCTGTGCTTGCTGTGCTGCCTGTGCTTGCTGCCTGTGCTGCCTGTGCTTGCTGTGCTGCCTGTGCTTGCTGCCTGTGCTTGCTGTGCTGCCTGTGCTTGCTGCCTGTGCTTACTGTGCTGCCTGTGATTGCTGCCTGTGCTTGCTGTGCTGCCTGTGCTTGCTGCCTGTGCTTGCTGTGCTGCCTGTGCTTGGTGTCCTGCCTGTGCTTGCTGTGCTGCCTGTGCTTGCTGCCTGTGCTTGCTGTGCTGCCTGTGCTTGCTGCCTGTGCTTGCTGTGCTGCCTGAGCTGCCTGTGCTTGCTGTGCTGCCTGTGCTTGCTGTGCTGCCTGTGCTTGCTACCTGTGCTTACTGTGCTGCCTGTGCTTGCTGCCTGTGCTTGCTGTGCTGCCTGTGCTTGCTGCCTGTGCTTGTTGTGCTGCCTGTGCTTGCTGTGCTGCCTGTGCTTGCTGTGCTGCCTGTGCTTGCTGCCTGTGCTTGCTGTGCTGCCTGTGCTTGCTGTGCTGCCTGTGCTTGCTGCCTGTGCTTGCTGTGCTGCCTGTTAGCGATGCATTTGATTTGGCCCATAACACGCTGTAATTCGACAGTGGCACACGACAGTGCGTTGCTGTGTCACCTGTTTTTGGAGGCGCGGAGGGTCGCGGATCATATGTTTACCTCGGCGGCCGGTGCATTGACCTGCGTCTCAGTAAGAGTAAGCATTGTAAACAAATCCGAGAGTGAATCTCGCCGAAGAGCGGAGCAGGCTTTGCCTGTTGGAAAGAGGACGGAGCTTGACCCCTCTGCACTTCCCCCAGAACCGCTAAAACGAACTCATCTCGTCGAGCTATTTTGCGTGTTTCTAACATGCCTGTGCTTGCTGCCTGTGCTTGCTGCCTGTGCTTGCTGTGCTGCCTGTGCTTGCTGCCTGTGCATGCTGCCTGTGCTTGCTGTGCTGCCTGTGCTTGCTGTGCTGCCTGTGCTTGCTGCCTGTGCTTGCTGTGCTGCCTGTGCTTGGTGTCTGTGCTTGCTGCCTGTGCTGCCTGTGCTTGCTGCCTGTGCTTGCTGTGCTGCCTGAGCTGCCTGTGCTTGCTGCCTGTGCTTGCTGTGCTGCCTGTGCTTGCTGCCTGTGCTTGCTGTGTTGCCTGTGCTTGCTGCCTGTGCTGCCTGTGCTTGCTGCCTGTGCTTGCTGTGCTGCCTGTGCTTGCTGTGCTGCCTGTGCTTGCTGCCTGTGCTTGCTGTGCTGCCTGTGCTTGCTGCCTGTGCTTGCTGTGCTGCCTGTGCTTGCTGCCTGTGCTTGCTGTGCTGCCTGTGCTTGCTGCCTGTGCTTGCTGTGCTGCCTGTGCTTGCTGCCTGTGCTTGCTGTGCTGCCTGTGCTTGCTGCCTGTGCCAGCTGTGCTGCCTGTGCTTGCTGCCTGTGCTTGCTGTGCTGCCTGTGCTTGCTGTGCTGCCTGTACTTGCTGCCTGTGCTTGCTGTGCTGCCTGTGCTTGCTGCCTGTGCTTGCTGTGCTGCCTGTGCTTGCTGTGCTGCCTGTGCTTGCTGCCTGTGCTTGCAGTGCTGCCTGTTAGCGATGCATTTGATTTGGCCCATAACACGCTGTAATTCGACAGTGGCACACGACAGTGCGTTGCTGTGTCACCTGTTTTTGGAGGCGCCGAGAGTCGCGGATCATATGTTTACCTCGGCGGCCGGTGCATTGACCTGCGTCTCAGTAAGAGTAAGCATTGTAAACAAATGCGAGAGTGAATCTCGCCGAAGAGCGGAGCAGGCTTTGCCTGTTGGAAAGAGGACGGAGCTTGACCCCTCTGCACTTCCCCCAGAACCGCTAAAACGAACTCATCTCGTCGATCTATTTTGCGGGTTTCTAACATGCCTGTGCTTGCTGCCTGTGCTTGCTGTGCTGCCTGTGCTTGCTGCCTGTGCTTGCTGCCTGTGCTTGCTGTCTGTGCTTACTGTGCTGCCTGTGCTTGCTGCCTGTGCTTGCCGTGCTGCCGGTGCTTGCTGCCTGTGCTTGCTGTGCTGCCTGTGCTTGCTGTGCTGCCTGTGTTTGCTGTGCTGCCTGTGCTTGCTGCCTGTGCTTGCTGTGCTGCCTGTGCTTGCTGCCTGTGCTTGCTGCCTGTGCTTGCTGTGCTGCCTGTGCTTGCTGCCTGTGCTTGCTGTGCTGCCTGTGCTTGCTGCCTGTGCTTGCTGTGCTGCCTGTGCTTGGTGTGCTGCCTGTGCTTGCTGCCTGTGCTTGCTGTGCTGCCTGTGCTTGCTGCCTGTGCTTGCTGCCTGTGCTTGCTGCCTGTGCTTGCTGTGCTGCCTATGCTTGCTGTGCTTGCTGTGCTGCCTGTGCTTGCTGTGCTGCCTGTGCTTGCTCCCTGTGCTTGCTGTGCTGCCTGTGCTTGCTGCCTGTGCTTGCTGTGCTGCCTGCGCTTGCTGCCTGTGCTTGCTGTGCTGCCTGTTAGAGATGCATTTGATTTCGGCCATAACACGCGGTAATTCGACAGTGGCACACGACAGTGCGTTGCTGTGTCACCTGTTTTTGGAGGCGCCGAGAGTCGCGGATCATATGTTTACCTCGGCGGCCGGTGCATTGACCTGCGTCTCAGTAAGAGTAAGCATTGTAAACAAATGCGAGAGTGAATCTCGCCGAAGATCGGAGCAGGCTTTGCCTGTTGGAAAGAGGACGGGGCTTGACCCCTCTGCACTTCCCCCAGAATCGCTAAAACGGACTCATCTCGTCGAGCTATTTTGCGGGTTTCTAACATGCCTGTGCTTGCTGCCTGTACTTACTGTGCTGCCTGTGCTGTGCTGCCTGTGCTTGCTGCCTGTGCTTGCTGCCTGTGCTTGCTGTGCTGCCTGTACTTGCTGCCTGTGCTTGCTGTGCTGCCTGTGCTTGCTGCCTGTGCTTGCTGTGCTGCCTGTGCTTGCTGCCTGTGCTTGCTGCCTGTGCTTGCTGTGCTGCCTGTGCTTGCTGCCTGTGCTGCCTGTGCTTGCTGTGCTGCCTGTGCTTGCTGCCTGTGCTTGCTGTGCTGCCTGTGCTTGCTGCCTGTGCTTACTGTGCTGCCTGTGATTGCTGCCTGTGCTTGCTGTGCTGCCTGTGCTTGCTGCCTGTGCTTGCTGTGCTGCCTGTGCTTGGTGTCCTGCCTGTGCTTGCTGTGCTGCCTGTGCTTGCTGCCTGTGCTTGCTGTGCTGCCTGTGCTTGCTGCCTGTGCTTGCTGTGCTGCCTGAGCTGCCTGTGCTTGCTGTGCTGCCTGTGCTTGCTGTGCTGCCTGTGCTTGCTACCTGTGCTTACTGTGCTGCCTGTGCTTGCTGCCTGTGCTTGCTGTGCTGCCTGTGCTTGCTGCCTGTGCTTGTTGTGCTGCCTGTGCTTGCTGTGCTGCCTGTGCTTGCTGTGCTGCCTGTGCTTGCTGCCTGTGCTTGCTGTGCTGCCTGTGCTTGCTGTGCTGCCTGTGCTTGCTGCCTGTGCTTGCTGTGCTGCCTGTTAGCGATGCATTTGATTTGGCCCATAACACGCTGTAATTCGACAGTGGCACACGACAGTGCGTTGCTGTGTCACCTGTTTTTGGAGGCGCGGAGGGTCGCGGATCATATGTTTACCTCGGCGGCCGGTGCATTGACCTGCGTCTCAGTAAGAGTAAGCATTGTAAACAAATCCGAGAGTGAATCTCGCCGAAGAGCGGAGCAGGCTTTGCCTGTTGGAAAGAGGACGGAGCTTGACCCCTCTGCACTTCCCCCAGAACCGCTAAAACGGACTCATCTCGTCGAGCTATTTTGCGGGTTTCTAACATGCCTGTGCTTGCTGCCTGTGCTTGCTGCCTGTGCTTGCTGTGCTGCCTGTGCTTGCTGCCTGTGCATGCTGCCTGTGCTTGCTGTGCTGCCTGTGCTTGCTGTGCTGCCTGTGCTTGCTGCCTGTGCTTGCTGTGCTGCCTGTGCTTGGTGTCTGTGCTTGCTGCCTGTGCTGCCTGTGCTTGCTGCCTGTGCTTGCTGTGCTGCCTGAGCTGCCTGTGCTTGCTGCCTGTGCTTGCTGTGCTGCCTGTGCTTGCTGCCTGTGCTTGCTGTGTTGCCTGTGCTTGCTGCCTGTGCTGCCTGTGCTTGCTGCCTGTGCTTGCTGTGCTGCCTGTGCTTGCTGTGCTGCCTGTGCTTGCTGCCTGTGCTTGCTGTGCTGCCTGTGCTTGCTGCCTGTGCTTGCTGTGCTGCCTGTGCTTGCTGTGCTGTCTGAGCTGCCTGTGCTTGCTGTGCTGCCTGTGCTTGCTGCCTGTGCTTGCTGTGCTGCCTGTGCTTGCTGCCTGTGCTTGCTGTGCTGCCTGTGCTTGCTGCCTGTGCTTGCTGTGCTGCCTGTTAGAGATGCATTTGATTTCGCCCATAACACGCAGTAATTCGACAGTGGCACACGACAGTGCGTTGCTGTGTCACCTGTTTTTGGAGGCGCCGAGAGTCGCGGATCATATGTTTACATCGGCGGCCGGTGCATTGACCTGCGTCTCAGTAAGAGTAAGCATTGTAAACAAATGCGAGAGTGAATCTCGCCGAAGATCGGAGCAGGCTTTGCCTGTTGGAAAGAGGACGGGGCTTGACCCCTCTGCACTTCCCCCAGAATCGCTAAAACGGACTCATCTCGTCGAGCTATTTTGCGGGTTTCTAACATGCCTGTGCTTGCTGCCTGTACTTGCTGTGCTGCCTGTGCTGTGCTGCCTGTGCTTGCTGCCTGTGCTTGCTGTGCTGCCTGTGCTTGCTGTGCTGCCTGTACTTGCTGCCTGTGCTTGCTGTGCTGCCTGTGCTTGCTGCCTGTGCTTGCTGTGCTGCCTGTGCTTGCTGCCTGTGCTTGCTGCCTGTGCTTGCTGTGCTGCCTGTGCTTGCTGCCTGTGCTGCCTGTGCTTGCTGTGCTGCCTGTGCTTGCTGCCTGTGCTTGCTGTGCTGCCTGTGCTTGCTGCCTGTGCTGCCTGTGCTTGCTGTGCTGCCTGTGCTTGCTGCCTGTGCTTGCTGTGCTGCCTGTGCTTGCTGCCTGTGCTTGCTGCCTGTGCTTGCTGTGCTGCCTGTGCTTGCTCCCTGTGCTGCCTGTGCTTGCTGTGCTGCCTGTGCTTGCTGCCTGTGCTTGCTGTGCTGCCTGTGCTTGCTGTGCTGCCCGTGCTTGCTGCCTGTGCTTGCTGTGCTGCCCGTGCTTGCTGCCTGTGCTTGCTGTGCTGCCTGTGCTTGCTGCCTGTGCTTGCTGTGCTGCCTGTGTTTGCTGTGCTGCCCGTGCTTGCTGCCTGTGCTTGCTGTGCTGCCCGTGCTTGCTGCCTGTGCTTGCTGTGCTGCCTGTGCTTGCTGCCTGTGCTTGCTGTGCTGCCTGTGCTTGCTGCCTGTGCTTGCTGTGCTGCCTGTGCTTGCTGCCTGTGCTTGCTGTGCTGCCTGTGCTTGCTGCCTGTGCTTGCTGTGCTGCCTGTGCTTGCTGCCTGTGCCAGCTGTGCTGCCTGTGCTTGCTGCCTGTGCTTGCTGTGCTGCCTGTGCTTGCTGTGCTGCCTGTACTTGCTGCCTGTGCTTGCTGTGCTGCCTGTGCTTGCTGCCTGTGCTTGCTGTGCTGCCTGTGCTTGCTGTGCTGCCTGTGCTTGCTGCCTGTGCTTGCAGTGCTGCCTGTTAGCGATGCATTTGATTTGGCCCATAACACGCTGTAATTCGACAGTGGCACACGACAGTGCGTTGCTGTGTCACCTGTTTTTGGAGGCGCGGAGGGTCGCGGATCATATGTTTACCTCGGCGGCCGGTGCATTGACCTGCGTCTCAGTAAGAGTAAGCATTGTAAACAAATCCGAGAGTGAATCTCGCCGAAGAGCGGAGCAGGCTTTGCCTGTTGGAAAGAGGACGGAGCTTGACCCCTCTGCACTTCCCCCAGAACCGCTAAAACGAACTCATCTCGTCGAGCTATTTTGCGTGTTTCTAACATGCCTGTGCTTGCTGCCTGTGCTTGCTGCCTGTGCTTGCTGTGCTGCCTGTGCTTGCTGCCTGTGCATGCTGCCTGTGCTTGCTGTGCTGCCTGTGCTTGCTGTGCTGCCTGTGCTTGCTGCCTGTGCTTGCTGTGCTGCCTGTGCTTGGTGTCTGTGCTTGCTGCCTGTGCTGCCTGTGCTTGCTGCCTGTGCTTGCTGTGCTGCCTGAGCTGCCTGTGCTTGCTGCCTGTGCTTGCTGTGCTGCCTGTGCTTGCTGCCTGTGCTTGCTGTGTTGCCTGTGCTTGCTGCCTGTGCTGCCTGTGCTTGCTGCCTGTGCTTGCTGTGCTGCCTGTGCTTGCTGTGCTGCCTGTGCTTGCTGCCTGTGCTTGCTGTGCTGCCTGTGCTTGCTGCCTGTGCTTGCTGTGCTGCCTGTGCTTGCTGCCTGTGCTTGCTGTGCTGCCTGTGCTTGCTGCCTGTGCTTGCTGTGCTGCCTGTGCTTGCTGCCTGTGCTTGCTGTGCTGCCTGTGCTTGCTGCCTGTGCCAGCTGTGCTGCCTGTGCTTGCTGCCTGTGCTTGCTGTGCTGCCTGTGCTTGCTGTGCTGCCTGTACTTGCTGCCTGTGCTTGCTGTGCTGCCTGTGCTTGCTGCCTGTGCTTGCTGTGCTGCCTGTGCTTGCTGTGCTGCCTGTGCTTGCTGCCTGTGCTTGCAGTGCTGCCTGTTAGCGATGCATTTGATTTGGCCCATAACACGCTGTAATTCGACAGTGGCACACGACAGTGCGTTGCTGTGTCACCTGTTTTTGGAGGCGCCGAGAGTCGCGGATCATATGTTTACCTCGGCGGCCGGTGCATTGACCTGCGTCTCAGTAAGAGTAAGCATTGTAAACAAATGCGAGAGTGAATCTCGCCGAAGAGCGGAGCAGGCTTTGCCTGTTGGAAAGAGGACGGAGCTTGACCCCTCTGCACTTCCCCCAGAACCGCTAAAACGAACTCATCTCGTCGATCTATTTTGCGGGTTTCTAACATGCCTGTGCTTGCTGCCTGTGCTTGCTGTGCTGCCTGTGCTTGCTGCCTGTGCTTGCTGCCTGTGCTTGCTGTCTGTGCTTACTGTGCTGCCTGTGCTTGCTGCCTGTGCTTGCCGTGCTGCCGGTGCTTGCTGCCTGTGCTTGCTGTGCTGCCTGTGCTTGCTGTGCTGCCTGTGTTTGCTGTGCTGCCTGTGCTTGCTGCCTGTGCTTGCTGTGCTGCCTGTGCTTGCTGCCTGTGCTTGCTGTGCTGCCTGTGCTTGCTGCCTGTGCTTGCTGTGCTGCCTGTGCTTGCTGCCTGTGCTTGCTGTGCTGCCTGTGCTTGGTGTGCTGCCTGTGCTTGCTGCCTGTGCTTGCTGTGCTGCCTGTGCTTGCTGCCTGTGCTTGCTGCCTGTGCTTGCTGCCTGTGCTTGCTGTGCTGCCTATGCTTGCTGTGCTTGCTGTGCTGCCTGTGCTTGCTGTGCTGCCTGTGCTTGCTCCCTGTGCTTGCTGTGCTGCCTGTGCTTGCTGCCTGTGCTTGCTGTGCTGCCTGCGCTTGCTGCCTGTGCTTGCTGTGCTGCCTGTTAGAGATGCATTTGATTTCGGCCATAACACGCGGTAATTCGACAGTGGCACACGACAGTGCGTTGCTGTGTCACCTGTTTTTGGAGGCGCCGAGAGTCGCGGATCATATGTTTACCTCGGCGGCCGGTGCATTGACCTGCGTCTCAGTAAGAGTAAGCATTGTAAACAAATGCGAGAGTGAATCTCGCCGAAGATCGGAGCAGGCTTTGCCTGTTGGAAAGAGGACGGGGCTTGACCCCTCTGCACTTCCCCCAGAATCGCTAAAACGGACTCATCTCGTCGAGCTATTTTGCGGGTTTCTAACATGCCTGTGCTTGCTGCCTGTACTTACTGTGCTGCCTGTGCTGTGCTGCCTGTGCTTGCTGCCTGTGCTTGCTGCCTGTGCTTGCTGTGCTGCCTGTACTTGCTGCCTGTGCTTGCTGTGCTGCCTGTGCTTGCTGCCTGTGCTTGCTGTGCTGCCTGTGCTTGCTGCCTGTGCTTGCTGCCTGTGCTTGCTGTGCTGCCTGTGCTTGCTGCCTGTGCTGCCTGTGCTTGCTGTGCTGCCTGTGCTTGCTGCCTGTGCTTGCTGTGCTGCCTGTGCTTGCTGCCTGTGCTTACTGTGCTGCCTGTGATTGCTGCCTGTGCTTGCTGTGCTGCCTGTGCTTGCTGCCTGTGCTTGCTGTGCTGCCTGTGCTTGGTGTCCTGCCTGTGCTTGCTGTGCTGCCTGTGCTTGCTGCCTGTGCTTGCTGTGCTGCCTGTGCTTGCTGCCTGTGCTTGCTGTGCTGCCTGAGCTGCCTGTGCTTGCTGTGCTGCCTGTGCTTGCTGTGCTGCCTGTGCTTGCTACCTGTGCTTACTGTGCTGCCTGTGCTTGCTGCCTGTGCTTGCTGTGCTGCCTGTGCTTGCTGCCTGTGCTTGTTGTGCTGCCTGTGCTTGCTGTGCTGCCTGTGCTTGCTGTGCTGCCTGTGCTTGCTGCCTGTGCTTGCTGTGCTGCCTGTGCTTGCTGTGCTGCCTGTGCTTGCTGCCTGTGCTTGCTGTGCTGCCTGTTAGCGATGCATTTGATTTGGCCCATAACACGCTGTAATTCGACAGTGGCACACGACAGTGCGTTGCTGTGTCACCTGTTTTTGGAGGCGCGGAGGGTCGCGGATCATATGTTTACCTCGGCGGCCGGTGCATTGACCTGCGTCTCAGTAAGAGTAAGCATTGTAAACAAATCCGAGAGTGAATCTCGCCGAAGAGCGGAGCAGGCTTTGCCTGTTGGAAAGAGGACGGAGCTTGACCCCTCTGCACTTCCCCCAGAACCGCTAAAACGGACTCATCTCGTCGAGCTATTTTGCGGGTTTCTAACATGCCTGTGCTTGCTGCCTGTGCTTGCTGCCTGTGCTTGCTGTGCTGCCTGTGCTTGCTGCCTGTGCATGCTGCCTGTGCTTGCTGTGCTGCCTGTGCTTGCTGTGCTGCCTGTGCTTGCTGCCTGTGCTTGCTGTGCTGCCTGTGCTTGGTGTCTGTGCTTGCTGCCTGTGCTGCCTGTGCTTGCTGCCTGTGCTTGCTGTGCTGCCTGAGCTGCCTGTGCTTGCTGCCTGTGCTTGCTGTGCTGCCTGTGCTTGCTGCCTGTGCTTGCTGTGTTGCCTGTGCTTGCTGCCTGTGCTGCCTGTGCTTGCTGCCTGTGCTTGCTGTGCTGCCTGTGCTTGCTGTGCTGCCTGTGCTTGCTGCCTGTGCTTGCTGTGCTGCCTGTGCTTGCTGCCTGTGCTTGCTGTGCTGCCTGTGCTTGCTGTGCTGTCTGAGCTGCCTGTGCTTGCTGTGCTGCCTGTGCTTGCTGCCTGTGCTTGCTGTGCTGCCTGTGCTTGCTGCCTGTGCTTGCTGTGCTGCCTGTGCTTGCTGCCTGTGCTTGCTGTGCTGCCTGTTAGAGATGCATTTGATTTCGCCCATAACACGCAGTAATTCGACAGTGGCACACGACAGTGCGTTGCTGTGTCACCTGTTTTTGGAGGCGCCGAGAGTCGCGGATCATATGTTTACATCGGCGGCCGGTGCATTGACCTGCGTCTCAGTAAGAGTAAGCATTGTAAACAAATGCGAGAGTGAATCTCGCCGAAGATCGGAGCAGGCTTTGCCTGTTGGAAAGAGGACGGGGCTTGACCCCTCTGCACTTCCCCCAGAATCGCTAAAACGGACTCATCTCGTCGAGCTATTTTGCGGGTTTCTAACATGCCTGTGCTTGCTGCCTGTACTTGCTGTGCTGCCTGTGCTGTGCTGCCTGTGCTTGCTGCCTGTGCTTGCTGTGCTGCCTGTGCTTGCTGTGCTGCCTGTACTTGCTGCCTGTGCTTGCTGTGCTGCCTGTGCTTGCTGCCTGTGCTTGCTGTGCTGCCTGTGCTTGCTGCCTGTGCTTGCTGCCTGTGCTTGCTGTGCTGCCTGTGCTTGCTGCCTGTGCTGCCTGTGCTTGCTGTGCTGCCTGTGCTTGCTGCCTGTGCTTGCTGTGCTGCCTGTGCTTGCTGCCTGTGCTGCCTGTGCTTGCTGTGCTGCCTGTGCTTGCTGCCTGTGCTTGCTGTGCTGCCTGTGCTTGCTGCCTGTGCTTGCTGCCTGTGCTTGCTGTGCTGCCTGTGCTTGCTCCCTGTGCTGCCTGTGCTTGCTGTGCTGCCTGTGCTTGCTGCCTGTGCTTGCTGTGCTGCCTGTGCTTGCTGTGCTGCCCGTGCTTGCTGCCTGTGCTTGCTGTGCTGCCCGTGCTTGCTGCCTGTGCTTGCTGTGCTGCCTGTGCTTGCTGCCTGTGCTTGCTGTGCTGCCTGTGTTTGCTGTGCTGCCCGTGCTTGCTGCCTGTGCTTGCTGTGCTGCCCGTGCTTGCTGCCTGTGCTTGCTGTGCTGCCTGTGCTTGCTGCCTGTGCTTGCTGTGCTGCCTGTGCTTGCTGCCTGTGCTTGCTGTGCTGCCTGTGCTTGCTGCCTGTGCTTGCTGTGCTGCCTGTGCTTGCTGCCTGTGCTTGCTGTGCTGCCTGTGCTTGCTGCCTGTGCCAGCTGTGCTGCCTGTGCTTGCTGCCTGTGCTTGCTGTGCTGCCTGTGCTTGCTGTGCTGCCTGTACTTGCTGCCTGTGCTTGCTGTGCTGCCTGTGCTTGCTGCCTGTGCTTGCTGTGCTGCCTGTGCTTGCTGTGCTGCCTGTGCTTGCTGCCTGTGCTTGCAGTGCTGCCTGTTAGCGATGCATTTGATTTGGCCCATAACACGCTGTAATTCGACAGTGGCACACGACAGTGCGTTGCTGTGTCACCTGTTTTTGGAGGCGCCGAGAGTCGCGGATCATATGTTTACCTCGGCGGCCGGTGCATTGACCTGCGTCTCAGTAAGAGTAAGCATTGTAAACAAATGCGAGAGTGAATCTCGCCGAAGAGCGGAGCAGGCTTTGCCTGTTGGAAAGAGGACGGAGCTTGACCCCTCTGCACTTCCCCCAGAACCGCTAAAACGAACTCATCTCGTCGATCTATTTTGCGGGTTTCTAACATGCCTGTGCTTGCTGCCTGTGCTTGCTGTGCTGCCTGTGCTTGCTGCCTGTGCTTGCTGCCTGTGCTTGCTGTCTGTGCTTACTGTGCTGCCTGTGCTTGCTGCCTGTGCTTGCCGTGCTGCCGGTGCTTGCTGCCTGTGCTTGCTGTGCTGCCTGTGCTTGCTGTGCTGCCTGTGTTTGCTGTGCTGCCTGTGCTTGCTGCCTGTGCTTGCTGTGCTGCCTGTGCTTGCTGCCTGTGCTTGCTGTGCTGCCTGTGCTTGCTGCCTGTGCTTGCTGTGCTGCCTGTGCTTGCTGCCTGTGCTTGCTGTGCTGCCTGTGCTTGGTGTGCTGCCTGTGCTTGCTGCCTGTGCTTGCTGTGCTGCCTGTGCTTGCTGCCTGTGCTTGCTGCCTGTGCTTGCTGCCTGTGCTTGCTGTGCTGCCTATGCTTGCTGTGCTTGCTGTGCTGCCTGTGCTTGCTGTGCTGCCTGTGCTTGCTCCCTGTGCTTGCTGTGCTGCCTGTGCTTGCTGCCTGTGCTTGCTGTGCTGCCTGCGCTTGCTGCCTGTGCTTGCTGTGCTGCCTGTTAGAGATGCATTTGATTTCGGCCATAACACGCGGTAATTCGACAGTGGCACACGACAGTGCGTTGCTGTGTCACCTGTTTTTGGAGGCGCCGAGAGTCGCGGATCATATGTTTACCTCGGCGGCCGGTGCATTGACCTGCGTCTCAGTAAGAGTAAGCATTGTAAACAAATGCGAGAGTGAATCTCGCCGAAGATCGGAGCAGGCTTTGCCTGTTGGAAAGAGGACGGGGCTTGACCCCTCTGCACTTCCCCCAGAATCGCTAAAACGGACTCATCTCGTCGAGCTATTTTGCGGGTTTCTAACATGCCTGTGCTTGCTGCCTGTACTTGCTGTGCTGCCTGTGCTGTGCTGCCTGTGCTTGCTGCCTGTGCTTGCTGCCTGTGCTTGCTGTGCTGCCTGTACTTGCTGCCTGTGCTTGCTGTGCTGCCTATGCTTGCTGTGCTTGCTGTGCTGCCTGTGCTTGCTGTGCTGCCTGTGCTTGCTCCCTGTGCTTGCTGTGCTGCCTGTGCTTGCTGCCTGTGCTTGCTGTGCTGCCTGCGCTTGCTGCCTGTGCTTGCTGTGCTGCCTGTTAGAGATGCATTTGATTTCGGCCATAACACGCGGTAATTCGACAGTGGCACACGACAGTGCGTTGCTGTGTCACCTGTTTTTGGAGGCGCCGAGAGTCGCGGATCATATGTTTACCTCGGCGGCCGGTGCATTGACCTGCGTCTCAGTAAGAGTAAGCATTGTAAACAAATGCGAGAGTGAATCTCGCCGAAGATCGGAGCAGGCTTTGCCTGTTGGAAAGAGGACGGGGCTTGACCCCTCTGCACTTCCCCCAGAATCGCTAAAACGGACTCATCTCGTCGAGCTATTTTGCGGGTTTCTAACATGCCTGTGCTTGCTGCCTGTACTTGCTGTGCTGCCTGTGCTGTGCTGCCTGTGCTTGCTGCCTGTGCTTGCTGCCTGTGCTTGCTGTGCTGCCTGTGCTTGCTGTGCTGCCTGTACTTGCTGCCTGTGCTTGCTGTGCTGCCTGTGCTTGCTGCCTGTGCTTGCTGTGCTGCCTGTGCTTGCTGCCTGTGCTTGCTGCCTGTGCTTGCTGTGCTGCCTGTGCTTGCTGCCTGTGCTGCCTGTGCTTGCTGTGCTGCCTGTGCTTGCTGCCTGTGCTTGCTGTGCTGCCTGTGCTTGCTGCCTGTGCTTACTGTGCTGCCTGTGATTGCTGCCTGTGCTTGCTGTGCTGCCTGTGCTTGCTGCCTGTGCTTGCTGTGCTGCCTGTGCTTGGTGTCCTGCCTGTGCTTGCTGTGCTGCCTGTGCTTGCTGCCTGTGCTTGCTGTGCTGCCTGTGCTTGCTGCCTGTGCTTGCTGTGCTGCCTGAGCTGCCTGTGCTTGCTGTGCTGCCTGTGCTTGCTGTGCTGCCTGTGCTTGCTACCTGTGCTTACTGTGCTGCCTGTGCTTGCTGCCTGTGCTTGCTGTGCTGCCTGTGCTTGCTGCCTGTGCTTGTTGTGCTGCCTGTGCTTGCTGTGCTGCCTGTGCTTGCTGCCCGTACTTGCTGTGCTGCCTGTTAGCGATGCATTTGATTTGGCCCATAACACGCGGTAATTCGACAGTGGCACACGACAGTGCGTTGCTGTGTCACCTGTTTTTGGAGGCGCCGAGAGTCGCGGATCATATGTTTACCTCGGCGGCCGGTGCATTGACCTGCGTCTCAGTAAGAGTAAGCATTGTAAACAAATGCGAGAGTGAATCTCGCCGAAGATCGGAGCAGGCTTTGCCTGTTGGAAAGAGGACGGGGCTTGACCCCTCTGCACTTCCCCCAGAATCGCTAAAACGGACTCATCTCGTCGAGCTATTTTGCGGGTTTCTAACATGCCTGTGCTTGCTGCCTGTACTTGCTGTGCTGCCTGTGCTGTGCTGCCTGTGCTTGCTGCCTGTGCTTGCTGCCTGTGCTTGCTGTGCTGCCTGTACTTGCTGCCTGTGCTTGCTGTGCTGCCTGTGCTTGCTGCCTGTGCTTGCTGTGCTGCCTGTGCTTGCTGCCTGTGCTTGCTGCCTGTGCTTGCTGCCTGTGCTGCCTGTGCTTGCTGTGCTGCCTGTGCTTGCTGCCTGTGCTTGCTGTGCTGCCTGTGCTTGCTGCCTGTGCTTACTGTGCTGCCTGTGATTGCTGCCTGTGCTTGCTGTGCTGCCTGTGCTTGCTGCCTGTGCTTGCTGTGCTGCCTGTGCTTGGTGTCCTGCCTGTGCTTGCTGTGCTGCCTGTGCTTGCTGCCTGTGCTTGGTGTCCTGCCTGTGCTTGCTGCCTGTGCTTGCTGTGCTGCCTGAGCTGCCTGTGCTTGCTGTGCTGCCTGTGCTTGCTGTGCTGCCTGTGCTTGCTGTGCTGCCTGTGCTTGCTGCCTGTGCTTGCTGTGCTGGCTGTGCTTTCTGTGCTGCCTGTGCTTGCTGCCTGTGCTTGCTGTGCTACCTGTTAGCGATGCATTTGATTTGGCCCATAACACGCTGTAATTCGACAGTGGCACACGACAGTGCGTTGCTGTGTCACCTGTTTTTGGAGGCGCGGAGAGTCGCGGATCATATGTTTACCTCGGCGGCCGGTGCATTGACCTGCGTCTCAGTAAGAGTAAGCATTGTAAACAAATGCGAGAGTGAATCTCGCCGAAGATCGGAGCAGGCTTTGCCTGTTGGAAAGAGGACGGGGCTTGACCCCTCTGCACTTCCCCCAGAATCGCTAAAACGGACTCATCTCGTCGAGCTATTTTGCGGGTTTCTAACATGCCTGTGCTTGCTGCCTGTACTTACTGTGCTGCCTGTGCTGTGCTGCCTGTGCTTGCTGCCTGTGCTTGCTGCCTGTGCTTGCTGTGCTGCCTGTACTTGCTGCCTGTGCTTGCTGTGCTGCCTGTGCTTGCTGCCTGTGCTTGCTGTGCTGCCTGTGCTTGCTGTGCTGCCTGTGCTTGCTGCCTGTGCTTGCTGTGCTGCCTGTGCTTGCTGCCTGTGCTTACTGTGCTGCCTGTGATTGCTGCCTGTGCTTGCTGTGCTGCCTGTGCTTGCTGCCTGTGCTTGCTGTGCTGCCTGTGCTTGGTGTCCTGCCTGTGCTTGCTGTGCTGCCTGTGCTTGCTGCCTGTGCTTGCTGTGCTGCCTGTGCTTGCTGCCTGTGCTTGCTGTGCTGCCTGAGCTGCCTGTGCTTGCTGTGCTGCCTGTGCTTGCTGTGCTGCCTGTGCTTGCTACCTGTGCTTACTGTGCTGCCTGTGCTTGCTGCCTGTGCTTGCTGTGCTGCCTGTGCTTGCTGCCTGTGCTTGTTGTGCTGCCTGTGCTTGCTGTGCTGCCTGTGCTTGCTGCCCGTACTTGCTGTGCTGCCTGTTAGCGATGCATTTGATTTGGCCCATAACACGCGGTAATTCGACAGTGGCACACGACACTGCGTTGCTGTGTCACCTGTTTTTGGAGGCGCCGAGAGTCGCGGATCATATGTTTACCTCGGCGGCCGGTGCATTGACCTGCGTCTCAGTAAGAGTAAGCATTGTAAACAAATGCGAGAGTGAATCTCGCCGAAGATCGGAGCAGGCTTTGCCTGTTGAAAAGAGGACGGGGCTTGACCCCTCTGCACTTCCCCCAGAATCGCTAAAACGGACTCATCTCGTCGAGCTATTTTGCGGGTTTCTAACATGCCTGTGCTTGCTGCCTGTACTTGCTGTGCTGCCTGTGCTGTGCTGCCTGTGCTTGCTGCCTGTGCTTGCTGCCTGTGCTTGCTGTGCTGCCTGTACTTGCTGCCTGTGCTTGCTGTGCTGCCTGTGCTTGCCGCCTGTGCTTGCTGTGCTGCCTGTGCTTGCTGCCTGTGCTGCCTGTGCTTGCTGTGCTGCCTGTGCTTGCTGCCTGTGCTTGCTGTGCTGCCTGTGCTTGCTGCCTGTGCTTACTGTGCTGCCTGTGATTGCTGCCTGTGCTTGCTGTGCTGCCTGTGCTTGCTGCCTGTGCTTGCTGTGCTGCCTGTGCTTGGTGTCCTGCCTGTGCTTGCTGTGCTGCCTGTGCTTGCTGCCTGTGCTTGCTGTGCTGCCTGAGCTGCCTGTGCTTGCTGTGCTGCCTGTGCTTGCTGTGCTGCCTGTGCTTGCTGTGCTGCCTGTGCTTGCTGCCTGTGCTTGCTGTGCTGCCTGTGCTTGCTGTGCTGCCTGTGCTTGCTGCCTGTGCTTGCTGTGCTGCCTGTTAGCGATGCATTTGATTTGGCCCATAACACGCTGTAATTCGACAGTGGCACACGACAGTGCGTTGCTGTGTCACCTGTTTTTGGAGGCGCGGAGAGTCGCGGATCATATGTTTACCTCGGCGGCCGGTGCATTGACCTGCGTCTCAGTAAGAGTAAGCATTGTAAACAAATCCGAGAGTGAATCTCGCCGAAGAGCGGAGCAGGCTTTGCCTGTTGGAAAGAGGACGGAGCTTGACCCCTCTGCACTTCCCCCAGAACCGCTAAAACGAACTCATCTCGTCGAGCTATTTTGCGTGTTTCTAACATGCCTGTGCTTGCTGCCTGTGCTTGCTGCCTGTGCTTGCTGCCTGTGCTCACTGTGCTGCCTGTGCTTGCTGTGCTGCCGGTGCTTGCTGCCTGTGCTTGCTGTGCTGCCTGTGCTTGCTGTGCTGCCTGTGCTTGCTGCCTGTGCTTGCTGTGCTGCCTGTGCTTGGTGTGCTGCCTGTGCTTGCTGTGCTGCCTGTGCTTGGTGTGCTGCCTGTCCTTGCTGTCTGTGCTTGCTGTGCTGCCTGTGCTGCCTGTGCTTGCTGCCTGTGCTTGCTGTGCTGCCTGAGCTGCCTGTGCTTGCTGTGCTGCCTGTGCTTGCTGTGCTGCCTGTGCTTGCTGCCTGTGCTTGCTGTGCTGCCTGTGCTTGCTGTGCTGCCTGTGCTTGCTGTGCTGCCTGTGTTTGCTGTGCTGCCCGTGCTTGCTGCCTGTGCTTGCTGTGCTGCCCGTGCTTGCTGCCTGTGCTTGCTGTGCTGCCTGTGCTTGCTGCCTGTGCTTGCTGTGCTGCCTGTGCTTGCTGCCTGTGCTTGCTGTGCTGCCTGTGCTTGCT
The DNA here is from genome assembly GCA_963942575.1 of Priocnemis perturbator. NCBI lineage: Eukaryota > Metazoa > Arthropoda > Insecta > Hymenoptera > Pompilidae > Priocnemis > Priocnemis perturbator. Next base: position 264,382 of record CAWWDK010000296.1, read on the forward strand.
GCCTGTGCTTGCTGTGCTGCCTGTGCTTGCTGCCTGTGCCAGCTGTGCTGCCTGTGCTTGCTGCCTGTGCTTGCTGTGCTGCCTGTGCTTGCTGTGCTGCCTGTACTTGCTGCCTGTGCTTGCTGTGCTGCCTGTGCTTGCTGCCTGTGCTTGCTGTGCTGCCTGTGCTTGCTGTGCTGCCTGTGCTTGCTGCCTGTGCTTGCAGTGCTGCCTGTTAGCGATGCATTTGATTTGGCCCATAACACGCTGTAATTCGACAGTGGCACACGACAGTGCGTTGCTGTGTCACCTGTTTTTGGAGGCGCCGAGAGTCGCGGATCATATGTTTACCTCGGCGGCCGGTGCATTGACCTGCGTCTCAGTAAGAGTAAGCATTGTAAACAAATGCGAGAGTGAATCTCGCCGAAGAGCGGAGCAGGCTTTGCCTGTTGGAAAGAGGACGGAGCTTGACCCCTCTGCACTTCCCCCAGAACCGCTAAAACGAACTCATCTCGTCGAGCTATTTTGCGGGTTTCTAACATGCCTGTGCTTGCTGCCTGTGCTTGCTGTGCTGCCTGTGCTTGCTGCCTGTGCTTGCTGCCTGTGCTTGCTGTCTGTGCTTGCTGTGCTGCCTGTGCTTGCTGTGCTGCCGGTGCTTGCTGCCTGTGCTTGCTGTGCTGCCTGTGCTTGCTGTGCTGCCTGTGTTTGCTGTGCTGCCTGTGCTTGCTGCCTGTGCTTGCTGTGCTGCCTGTGCTTGCTGCCTGTGCTTGCTGTGCTGCCTGTGCTTGCTGCCTGTGCTTGCTGTGCTGCCTGTGCTTGCTGCCTGTGCTTGCTGTGCTGCCTGTGCTTGCTGCCTGTGCTTGCTGTGCTGCCTGTGCTTGGTGTGCTGCCTGTGCTTGCTGCCTGTGCTTGCTGCCTGTGCTTGCTGTGCTGCCTGTGCTTGCTGCCTGTGCTTGCTGCCTGTGCTTGCTGCCTGTGCTTGCTGCCTGTGCTTGCTGCCTGTGCTTGCTGTGCTGCCTATGCTTGCTGTGCTTGCTGTGCTGCCTGTGCTTGCTGTGCTGCCTGTGCTTGCTCCCTGTGCTTGCTGTGCTGCCTGTGCTTGCTGCCTGTGCTTGCTGTGCTGCCTGCGCTTGCTGCCTGTGCTTGCTGTGCTGCCTGTTAGAGATGCATTTGATTTCGGCCATAACACGCGGTAATTCGACAGTGGCACACGACAGTGCGTTGCTGTGTCACCTGTTTTTGGAGGCGCCGAGAGTCGCGGATCATATGTTTACCTCGGCGGCCGGTGCATTGACCTGCGTCTCAGTAAGAGTAAGCATTGTAAACAAATGCGAGAGTGAATCTCGCCGAAGATCGGAGCAGGCTTTGCCTGTTGGAAAGAGGACGGGGCTTGACCCCTCTGCACTTCCCCCAGAATCGCTAAAACGGACTCATCTCGTCGAGCTATTTTGCGGGTTTCTAACATGCCTGTGCTTGCTGCCTGTACTTGCTGTGCTGCCTGTGCTGTGCTGCCTGTGCTTGCTGCCTGTGCTTGCTGCCTGTGCTTGCTGTGCTGCCTGTGCTTGCTGTGCTGCCTGTACTTGCTGCCTGTGCTTGCTGTGCTGCCTGTGCTTGCTGCCTGTGCTTGCTGTGCTGCCTGTGCTTGCTGCCTGTGCTTGCTGCCTGTGCTTGCTGTGCTGCCTGTGCTTGCTGTGCTGCCTGTGCTTGCTGCCTGTGCTTGCTGTGCTGCCTGTGCTTGCTGCCTGTGCTTACTGTGCTGCCTGTGATTGCTGCCTGTGCTTGCTGTGCTGCCTGTGCTTGCTGCCTGTGCTTGCTGTGCTGCCTGTGCTTGGTGTCCTGCCTGTGCTTGCTGTGCTGCCTGTGCTTGCTGCCTGTGCTTGCTGTGCTGCCTGTGCTTGCTGCTTGTGCTTGCTGTGCTGCCTGAGCTGCCTGTGCTTGCTGTGCTGCCTGTGCTTGCTGTGCTGCCTGTGCTTGCTACCTGTGCTTACTGTGCTGCCTGTGCTTGCTGCCTGTGCTTGCTGTGCTGCCTGTGCTTGCTGCCTGTGCTTGTTGTGCTGCCTGTGCTTGCTGTGCTGCCTGTGCTTGCTGCCCGTACTTGCTGTGCTGCCTGTTAGCGATGCATTTGATTTGGCCCATAACACGCGGTAATTCGACAGTGGCACACGACAGTGCGTTGCTGTGTCACCTGTTTTTGGAGGCGCCGAGAGTCGCGGATCATATGTTTACCTCGGCGGCCGGTGCATTGACCTGCGTCTCAGTAAGAGTAAGCATTGTAAACAAATGCGAGAGTGAATCTCGCCGAAGATCGGAGCAGGCTTTGCCTGTTGGAAAGAGGACGGGGCTTGACCCCTCTGCACTTCCCCCAGAATCGCTAAAACGGACTCATCTCGTCGAGCTATTTTGCGGGTTTCTAACATGCCTGTGCTTGCTGCCTGTACTTGCTGTGCTGCCTGTGCTGTGCTGCCTGTGCTTGCTGCCTGTGCTTGCTGCCTGTGCTTGCTGCCTGTGCTTGCTGTGCTGCATGTACTTGCTGCCTGTGCTTGCTGTGCTGCCTGTGCTTGCTGCCTGTGCTTGCTGTGCTGCCTGTGCTTGCTGCCTGTGCTTGCTGCCTGTGCTTGCTGTGCTGCCTGTGCTTGCTGCCTGTGCTGCCTGTGCTTGCTGTGCTGCCTGTGCTTGCTGCCTGTGCTTGCTGTGCTGCCTGTGCTTGCTGCCTGTGCTTACTGTGCTGCCTGTGATTGCTGCCTGTGCTTGCTGTGCTGCCTGTGCTTGCTGTGCTGCATGTGCATGCTGCCTGTGCTTGCTGTGCTGCCTGTGCTGTGCTGCCTGTGCTTACTGTGCTGCCTGTGCTTGCTGCCTGTGCTTGCTGTGCTGCCTGTGCTTGCTGCCTGTGCTTGCTGCCTGTGCTTGCTGTGCTGCCTGTGCTTGCTCCCTGTGCTTGCTGCCTGTGCTTACTGTGCTGCCTGTGCTTGCTGCCTGTGCTTGCTGTGCTGCCGGTGCTTGCTGCCTGTGCTTGCTGTGCTGCCTGTGCTTGCTGTGCTGCCTGTGCTTGCTGCCTGTGCTTGCTGTGCTGCCTGTGCTTGGTGTGCTGCCTGTGCTTGCTGTGCTGCCTGTGCTTGCTGCCTGTGCTTGCTGTGCTGCCTGTGCTTGCTGCCTGTGCTTGCTGTGCTGCCTGAGCTGCCTGTGCTGCCTGTGCTTGCTGCCTGTGCTTGCTGTGCTGCCTGTGCTTGCTGCCTGTTCTTGCTGCCTGTGCTTGCTGCCTGTGCTTGCTGTGCTGCCTGAGCTGCCTGTTCTTGCTGTGCTGCCTGTGCTTGCTGCCTGTTCTTGCTGTACTGCCTGTGCTTGCTGTCTGTGCTGCCTGTGCTTGCTGTGCTGCCTGTGCTTGCTGTCTGTGCTTGCTGTGCTGCCTGTGCTTGCTGTCTGTGCTGCCTGTGCTTGCTGTCTGTGCTGCCTGTGCTTGCTGCCTGTGCTTGCTGTGCTGCCTGTGCTTGCTGCCTGTGCTTGCTGTGCCGCCTGTGCTTGCTGCCTGTGCTTGCTGTGCTGCCTGTGCTTGCTGTCTGTGCTGCCTGTGCTTGCTGCCTGTGCTTGCTGTGCTGCCTGTGCTTGCTGCCTGTGCTTGCTGTGCTGCCTGTGCTTGCTGCCTGAGCTGCCTGTGCTTGCAGTGCTGCCTGTGCTTGCTGCCTGTGCTTGCTGTGCTGCCTGTGCTTGCTATGCTGCCTGTGCTTGCTGTGCTGCATGTGCATGCTGCCTGTGCTTGCTGTGCTGCCTGTGCTTGCTGTGCTGCCTGTGCTTGCTGCCTGTGCTTGCTGTACTGCCTGTGCTTTCTGCCTGTGCTTGCTGCCTGTGCTTGCTGTGCTGCCTGTGCTTGCTGCCTGTGCTTGCTGCCTGTGCCAGCTGTGCTGCCTGTGCTGTGCTGCCTGTGCTTGCTGCCTGTGCTTGCTGTGCTGCCTGTGCTTGCTGTGCTGCCTGTGCTTGCTGCCTGTGCTTGCTGCCTGTGCTTGCTGTGCTGCCTGTGCTTGCTATGCTGCCTGTGCTTGCTGTGCTGCCTGTGCTTCCTGCCTGTGCTTGCTGTGCTGCCTGTGCTTGCTGCCTGTGCTTGCTGTGCTGCCTGTGCTTGCTGCCTGTGCTTGCTGTGCTGTCTGTGCTTGCTGCCTGTGCTTGCTGTGCTGCCTGTGCTTGCTGCCTGTGCTTGCTGTGCTGCCTGTGCTGCCTGTGCTTGCTGTGCTGCCTGTGCTTCCTGCCTGTGCTTGCTGTGCTGCCTGTGCTTGCTGCCTGTGCTTGCTGTGCTGCCTGTGCTTGCTGCCTGTGCTTGCTGTGCTGTCTGTGCTTGCTGCCTGTGCTTGCTGTGCTGCCTGTGCTTGCTGCCTGTGCTTGCTGTGCTGCCTGTGCTTGCTGCCTGTGCTTGCTGTGCTGCCTGTGCTTGCTGCCTGAGCTGCCTGTGCTTGCTGTGCTGCCCGTGCTTGCTGCCTGTGCTGCCTGTGCTGCCTGTGCTCGCTGCCTGTGCTTGCTGTGCTGCCTGAGCTGCCTGTGCTTGCTGTGCTGCCTGTGCTTGCTGCCTGTGCTTGCTGTGCTGCCTGTGCTTGCTGTCTGTGCTGCCTGTGCTTGCTGTGCTGCATGTGCATGCTGCCTGTGCTTGCTGTGCTGCCTGTGCTTGCTGCCTGAGCTGCCTGTGCTGCCTGTGCTTGCTGCCTGTGCTGCCTGTGCTCGCTGCCTGTGCTTGCTGTGCTGCCTGAGCTGCCTGTGCTTGCTGTGCTGCCTGTGCTTGCTGTGCTGCATGTGCATGCTGCCTGTGCTTGCTGTGCTGCCTGTGCTTGCTGTGCTGCCTGTGCTTGCTGTGCTGCCTGTGCTTGCTGTGCTGCCTGTGCTTGCTGCCTGTGCTTGCTGCCTGTGCTTGCTGTGCTGCCTGTGCTTGCTGCCTGTGCTTGCTGTGCTGCCTGAGCTGCCTGTTCTTGCTGTGCTGCCTGTGCTTGCTGCCTGTGCTTGCTGTCTGTGCTGCCTGTGCTTGCTGCCTGTGCTTGCTGTGCTGCCTGTGCTTGCTGCCTGAGCTGCCTGTGCTTGCAGTGCTGCCTGTGCTTGCTGCCTGTGCTTGCTGTGCTGCCTGTGCTTGCTATGCTGCCTGTGCTTGCTGTGCTGCCTGTGCTTGCTATGCTGCCTGTGCTTGCTGTGCTGCATGTGCATGCTGCCTGTGCTTGCTGTGCTGCCTGTGCTTGCTGTGCTGCCTGTGCTTGCTGCCTGTGCTTGCTGTGCTGCCTGTGCTTGCTGCCTGAGCTGCCTGTGCTTGATGTGCTGCCCGTGCTTGATGCCTGTGCTTGCTGTGCTGCCTGTGCTTGCTGTCTGTGCTGCCTGTGCTTGCTGTGCTGCATGTGCATGCTGCCTGTGCTTGCTGTGCTGCCTGTGCTTGCTGCCTGTGCTTGCTGTGCTGCCTGTGCTTGCTGCCTGAGCTGCCTGTGCTTGCTGTGCTGCCCGTGCTTGATGCCAGTGCTTGCTGTGCTGCCTGTGCTTGCTGTCTGTGCTGCCTGTGCTTGCTGTGCTGCATGTGCATGCTGCCTGTGCTTGCTGTGCTGCCTGTGCTTGCTGCCTGTGCTTGCTGTGGTGCCTGTGCTTGCTATGCTGCCTGTGCTTGCTGTGCTGCCTGTGCTTGCTGCCTGTGCTTGCTGTGCTGCCTGTGCTGCCTGTGCTTGCTGCTGGTGCTTGCTGTGCTGCCTGTGCTTGCTGCCTGTGCTTGCTGCCTGTGCTTGCTGTGCTGCCTGAGCTGCCTGTGCTGCCTGTGCTTGCTGCCTGAGCTGCCTGTGCTGCCTGTGCTTGCTGCCTGAGCTGCCTGTGCTTGCAGTGCTGCCTGTGCTTGCTGCCTGTGCTTGCTGTGCTGCCTGTGCTTGCTATGCTGCCTGTGCTTGCTGTGCTGCATGTGCATGCTGCCTGTGCTTGCTGTGCTGCCTGTGCTTGCTGTGCTGCCTGTGCTTGCTGCCTGTGCTTGCTGTGCTGCCTGTGCTTGCTGCCTGAGCTGCCTGTGCTTGCTGTGCTGCCTGTGCTTGCTGCCTGTGCTTGCTGCCTGTGCTTGCTGTGCTGCCTGTGCTTGCTGTGCTGTCTGTGCTTGCTGCCTGTTCTTGCTGCCTGTGCTTGCTGCCTGTGCTTGCTGTGCTGCCTGAGCTGCCTGTTCTTGCTGTGCTGCCTGTGCTTGCTGCCTGTTCTTGCTGTACTGCCTGTGCTTGCTGTCTGTGCTGCCTGTGCTTGCTGTGCTGCCTGTGCTTGCTGTCTGTGCTGCCTGTGCTTGCTGTACTGCCTGTGCTGCCTGTGCTTGCTGCCTGTGCTTGCTGTGCTGCCTGTGCTTGCTGCCTGTGCTTGCTGTGCTGTCTATGCTTGCTGCCTGTTCTTGCTGCCTGTGCTTGCTGCCTGTGCTTGCTGTGCTGCCTGTGCTTGCTGTCTGTGCTGCCTGTGCTTGCTGCGCTGCATGTGCTTGCTGCTTGTGCTTGCAGTGCTGCCTGTGCTTGCTGTGCTGCCTGTGCTTGCTGCCTGTGCTTGCTGTGCTGCCTGTGCTTGCTGCCTGTGCTTGCTGTGCTGCATGTGCATGCTGCTTGTGCTTGCAGTGCTGCCTGAGCTGCCTGTGCTGCCTGTGCTTGCTGCCTGTGCTTGCTGTGCTGCCTGTGCTTGCTGCCTGTGCTTGCTGTGCTGCCCGAGCTGCCTGTGCTTGCTGTGCTGCCTGTGCTTGCTGTCTGTGCTGCCTGTGCTTGCTGTGCTGCCTGTGCTTGCTGCCTGTGCTTGCTGTGCTGCCTGTGCTTGCTGCCTGTGCTTGCTGTGCTGCCTGTGCTTGCTGCCTGAGCTGCCTGTGCTTGCTGTGCTGCCCGTGCTTGATGCCTGTGCTTGCTGCGCTGCCTGTGCTTGCTGTCTGTGCTGCCTGTGCTTGCTGTGCTGCATGTGCATGCTGCCTGTGCTTGCTGTGCTGCCTGTGCTGTGCTGCCTGTGCTTACTGTGCTGCCTGTGCTTGCTGCCTGTGCTTGCTGTGCTGCCTGTGCTTGCTGCCTGTGCTTGCTGTGCTGCCTGTGCTTGGTGTGCTGCCTGTGCTTGCAGTGCTGCCTGTGCTTGCTGTGCTGCCTGTGCTTGCTGCCTGTGCTTCCTGTGCTGCCTGTGCTTGCTGCCTGTGCTTGCTGTGCTGCCTGTGCTTGCTGCCTGTGCTTGCAGTGCTGCCTGTGCTTGCTGCCTGTGCTGGCTGTGCTGCCTGTGCTTGCTATGCTGCCTGTGCTTGCTGTGCTGCCTGTGCTTGCTGCCTGTGCTTGCTGTGCTGCCTGTGCTTGCTGCCTGTGCTTGCTGTGCTGCCTGTGCTTGCTGCCTGTGCTTGCTGTGCTTGCTGTGCTGCCTGTTAGCGATGCATTTGATTTCGCCCATAACACGCGGTAATTCGACAGTGGCACACGACAGTGCGTTGCTGTGTCACCTGTTTTTGGAGGCGCCGAGAGTCACGGATCATATGTTTACCTGGGCGGCCGGTGCATTGACCTGCGTCTCAGTAAGAGTAAGCATTGTAAACAAATGCGAGAGTGAATCTCGCCGAAGATCGGAGCAGGCTTTGCCTGTTGGAAAGAGGACGGAGCTTGACCCCTCTGCACTTCCCCCAGAATCGCTAAAACGAACTCATCTCGTCGAGCTATTTTGCGGGTTTCTAACATGCCTGTGCTTGCTGCCTGTGCTTGCTGTGCTGCCTGAGCTGCCTGTGCTGCCTGTGCTTGCTGCCTGAGCTGCCTGTGCTGCCTGTGCTTGCTGCCTGTGCTGCCTGTGCTCGCTGCCTGTGCTTGCTGTGCTGCCTGAGCTGCCTGTGCTTGCTGTGCTGCCTGAGCTGCCTGTGCTTGCTGTGCTGCCTGTGCTTGCTGCCTGTGCTTGCTGTGCTGCCTGTGCTTGCTGCCTGAGCTGCCTGTGCTTGCTGTGCTGCCCGTGCTTGCTGCCTGTGCTTGCTGTGCTGCCTGTGCTTGCTGTCTGTGCTGCCTGTGCTTGCTGTGCTGCATGTGCTTGCTGCCTGTGCTTGCTGTGCTGCCTGTGCTTGCTGCCTGTGCTTGCTGTCTGTGCTGCCTGTGCTTGCTGTGCTGCATGTGCATGCTGCCTGTGCTTGCTGTGCTGCCTCTGCTTGCTGTGCTGCCTGTGCTTGCTGTGCTGCCTGTGCTTGCTGCCTGAGCTGCCTGTGCTTGCAGTGCTGCCTGTGCTTGCTGCCTGTGCTTGCTGTGCTGCCTGTGCTTGCTATGCTGCCTGTGCTTGCTGTGCTGCATGTGCATGCTGCCTGTGCTGCCTGTGCTTGCTGTGCTGCCTGTGCTTGCTGCCTGTGCTTGCTGTGCTGCCTGTGCTTGGTGTGCTGCCTGTGCTTGCTGCCTGTGCTTGCTGTGCTGCCTGTGCTTGGTGTGCTGCCTGTGCTTGCTGCCTGTGCTTGCTGTGCTGCCTGTGCTGCCTGTGCTTGCTGCCTGTGCTTGCTGTGCTGCCTGAGCTGCCTGTGCTGCCTGTGCTTGCTGCCTGTGCTTGCTGTGCTGCCTGTGCTTGCTGCCTGTGCTTGCTGTGCTGCCTGAGCTGCCTGTGCTTGCTGCCTGTGCTTGCTGTGCTGCCTGAGCTGCCTGTGCTTGCTGCTGGTGCTTGCTGTGCTGCCTGTGCTTGCTGCCTGTGCTTGCTGCCTGTGCTTGCTGTGCTGCCTGAGCTGCCTGTGCTGCCTGTGCTTGCTGCCTGAGCTGCCTGTGCTGCCTGTGCTTGCTGCCTGTGCTTGCTGTGCTGCCTGTGCTTGCTGCCTGTGCTTGCTGTGCTGCCCGAGCTGCCTGTGCTTGCTGTGCTGCCTGTGCTTGCTGTCTGTGCTGCCTGTGCTTGCTGTGCTGCCTGTGCTTGCTGCCTGTGCTTGCTGTGCTGCCTGTGCTTGCTGCCTGTGCTTGCTGTGCTGCCTGTGCTTGCTGCCTGAGCTGCCTGTGCTTGCTGTGCTGCCCGTGCTTGATGCCTGTGCTTGCTGCGCTGCCTGTGCTTGCTGTCTGTGCTGCCTGTGCTTGCTGTGCTGCATGTGCATGCTGCCTGTGCTTGCTGTGCTGCCTGTGCTGTGCTGCCTGTGCTTACTGTGCTGCCTGTGCTTGCTGCCTGTGCTTGCTGTGCTGCCTGTGCTTGCTGCCTGTGCTTGCTGTGCTGCCTGTGCTTGGTGTGCTGCCTGTGCTTGCAGTGCTGCCTGTGCTTGCTGTGCTGCCTGTGCTTGCTGCCTGTGCTTCCTGTGCTGCCTGTGCTTGCTGCCTGTGCTTGCTGTGCTGCCTGTGCTTGCTGCCTGTGCTTGCAGTGCTGCCTGTGCTTGCTGCCTGTGCTGGCTGTGCTGCCTGTGCTTGCTATGCTGCCTGTGCTTGCTGTGCTGCCTGTGCTTGCTGCCTGTGCTTGCTGTGCTGCCTGTGCTTGCTGCCTGTGCTTGCTGTGCTGCCTGTGCTTGCTGCCTGTGCTTGCTGTGCTTGCTGTGCTGCCTGTTAGCGATGCATTTGATTTCGCCCATAACACGCGGTAATTCGACAGTGGCACACGACAGTGCGTTGCTGTGTCACCTGTTTTTGGAGGCGCCGAGAGTCACGGATCATATGTTTACCTGGGCGGCCGGTGCATTGACCTGCGTCTCAGTAAGAGTAAGCATTGTAAACAAATGCGAGAGTGAATCTCGCCGAAGATCGGAGCAGGCTTTGCCTGTTGGAAAGAGGACGGAGCTTGACCCCTCTGCACTTCCCCCAGAATCGCTAAAACGAACTCATCTCGTCGAGCTATTTTGCGGGTTTCTAACATGCCTGTGCTTGCTGCCTGTGCTTGCTGTGCTGCCTGAGCTGCCTGTGCTGCCTGTGCTTGCTGCCTGAGCTGCCTGTGCTGCCTGTGCTTGCTGCCTGTGCTGCCTGTGCTCGCTGCCTGTGCTTGCTGTGCTGCCTGAGCTGCCTGTGCTTGCTGTGCTGCCTGAGCTGCCTGTGCTTGCTGTGCTGCCTGTGCTTGCTGCCTGTGCTTGCTGTGCTGCCTGTGCTTGCTGCCTGAGCTGCCTGTGCTTGCTGTGCTGCCCGTGCTTGCTGCCTGTGCTTGCTGTGCTGCCTGTGCTTGCTGTCTGTGCTGCCTGTGCTTGCTGTGCTGCATGTGCTTGCTGCCTGTGCTTGCTGTGCTGCCTGTGCTTGCTGCCTGTGCTTGCTGTCTGTGCTGCCTGTGCTTGCTGTGCTGCATGTGCATGCTGCCTGTGCTTGCTGTGCTGCCTCTGCTTGCTGTGCTGCCTGTGCTTGCTGTGCTGCCTGTGCTTGCTGCCTGAGCTGCCTGTGCTTGCAGTGCTGCCTGTGCTTGCTGCCTGTGCTTGCTGTGCTGCCTGTGCTTGCTATGCTGCCTGTGCTTGCTGTGCTGCATGTGCATGCTGCCTGTGCTGCCTGTGCTTGCTGTGCTGCCTGTGCTTGCTGCCTGTGCTTGCTGTGCTGCCTGTGCTTGGTGTGCTGCCTGTGCTTGCTGCCTGTGCTTGCTGTGCTGCCTGTGCTTGGTGTGCTGCCTGTGCTTGCTGCCTGTGCTTGCTGTGCTGCCTGTGCTGCCTGTGCTTGCTGCCTGTGCTTGCTGTGCTGCCTGAGCTGCCTGTGCTGCCTGTGCTTGCTGCCTGTGCTTGCTGTGCTGCCTGTGCTTGCTGCCTGTGCTTGCTGTGCTGCCTGAGCTGCCTGTGCTTGCTGCCTGTGCTTGCTGTGCTGCCTGAGCTGCCTGTGCTTGCTGCTGGTGCTTGCTGTGCTGCCTGTGCTTGCTGCCTGTGCTTGCTGCCTGTGCTTGCTGTGCTGCCTGAGCTGCCTGTGCTGCCTGTGCTTGCTGCCTGAGCTGCCTGTGCTGCCTGTGCTTGCTGCCTGTGCTGCCTGTGCTCGCTGCCTGTGCTTGCTGTGCTGCCTGAGCTGCCTGTGCTTGCTGTGCTGCCTGAGCTGCCTGTGCTTGCTGTGCTGCCTGTGCTTGCTGCCTGTGCTTGCTGTGCTGCCTGTGCTTGCTGTCTGTGCTGCCTGTGCTTGCTGTGCTGCATGTGCATGCTGCCTGTGCTTGCTGTGCTGCCTGTGCTTGCTGCCTGTGCTTGCTGTGCTGCCTGTGCTTGCTGCCTGTGCTTGCTGTGCTGCCTGAGCTGCCTGTTCTTGCTGTGCTGCCTGTGCTTGCTGCCTGTGCTTGCTGTACTGCCTGTGCTTGCTGTCTGTGCTGCCTGTGCTTGCTGTGCTGCCTGTGCTTGCTGTCTGTGCTGCCTGTGCTTGCTGTGCTGCCTGTGCTTGCTGCCTGTGCTTGCTGTGCTGCCTGTGCTTGCTGTCTGTGCTGCCTGTGCTTGCTGCGCTGCATGTGCATGCTGCTTGTGCTTGCAGTGCTGCCTGTGCTTGCTGTGCTGCCTGTGCTTGCTGCCTGTGCTTGCTGTGCTGCCTGTGCTTGCTGCCTGTGCTTGCTGTGCTGCATGTGCATGCTGCTTGTGCTTGCAGTGCTGCCTGAGCTGCCTGTGCTGCCTGTGCTTGCTGCCTGTGCTTGCTGTGCTGCCTGTGCTTGCTGCCTGTGCTTGCTGTGCTGCCCGAGCTGCCTGTGCTTGCTTTGCTGCCTGTGCTTGCTGTCTGTGCTGCCTGTGCTTGCTGTGCTGCCTGTGCTTGCTGCCTGTGCTTGCTGTGCTGCCTGTGCTTGCTGCCTGTGCTTGCTGTGCTGCCTGTGCTTGCTGCCTGAGCTGCCTGTGCTTGCTGTGCTGCCCGTGCTTGATGCCTGTGCTTGCTGCGCTGCCTGTGCTTGCTGTCTGTGCTGCCTGTGCTTGCTGTGCTGCATGTGCATGCTGCCTGTGCTTGCTGTGCTGCCTGTGCTGTGCTGCCTGTGCTTACTGTGCTGCCTGTGCTTGCTGCCTGTGCTTGCTGTGCTGCCTGTGCTTGCTGCCTGTGCTTGCTGTGCTGCCTGTGCTTGGTGTGCTGCCTGTGCTTGCAGTGCTGCCTGTGCTTGCTGTGCTGCCTGTGCTTGCTGCCTGTGCTTGCTGTGCTGCCTGTGCTTGCTGCCTGTGCTTGCTGTGCTGCCTGTGCTTGCTGCCTGTGCTTGCAGTGCTGCCTGTGCTTGCTGCCTGTGCTGGCTGTGCTGCCTGTGCTTGCTATGCTGCCTGTGCTTGCTGTGCTGCCTGTGCTTGCTGCCTGTGCTTGCTGTGCTGCCTGTGCTTGCTGCCTGTGCTTGCTGTGCTGCCTGTGCTTGCTGCCTGTGCTTGCTGTGCTGCCTGTGCTTGCTGCCTGTGCTTGCTGTGCTTGCTGTGCTGCCTGTTAGCGATGCATTTGATTTCGCCCATAACACGCGGTAATTCGACAGTGGCACACGACAGTGCGTTGCTGTGTCACCTGTTTTTGGAGGCGCCGAGAGTCACGGATCATATGTTTACCTGGGCGGCCGGTGCATTGACCTGCGTCTCAGTAAGAGTAAGCATTGTAAACAAATGCGAGAGTGAATCTCGCCGAAGATCGGAGCAGGCTTTGCCTGTTGGAAAGAGGACGGAGCTTGACCCCTCTGCACTTCCCCCAGAATCGCTAAAACGAACTCATCTCGTCGAGCTATTTTGCGGGTTTCTAACATGCCTGTGCTTGCTGCCTGTGCTTGCTGTGCTGCCTGAGCTGCCTGTGCTGCCTGTGCTTGCTGCCTGAGCTGCCTGTGCTGCCTGTGCTTGCTGCCTGTGCTGCCTGTGCTCGCTGCCTGTGCTTGCTGTGCTGCCTGAGCTGCCTGTGCTTGCTGTGCTGCCTGAGCTGCCTGTGCTTGCTGAGCTGCCTGTGCTTGCTGCCTGTGCTTGCTGTGCTGCCTGTGCTTGCTGTCTGTGCTGCCTGTGCTTGCTGTGCTGCATGTGCATGCTGCCTGTGCTTGCTGTGCTGCTTGTGCTTGCTGCCTGTGCTTGCTGCCTGTGCTTGCTGTGCTGCCTGTGCTTGCTGCCTGTGCTTGCTGTGCTGCCTGAGCTGCCTGTTCTTGCTGTGCTGCCTGTGCTTGCTGCCTGTGCTTGCTGTACTGCCTGTGCTTGCTGTCTGTGCTGCCTGTGCTTGCTGTGCTGCCTGTGCTTGCTGCCTGTGCTTGCTGTGCTGCCTGTGCTTGCTGCCTGAGCTGCCTGTGCTTGCAGTGCTGCCTGTGCTTGCTGCCTGTGCTTGCTGTGCTGCCTGTGCTTGCTATGCTGCCTGTGCTTGCTGTGCTGCATGTGCATGCTGCCTGTGCTTGCTGTGCTGCCTGTGCTTGCTGTGCTGCCTGTGCTATGCTGCCTGTGCTTGCTGTGCTGCATGTGCATGCTGCCTGTGCTTGCTGTGCTGCCTGTGCTTGCTGTGCTGCCTGTGCTTGCTGCCTGTGCTTGCTGTCTGTGCTGCCTGTGCTTGCTGTGCTGCATGTGCATGCTGCCTGTGCTTGCTGTGCTGCCTGTGCTTGCTGCCTGTGCTTGCTGTGCTGCCTGTGCTTGCTGCCTGAGCTGCCTGTGCTTGCTGTGCTGCCCGTGCTTGATGCCAGTGCTTGCTGTGCTGCCTGTGCTTGCTGTCTGTGCTGCTTGTGCTTGCTGTGCTGCATGTGCATGCTGCCTGTGCTTGCTGTGCTGCCTGTGCTTGCTGCCTGTGCTTGCTGTGTTGCCTGTGCTGTGCTGCCTGTGCTTGCTGTGCTGCCTGTGCTTGCTGCCTGTGCTTGCTGTACTGCCTGTGCTTTCTGCCTGTGCTTGCTGCCTGTGCTTGCTGTGCTGCCTGTGCTTGCTGCCTGTGCTTGCTGCCTGTGCCAGCTGTGCTGCCTGTGCTGTGCTGCCTGTGCTTGCTGCCTGTGCTTGCTGTGCTGCCTGTGCTTGCTGCCTGTGCTTGCTGTGCTGTCTGTGCTTGCTGCCTGTGCTTGCTGTGCTGCCTGTGCTTGCTGCCTGTGCTTGCTGTGCTGCCTGTGCTGCCTGTGCTTGCTGTGCTGCCTGTGCTTCCTGCCTGTGCTTGCTGTGCTGCCTGTGCTTGCTGCCTGTGCTTGCTGTGCTGCCTGTGCTTGCTGCCTGTGCTTGCTGTGCTGTCTGTGCTTGCTGCCTGTGCTTGCTGTGCTGCCTGTGCTTGCTGCCTGTGCTTGCTGTGCTGCCTGTGCTTGCTGCCTGTGCTTGCTGTGCTGCCTGTGCTTGCTGCCTGAGCTGCCTGTGCTTGCTGTGCTGCCCGTGCTTGCTGCCTGTGCTTGCTGTGCTGCCTGTGCTTGCTGTCTGTGCTGCCTGTGCTTGCTGTGCTGCATGTGCTTGCTGCCTGTGCTTGCTGTGCTGCCTGTGCTTGCTGCCTGTGCTTGCTGTCTGTGCTGCCTGTGCTTGCTGTGCTGCATGTGCATGCTGCCTGTGCTTGCTGTGCTGCCTCTGCTTGCTGTGCTGCCTGTGCTTGCTGCCTGTGCTTGCTGTGCTGCCTGTGCTTGCTGCCTGAGCTGCCTGTGCTTGCAGTGCTGCCTGTGCTTGCTGCCTGTGCTTGCTGTGCTGCCTGTGCTTGCTGTGCTGCCTGTGCTTGCTGCCTGTGCTTGCTGTGCTGCCTGTGCTTGGTGTGCTGCCTGTGCTTGCTGCCTGTGCTTGCTGTGCTGCCTGTGCTTGGTGTGCTGCCTGTGCTTGCTGCCTGTGCTTGCTGTGCTGCCTGTGCTGCCTGTGCTTGCTGCCTGTGCTTGCTGTGCTGCCTGAGCTGCCTGTGCTGCCTGTGCTTGCTGCCTGTGCTTGCTGTGCTGCCTGTGCTTGCTGCCTGTGCTTGCTGTGCTGCCTGAGCTGCCTGTGCTTGCTGCCTGTGCTTGCTGTGCTGCCTGAGCTGCCTGTGCTTGCTGCTGGTGCTTGCTGTGCTGCCTGTGCTTGCTGCCTGTGCTTGCTGCCTGTGCTTGCTGTGCTGCCTGAGCTGCCTGTGCTGCCTGTGCTTGCTGCCTGAGCTGCCTGTGCTGCCTGTGCTTGCTGCCTGTGCTGCCTGTGCTCGCTGCCTGTGCTTGCTGTGCTGCCTGAGCTGCCTGTGCTTGCTGTGCTGCCTGAGCTGCCTGTGCTTGCTGTGCTGCCTGTGCTTGCTGCCTGTGCTTGCTGTGCTGCCTGTGCTTGCTGTCTGTGCTGCCTGTGCTTGCTGTGCTGCATGTGCATGCTGCCTGTGCTTGCTGTGCTGCCTGTGCTTGCTGTGCTGCCTGTGCTTGCTGCCTGTGCTTGCTGCCTGTGCTTGCTGTGCTGCCTGTGCTTGCTGCCTGTGCTTGCTGTGCTGCCTGAGCTGCCTGTTCTTGCTGTGCTGCCTGTGCTTGCTGCCTGTGCTTGCTGTACTGCCTGTGCTTGCTGTCTGTGCTGCCTGTGCTTGCTGCCTGTGCTTGCTGTGCTGCCTGTGCTTGCTGCCTGTGCTTGCTGTGCTGCCTGTGCTTGCTGCCTGAGCTGCCTGTGCTTGCAGTGCTGCCTGTGCTTGCTGCCTGTGCTTGCTGTGCTGCCTGTGCTTGCTATGCTGCCTGTGCTTGCTGTGCTGCATGTGCATGCTGCCTGTGCTTGCTGTGCTGCCTGTGCTTGCTGTGCTGCCTGTGCTTGCTGCCTGTGCTTGCTGTGCTGCCTGTGCTTGCTGCCTGAGCTGCCTGTGCTTGCTGTGCTGCCCGTGCTTGATGCCTGTGCTTGCTGTGCTGCCTGTGCTTGCTGTCTGTGCTGCCTGTGCTTGCTGTGCTGCATGTGCATGCTGCCTGTGCTTGCTGTGCTGCCTGTGCTTGCTGCCTGTGCTTGCTGTGCTGCCTGTGCTTGCTGCCTGAGCTGCCTGTGCTTGCTGTGCTGCCCGTGCTTGATGCCAGTGCTTGCTGTGCTGCCTGTGCTTGCTGTCTGTGCTGCCTGTGCTTGCTGTGCTGCATGTGCATGCTGCCTGTGCTTGCTGTGCTGCCTGTGCTTGCTGCCTGTGCTTGCTGTGGTGCCTGTGCTTGCTATGCTGCCTGTGCTTGCTGTGCTGCCTGTGCTTGCTGCCTGTGCTTGCTGTGCTGCCTGTGCTGCCTGTGCTTGCTGCTGGTGCTTGCTGTGCTGCCTGTGCTTGCTGCCTGTGCTTGCTGTGCTGCCTGAGCTGCCTGTGCTGCCTGTGCTTGCTGCCTGAGCTGCCTGTGCTGCCTGTGCTTGCTGCCTGTGCTTCCTGTGCTGCCTGTGCTCGCTGCCTGTGCTTGCTGTGCTGCCTGAGCTGCCTGTGCTTGCTGTGCTGCCTGAGCTGCCTGTGCTTGCTGTGCTGCCTGTGCTTGCTGCCTGTGCTTGCTGTGCTGCCTGTGCTTGCTGTCTGTGCTGCCTGTGCTTGCTGTGCTGCATGTGCATGCTGCCTGTGCTTGCTGTGCTGCCTGTGCTTGCTGTGCTGCCTGTGCTTGCTGCCTGTGCTTGCTGCCTGTGCTTGCTGTGCTGCCTGTGCTTGCTGTCTGTGCTGCCTGTGCTTGCTGTGCTGCATGTGCATGCTGCCTGTGCTTGCTGTGCTGCCTGTGCTTGCTGTGCTGCCTGTGCTTGCTGCCTGTGCTTGCTGCCTGTGCTTGCTGTGCTGCCTGTGCTTGCTGCCTGTGCTTGCTGTGCTGCCTGAGCTGCCTGTTCTTGCTGTGCTGCTTGTGCTTGCTGCCTGTGCTTGCTGTACTGCCTGTGCTTGCTGTCTGTGCTGCCTGTGCTTGTTGCCTGTGCTTGCTGTGCTGCCTGTGCTTGCTGCCTGTGCTTGCTGTGCTGCCTGTGCTTGCTGCCTGAGCTGCCTGTGCTTGCAGTGCTGCCTGTGCTTGCTGCCTGTGCTTGCTGTGCTGCCTGTGCTTGCTATGCTGCCTGTGCTTGCTGTGCTGCATGTGCATGCTGCCTGTGCTTGCTGTGCTGCCTGTGCTTGCTGTGCTGCCTGTGCTTGCTGCCTGTGCTTGCTGTGCTGCCTGTGCTTGCTGCCTGAGCTGCCTGTGCTTGCTGTGCTGCCTGTGCTTGCTGCCTGTGCTTGCTGTACTGCCTGTGCTGCCTGTGCTTGCTGCCTGTGCTTGCTGTGCTGCCTGTGCTTGCTGCCTGTGCTTGCTGTGCTGTCTGTGCTTGCTGCCTGTTCTTGCTGCCTGTGCTTGCTGCCTGTGCTTGCTGTGCTGCCTGAGCTGCCTGTTCTTGCTGTGCTGCCTGTGCTTGCTGCCTGTTCTTGCTGTACTGCCTGTGCTTGCTGTCTGTGCTGCCTGTGCTTGCTGTGCTGCCTGTGCTTGCTGTCTGTGCTGCCTGTGCTTGCTGTGCTGCCTGTGCTTGCTGCCTGTGCTTGCTGTCTGTGCTGCCTGTGCTTGCTGCGCTGCATGTGCATGCTGCTTGTGCTTGCAGTGCTGCCTGTGCTTGCTGTGCTGCCTGTGCTTGCTGCCTGTGCTTGCTGTGCTGCCTGTGCTTGCTGCCTGTGCTTGCTGTGCTGCATGTGCATGCTGCTTGTGCTTGCAGTGCTGCCTGAGCTGCCTGTGCTGCCTGTGCTTGCTGCCTGTGCTTGCTGTGCTGCCTGTGCTTGCTGCCTGTGCTTGCTGTGCTGCCCGAGCTGCCTGTGCTTGCTGTGCTGCCTGTGCTTGCTGTCTGTGCTGCCTGTGCTTGCTGTGCTGCCTGTGCTTGCTGCCTGTGCTTGCTGTGTTGCCTGTGCTTGCTGCCTGTGCTTGCTGTGCTGCCTGTGCTTGCTGCCTGAGCTGCCTGTGCTTGCTGTGCTGCCCGTGCTTGATGCCTGTGCTTGCTGCGCTGCCTGTGCTTGCTGTCTGTGCTGCCTGTGCTTGCTGTGCTGCATGTGCATGCTGCCTGTGCTTGCTGTGCTGCCTGTGCTGTGCTGCCTGTGCTTACTGTGCTGCCTGTGCTTGCTGCCTGTGCTTGCTGTGCTGCCTGTGCTTGCTGCCTGTGCTTGCTGCCTGTGCTTGCTGTGCTGCCTGTGCTTGCTCCCTGTGCTTGCTCCCTGTGCTTGCTGCCTGTGCTTACTGTGCTGCCTGTGCTTGCTGCCTGTGCTTGCTGTGCTGCCGGTGCTTGCTGCCTGTGCTTGCTGTGCTGCCTGTGCTTGCTGTGCTGCCTGTGCTTGCTGCCTGTGCTTGCTGTGCTGCCTGTGCTTAGTGTGCTGCCTGTGCTTGCTGTGCTGCCTGTGCTTGCTGCCTGTGCTTGCTGTGCTGCCTGTGCTTGCTGCCTGTGCTTGCTGTGCTGCCTGAGCTGCCTGTGCTGCCTGTGCTTGCTGCCTGTGCTTGCTGTGCTGCCTGTGCTTGCTGCCTGTTCTTGCTGCCTGTGCTTGCTGCCTGTGCTTGCTGTGCTGCCTGAGCTGCCTGTTCTTGCTGTGCTGCCTGTGCTTGCTGCCTGTTCTTGCTGTACTGCCTGTGCTTGCTGTCTGTGCTGCCTGTGCTTGCTGTGCTGCCTGTGCTGGCTGTCTGTGCTGCCTGTGCTTGCTGTGCTGCCTGTGCTTGCTGCCTGTGCTTGCTGTGCTGCCTGTGCTTGCTGTCTGTGCTGCCTGTGCTTGCTGCCTGTGCTTGCTGTGCTGCCTGTGCTTGCTGCCTGTGCTTGCTGTGCCGCCTGTGCTTGCTGCCTGTGCTTGCTGTGCTGCCTGTGCTTGCTGTCTGTGCTGCCTGTGCTTGCTGCCTGTGCTTGCTGTGCTGCCTGTGCTTGCTGCCTGTGCTTGCTGTGCTGCCTGTGCTTGCTGTGCTGCCTGAGCTGCCTGTGCTTGCTGTGCTGCCTGTGCTTGCTGCCTGTGCTTGCTGTGCTGCCTGTGCTTGCTGTCTGTGCTGCCTGTGCTTGCTGTGCTGCATGTGCTTGCTGCCTGTGCTTGCTGTGCTGCCTGTGCTTGCTGCCTGTGCTTGCTGTCTGTGCTGCCTGTGCTTGCTGTGCTGCATGTGCATGCTGCCTGTGCTTGCTGTGCTGCCTCTGCTTGCTGTGCTGCCTGTGCTTGCTGCCTGTGCTTGCTGTGCTGCCTGTGCTTGCTGCCTGAGCTGCCTGTGCTTGCAGTGCTGCCTGTGCTTGCTGCCTGTGCTTGCTGTGCTGCCTGTGCTTGCTATGCTGCCTGTGCTTGCTGTGCTGCATGTGCATGCTACCTGTGCTTGCTGTGCTGCCTGTGCTTGCTGTGCTGCCTGTGCTTGCTGCCTGTGCTTGCTGTGCTGCCTGTGCTTGCTGCCTGAGCTGCCTGTGCTTGCTGTGCTGCCCGTGCTTGATGCCTGTGCTGCCTGTGCTTGCTGTCTGTGCTGCCTGTGCTTGCTGTGCTGCATGTGCATGCTGCCTGTGCTTGCTGTGCTGCCTGTGCTTGCTGCCTGTGCTTGCTGTGCTGCCTGTGCTTGCTGCCTGAGCTACCTGTGCTTGCTGTGCTGCCCGTGCTTGATGCCTGTGCTTGCTGCGCTGCCTGTGCTTGCTGTCTGTGCTGCCTGTGCTTGCTGTGCTGCATGTGCATGCTGCCTGTGCTTGCTGTGCTGCCTGTGCTTACTGTGCTGCCTGTGCTTGCTGCCTGTGCTTGCTGTGCTGCCTGTGCTTAGTGTGCTGCCTGTGCTTGCTGTGCTGCCTGTGCTTGCTGCCTGTGCTTGCTGTGCTGCCTGTGCTTGCTGCCTGTGCTTGCTGTGCTGCCTGAGCTGCCTGTGCTGCCTGTGCTTGCTGCCTGTGCTTGCTGTGCTGCCTGTGCTTGCTGCCTGTTCTTGCTGCCTGTGCTTGCTGCCTGTGCTTGCTGTGCTGCCTGAGCTGCCTGTTCTTGCTGTGCTGCCTGTGCTTGCTGCCTGTTCTTGCTGTACTGCCTGTGCTTGCTGTCTGTGCTGCCTGTGCTTGCTGTGCTGCCTGTGCTGGCTGTCTGTGCTGCCTGTGCTTGCTGTGCTGCATGTGCTTGCTGCCTGTGCTTGCTGTGCTGCCTGCGCTTGCTGCCTGTGCTTGCTGTGCTGCCTGTGCTTGCTGTGCTGCCTGAGCTGCCTGTGCTTGCTGTGCTGCCTGTGCTTGCTGCCTGTGCTTGCTGTGCTGCCTGTGCTTGCTGCCTGTGCTTGCTGCCTGTGCTGCCTGTGCTTGCTGTGCTGCCTGTGCTTGCTGTGCTGCCTGTGCTGCCTGTGCTTGCTGTGCTGCCTGTGCTTGCTGCCTGTGCTTGCTGTGCTGCCTGTGCTTGGTGTGCTGTCTGTGCTTGCAGTGCTGCCTGTGCTTGCTGCCTGTGCTTGCTGTGCTGCCTGTGCTGTGCTGCCTGTGCTTGCTGCCTGTGCTGCCTGTGCTTGCTGTGCTGCCTGTGCTGCCTGTGCTTGCTGTGCTGCCTGTGCTTGCTGCCTGTGCTTGCTGTGCTGCCTGTGCTTGGTGTGCTGCCTGTGCTTGCAGTGTTGCCTGTGCTTGCAGTGCTGCCTGTGCTTGCTGCCTGTGCTTGCTGTGCTGCCTGAGCTTGCTGCCTGTGCTTGCTGTGCTGCCTGTGCTTGCTGTGCTGCCTGTGCTTGCTGCCTGTGCTTGCTGTGCTGCCTGTGCTTGCTGCCTGTGCTTGCTGTGCTGCCTGTGCTTGCTGCCTGTGCTTGCAGTGCTGCCTGTGCTTGCTGCCTGTGCTGGCTGTGCTGCCTGTGCTTGCTATGCTGCCTGTGCTTGCTGTGCTGCCTGTGCTTGCTGCCTGTGCTTGCTGTGCTTGCTCGGCTGCCTGTGCTTGGTGTGCTGCCTGTGCTTGGTGTGCTGCCTGTGCTTGCTGTGCTGCTTGTGCTTGCTGTGCTGCCTGTGCTTGCTACCTGTGCTTGCTGTGCTGCCTGTGCTTGCTGCCTGTGCTTGCTGTGCTGCCTGTGCTTGCTACCTGTGCTTGCTGTGCTGCCTGTGCTTGCTGCCTGTGCTTGCTGTGCTGCCTGTGCTTGCTGCCTGTGCTTGCTGTGCTGCCTGTGCTTGCTGCCTGTGCTTGCTGTGCTGCCTGTGCTTGCTGCCTGTGCTTGCTGTGCTGCCTGTGCTTGCTGCCTGTGCTTGCTGTGCTGCCTGTTCTTGCTGCCTGTGCTTGCTGTGCTGCCTGTGCTTGCTGCCTGTGCTTGCTGTGCTGTCTGTGCTTGCTGTGCTGCCTGTGCTTGCTGCCTGTGCTTGCTGTGCTGCCTGTGCTTGCTGTGCTGCCTGTGCTTGCTGCCTGTGCTTGCTGTGCTGCCTGTGCTTGCTGCCTGTGCTTGCTGTGCTGCCTGTGCTTGCTGCCTGTGCTTGCTGTGCTGCCTGTGCTTGCTGCCTGTGCTTGCTGTGCTTGCTGTGCTGCCTGTTAGCGATGCATTTGATTTCGCCCATAACACGCGGTAATTCGACAGTGGCACACGACAGTGCGTTGCTGTGTCACCTGTTTTTGGAGGCGCCGAGAGTCACGGATCATATGTTTACCTGGGCGGCCGGTGCATTGACCTGCGTCTCAGGAAGAGTAAGCATTGTAAACAAATGCGAGAGTGAATCTCGCCGAAGATCGGAGCAGGCTTTGCCTGTTGGAAAGAGGACGGAGCTTGACCCCTCTGCACTTCCCCCAGAATCGCTAAAACGAACTCATCTCGTCGAGCTATTTTGCGGGTTTCTAACATGCCTGTGCTTGCTGCCTGTGCTTGTTGTGTTGCCTGAGCTGCCTGTGCTTGCTGTGCTGCCCGTGCTTTTGCCTGTGCTTGCTGTGCTGCCTGTGCTTGCTGTCTGTGCTGCCTGCGCTTGCTGTGCTGCATGTGCTTGCTGCCTGTGCTTGCCTTGCTGCCTGTGCTTGCTGCCTGTGCTTGCTGTGCTGCCTGTGCTTGCTGCCTGTGCTTGCTGTGCTGCCTGTCCTTGCTGTGCTGCCTGTGCTTGTTGCATGTGCTTGCTGTGCTGCCTGTGCTTGCTGTACTTGCTGTGCTGCCTGTGCTTGCTGTCTGTGCTTGCTGTGCTGCCTGTGCTGCCTGTGCTTTCTGCGCTGCCTGTGCTTGCTGCCTGTGCTTGCTGTGCTGCCTGTGCTGCCTGTGCTTGCTGCCTGTGCTTGCTGTGCTGCCTGTGCTTGCTGCCTGTGCTTGCTGTGGTGCCTGTGCTTGCTATGCTGCCTGTGCTTGCTGTGCTGCCTGTGCTTGCTGCCTGTGCTTGCTGTGCTGCCTGTGCTGCCTGTGCTTGCTGTGCTGCCTGTGCTTGCTGCCTGTGCTTGCTGCCTGTGCTTGCTGTGCTGCCTGTGCTTGCTGCCTGTGCTTGCTGCCTGTGCTTGCTGCCTGTGCTTGCTGTGCTGCCTGTGCTTGCTGACTGTGCTTGCTGTGCTGCCTGTGCTTGCTATGCTGCCTGTGCTTGCTGTGCTGCCTGTGCTTGCTGCCTGTGCTTGCTGTGCTGCCTGTAATTGCTGCCTGTGCTTGCTGTGCTGCCTGTGCTAGCTGTGCTGCCTGTGCTTGCTGCCTGTGCTTGCTGTGCTGCCTGAGCTGCCTGTGCTTGCTGTGCTGCCTGTGCTTGCTGCCTGTGCTTGCTGTGCTGCCTGTGCTTGCTGCCTGTGCTTGCTGTGCTGCCTGTGCTTGCTGTGCTGCCTGTCCTTGCTGTGCTGCCTGTGCTTGTTGCCTGTGCTTGCTGTGCTGCCTGTGCTTGCTGCCTGTGCTTGCTGTACTTGCTGTGCTGCCTCTGCTTGCTGCCTGTGCTTGCTGTGCTGCCTGTGCTTGCTGTTCTGCATGTGCTTGCTGCCTGTGCTTGCTGTGCTGTCTGTGCTGCCTGTGCTTGCTGCCTGTGCTTGCTGTGCTGCCTGTGCTTGCTGTGCTGCCTGTGCTTGCTGCCTGTGCTTGCTGTGCTGCCTGTGCTTGGTGTGCTGCCTGTGCTTGCTGCCTGTGCTTGCTGTGCTGCCTGTACTGCCTGTGCTTGCTGCCTGTGCTTGCTGTGCTGCCTGAGCTGCCTGTGCTTGCTGCCTGTGCTTGCTGTGCTGCCTGTGCTTGCTGACTGTGCTTGCTGCCTGTGCTTGCTTTGCTGCCTTTGCTTGCTGCCTGTGCTTGCTTTGCTGCCTGTGCTTGCTGCCTGTGCTTGCTGTGCTGCCTGTGCTTGCTGCCTGTGCTTGCTGTGCTGCCTGTTAGCGATGCATTTGATTTCGCCCATAACACGCGGTAATTCGACAGTGGCACACGACAGTGCGTTGCTGTGTCACCTGGTTTGGAGGCGCCGAGAGTCGCGGATCATATGTTTACCTCGGCGGCCGGTGCATTGACCTGCGTCTCAGTAAGAGTAAGCATTGTAAACAAATGCGAGAGTGAATCTCGCCGAAGATCGGAGCAGGCTTTGCCTGTTGGAAATAGGACGGAGCTTGACCCCTCTGCACTTCCCCCAGA
The DNA here is from genome assembly GCA_963942575.1 of Priocnemis perturbator. Taxonomy (NCBI): domain Eukaryota; kingdom Metazoa; phylum Arthropoda; class Insecta; order Hymenoptera; family Pompilidae; genus Priocnemis; species Priocnemis perturbator. Next base: position 287,431 of record CAWWDK010000296.1, read on the forward strand.
ATCGCTAAAACGAACTCATCTTGTCGAGATATTTTGCGGGTTTCTAACATGCCTGTGCTTGCTGTGCTGCCTGTGCTTGCTGCCTGTGCTTGCTGTGCTGCCTGTGCTGTGCTGCCTGTGCTGCCTGTGCTTGCTGTGCTGCCTGTGCTTGCTGCCTGTGCTTGCTGTGCTGCCTGTGCTGCCTGTGCGTGCTACCTGTGCTTGCTGTGCTTGCTGTGCTGCCTGTGCTGCCTGTGCGTGCTACCTGTGCTTGCTGTGCTGCCTGTGCTTGCTGTGCTGCCTGTGCTTGCTGCCTGTGCTTGCTGTGCTGCCTGTGCTTGCTATGCTGCCTGTGCTTGCTGTGCTGCCTGTGCTTGCTGTGCTGCCTGTGCTTGCTGCCTGTGCTTGCTGTGCTGCCTGAGCTGCCTGTGCTTGCTGCCTGTGCTTGCTGTGCTGCCTGTGCTTGCTGCCTGTGCTTGCTCTGCTGCCTGTGCTTGCTGCCAGTGCTTGCTGCCTGTGCTTGCTGTGCTGCCTGTGCTTGCTGCCTGTGCTTGCTGTGCTGCCTGTGCTTGCTGTGCTGCCTGTGCTTGCTGCCTGTGCTTGCTGTGCTGCCTGTGCTTGCTATGCTGCCTGTGCTTGCTGTGCTGCCTGTGCTTGCTGCCTGTGCTTGCTGTGGTGCCTGTGCTTGCTATGCTGCCTGTGCTTGCTGTGCTGCCTGTGCTTGCTGCCTGTGCTTGCTGTGCTGCCTGTGCTTGCTGCCTGTGCTTGCTGCCTGTGCTCACTGTGCTGCCTGTGCTTGCTGCCTGTGCTTGCTGTGCTGCCTGTGCTTGCTGCCTGTGCTTGCTGTGCTGCCTGTGCTTGCTGCCTGTGCTTGCTGTGCTGCCTGTGCTTGCTGCCTGTGCTTGCTGTGCTGCCTGAGCTTGCTGTGCTGCCTGTGCTTGCTGCCTGTGCTTGCTGTGCTGCCTGTGCTTGCTGCTTGTGCTGCCTGTGCTTGCTGCCTGTGCTTGCTGCCTGTGCTTGCTGTGCTGCCTGTGCTTGCTGCCTGTGCTTGCTGCCTGTGCTTGCTGTGCTGCCTGTAATTGCTGCCTGTACTTGCTGTGCTGCCTGTTCTTGCTGTGCTGCCTGTGCTTGCTGTGCTGCCTGTAATTGCTGCCTGTACTTGCTGTGCTGCCTGTTCTTGCTGTGCTGCCTGTGCTTGCTACCTGTGCTTGCTGTGCTGCCTGTGCTTGCTGCCTGTGCTTGCTGCCTGTGCTTGGTGTGCTGCCTGTGCTTGCTGCCTGTGCTTGCTGAGCTGCCTGTGCTTGCTGCCCGTGCTTGCTGTGCTGCCTGTCCTTGCTGCCTGTCCTTGCTGCCTGTGCTTGCTGCCTGTGCTTGCTGCCTGTGCTTGCTGTGCTGCCTGTGCTTGCTGTGCTGCCTGTGCTTGCTGCCTGTGCTTGCTGTGCTGCCTGTGCTTGCTGTGCTGCCTGTGCTTGCTGCCTGTGCTTGCTGTGCTGCCTGTGCTTGCTGCCTGTGCTTGCTGCCTGTGCTTGCTGTGCTGCCTGAGCTTGCTGTGCTGCCTGTGCTTGCTGCCTGTGCTTGCTGTGCTGCCTGTGCTTGCTGCTTGTGCTGCCTGTGCTTGCTGCCTGTGCTTGCTGTGCTGCCTGTGCTTGCTGCCTGTGCTTGCTGTGCTGCCTGTAATTGCTGCCTGTACTTGCTGTGCTGCCTGTTCTTGCTGTGCTTGCTGTGCTGCCTGTGCTTGCTATGCTGCCTGTGCTTGCTGTGCTGCCTGTGCTTGCTGCCTGTGCTTGCTGTGCTGTCTGTGTTGCCTGTGCTTGCTGCCTGTGCTTGCTGTGCTGCCTGTGCTTGCTGCCTGTGCTTGTTGCCTGTGCTTGCTGTGCTGCCTGTGCTTGCTGTGCTGCCCGTGCTTGCTGCCTGTGCTTGCTATGCTGCCTGTGCTTGCTGCCCGTGCTTGCTGCCTGTGCTTGCTGTGCTACCTGTGCTTACTGCCTGTGCTTGCTGTGCTGCCTGAGCTGCCTGTGCTTGCTGCCTGTGCTTGCTGTGCTGCCTGTGCTCGCTGTGCTTGTTGTGCTGCCTGTGCTGCCTGTGCTTGCTGTGCTGCTTGTGCATGCTGTGCTGCCTGTGCTTGCTGCCTGTGCTATCTGTGCTGCCTGTGCTTGCTGCCTGTGCTTGCTGTGCTGCCTGTGCTTGCTGCCTGTGCTTGCTGCCTGTGCTTGTTGTGCTGCCTGTGCTTGCTGTGCTGCCTGTGCTTGCTGCCTGTGCTTGCTGTGCTGCCTGTGCTTGCTGCGCTGCCTGTGCTTGCTGCCTGTACTTGGTGTGCTGCCTGTGCTTGCTGCCTGTGCTTGCTATGCTGCCTGTGCTTGCTGCCTGTGCTTGCTGCCTGTGCTTGCTGTGCTGCCTGTGCTTGCAGCCTGTGCTTACTGTGTTGCCTGTGCTTGCTGTGCTGCCTGTGCTTGCTTCCTGTGCTTGCTATGCTGCCTGTGCTTGCTGTGCTGCCTGTGCTTGCTGCCTGTGCTTGCTGCCTGTGCTTGCTGTGCTGCCTGTGCTTGCTGCCTGTGCTTGCTGTGCTGCCTGTGCTTGCTGCGCTGCCTGTGCTTGCTGCCTGTACTTGGTGTGCTGCCTGTGCTTGCTGCCTGTGCTTGCTGCCTGTGCTTGCTATGCTGCCTGTGCTTGCTGCCTGTGCTTGCTATGCTGCCTGTGCTTGCTGCCTGTGCTTGCTGTGCTGCCTGTGCTTGCTGCCTGTGCTTGCTGTGCTGCGTGTGCTTGCAGCCTGTGCTTACTGTGTTGCCTGTGCTTGCTGCCTGTGCTTGCTGTGCTGCCTGTGCTTGCTTCCTGTGCTTGCTGTGCTGCCTGTGCTGCCTGTGCTTGCTGCCTGTACTTGGTGTGCTGCCTGTGCTTGCTGCCTGTGCTTGCTGCCTGTGCTTGCTATGCTGCCTGTGCTTGCTGCCTGTGCTTGCTGTGCTGCCTGTGCTTGCTGCCTGTGCTTGCTGTGCTGCCTGTGCTTGCTGTGCTGCCTGTGCTTGCTGCCTATGCTTGCTGCGCTGCCTGTGCTTGCTGCCTGTACTTGGTGTGCTGCCTGTGCTTGCTGCCTGTGCTTGCTGCCTGTGCTTGCTGCCTGTGCTTGCTGCCTGTGCTTGCTGTGCTGCCTGTGCTTGCTGCCTGTGCTTGCTGCCTGTGCTTGCTGTGCTGCCTGTGCTTGCTGCCAGTGCTTGCTGTGCTGCCTGTGCTTGCTGTGCTGCCTGTGCTTGCTGCCTGTACTTGGTGTGCTGCCTGTGCTTGCTGCCTGTGCTTGCTGCCTGTGCTTGCTATGCTGCCTGTGCTTGCTGCCTGTGCTTGCTGTGCTGCCTGTGCTTGCAGCCTGTGCTTGCTGTGCTACCTGTGCTTACTGCCTGTGCTTGCTGTGCTGCCTGAGCTGCCTGTGCTTGCTGCCTGTGCTTGCTGTGCTGCCTGTGCTCGCTGTGCTTGTTGTGCTGCCTGTGCTTGCTGTGCTGCCTGTGCTTGCTGTGCTGCTTGTGCATGCTGTGCTGCCTGTGCTTGCTGCCTGTGCTATCTGTGCTGCCTGTGCTTGCTGCCTGTGCTTGCTGTGCTGCCTGTGCTTGCTGTGCTGCCTGTGCTTGTTGTGCTGCCTGTGCTTGCTGCCTGTGCTTGCTGTGCTGCCTGTGCTTGCTGCGGTGCCTGTGCTTGCTGCCTGTACTTGGTGTGCTTCCTGTGCTTGCTGCCTGTGCTTGCTATGCTGCCTGTGCTTGCTGCCTGTGCTTGCTGCCTGTGCTTGCTGTGCTGCCTGTGCTTGCTGTGCTGCCTGTGCTTGCTGTGCTGCCTGTGCTTGCAGCCTGTGCTTACTGTGTTGCCTTTGCTTGCTGCCTGTGCTTGCTGTGCTGCCTGTGCTTGCTTCCTGTGCTTGCTGTGCTGCCTGTGCTTGCTGCCTGTGCTTGCTGCCTGTGCTTGCTGTGCTGCCTGTGCTTGTTGCCTCTGCTTGCTGTGCTGCCTGTGCTTGCTGCCTGTACTTGCTGTGCTGCCTGTGCTTGCTGCCTGTACTTGGTGTGCTGCCTGTGCTTGCTGTGCTTGTTGTGCTGCCTGTGCTTGCTGTGCTGCCTGTGCTTGCTGCCTGTGCTTGCTGTGCTGCTTGTGCATGCTGTGCTGCCTGTGCTTGCTGCCTGTGCTTGCTGTGCTGCCTGTGCTTGCTGCCAGTGCTTGCTGTGCTTGCTGTGCTGCCTGTGCTTGCTGCCTGTGCTTGCTGTGCTGCCCGTGCTTGCTGCCTGTGCTTGCTGTGCTGCCTGTACTTGCTGCCTGTGCTTGCTGTGCTGCCTGTGCTTGCTGCCTGTGCTTGCTGTGCTGCCTGTGCTTGCTGCCTGTGCTTGCTGTGCTGCCTGTGCTTGCTGTGCTGCCTGTTAGCGATGCATTTGATTTCGCCCATAACACGCGGTAATTCGACAGTGGCACACGACAGTGCGTTGCTGTGTCACCTGTTTTTGGAGGCGCTGAGAGTCGCGGATCACATGTTTACCTCGGCGGCCGGTGCATTGACCTGCGTCTCAGTAAGAGTAAGCATTGTAAACAAATGCGAGAGTGAATCTCGCCGAAGATCGGAGCAGGCTTTGCCTGTTGGAAAGAGGACGGAGCTTGACCCCTCTGCACTTCCCCCAGAATCGCTTAAACGAACACATCTCGTCGAGATATTTTGCGGGTTTCTAACATGCCTGTGCTTGCTGCCTGTGCTTGCTGTGCTGCCTGTGATTGCAGCCTGTGCTTACTGTGTTGCCTGTGCTTGCTGCCTGTGCTTGCTGTGCTGCCTGTGCTTGCTTCCTGTGCTATCTGTGCTGCCTGTGCTTGCTGCCTGTGCTTGCTGTGCTGCCTGTGCTTGCTGCCTGTGCTTGCTGCCTGTGCTTGTTGTGCTGCCTGTGCTTGCTGTGCTGCCTGTGCTTGCTGCCTGTGCTTGCTGTGCTGCCTGTGCTTGCTGCGCTGCCTGTGCTTGCTGCCTGTACTTCGTGTGCTGCCTGTACTTGGTGTGCTGCCTGTGCTTGCTGCCTGTGCTTGCTATGCTGCCTGTGCTTGCTGCCTGTGCTTGCTGCCTGTGCTTGCTGTGCTGCCTGTGCTTGCAGCCTGTGCTTACTGTGTTGCCTGTGCTTGCTGCCTGTGCTTGCTGTGCTGCCTGTGCTTGCTTCCTGTGCTTGCTATGCTGCCTGTGCTTGCTGTGCTGCCTGTGCTTGCTGCCTGTGCTTGCTGCCTGTGCTTGCTGTGCTGCCTGTGCTTGCTGCCTGTGCTTGCTGTGCTGCCTGTGCTTGCTGCCTGTGCTTGCTGTGCTGCCTGTGCTTGCTGCGCTGCCTGTGCTTGCTGCCTGTACTTGGTGTGCTGCCTGTGCTTGCTGCCTGTGCTTGCTGCCTGTGCTTGCTATGCTGCCTGTGCTTGCTGCCTGTGCTTGCTGTGCTGCCTGTGCTTGCAGCCTGTGCTTACTGTGCTGCCTGTGCTTGCTGCCTGTGCTTGCTGTGCTGCCTGTGCTTGCAGCCTGTGCTTACTGTGTTGCCTGTGCTTGCTGCCTGTGCTTGCTGTGCTGCCTGTGCTTGCTGCCTGTGCTTGCTGCCTGTACTTGGTGTGCTGCCTGTGCTTGCTGCCTGTGCTTGCTGCCTGTGCTTGCTGCCTGTGCTTGCTATGCTGCCTGTGCTTGCTGCCTGTGCTTGCTGTGCTGCCTGTGCTTGCTGCCTGTGCTTGCTGTGCTGCCTGTGCTTGCTGCCTGTGCTTGCTGCGCTGCCTGTGCTTGCTGCCTGTACTTGGTGTGCTGCCTGTGCTTGCTGCCTGTGCTTGCTGCCTGTGCTTGCTGTGCTGCCTGTGCTTGCTGCCTGTGCTTGCTGCCTGTGCTTGCTGTGCTGCCTGTGCTTGCTGCCAGTGCTTGCTGTGCTGCCTGTGCTTGCTGTGCTGCCCGTGCTTGCTGCCTGTGCTTGCTATGCTGCCTGTGCTTGCTGCCCGTGCTTGCTGCCTGTGCTTGCTGTGCTACCTGTGCTTACTGCCTGTGCTTGCTGTGCTGCCTGAGCTGCCTGTGCTTGCTGCCTGTGCTTGCTGTGCTGCCTGTGCTCGCTGTGCTTGCTGCGCTGCCTGTGCTTGCTGCCTGTACTTGGTGTGCTGCCTGTGCTTGCTGCCTGTGCTTGCTATGCTGCCTGTGCTTGCTGCCTGTGCTTGCTGCCTGTGCTTGCTGTGCTGCCTGTGCTTGCTGTGCTGCCTGTGCTTGCAGCCTGTGCTTACTGTGTTGCCTTTGCTTGCTGCCTGTGCTTGCTGTGCTGCCTGTGCTTGCTTCCTGTGCTTGCTGTGCTGCCTGTGCTTGTTGTGCTGCCTGTGCTTGCTGCCTGTGCTTGCTGCCTGTGCTTGCTGTGCTGCCTGTGCTTGTTGCCTCTGCTTGCTGTGCTGCCTGTGCTTGCTGCCTGTACTTGCTGTGCTGCCTGTGCTTGCTGCCTGTACTTGGTGTGCTGCCTGTGCTTGCTGCCTGTGCTTGCTGTGCTTGTTGTGCTGCCTGTGCTTGCTGTGCTGCCTGTGCTTGCTGCCTGTGCTTGCTGTGCTGCTTGTGCATGCTGTGCTGCCTGTGCTTGCTGCCTGTGCTTGCTGTGCTGCCTGTGCTTGCTGTGCTGCCTGTGCTTGCTGCCAGTGCTTGCTGTGCTTGCTGTGCTGCCTGTGCTTGCTGTGCTGCCTGTGCTTGCTGCCTGTGCTTGCTGTGCTGCCCGTGCTTGCTGCCTGTGCTTGCTGTGCTGCCTGTACTTGCTGCCTGTGCTTGCTGTGCTGCCTGTGCTTGCTGTGCTGCCTGTGCTTGCTGCCTGTGCTTGCTGTGCTGCCTGTGCTTGCTGCCTGTGCTTGCTGTGCTGCCTGTGCTTGCTGTGCTGCCTGTTAGCGATGCATTTGATTTCGCCCATAACACGCGGTAATTCGACAGTGGCACACGACAGTGCGTTGCTGTGTCACCTGTTTTTGGAGGCGCTGAGAGTCGCGGATCACATGTTTACCTCGGCGGCCGGTGCATTGACCTGCGTCTCAGTAAGAGTAAGCATTGTAAACAAATGCGAGAGTGAATCTCGCCGAAGATCGGAGCAGGCTTTGCCTGTTGGAAAGAGGACGGAGCTTGACCCCTCTGCACTTCCCCCAGAATCGCTTAAACGAACACATCTCGTCGAGATATTTTGCGGGTTTCTAACATGCCTGTGCTTGCTGCCTGTGCTTGCTGTGCTGCCTGTGATTGCAGCCTGTGCTTACTGTGTTGCCTGTGCTTGCTGCCTGTGCTTGCTGTGCTGCCTGTGCTTGCTTCCTGTGCTTGCTGTGCTGCCTGTGCTTGCTGCCTGTGCTTGCTGCCTGTGCTTGCTGTGCTGCCTGTGCTTGCTGCCTGTGCTTGCTGTGCTGCCTGTGCTTGCTGCCTGTGATTGCTGTGCTGCCTGTGCTTGCTGCGCTGCCTGTGCTTGCTTCCTGTGCTTGCTGTGCTGCCTGTGCTTGCTGCCTGTGCTTGCTGCCTGTGCTTGCTGTGCTGCCTGTGCTTGCTGCCTGTGCTTGCTGTGCTGCCTGTGCTTGCTGCCTGTGCTTGCTGTGCTGCCTGTGCTTGGTGTGCTGCCTGTGCTTGGTGCCTGTGCTTGCTGCCTGTGCTTGCTGCCTGTGCTTGCTGTGCTGCCTGAGCTGCCTGTGCTGTGCTGCCTGTGCTTGCTGTGCTGCCTGTGCTTGCTGCCTGTGCTTGCTGCCTGTGCTTGCTGTGCTGCCTGAGCTGCCTGTGCTTCCTGCCTGTGCTTGCTGTGCTGCCTGTGCTTGCTGCCTGTGCTTGCTGTGCTGCGTGTGCTTGCTGTGCTGCCTGTGCTTGCTGCCTGTGCTTGCTGTGCTGCCTGCGCTTGCTGCCTGTGCTTGCTGTGCTGCCTGTGCTTGTTGCCTGTGCTTGCTGTGCTGCCTGTAATTGCTGCCTGTGCTGCCTGTGCTGCCTGTGCTTGCTGCCTGTGCTTGCTGCCTGTGCTTGCTGCCTGTGCTTGCTGTGCTGCCTGTGCTTGGTGCCTGTGCTTGCTGCCTGTGCTTGCTGCCTGTGCTTGCTGTGCTGCCTGTGCTGCCTGTGCTTGCTGCCTGAGCTGCCTGTGCTGCCTGTGCTTGCTGCCTGTGCTGCCTGTGCTCGCTGCCTGTGCTTGCTGTGCTGCCTGAGCTGCCTGTGCTTGCTGTGCTGCCTGAGCTGCCTGTGCTTGCTGTGCTGCCTGTGCTTGCTGCCTGTGCTTGCTGTGCTGCCTGTGCTTGCTGTCTGTGCTGCCTGTGCTTGCTGTGCTGCATGTGCATGCTGCCTGTGCTTGCTGTGCTGCCTGTGCTTGCTGTGCTGCCTGTGCTTGCTGCCTGTGCTTGCTGCCTGTGCTTGCTGTGCTGCCTGTGCTTGCTGCCTGTGCTTGCTGTGCTGCCTGAGCTGCCTGTTCTTGCTGTGCTGCCTGTGCTTGCTGCCTGTGCTTGCTGTACTGCCTGTGCTTGCTGTCTGTGCTGCCTGTGCTTGCTGCCTGTGCTTGCTGTGCTGCCTGTGCTTGCTGCCTGTGCTTGCTGTGCTGCCTGTGCTTGCTGCCTGAGCTGCCTGTGCTTGCAGTGCTGCCTGTGCTTGCTGCCTGTGCTTGCTGTGCTGCCTGTGCTTGCTATGCTGCCTGTGCTTGCTGTGCTGCATGTGCATGCTGCCTGTGCTTGCTGTGCTGCCTGTGCTTGCTGTGCTGCCTGTGCTTGCTGCCTGTGCTTGCTGTGCTGCCTGTGCTTGCTGCCTGAGCTGCCTGTGCTTGCTGTGCTGCCCGTGCTTGATGCCTGTGCTTGCTGTGCTGCCTGTGCTTGCTGTCTGTGCTGCCTGTGCTTGCTGTGCTGCATGTGCATGCTGCCTGTGCTTGCTGTGCTGCCTGTGCTTGCTGCCTGTGCTTGCTGTGCTGCCTGTGCTTGCTGCCTGAGCTGCCTGTGCTTGCTGTGCTGCCCGTGCTTGATGCCAGTGCTTGCTGTGCTGCCTGTGCTTGCTGTCTGTGCTGCCTGTGCTTGCTGTGCTGCATGTGCATGCTGCCTGTGCTTGCTGTGCTGCCTGTGCTTGCTGCCTGTGCTTGCTGTGGTGCCTGTGCTTGCTATGCTGCCTGTGCTTGCTGTGCTGCCTGTGCTTGCTGCCTGTGCTTGCTGTGCTGCCTGTGCTGCCTGTGCTTGCTGCTGGTGCTTGCTGTGCTGCCTGTGCTTGCTGCCTGTGCTTGCTGTGCTGCCTGAGCTGCCTGTGCTGCCTGTGCTTGCTGCCTGAGCTGCCTGTGCTGCCTGTGCTTGCTGCCTGTGCTTCCTGTGCTGCCTGTGCTCGCTGCCTGTGCTTGCTGTGCTGCCTGAGCTGCCTGTGCTTGCTGTGCTGCCTGAGCTGCCTGTGCTTGCTGTGCTGCCTGTGCTTGCTGCCTGTGCTTGCTGTGCTGCCTGTGCTTGCTGTCTGTGCTGCCTGTGCTTGCTGTGCTGCATGTGCATGCTGCCTGTGCTTGCTGTGCTGCCTGTGCTTGCTGTGCTGCCTGTGCTTGCTGCCTGTGCTTGCTGCCTGTGCTTGCTGTGCTGCCTGTGCTTGCTGCCTGTGCTTGCTGTGCTGCCTGAGCTGCCTGTTCTTGCTGTGCTGCTTGTGCTTGCTGCCTGTGCTTGCTGTACTGCCTGTGCTTGCTGTCTGTGCTGCCTGTGCTTGTTGCCTGTGCTTGCTGTGCTGCCTGTGCTTGCTGCCTGTGCTTGCTGTGCTGCCTGTGCTTGCTGCCTGAGCTGCCTGTGCTTGCAGTGCTGCCTGTGCTTGCTGCCTGTGCTTGCTGTGCTGCCTGTGCTTGCTATGCTGCCTGTGCTTGCTGTGCTGCATGTGCATGCTGCCTGTGCTTGCTGTGCTGCCTGTGCTTGCTGTGCTGCCTGTGCTTGCTGCCTGTGCTTGCTGTGCTGCCTGTGCTTGCTGCCTGAGCTGCCTGTGCTTGCTGTGCTGCCTGTGCTTGCTGCCTGTGCTTGCTGTACTGCCTGTGCTGCCTGTGCTTGCTGCCTGTGCTTGCTGTGCTGCCTGTGCTTGCTGCCTGTGCTTGCTGTGCTGTCTGTGCTTGCTGCCTGTTCTTGCTGCCTGTGCTTGCTGCCTGTGCTTGCTGTGCTGCCTGAGCTGCCTGTTCTTGCTGTGCTGCCTGTGCTTGCTGCCTGTTCTTGCTGTACTGCCTGTGCTTGCTGTCTGTGCTGCCTGTGCTTGCTGTGCTGCCTGTGCTTGCTGTCTGTGCTGCCTGTGCTTGCTGTGCTGCCTGTGCTTGCTGCCTGTGCTTGCTGTCTGTGCTGCCTGTGCTTGCTGCGCTGCATGTGCATGCTGCTTGTGCTTGCAGTGCTGCCTGTGCTTGCTGTGCTGCCTGTGCTTGCTGCCTGTGCTTGCTGTGCTGCCTGTGCTTGCTGCCTGTGCTTGCTGTGCTGCATGTGCATGCTGCTTGTGCTTGCAGTGCTGCCTGAGCTGCCTGTGCTGCCTGTGCTTGCTGCCTGTGCTTGCTGTGCTGCCTGTGCTTGCTGCCTGTGCTTGCTGTGCTGCCCGAGCTGCCTGTGCTTGCTGTGCTGCCTGTGCTTGCTGTCTGTGCTGCCTGTGCTTGCTGTGCTGCCTGTGCTTGCTGCCTGTGCTTGCTGTGTTGCCTGTGCTTGCTGCCTGTGCTTGCTGTGCTGCCTGTGCTTGCTGCCTGAGCTGCCTGTGCTTGCTGTGCTGCCCGTGCTTGATGCCTGTGCTTGCTGCGCTGCCTGTGCTTGCTGTCTGTGCTGCCTGTGCTTGCTGTGCTGCATGTGCATGCTGCCTGTGCTTGCTGTGCTGCCTGTGCTGTGCTGCCTGTGCTTACTGTGCTGCCTGTGCTTGCTGCCTGTGCTTGCTGTGCTGCCTGTGCTTGCTGCCTGTGCTTGCTGCCTGTGCTTGCTGTGCTGCCTGTGCTTGCTCCCTGTGCTTGCTCCCTGTGCTTGCTGCCTGTGCTTACTGTGCTGCCTGTGCTTGCTGCCTGTGCTTGCTGTGCTGCCGGTGCTTGCTGCCTGTGCTTGCTGTGCTGCCTGTGCTTGCTGTGCTGCCTGTGCTTGCTGCCTGTGCTTGCTGTGCTGCCTGTGCTTAGTGTGCTGCCTGTGCTTGCTGTGCTGCCTGTGCTTGCTGCCTGTGCTTGCTGTGCTGCCTGTGCTTGCTGCCTGTGCTTGCTGTGCTGCCTGAGCTGCCTGTGCTGCCTGTGCTTGCTGCCTGTGCTTGCTGTGCTGCCTGTGCTTGCTGCCTGTTCTTGCTGCCTGTGCTTGCTGCCTGTGCTTGCTGTGCTGCCTGAGCTGCCTGTTCTTGCTGTGCTGCCTGTGCTTGCTGCCTGTTCTTGCTGTACTGCCTGTGCTTGCTGTCTGTGCTGCCTGTGCTTGCTGTGCTGCCTGTGCTGGCTGTCTGTGCTGCCTGTGCTTGCTGTGCTGCCTGTGCTTGCTGCCTGTGCTTGCTGTGCTGCCTGTGCTTGCTGTCTGTGCTGCCTGTGCTTGCTGCCTGTGCTTGCTGTGCTGCCTGTGCTTGCTGCCTGTGCTTGCTGTGCCGCCTGTGCTTGCTGCCTGTGCTTGCTGTGCTGCCTGTGCTTGCTGTCTGTGCTGCCTGTGCTTGCTGCCTGTGCTTGCTGTGCTGCCTGTGCTTGCTGCCTGTGCTTGCTGTGCTGCCTGTGCTTGCTGTGCTGCCTGAGCTGCCTGTGCTTGCTGTGCTGCCTGTGCTTGCTGCCTGTGCTTGCTGTGCTGCCTGTGCTTGCTGTCTGTGCTGCCTGTGCTTGCTGTGCTGCATGTGCTTGCTGCCTGTGCTTGCTGTGCTGCCTGTGCTTGCTGCCTGTGCTTGCTGTCTGTGCTGCCTGTGCTTGCTGTGCTGCATGTGCATGCTGCCTGTGCTTGCTGTGCTGCCTCTGCTTGCTGTGCTGCCTGTGCTTGCTGCCTGTGCTTGCTGTGCTGCCTGTGCTTGCTGCCTGAGCTGCCTGTGCTTGCAGTGCTGCCTGTGCTTGCTGCCTGTGCTTGCTGTGCTGCCTGTGCTTGCTATGCTGCCTGTGCTTGCTGTGCTGCATGTGCATGCTACCTGTGCTTGCTGTGCTGCCTGTGCTTGCTGTGCTGCCTGTGCTTGCTGCCTGTGCTTGCTGTGCTGCCTGTGCTTGCTGCCTGAGCTGCCTGTGCTTGCTGTGCTGCCCGTGCTTGATGCCTGTGCTGCCTGTGCTTGCTGTCTGTGCTGCCTGTGCTTGCTGTGCTGCATGTGCATGCTGCCTGTGCTTGCTGTGCTGCCTGTGCTTGCTGCCTGTGCTTGCTGTGCTGCCTGTGCTTGCTGCCTGAGCTACCTGTGCTTGCTGTGCTGCCCGTGCTTGATGCCTGTGCTTGCTGCGCTGCCTGTGCTTGCTGTCTGTGCTGCCTGTGCTTGCTGTGCTGCATGTGCATGCTGCCTGTGCTTGCTGTGCTGCCTGTGCTTACTGTGCTGCCTGTGCTTGCTGCCTGTGCTTGCTGTGCTGCCTGTGCTTAGTGTGCTGCCTGTGCTTGCTGTGCTGCCTGTGCTTGCTGCCTGTGCTTGCTGTGCTGCCTGTGCTTGCTGCCTGTGCTTGCTGTGCTGCCTGAGCTGCCTGTGCTGCCTGTGCTTGCTGCCTGTGCTTGCTGTGCTGCCTGTGCTTGCTGCCTGTTCTTGCTGCCTGTGCTTGCTGCCTGTGCTTGCTGTGCTGCCTGAGCTGCCTGTTCTTGCTGTGCTGCCTGTGCTTGCTGCCTGTTCTTGCTGTACTGCCTGTGCTTGCTGTCTGTGCTGCCTGTGCTTGCTGTGCTGCCTGTGCTGGCTGTCTGTGCTGCCTGTGCTTGCTGTGCTGCATGTGCTTGCTGCCTGTGCTTGCTGTGCTGCCTGCGCTTGCTGCCTGTGCTTGCTGTGCTGCCTGTGCTTGCTGTGCTGCCTGAGCTGCCTGTGCTTGCTGTGCTGCCTGTGCTTGCTGCCTGTGCTTGCTGTGCTGCCTGTGCTTGCTGCCTGTGCTTGCTGCCTGTGCTGCCTGTGCTTGCTGTGCTGCCTGTGCTTGCTGTGCTGCCTGTGCTGCCTGTGCTTGCTGTGCTGCCTGTGCTTGCTGCCTGTGCTTGCTGTGCTGCCTGTGCTTGGTGTGCTGTCTGTGCTTGCAGTGCTGCCTGTGCTTGCTGCCTGTGCTTGCTGTGCTGCCTGTGCTGTGCTGCCTGTGCTTGCTGCCTGTGCTGCCTGTGCTTGCTGTGCTGCCTGTGCTGCCTGTGCTTGCTGTGCTGCCTGTGCTTGCTGCCTGTGCTTGCTGTGCTGCCTGTGCTTGGTGTGCTGCCTGTGCTTGCAGTGTTGCCTGTGCTTGCAGTGCTGCCTGTGCTTGCTGCCTGTGCTTGCTGTGCTGCCTGAGCTTGCTGCCTGTGCTTGCTGTGCTGCCTGTGCTTGCTGTGCTGCCTGTGCTTGCTGCCTGTGCTTGCTGTGCTGCCTGTGCTTGCTGCCTGTGCTTGCTGTGCTGCCTGTGCTTGCTGCCTGTGCTTGCAGTGCTGCCTGTGCTTGCTGCCTGTGCTGGCTGTGCTGCCTGTGCTTGCTATGCTGCCTGTGCTTGCTGTGCTGCCTGTGCTTGCTGCCTGTGCTTGCTGTGCTTGCTCGGCTGCCTGTGCTTGGTGTGCTGCCTGTGCTTGGTGTGCTGCCTGTGCTTGCTGTGCTGCTTGTGCTTGCTGTGCTGCCTGTGCTTGCTACCTGTGCTTGCTGTGCTGCCTGTGCTTGCTGCCTGTGCTTGCTGTGCTGCCTGTGCTTGCTACCTGTGCTTGCTGTGCTGCCTGTGCTTGCTGCCTGTGCTTGCTGTGCTGCCTGTGCTTGCTGCCTGTGCTTGCTGTGCTGCCTGTGCTTGCTGCCTGTGCTTGCTGTGCTGCCTGTGCTTGCTGCCTGTGCTTGCTGTGCTGCCTGTGCTTGCTGCCTGTGCTTGCTGTGCTGCCTGTTCTTGCTGCCTGTGCTTGCTGTGCTGCCTGTGCTTGCTGCCTGTGCTTGCTGTGCTGTCTGTGCTTGCTGTGCTGCCTGTGCTTGCTGCCTGTGCTTGCTGTGCTGCCTGTGCTTGCTGTGCTGCCTGTGCTTGCTGCCTGTGCTTGCTGTGCTGCCTGTGCTTGCTGCCTGTGCTTGCTGTGCTGCCTGTGCTTGCTGCCTGTGCTTGCTGTGCTGCCTGTGCTTGCTGCCTGTGCTTGCTGTGCTTGCTGTGCTGCCTGTTAGCGATGCATTTGATTTCGCCCATAACACGCGGTAATTCGACAGTGGCACACGACAGTGCGTTGCTGTGTCACCTGTTTTTGGAGGCGCCGAGAGTCACGGATCATATGTTTACCTGGGCGGCCGGTGCATTGACCTGCGTCTCAGGAAGAGTAAGCATTGTAAACAAATGCGAGAGTGAATCTCGCCGAAGATCGGAGCAGGCTTTGCCTGTTGGAAAGAGGACGGAGCTTGACCCCTCTGCACTTCCCCCAGAATCGCTAAAACGAACTCATCTCGTCGAGCTATTTTGCGGGTTTCTAACATGCCTGTGCTTGCTGCCTGTGCTTGTTGTGTTGCCTGAGCTGCCTGTGCTTGCTGTGCTGCCCGTGCTTTTGCCTGTGCTTGCTGTGCTGCCTGTGCTTGCTGTCTGTGCTGCCTGCGCTTGCTGTGCTGCATGTGCTTGCTGCCTGTGCTTGCCTTGCTGCCTGTGCTTGCTGCCTGTGCTTGCTGTGCTGCCTGTGCTTGCTGCCTGTGCTTGCTGTGCTGCCTGTCCTTGCTGTGCTGCCTGTGCTTGTTGCATGTGCTTGCTGTGCTGCCTGTGCTTGCTGTACTTGCTGTGCTGCCTGTGCTTGCTGTCTGTGCTTGCTGTGCTGCCTGTGCTGCCTGTGCTTTCTGCGCTGCCTGTGCTTGCTGCCTGTGCTTGCTGTGCTGCCTGTGCTGCCTGTGCTTGCTGCCTGTGCTTGCTGTGCTGCCTGTGCTTGCTGCCTGTGCTTGCTGTGGTGCCTGTGCTTGCTATGCTGCCTGTGCTTGCTGTGCTGCCTGTGCTTGCTGCCTGTGCTTGCTGTGCTGCCTGTGCTGCCTGTGCTTGCTGTGCTGCCTGTGCTTGCTGCCTGTGCTTGCTGCCTGTGCTTGCTGTGCTGCCTGTGCTTGCTGCCTGTGCTTGCTGCCTGTGCTTGCTGCCTGTGCTTGCTGTGCTGCCTGTGCTTGCTGACTGTGCTTGCTGTGCTGCCTGTGCTTGCTATGCTGCCTGTGCTTGCTGTGCTGCCTGTGCTTGCTGCCTGTGCTTGCTGTGCTGCCTGTAATTGCTGCCTGTGCTTGCTGTGCTGCCTGTGCTAGCTGTGCTGCCTGTGCTTGCTGCCTGTGCTTGCTGTGCTGCCTGAGCTGCCTGTGCTTGCTGTGCTGCCTGTGCTTGCTGCCTGTGCTTGCTGTGCTGCCTGTGCTTGCTGCCTGTGCTTGCTGTGCTGCCTGTGCTTGCTGTGCTGCCTGTCCTTGCTGTGCTGCCTGTGCTTGTTGCCTGTGCTTGCTGTGCTGCCTGTGCTTGCTGCCTGTGCTTGCTGTACTTGCTGTGCTGCCTCTGCTTGCTGCCTGTGCTTGCTGTGCTGCCTGTGCTTGCTGTTCTGCATGTGCTTGCTGCCTGTGCTTGCTGTGCTGTCTGTGCTGCCTGTGCTTGCTGCCTGTGCTTGCTGTGCTGCCTGTGCTTGCTGTGCTGCCTGTGCTTGCTGCCTGTGCTTGCTGTGCTGCCTGTGCTTGGTGTGCTGCCTGTGCTTGCTGCCTGTGCTTGCTGTGCTGCCTGTACTGCCTGTGCTTGCTGCCTGTGCTTGCTGTGCTGCCTGAGCTGCCTGTGCTTGCTGCCTGTGCTTGCTGTGCTGCCTGTGCTTGCTGACTGTGCTTGCTGCCTGTGCTTGCTTTGCTGCCTTTGCTTGCTGCCTGTGCTTGCTTTGCTGCCTGTGCTTGCTGCCTGTGCTTGCTGTGCTGCCTGTGCTTGCTGCCTGTGCTTGCTGTGCTGCCTGTTAGCGATGCATTTGATTTCGCCCATAACACGCGGTAATTCGACAGTGGCACACGACAGTGCGTTGCTGTGTCACCTGGTTTGGAGGCGCCGAGAGTCGCGGATCATATGTTTACCTCGGCGGCCGGTGCATTGACCTGCGTCTCAGTAAGAGTAAGCATTGTAAACAAATGCGAGAGTGAATCTCGCCGAAGATCGGAGCAGGCTTTGCCTGTTGGAAATAGGACGGAGCTTGACCCCTCTGCACTTCCCCCAGAATCGCTAAAACGAACTCATCTTGTCGAGATATTTTGCGGGTTTCTAACATGCCTGTGCTTGCTGTGCTGCCTGTGCTTGCTGCCTGTGCTTGCTGTGCTGCCTGTGCTGTGCTGCCTGTGCTGCCTGTGCTTGCTGTGCTGCCTGTGCTTGCTGCCTGTGCTTGCTGTGCTGCCTGTGCTGCCTGTGCGTGCTACCTGTGCTTGCTGTGCTTGCTGTGCTGCCTGTGCTGCCTGTGCGTGCTACCTGTGCTTGCTGTGCTGCCTGTGCTTGCTGTGCTGCCTGTGCTTGCTGCCTGTGCTTGCTGTGCTGCCTGTGCTTGCTATGCTGCCTGTGCTTGCTGTGCTGCCTGTGCTTGCTGTGCTGCCTGTGCTTGCTGCCTGTGCTTGCTGTGCTGCCTGAGCTGCCTGTGCTTGCTGCCTGTGCTTGCTGTGCTGCCTGTGCTTGCTGCCTGTGCTTGCTCTGCTGCCTGTGCTTGCTGCCAGTGCTTGCTGCCTGTGCTTGCTGTGCTGCCTGTGCTTGCTGCCTGTGCTTGCTGTGCTGCCTGTGCTTGCTGTGCTGCCTGTGCTTGCTGCCTGTGCTTGCTGTGCTGCCTGTGCTTGCTATGCTGCCTGTGCTTGCTGTGCTGCCTGTGCTTGCTGCCTGTGCTTGCTGTGGTGCCTGTGCTTGCTATGCTGCCTGTGCTTGCTGTGCTGCCTGTGCTTGCTGCCTGTGCTTGCTGTGCTGCCTGTGCTTGCTGCCTGTGCTTGCTGCCTGTGCTCACTGTGCTGCCTGTGCTTGCTGCCTGTGCTTGCTGTGCTGCCTGTGCTTGCTGCCTGTGCTTGCTGTGCTGCCTGTGCTTGCTGCCTGTGCTTGCTGTGCTGCCTGTGCTTGCTGCCTGTGCTTGCTGTGCTGCCTGAGCTTGCTGTGCTGCCTGTGCTTGCTGCCTGTGCTTGCTGTGCTGCCTGTGCTTGCTGCTTGTGCTGCCTGTGCTTGCTGCCTGTGCTTGCTGCCTGTGCTTGCTGTGCTGCCTGTGCTTGCTGCCTGTGCTTGCTGCCTGTGCTTGCTGTGCTGCCTGTAATTGCTGCCTGTACTTGCTGTGCTGCCTGTTCTTGCTGTGCTGCCTGTGCTTGCTGTGCTGCCTGTAATTGCTGCCTGTACTTGCTGTGCTGCCTGTTCTTGCTGTGCTGCCTGTGCTTGCTACCTGTGCTTGCTGTGCTGCCTGTGCTTGCTGCCTGTGCTTGCTGCCTGTGCTTGGTGTGCTGCCTGTGCTTGCTGCCTGTGCTTGCTGAGCTGCCTGTGCTTGCTGCCCGTGCTTGCTGTGCTGCCTGTCCTTGCTGCCTGTCCTTGCTGCCTGTGCTTGCTGCCTGTGCTTGCTGCCTGTGCTTGCTGTGCTGCCTGTGCTTGCTGTGCTGCCTGTGCTTGCTGCCTGTGCTTGCTGTGCTGCCTGTGCTTGCTGTGCTGCCTGTGCTTGCTGCCTGTGCTTGCTGTGCTGCCTGTGCTTGCTGCCTGTGCTTGCTGCCTGTGCTTGCTGTGCTGCCTGAGCTTGCTGTGCTGCCTGTGCTTGCTGCCTGTGCTTGCTGTGCTGCCTGTGCTTGCTGCTTGTGCTGCCTGTGCTTGCTGCCTGTGCTTGCTGTGCTGCCTGTGCTTGCTGCCTGTGCTTGCTGTGCTGCCTGTAATTGCTGCCTGTACTTGCTGTGCTGCCTGTTCTTGCTGTGCTTGCTGTGCTGCCTGTGCTTGCTATGCTGCCTGTGCTTGCTGTGCTGCCTGTGCTTGCTGCCTGTGCTTGCTGTGCTGTCTGTGTTGCCTGTGCTTGCTGCCTGTGCTTGCTGTGCTGCCTGTGCTTGCTGCCTGTGCTTGTTGCCTGTGCTTGCTGTGCTGCCTGTGCTTGCTGTGCTGCCCGTGCTTGCTGCCTGTGCTTGCTATGCTGCCTGTGCTTGCTGCCCGTGCTTGCTGCCTGTGCTTGCTGTGCTACCTGTGCTTACTGCCTGTGCTTGCTGTGCTGCCTGAGCTGCCTGTGCTTGCTGCCTGTGCTTGCTGTGCTGCCTGTGCTCGCTGTGCTTGTTGTGCTGCCTGTGCTGCCTGTGCTTGCTGTGCTGCTTGTGCATGCTGTGCTGCCTGTGCTTGCTGCCTGTGCTATCTGTGCTGCCTGTGCTTGCTGCCTGTGCTTGCTGTGCTGCCTGTGCTTGCTGCCTGTGCTTGCTGCCTGTGCTTGTTGTGCTGCCTGTGCTTGCTGTGCTGCCTGTGCTTGCTGCCTGTGCTTGCTGTGCTGCCTGTGCTTGCTGCGCTGCCTGTGCTTGCTGCCTGTACTTGGTGTGCTGCCTGTGCTTGCTGCCTGTGCTTGCTATGCTGCCTGTGCTTGCTGCCTGTGCTTGCTGCCTGTGCTTGCTGTGCTGCCTGTGCTTGCAGCCTGTGCTTACTGTGTTGCCTGTGCTTGCTGTGCTGCCTGTGCTTGCTTCCTGTGCTTGCTATGCTGCCTGTGCTTGCTGTGCTGCCTGTGCTTGCTGCCTGTGCTTGCTGCCTGTGCTTGCTGTGCTGCCTGTGCTTGCTGCCTGTGCTTGCTGTGCTGCCTGTGCTTGCTGCGCTGCCTGTGCTTGCTGCCTGTACTTGGTGTGCTGCCTGTGCTTGCTGCCTGTGCTTGCTGCCTGTGCTTGCTATGCTGCCTGTGCTTGCTGCCTGTGCTTGCTATGCTGCCTGTGCTTGCTGCCTGTGCTTGCTGTGCTGCCTGTGCTTGCTGCCTGTGCTTGCTGTGCTGCGTGTGCTTGCAGCCTGTGCTTACTGTGTTGCCTGTGCTTGCTGCCTGTGCTTGCTGTGCTGCCTGTGCTTGCTTCCTGTGCTTGCTGTGCTGCCTGTGCTGCCTGTGCTTGCTGCCTGTACTTGGTGTGCTGCCTGTGCTTGCTGCCTGTGCTTGCTGCCTGTGCTTGCTATGCTGCCTGTGCTTGCTGCCTGTGCTTGCTGTGCTGCCTGTGCTTGCTGCCTGTGCTTGCTGTGCTGCCTGTGCTTGCTGTGCTGCCTGTGCTTGCTGCCTATGCTTGCTGCGCTGCCTGTGCTTGCTGCCTGTACTTGGTGTGCTGCCTGTGCTTGCTGCCTGTGCTTGCTGCCTGTGCTTGCTGCCTGTGCTTGCTGCCTGTGCTTGCTGTGCTGCCTGTGCTTGCTGCCTGTGCTTGCTGCCTGTGCTTGCTGTGCTGCCTGTGCTTGCTGCCAGTGCTTGCTGTGCTGCCTGTGCTTGCTGTGCTGCCTGTGCTTGCTGCCTGTACTTGGTGTGCTGCCTGTGCTTGCTGCCTGTGCTTGCTGCCTGTGCTTGCTATGCTGCCTGTGCTTGCTGCCTGTGCTTGCTGTGCTGCCTGTGCTTGCAGCCTGTGCTTGCTGTGCTACCTGTGCTTACTGCCTGTGCTTGCTGTGCTGCCTGAGCTGCCTGTGCTTGCTGCCTGTGCTTGCTGTGCTGCCTGTGCTCGCTGTGCTTGTTGTGCTGCCTGTGCTTGCTGTGCTGCCTGTGCTTGCTGTGCTGCTTGTGCATGCTGTGCTGCCTGTGCTTGCTGCCTGTGCTATCTGTGCTGCCTGTGCTTGCTGCCTGTGCTTGCTGTGCTGCCTGTGCTTGCTGTGCTGCCTGTGCTTGTTGTGCTGCCTGTGCTTGCTGCCTGTGCTTGCTGTGCTGCCTGTGCTTGCTGCGGTGCCTGTGCTTGCTGCCTGTACTTGGTGTGCTTCCTGTGCTTGCTGCCTGTGCTTGCTATGCTGCCTGTGCTTGCTGCCTGTGCTTGCTGCCTGTGCTTGCTGTGCTGCCTGTGCTTGCTGTGCTGCCTGTGCTTGCTGTGCTGCCTGTGCTTGCAGCCTGTGCTTACTGTGTTGCCTTTGCTTGCTGCCTGTGCTTGCTGTGCTGCCTGTGCTTGCTTCCTGTGCTTGCTGTGCTGCCTGTGCTTGCTGCCTGTGCTTGCTGCCTGTGCTTGCTGTGCTGCCTGTGCTTGTTGCCTCTGCTTGCTGTGCTGCCTGTGCTTGCTGCCTGTACTTGCTGTGCTGCCTGTGCTTGCTGCCTGTACTTGGTGTGCTGCCTGTGCTTGCTGTGCTTGTTGTGCTGCCTGTGCTTGCTGTGCTGCCTGTGCTTGCTGCCTGTGCTTGCTGTGCTGCTTGTGCATGCTGTGCTGCCTGTGCTTGCTGCCTGTGCTTGCTGTGCTGCCTGTGCTTGCTGCCAGTGCTTGCTGTGCTTGCTGTGCTGCCTGTGCTTGCTGCCTGTGCTTGCTGTGCTGCCCGTGCTTGCTGCCTGTGCTTGCTGTGCTGCCTGTACTTGCTGCCTGTGCTTGCTGTGCTGCCTGTGCTTGCTGCCTGTGCTTGCTGTGCTGCCTGTGCTTGCTGCCTGTGCTTGCTGTGCTGCCTGTGCTTGCTGTGCTGCCTGTTAGCGATGCATTTGATTTCGCCCATAACACGCGGTAATTCGACAGTGGCACACGACAGTGCGTTGCTGTGTCACCTGTTTTTGGAGGCGCTGAGAGTCGCGGATCACATGTTTACCTCGGCGGCCGGTGCATTGACCTGCGTCTCAGTAAGAGTAAGCATTGTAAACAAATGCGAGAGTGAATCTCGCCGAAGATCGGAGCAGGCTTTGCCTGTTGGAAAGAGGACGGAGCTTGACCCCTCTGCACTTCCCCCAGAATCGCTTAAACGAACACATCTCGTCGAGATATTTTGCGGGTTTCTAACATGCCTGTGCTTGCTGCCTGTGCTTGCTGTGCTGCCTGTGATTGCAGCCTGTGCTTACTGTGTTGCCTGTGCTTGCTGCCTGTGCTTGCTGTGCTGCCTGTGCTTGCTTCCTGTGCTATCTGTGCTGCCTGTGCTTGCTGCCTGTGCTTGCTGTGCTGCCTGTGCTTGCTGCCTGTGCTTGCTGCCTGTGCTTGTTGTGCTGCCTGTGCTTGCTGTGCTGCCTGTGCTTGCTGCCTGTGCTTGCTGTGCTGCCTGTGCTTGCTGCGCTGCCTGTGCTTGCTGCCTGTACTTCGTGTGCTGCCTGTACTTGGTGTGCTGCCTGTGCTTGCTGCCTGTGCTTGCTATGCTGCCTGTGCTTGCTGCCTGTGCTTGCTGCCTGTGCTTGCTGTGCTGCCTGTGCTTGCAGCCTGTGCTTACTGTGTTGCCTGTGCTTGCTGCCTGTGCTTGCTGTGCTGCCTGTGCTTGCTTCCTGTGCTTGCTATGCTGCCTGTGCTTGCTGTGCTGCCTGTGCTTGCTGCCTGTGCTTGCTGCCTGTGCTTGCTGTGCTGCCTGTGCTTGCTGCCTGTGCTTGCTGTGCTGCCTGTGCTTGCTGCCTGTGCTTGCTGTGCTGCCTGTGCTTGCTGCGCTGCCTGTGCTTGCTGCCTGTACTTGGTGTGCTGCCTGTGCTTGCTGCCTGTGCTTGCTGCCTGTGCTTGCTATGCTGCCTGTGCTTGCTGCCTGTGCTTGCTGTGCTGCCTGTGCTTGCAGCCTGTGCTTACTGTGCTGCCTGTGCTTGCTGCCTGTGCTTGCTGTGCTGCCTGTGCTTGCAGCCTGTGCTTACTGTGTTGCCTGTGCTTGCTGCCTGTGCTTGCTGTGCTGCCTGTGCTTGCTGCCTGTGCTTGCTGCCTGTACTTGGTGTGCTGCCTGTGCTTGCTGCCTGTGCTTGCTGCCTGTGCTTGCTGCCTGTGCTTGCTATGCTGCCTGTGCTTGCTGCCTGTGCTTGCTGTGCTGCCTGTGCTTGCTGCCTGTGCTTGCTGTGCTGCCTGTGCTTGCTGCCTGTGCTTGCTGCGCTGCCTGTGCTTGCTGCCTGTACTTGGTGTGCTGCCTGTGCTTGCTGCCTGTGCTTGCTGCCTGTGCTTGCTGTGCTGCCTGTGCTTGCTGCCTGTGCTTGCTGCCTGTGCTTGCTGTGCTGCCTGTGCTTGCTGCCAGTGCTTGCTGTGCTGCCTGTGCTTGCTGTGCTGCCCGTGCTTGCTGCCTGTGCTTGCTATGCTGCCTGTGCTTGCTGCCCGTGCTTGCTGCCTGTGCTTGCTGTGCTACCTGTGCTTACTGCCTGTGCTTGCTGTGCTGCCTGAGCTGCCTGTGCTTGCTGCCTGTGCTTGCTGTGCTGCCTGTGCTCGCTGTGCTTGCTGCGCTGCCTGTGCTTGCTGCCTGTACTTGGTGTGCTGCCTGTGCTTGCTGCCTGTGCTTGCTATGCTGCCTGTGCTTGCTGCCTGTGCTTGCTGCCTGTGCTTGCTGTGCTGCCTGTGCTTGCTGTGCTGCCTGTGCTTGCAGCCTGTGCTTACTGTGTTGCCTTTGCTTGCTGCCTGTGCTTGCTGTGCTGCCTGTGCTTGCTTCCTGTGCTTGCTGTGCTGCCTGTGCTTGTTGTGCTGCCTGTGCTTGCTGCCTGTGCTTGCTGCCTGTGCTTGCTGTGCTGCCTGTGCTTGTTGCCTCTGCTTGCTGTGCTGCCTGTGCTTGCTGCCTGTACTTGCTGTGCTGCCTGTGCTTGCTGCCTGTACTTGGTGTGCTGCCTGTGCTTGCTGCCTGTGCTTGCTGCCTGTGCTTGCTGTGCTGCCTGTGCTTGCTGCCTGTGCTTGCTGTGCTGCCTGTGCTTGCTGCGCTGCCTGTGCTTGCTGCCTGTACTTGGTGTGCTGCCTGTGCTTGCTGCCTGTGCTTGCTGCCTGTGCTTGCTATGCTGCCTGTGCTTGCTGCCTGTGCTTGCTATGCTGCCTGTGCTTGCTGCCTGTGCTTGCTGTGCTGCCTGTGCTTGCTGCCTGTGCTTGCTGTGCTGCGTGTGCTTGCAGCCTGTGCTTACTGTGTTGCCTGTGCTTGCTGCCTGTGCTTGCTGTGCTGCCTGTGCTTGCTTCCTGTGCTTGCTGTGCTGCCTGTGCTGCCTGTGCTTGCTGCCTGTACTTGGTGTGCTGCCTGTGCTTGCTGCCTGTGCTTGCTGCCTGTGCTTGCTATGCTGCCTGTGCTTGCTGCCTGTGCTTGCTGTGCTGCCTGTGCTTGCTGCCTGTGCTTGCTGTGCTGCCTGTGCTTGCTGTGCTGCCTGTGCTTGCTGCCTATGCTTGCTGCGCTGCCTGTGCTTGCTGCCTGTACTTGGTGTGCTGCCTGTGCTTGCTGCCTGTGCTTGCTGCCTGTGCTTGCTGCCTGTGCTTGCTGCCTGTGCTTGCTGTGCTGCCTGTGCTTGCTGCCTGTGCTTGCTGCCTGTGCTTGCTGTGCTGCCTGTGCTTGCTGCCAGTGCTTGCTGTGCTGCCTGTGCTTGCTGTGCTGCCTGTGCTTGCTGCCTGTACTTGGTGTGCTGCCTGTGCTTGCTGCCTGTGCTTGCTGCCTGTGCTTGCTATGCTGCCTGTGCTTGCTGCCTGTGCTTGCTGTGCTGCCTGTGCTTGCAGCCTGTGCTTGCTGTGCTACCTGTGCTTACTGCCTGTGCTTGCTGTGCTGCCTGAGCTGCCTGTGCTTGCTGCCTGTGCTTGCTGTGCTGCCTGTGCTCGCTGTGCTTGTTGTGCTGCCTGTGCTTGCTGTGCTGCCTGTGCTTGCTGTGCTGCTTGTGCATGCTGTGCTGCCTGTGCTTGCTGCCTGTGCTATCTGTGCTGCCTGTGCTTGCTGCCTGTGCTTGCTGTGCTGCCTGTGCTTGCTGTGCTGCCTGTGCTTGTTGTGCTGCCTGTGCTTGCTGCCTGTGCTTGCTGTGCTGCCTGTGCTTGCTGCGGTGCCTGTGCTTGCTGCCTGTACTTGGTGTGCTTCCTGTGCTTGCTGCCTGTGCTTGCTATGCTGCCTGTGCTTGCTGCCTGTGCTTGCTGCCTGTGCTTGCTGTGCTGCCTGTGCTTGCTGTGCTGCCTGTGCTTGCTGTGCTGCCTGTGCTTGCAGCCTGTGCTTACTGTGTTGCCTTTGCTTGCTGCCTGTGCTTGCTGTGCTGCCTGTGCTTGCTTCCTGTGCTTGCTGTGCTGCCTGTGCTTGCTGCCTGTGCTTGCTGCCTGTGCTTGCTGTGCTGCCTGTGCTTGTTGCCTCTGCTTGCTGTGCTGCCTGTGCTTGCTGCCTGTACTTGCTGTGCTGCCTGTGCTTGCTGCCTGTACTTGGTGTGCTGCCTGTGCTTGCTGTGCTTGTTGTGCTGCCTGTGCTTGCTGTGCTGCCTGTGCTTGCTGCCTGTGCTTGCTGTGCTGCTTGTGCATGCTGTGCTGCCTGTGCTTGCTGCCTGTGCTTGCTGTGCTGCCTGTGCTTGCTGCCAGTGCTTGCTGTGCTTGCTGTGCTGCCTGTGCTTGCTGCCTGTGCTTGCTGTGCTGCCCGTGCTTGCTGCCTGTGCTTGCTGTGCTGCCTGTACTTGCTGCCTGTGCTTGCTGTGCTGCCTGTGCTTGCTGCCTGTGCTTGCTGTGCTGCCTGTGCTTGCTGCCTGTGCTTGCTGTGCTGCCTGTGCTTGCTGTGCTGCCTGTTAGCGATGCATTTGATTTCGCCCATAACACGCGGTAATTCGACAGTGGCACACGACAGTGCGTTGCTGTGTCACCTGTTTTTGGAGGCGCTGAGAGTCGCGGATCACATGTTTACCTCGGCGGCCGGTGCATTGACCTGCGTCTCAGTAAGAGTAAGCATTGTAAACAAATGCGAGAGTGAATCTCGCCGAAGATCGGAGCAGGCTTTGCCTGTTGGAAAGAGGACGGAGCTTGACCCCTCTGCACTTCCCCCAGAATCGCTTAAACGAACACATCTCGTCGAGATATTTTGCGGGTTTCTAACATGCCTGTGCTTGCTGCCTGTGCTTGCTGTGCTGCCTGTGATTGCAGCCTGTGCTTACTGTGTTGCCTGTGCTTGCTGCCTGTGCTTGCTGTGCTGCCTGTGCTTGCTTCCTGTGCTATCTGTGCTGCCTGTGCTTGCTGCCTGTGCTTGCTGTGCTGCCTGTGCTTGCTGCCTGTGCTTGCTGCCTGTGCTTGTTGTGCTGCCTGTGCTTGCTGTGCTGCCTGTGCTTGCTGCCTGTGCTTGCTGTGCTGCCTGTGCTTGCTGCGCTGCCTGTGCTTGCTGCCTGTACTTCGTGTGCTGCCTGTACTTGGTGTGCTGCCTGTGCTTGCTGCCTGTGCTTGCTATGCTGCCTGTGCTTGCTGCCTGTGCTTGCTGCCTGTGCTTGCTGTGCTGCCTGTGCTTGCAGCCTGTGCTTACTGTGTTGCCTGTGCTTGCTGCCTGTGCTTGCTGTGCTGCCTGTGCTTGCTTCCTGTGCTTGCTATGCTGCCTGTGCTTGCTGTGCTGCCTGTGCTTGCTGCCTGTGCTTGCTGCCTGTGCTTGCTGTGCTGCCTGTGCTTGCTGCCTGTGCTTGCTGTGCTGCCTGTGCTTGCTGCCTGTGCTTGCTGTGCTGCCTGTGCTTGCTGCGCTGCCTGTGCTTGCTGCCTGTACTTGGTGTGCTGCCTGTGCTTGCTGCCTGTGCTTGCTGCCTGTGCTTGCTATGCTGCCTGTGCTTGCTGCCTGTGCTTGCTGTGCTGCCTGTGCTTGCAGCCTGTGCTTACTGTGCTGCCTGTGCTTGCTGCCTGTGCTTGCTGTGCTGCCTGTGCTTGCAGCCTGTGCTTACTGTGTTGCCTGTGCTTGCTGCCTGTGCTTGCTGTGCTGCCTGTGCTTGCTGCCTGTGCTTGCTGCCTGTACTTGGTGTGCTGCCTGTGCTTGCTGCCTGTGCTTGCTGCCTGTGCTTGCTGCCTGTGCTTGCTATGCTGCCTGTGCTTGCTGCCTGTGCTTGCTGTGCTGCCTGTGCTTGCTGCCTGTGCTTGCTGTGCTGCCTGTGCTTGCTGCCTGTGCTTGCTGCGCTGCCTGTGCTTGCTGCCTGTACTTGGTGTGCTGCCTGTGCTTGCTGCCTGTGCTTGCTGCCTGTGCTTGCTGTGCTGCCTGTGCTTGCTGCCTGTGCTTGCTGCCTGTGCTTGCTGTGCTGCCTGTGCTTGCTGCCAGTGCTTGCTGTGCTGCCTGTGCTTGCTGTGCTGCCCGTGCTTGCTGCCTGTGCTTGCTATGCTGCCTGTGCTTGCTGCCCGTGCTTGCTGCCTGTGCTTGCTGTGCTACCTGTGCTTACTGCCTGTGCTTGCTGTGCTGCCTGAGCTGCCTGTGCTTGCTGCCTGTGCTTGCTGTGCTGCCTGTGCTCGCTGTGCTTGCTGCGCTGCCTGTGCTTGCTGCCTGTACTTGGTGTGCTGCCTGTGCTTGCTGCCTGTGCTTGCTATGCTGCCTGTGCTTGCTGCCTGTGCTTGCTGCCTGTGCTTGCTGTGCTGCCTGTGCTTGCTGTGCTGCCTGTGCTTGCAGCCTGTGCTTACTGTGTTGCCTTTGCTTGCTGCCTGTGCTTGCTGTGCTGCCTGTGCTTGCTTCCTGTGCTTGCTGTGCTGCCTGTGCTTGTTGTGCTGCCTGTGCTTGCTGCCTGTGCTTGCTGCCTGTGCTTGCTGTGCTGCCTGTGCTTGTTGCCTCTGCTTGCTGTGCTGCCTGTGCTTGCTGCCTGTACTTGCTGTGCTGCCTGTGCTTGCTGCCTGTACTTGGTGTGCTGCCTGTGCTTGCTGCCTGTGCTTGCTGTGCTTGTTGTGCTGCCTGTGCTTGCTGTGCTGCCTGTGCTTGCTGCCTGTGCTTGCTGTGCTGCTTGTGCATGCTGTGCTGCCTGTGCTTGCTGCCTGTGCTTGCTGTGCTGCCTGTGCTTGCTGTGCTGCCTGTGCTTGCTGCCAGTGCTTGCTGTGCTTGCTGTGCTGCCTGTGCTTGCTGTGCTGCCTGTGCTTGCTGCCTGTGCTTGCTGTGCTGCCCGTGCTTGCTGCCTGTGCTTGCTGTGCTGCCTGTACTTGCTGCCTGTGCTTGCTGTGCTGCCTGTGCTTGCTGTGCTGCCTGTGCTTGCTGCCTGTGCTTGCTGTGCTGCCTGTGCTTGCTGCCTGTGCTTGCTGTGCTGCCTGTGCTTGCTGTGCTGCCTGTTAGCGATGCATTTGATTTCGCCCATAACACGCGGTAATTCGACAGTGGCACACGACAGTGCGTTGCTGTGTCACCTGTTTTTGGAGGCGCTGAGAGTCGCGGATCACATGTTTACCTCGGCGGCCGGTGCATTGACCTGCGTCTCAGTAAGAGTAAGCATTGTAAACAAATGCGAGAGTGAATCTCGCCGAAGATCGGAGCAGGCTTTGCCTGTTGGAAAGAGGACGGAGCTTGACCCCTCTGCACTTCCCCCAGAATCGCTTAAACGAACACATCTCGTCGAGATATTTTGCGGGTTTCTAACATGCCTGTGCTTGCTGCCTGTGCTTGCTGTGCTGCCTGTGATTGCAGCCTGTGCTTACTGTGTTGCCTGTGCTTGCTGCCTGTGCTTGCTGTGCTGCCTGTGCTTGCTTCCTGTGCTTGCTGTGCTGCCTGTGCTTGCTGCCTGTGCTTGCTGCCTGTGCTTGCTGTGCTGCCTGTGCTTGCTGCCTGTGCTTGCTGTGCTGCCTGTGCTTGCTGCCTGTGATTGCTGTGCTGCCTGTGCTTGCTGCGCTGCCTGTGCTTGCTTCCTGTGCTTGCTGTGCTGCCTGTGCTTGCTGCCTGTGCTTGCTGCCTGTGCTTGCTGTGCTGCCTGTGCTTGCTGCCTGTGCTTGCTGTGCTGCCTGTGCTTGCTGCCTGTGCTTGCTGTGCTGCCTGTGCTTGGTGTGCTGCCTGTGCTTGGTGCCTGTGCTTGCTGCCTGTGCTTGCTGCCTGTGCTTGCTGTGCTGCCTGAGCTGCCTGTGCTGTGCTGCCTGTGCTTGCTGTGCTGCCTGTGCTTGCTGCCTGTGCTTGCTGCCTGTGCTTGCTGTGCTGCCTGAGCTGCCTGTGCTTCCTGCCTGTGCTTGCTGTGCTGCCTGTGCTTGCTGCCTGTGCTTGCTGTGCTGCGTGTGCTTGCTGTGCTGCCTGTGCTTGCTGCCTGTGCTTGCTGTGCTGCCTGCGCTTGCTGCCTGTGCTTGCTGTGCTGCCTGTGCTTGTTGCCTGTGCTTGCTGTGCTGCCTGTAATTGCTGCCTGTGCTGCCTGTGCTGCCTGTGCTTGCTGCCTGTGCTTGCTGCCTGTGCTTGCTGCCTGTGCTTGCTGTGCTGCCTGTGCTTGGTGCCTGTGCTTGCTGCCTGTGCTTGCTGCCTGTGCTTGCTGTGCTGCCTGTGCTGCCTGTACTTGCTGCCTGTGCTTGCTGTGCTGCCTGTGCTTGCTGCCTGTGCTTGCTGCCTGTGCTTACTGTGCTGCCTGTGCTTGGTGCCTGTGCTTGCTGCCTGTGCTTGCTGTGCTGCCTGTGCTTGCTGCCTGTGCTTGCTGTGCTGCCTGAGCTGCCTGTGCTTTCTGTCCTGCCTGTGCTTGCTGCCTGTGCTTGCTGCCTGTGCTGCCTGTGCTT
Source organism: Priocnemis perturbator (assembly GCA_963942575.1). NCBI lineage: Eukaryota > Metazoa > Arthropoda > Insecta > Hymenoptera > Pompilidae > Priocnemis > Priocnemis perturbator. Next base: position 315,803 of record CAWWDK010000296.1, read on the forward strand.
GCTGTGCTGCCTGTGCTTGCTGCCTGTGCTTGCTGTACTTGCTGTGCTGCCTGTGCTTGCTGTGCTGCCTGTGCTTGCTGTGCTGCCTGTGCTTGCTGCCTGTGCTTGCTGTGCTGCCTGTGCTTGCTGCCTGTGCTTGCTGTGCTGCCTGAGCTGCCTGTGCTTTCTGTCCTGCCTGTGCTTGCTGCCTGTGCTTGCTGCCTGTGCTGCCTGTGCTTGCTGTGCTGCCTGTGCTTGCTGCCTGTGCTTGCTGTGCTGCCTGAGCTGCCTGTGCTTTCTGTCCTGCCTGTGCTTGCTGCCTGTGCTTGCTGCCTGTGCTGCCTGTGCTTGCTGCCTGTGCTTGCTGTACTTGCTGTGCTGCCTGTGGTTGCTGTGCTGCCTGTGCTTGTTGCCTCTGCTTGCTGTGCTGCCTGTGCTTGCTGCCTGTACTTGCTGTGCTGCCTGTGCTTGCTGCCTGTACTTGGTGTGCTGCCTGTGCTTGCTGCCTGTGCTTGCTGTGCTTGTTGTGCTGCCTGTGCTTGCTGTGCTGCCTGTGCTTGCTGCCTGTGCTTGCTGTGCTGCTTGTGCATGCTGTGCTGCCTGTGCTTGCTGCCTGTGCTTGCTGTGCTGCCTGTGCTTGCTGTGCTGCCTGTGCTTGCTGCCAGTGCTTGCTGTGCTTGCTGTGCTGCCTGTGCTTGCTGTGCTGCCTGTGCTTGCTGCCTGTGCTTGCTGTGCTGCCCGTGCTTGCTGCCTGTGCTTGCTGTGCTGCCTGTACTTGCTGCCTGTGCTTGCTGTGCTGCCTGTGCTTGCTGTGCTGCCTGTGCTTGCTGCCTGTGCTTGCTGTGCTGCCTGTGCTTGCTGCCTGTGCTTGCTGTGCTGCCTGTGCTTGCTGTGCTGCCTGTTAGCGATGCATTTGATTTCGCCCATAACACGCGGTAATTCGACAGTGGCACACGACAGTGCGTTGCTGTGTCACCTGTTTTTGGAGGCGCTGAGAGTCGCGGATCACATGTTTACCTCGGCGGCCGGTGCATTGACCTGCGTCTCAGTAAGAGTAAGCATTGTAAACAAATGCGAGAGTGAATCTCGCCGAAGATCGGAGCAGGCTTTGCCTGTTGGAAAGAGGACGGAGCTTGACCCCTCTGCACTTCCCCCAGAATCGCTTAAACGAACACATCTCGTCGAGATATTTTGCGGGTTTCTAACATGCCTGTGCTTGCTGCCTGTGCTTGCTGTGCTGCCTGTGATTGCAGCCTGTGCTTACTGTGTTGCCTGTGCTTGCTGCCTGTGCTTGCTGTGCTGCCTGTGCTTGCTTCCTGTGCTTGCTGTGCTGCCTGTGCTTGCTGCCTGTGCTTGCTGCCTGTGCTTGCTGTGCTGCCTGTGCTTGCTGCCTGTGCTTGCTGTGCTGCCTGTGCTTGCTGCCTGTGATTGCTGTGCTGCCTGTGCTTGCTGCGCTGCCTGTGCTTGCTTCCTGTGCTTGCTGTGCTGCCTGTGCTTGCTGCCTGTGCTTGCTGTGCTGCCTGTGCTTGCTGCCTGTGCTTGCTGTGCTGCCTGTGCTTGCTGTGCTGCCTGTGCTTGCTGCCTGTGCTTGCTGTGCTGCCTGTGCTTGCTGCCTGTGCTTGCTGCCTGTGCTTGCTGTGCTGCCTGTGCTTGCTGCCTGTGCTTGCTGTGCTGCCTGTGCTTGCTGCCTGTGCTTGCTGTGCTGCCTGTGCTTGGTGTGCTGCCTGTGCTTGGTGCCTGTGCTTGCTGCCTGTGCTTGCTGCCTGTGCTTGCTGTGCTGCCTGAGCTGCCTGTGCTGTGCTGCCTGTGCTTGCTGTGCTGCCTGTGCTTGCTGCCTGTGCTTGCTGCCTGTGCTTGCTGTGCTGCCTGAGCTGCCTGTGCTTCCTGCCTGTGCTTGCTGTGCTGCCTGTGCTTGCTGCCTGTGCTTGCTGTGCTGCGTGTGCTTGCTGTGCTGCCTGTGCTTGCTGCCTGTGCTTGCTGCCTGTGCTTGCTGTGCTGCCTGCGCTTGCTGCCTGTGCTTGCTGTGCTGCCTGTGCTTGTTGCCTGTGCTTGCTGTGCTGCCTGTAATTGCTGCCTGTGCTGCCTGTGCTGCCTGTGCTTGCTGCCTGTGCTTGCTGCCTGTGCTTGCTGCCTGTGCTTGCTGTGCTGCCTGTGCTTGGTGCCTGTGCTTGCTGCCTGTGCTTGCTGCCTGTGCTTGCTGTGCTGCCTGTGCTGCCTGTACTTGCTGCCTGTGCTTGCTGTGCTGCCTGTGCTTGCTGCCTGTGCTTGCTGCCTGTGCTTACTGTGCTGCCTGTGCTTGGTGCCTGTGCTTGCTGCCTGTGCTTGCTGTGCTGCCTGTGCTTGCTGCCTGTGCTTGCTGTGCTGCCTGAGCTGCCTGTGCTTTCTGTCCTGCCTGTGCTTGCTGCCTGTGCTTGCTGCCTGTGCTGCCTGTGCTTGCTGTGCTGCCTGTGCTTGCTGCCTGTGCTTGCTGTACTTGCTGTGCTGCCTGTGCTTGCTGTGCTGCCTGTGCTTGCTGTGCTGCCTGTGCTTGCTGCCTGTGCTTGCTGTGCTGCCTGTGCTTGCTGCCTGTGCTTGCTGTGCTGCCTGAGCTGCCTGTGCTTTCTGTCCTGCCTGTGCTTGCTGCCTGTGCTTGCTGCCTGTGCTGCCTGTGCTTGCTGTGCTGCCTGTGCTTGCTGCCTGTGCTTGCTGTGCTGCCTGAGCTGCCTGTGCTTTCTGTCCTGCCTGTGCTTGCTGCCTGTGCTTGCTGCCTGTGCTGCCTGTGCTTGCTGCCTGTGCTTGCTGTACTTGCTGTGCTGCCTGTGGTTGCTGTGCTGCCTGTGCTTGCTGTGCTGCCTGTGCTTGCTGCCTGTGCTTGCTGCCTGTGCTTGCTGTGCTTGCTGCCTGTGCTTGCTGTGCTTGCTTTGCTGCCTGTGCTTGCTGCCTGTGCTTGCTGCCTGTGCTTGCTGTGCTGCCTGTGCTTGCTGCCTGTGCTTGCTGTGCTGCCTGTGCTTGCTGCCTGTGCTTGCTGTGCTGCCTGTGCTTGCTGCCTGTGATTGCTGCCTGTGCTTGCTGTGCTGCCTGTGCTTGCTATGCTGTCTGTGCTTGCTATGCTGCCTGTGCTTGCTGCCTGTGCTTGCTGTGTTGCTGTGCTTGCTGTGCTGCCTGTGCTTGCTGCCTGTGCTTGCTGTGCTGCCTGTGCTTGTTGCCTCTGCTTGCTGTGCTGCCTGTGCTTGCTGCCTGTACTTGCTGTGCTGCCTGTGCTTGCTGCCTGTACTTGGTGTGCTGCCTGTACTTGGTGTGCTGCCTGTGCTTGCTGCCTGTGCTTGCTGTGCTTGCTATGAAGCCTGTGCAAGCCGCCTGTGCTTGCTGAGCTGCCTGTGCTTGCTGTGCTGCCTGTGCTGCCTGTGCTTGCTGCCTGTGCTTGCTGTGCTGCCTGTGCTTGCTGTGCTGTTTGTGCTTGCTGCCTGTGCTTGCTGTGCTGCCTGTGCTTGCTGCCTGTGCTTGCTATGCTGCCTGTGCAAGCTGCCTGTGCTTGCTGTGCTGCCTGTGCTTGCTGCTTGTGCTTGCTGTGCTGCCTGTGCTTGCTGCCTGTGCTTGCTGTGCTTGCTATGCTGCCTGTGCAAGCTGCCTGTGCTTGCTGTGCTGCCTGTGCTTGCTGTACTGCCTGTGCTTGCTGCCTGTGCTTGCTGTGCTGCCTGTGCTTGCTGCCTGTGCTTGCTGTGCTGCCTGTGCTTGCTGCCTGTGCTTGCTGTGCTTGTTGTGCTGCCTGTGCTTGCTGTGCTGCCTGTGCTTGCTGCCTGTGCTTGCTGTGCTGCTTGTGCATGCTGTGCTGCCTGTGCTTGCTGCCTGTGCTTGCTGTGCTGCCTGTGCTTGCTGTGCTGCCTGTGCTTGCTGCCTGTGCTTGCTGTGCTGCCTGTGCTTGCTGTGCTGCCTGTGCTTGCTGCCTGTGCTTGCTGTGCTGCCCGTGCTTGCTGCCTGTGCTTGCTGTGCTGCCTGTACTTGCTGCCTGTGCTTGCTGTGCTGCCTGTGCTTGCTGTGCTGCCTGTGCTTGCTGCCTGTGCTTGCTGTGCTGCCTGTGCTTGCTGCCTGTGCTTGCTGTGCTGCCTGTTAGCGATGCATTTGATTTCGCCCATAACACGCGGTAATTCGACAGTGGCACACGACAGTGCGTTGCTTTGTCACCTGTTATTGGAGGCGCTGAGAGTCGCGGATCACATGTTTACCTCGGCGGCCGGTGCATTGACCTGCGTCTCAGTAAGAGTAAGCATTGTAAACAAATGCGAGAGTGAATCTCGCCGAAGATCGGAGCAGGCTTTGCCTGTTGGAAAGAGGACGGAGCTTGACCCCTCTGCACTTCCCCCAGAATCGCTTAAACGAACACATCTCGTCGAGATATTTTGCGGGTTTCTAACATGCCTGTGCTTGCTGCCTGTGCTTGCTGTGCTGCCTGTGCTTGCTGTGCTGCCTGTGCTTGCAGCCTGTGCTTACTGTGTTGCCTGTGCTTGCTGCCTGTGCTTGCTGTGCTGCCTGTGCTTGCTTCCTGTGCTTGCTGTGCTGCCTGTGCTTGCTGTGCTGCCTGTGCTTGCTGCCTGTGCTTGCTGCCTGTGCTTGCTGTGCTGCCTGTGCTTGCTGCCTGTGCTTGCTGTGCTGCCTGTGCTTGCTGCCTGTGATTGCTGTGCTGCCTGTGCTTGCTGCGCTGCCTGTGCTTGCTGCCTGTACTTGGTGTGCTGCCTGTGCTTGCTGCCTGTGCTTGCTATGCTGCCTGTGCTTGCTGCCTGTGCTTGCTGTGCTGCCTGTGCTTGCTGCCTGTGCTTGCTGTGCTGCCTGAGCTGCCTGTGCTTGCTGTCTTGCTTGTGCTTTCTGCCTGTGCTTGCTGCCTGTGCTTGCTGTGCTGCCTGTGCTTGGTGCCTGTGCTTGCTGCCTGTGCTTGCTGTGCTGCCTGTGCTTGCTGCCTGTGCTTGCTGTGCTGCCTGAGCTGCCTGTGCTTGCTGTCTTGCTTGTGCTTGCTGCCTGTGCTTGCTGTGTTGCCTGTGCTTGCTGCCTGTGCTGCCTGTGCTTGCTGTGCTGCCTGTCCTTGCTGCCTGTGCTTGCTGTGCTGCCTGTGCTTGCTGCCTGTTCTTGCTGTGCTTGCTGTGCTGCCTGTGCTTGCTCCCTGTGCTTGCTGTGCTGCCTGTGATTGCTGCCTGTGCTTGCTGCCTGTGCTTGCTGTGCTGCCTGTGCTTGCCGCCTGTGCTTGCTGTGCTGCCTGTGCTTGCTGCCTGGCTGAGCTTGCTGTGCTGCATGTGCTTGCTGTGCTGCCTGTGCTTGCTGCCTGTGCTTGCTGTGCTACCTGTGCTTGCTGCCTGTGCTTGCTGTACTTGCTGTGCTGCCTGTGCTTGCTGTGCTGCCTGTGCTTGCTGCCTGTGCTTGCTGTGCTGCCTGTGCTTGCTGCCTGTGCTTGCTGTGCTGCCTGTGCTTGCTGCCTGTGCTTGCTGTGGTGCCTGTGCTTGCTGCCTGTGCTTGCTGTGCTGCCTGTGCTTGCTGCCTGTGCTTGCTGTGCTGCCCGTGCTTGCTGCCTGTGCTTGCTGTGCTGCCTGTGCTTGGTGTGCTGCCTGTGCTTGGTGCCTGTGCTTGCTGCCTGTGCTTGCTGCCTGTGCTTGCTGCCTGTGCTTGCTGTGCTTGTTGTGCTGCCTGTGCTTGCTGTGCTGCCTGTGCTTGCTGCCTGTGCTTGCTGTGCTGCTTGTGCATGCTGTGCTGCCTGTGCTTGCTGCCTGTGCTTGCTGTGCTGCCTGTGCTTGCTGTGCTGCCTGTGCTTGCTGCCTGTGCTTGCTGTGCTGCCTGTGCTTGCTGTGCTGCCTGTGCTTGCTGCCTGTGCTTGCTGTGCTGCCCGTGCTTGCTGCCTGTGCTTGCTGTGCTGCCTGTACTTGCTGCCTGTGCTTGCTGTGCTGCCTGTGCTTGCTGTGCTGCCTGTGCTTGCTGCCTGTGCTTGCTGTGCTGCCTGTGCTTGCTGCCTGTGCTTGCTGTGCTGCCTGTGCTTGCTGTGCTGCCTGTGCTTGCTGTGCTGCCTGTTAGCGATGCATTTGATTTCGCCCATAACACGCGGTAATTCGACAGTGGCACACGACAGTGCGTTGCTTTGTCACCTGTTATTGGAGGCGCTGAGAGTCGCGGATCACATGTTTACCTCGGCGGCCGGTGCATTGACCTGCGTCTCAGTAAGAGTAAGCATTGTAAACAAATGCGAGAGTGAATCTCGCCGAAGATCGGAGCAGGCTTTGCCTGTTGGAAAGAGGACGGAGCTTGACCCCTCTGCACTTCCCCCAGAATCGCTTAAACGAACACATCTCGTCGAGATATTTTGCGGGTTTCTAACATGCCTGTGCTTGCTGCCTGTGCTTGCTGTGCTGCCTGTGCTTGCTGTGCTGCCTGTGCTTGCAGCCTGTGCTTACTGTGTTGCCTGTGCTTGCTGCCTGTGCTTGCTGTGCTGCCTGTGCTTGCTTCCTGTGCTTGCTGTGCTGCCTGTGCTTGCTGTGCTGCCTGTGCTTGCTGCCTGTGCTTGCTGCCTGTGCTTGCTGTGCTGCCTGTGCTTGCTGCCTGTGCTTGCTGTGCTGCCTGTGCTTGCTGCCTGTGATTGCTGTGCTGCCTGTGCTTGCTGCGCTGCCTGTGCTTGCTGCCTGTACTTGGTGTGCTGCCTGTGCTTGCTGCCTGTGCTTGCTATGCTGCCTGTGCTTGCTGCCTGTGCTTGCTGTGCTGCCTGTGCTTGCTGCCTGTGCTTGCTGTGCTGCCTGAGCTGCCTGTGCTTGCTGTCTTGCTTGTGCTTTCTGCCTGTGCTTGCTGCCTGTGCTTGCTGTGCTGCCTGTGCTTGGTGCCTGTGCTTGCTGCCTGTGCTTGCTGTGCTGCCTGTGCTTGCTGCCTGTGCTTGCTGTGCTGCCTGAGCTGCCTGTGCTTGCTGTCTTGCTTGTGCTTGCTGCCTGTGCTTGCTGTGTTGCCTGTGCTTGCTGCCTGTGCTGCCTGTGCTTGCTGTGCTGCCTGTCCTTGCTGCCTGTGCTTGCTGTGCTGCCTGTGCTTGCTGCCTGTTCTTGCTGTGCTTGCTGTGCTGCCTGTGCTTGCTCCCGGTGCTTGCTGTGCTGCCTGTGATTGCTGCCTGTGCTTGCTGTGCTGCCTGTGATTGCTGCCTGTGCTTGCTGCCTGTGCTTGCTGTGCTGCCTGTGCTTGCCGCCTGTGCTTGCTGTGCTGCCTGTGCTTGCTGCCTGGCTGAGCTTGCTGTGCTGCCTGTGCTTGCTGCCTGTGCTTGCTGTGCTACCTGTGCTTGCTGCCTGTGCTTGCTGTACTTGCTGTGCTGCCTGTGCTTGCTGTGCTGCCTGTGCTTGCTGCCTGTGCTTGCTGTGCTGCCTGTGCTTGCTGCCTGTGCTTGCTGTGCTGCCTGTGCTTGCTGCCTGTGCTTCCTGTGGTGCCTGTGCTTGCTGCCTGTGCTTGCTGTGCTGCCTGTGCTTGCTGCCTGTGCTTGCTGTGCTGCCCGTGCTTGCTGCCTGTGCTTGCTGTGCTGCCTGTGCTTGGTGTGCTGCCTGTGCTTGGTGCCTGTGCTTGCTGCCTGTGCTTGCTGCCTGTGCTTGCTGTGCTGCCTGAGCTGCCTGTGCTGTGCTGCCTGTGCTTGCTGTGCTGCCTGTGCTTGCTGCCTGTGCTTGCTGCCTGTGCTTGCTGTGCTGCCTGAGCTGCCTGTGCTTCCTGCCTGTGCTTGCTGTGCTGCCTGTGCTTGCTGCCTGTGCTTGCTGTGCTGCTTGTGCATGCTGTGCTGCCTGTGCTTGCTGCCTGTGCTTGCTGTGCTGCCTGTGCTTGCTGTGAAGCCTGTGCTTGCTGTGCTGCCTGTGCTTGCTGCCTGTGCTTGCTGTGCTGCCTGTGCTTGCTGCCTGTGCTTGCTGTGCTGCCCGTGCTTGCTGCCTGTGCTTGCTGTGCTGCCTGTACTTGCTGCCTGTGCTTGCTGTGCTGCCTGTGCTTGCTGTGCTGCCTGTGCTTGCTGCCTGTGCTTGCTGTGCTGCCTGTGCTTGCTGCCTGTGCTTGCTGTGCTGCCTGTGCTTGCTGTGCTGCCTGTTAGCGATGCATTTGATTTCGCCCAAAACACGCGGTAATTCGACAGTGGCACACGACAGTGCGTTGCTGTGTCACCTGTTTTTGGAGGCGCTGAGAGTCGCGGATCACATGTTTACCTCGGCGGCCGGTGCATTGACCTGCGTCTCAGTAAGAGTAAGCATTGTAAACAAATGCGAGAGTGAATCTCGCCGAAGATCGGAGCAGGCTTTGCCTGTTGGAAAGAGGACGGAGCTTGACCCCTCTGCACTTCCCCCAGAATCGCTTAAACGAACACATCTCGTCGAGATATTTTGCGGGTTTCTAACATGCCTGTGCTTGCTGCCTGTGCTTGCTGTGCTGCCTGTGCTTGCTGTGCTGCCTGTGCTTGCAGCCTGTGCTTACTGTGTTGCCTGTGCTTGCTGCCTGTGCTTGCTGTGCTGCCTGTGCTTGCTTCCTGTGCTTGCTGTGCTGCCTGTGCTTGCTGTGCTGCCTGTGCTTGCTGCCTGTGCTTGCTGCCTGTGCTTGCTGTGCTGCCTGTGCTTGCTGCCTGTGCTTGCTTGCTGCCTGTGCTTGCTGCCTGTGATTGCTGTGCTGCCTGTGCTTGCTGCGCTGCCTGTGCTTGCTGCCTGTACTTGGTGTGCTGCCTGTGCTTGCTGCCTGTGCTTGCTGCCTGTGCTTGCTATGCTGCCTGTGCTTGCTGCCTGTGCTTGCTGTGCTGCCTGTGCTTGCTGCCTGTGCTTGCTGTGCTGTCTGAGCTGCCTGTGCTTGCTGTCTTGCTTGTGCTTGCTGCCTGTGCTTGCTGCCTGTGCTTGCTGCCTGTGCGTGCTGTGCTGCCTGTGCTTGGTGCCTGTGCTTGCTGCCTGTGCTTGCTGTGCTGCCTGTGCTTGCTGCCTGTGCTTGCTGTGCTGCCTGAGCTGCCTGTGCTTGCTGTCTTGCTTGTGCTTGCTGCCTGTGCTTGCTGTGTTGCCTGTGCTTGCTGCCTGTGCTGCCTGTGCTTGCTGTGCTGCCTGTCCTTGCTGCCTGTGCTTGCTGTGCTGCCTGTGCTTGCTGCCTGTTCTTGCTGTGCTTGCTGTGCTGCCTGTGCTTGCTCCCTGTGCTTGCTGTGCTGCCTGTGCTTGCTGTGCTGCCTGTGATTGCTGCCTGTGCTTGCTGCCTGTGCTTGCTGTGCTGCCTGTGCTTGCCGCCTGTGCTTGCTGTGCTGCCTGTGCTTGCTGCCTGGCTGAGCTTGCTGTGCTGCCTGTGCTTGCTGTGCTGCCTGTGCTTGCTGCCTGTGCTTGCTGTGCTACCTGTGCTTGCTGCCTGTGCTTGCTGTACTTGCTGTGCTGCCTGTGCTTGCTGTGCTGCCTGTGCTTGCTGCCTGTGCTTGCTGTGCTGCCTGTGCTTGCTGCCTGTGCTTGCTGTGCTGCCTGTGCTTGCTGCCTGTGCTTGCTGTGCTGCCTGTGCTTGGTGCCTGTGCTTGCTGCCTGTGCTTGCTGCCTGTGCTTGCTGTGCCGCCTGAGCTGCCTGTGCTGTGCTGCCTGTGCTTACTGTGCTGCCTGTGCTTGCTGCCTGTGCTTGCTGTGCTGCCTGTGCTTGTTGCCTGTGCTTGCTGTGCTGCCTGCAATTGCTGCCTGTGCTTGCTGTGCTGCCTGTAATTGCTGCCTGTGCTTGCTGTGCTGCCTGTGCTTGCTGCCTGTGCTTGCTGTGCTGCCTGTGCTTGGTGCCTGTGCTTGCTGCCTGTGCTGCCTGTGCTTGCTGTGCCGCCTGTGCTTGCTGTCTGTGCTGCCTGTGCTTGCTGTGCTGCCTGTGCTTGCTGTCTGTGCTGCCTGTGCTTGCTGTGCTGCATGTGCTTGCTGCCTGTGCTTGCTGTGCTGCCTGTGCTTGCTGCCTGTGCTTGCTGTGCTGCCTGTGCTTGCTGTCTGTGCTGCCTGTGCTTGCTGTGCTGCCTGTGCTTGCTATGCTGCCTGTGCTTGCTGTGCTGCCTGTGCTTGCTATGCTGCCTGTGCTTGCTGTGCTGCCTGTGCTTGCTGTGCTGTCTGTGCTTGCTGCCTGTGCTTGCTGTGCTGCCTGTGCTTGCTGTGCTTGCTGCCTGTGCTTGCTGTACTTGCTGTGCTGCCTGTGCTTGCTTCCTGTGCTTGCTGTGCTGCCTGTGCTTTCTGCCTGTGCTTGCTGCCTGTGCTTGCTGTGCTGCCTGTGCTTGCTGTGCTGCCTGAGCTACCTGTGCTTGCTGTGCTGCCTGTGCTTGCTGCCTGTGCTTGCTGTGCTGCCTGTGCTTGCTGCCTGTGCTTGCTGTGCTGCCTGTGCTTGCTATGCTGCCTGTGCTTGCTGTGCTGCCTGTGCTTGCTGCCTGTGCTTGCTGTGCTGCCTGTGCTTGCTGCCTGTGCTTGCTGTGCTGCCTGTGCTTGCTGCCTGTGCTTGCTGTGCTGCCTGAGCTGCCTGTGCTGCCTGTGCTTGCTGCCTGTGCTTGCTGTGCCGCCTGTGCTTGCTGTCTGTGCTGCCTGTGCTTGCTGTGCTGCATGTGCTTGCTGCCTGTGCTTGCTGCCTGTGCTGCCTGTGCTTGCTGTGCTGCCTGAGCTGCCTGTGCTTGCTCTGCTGCCTGTGCTTGCTGCCTGTGCTTGCTGTGCTGCCTGTGCTTGCTGTGCTTGCTGCCTGTGCTTGCTGTGCTGCCTGTGCTTGCTGCCTGTGCTTGCTGTGCTGCCTGTGCTTGGTGTGCTGCCTGTGCTTGGTGCCTGTGCTTGCTGCCTGTGCTTGCTGCCTGTGCTTGCTGTGCTGCCTGAGCTGCCTGTGCTGTGCTGCCTGTGCTTGCTGTGCTGCCTGTGCTTGCTGCCTGTGCTTGCTGCCTGTGCTTGCTGTGCTGCCTGAGCTGCCTGTGCTTCCTGCCTGTGCTTGCTGTGCTGCCTGTGCTTGCTGCCTGTGCTTGCTGTGCTGCGTGTGCTTGCTGTGCTGCCTGTGCTTGCTGCCTGTGCTTGCTGCCTGTGCTTGCTGTGCTGCCTGCGCTTGCTGCCTGTGCTTGCTGTGCTGCCTGTGCTTGTTGCCTGTGCTTGCTGTGCTGCCTGTAATTGCTGCCTGTGCTGCCTGTGCTGCCTGTGCTTGCTGCCTGTGCTTGCTGCCTGTGCTTGCTGCCTGTGCTTGCTGTGCTGCCTGTGCTTGGTGCCTGTGCTTGCTGCCTGTGCTTGCTGCCTGTGCTTGCTGTGCTGCCTGTGCTGCCTGTACTTGCTGCCTGTGCTTGCTGTGCTGCCTGTGCTTGCTGCCTGTGCTTGCTGCCTGTGCTTACTGTGCTGCCTGTGCTTGGTGCCTGTGCTTGCTGCCTGTGCTTGCTGTGCTGCCTGTGCTTGCTGCCTGTGCTTGCTGTGCTGCCTGAGCTGCCTGTGCTTTCTGTCCTGCCTGTGCTTGCTGCCTGTGCTTGCTGCCTGTGCTGCCTGTGCTTGCTGTGCTGCCTGTGCTTGCTGCCTGTGCTTGCTGTACTTGCTGTGCTGCCTGTGCTTGCTGTGCTGCCTGTGCTTGCTGTGCTGCCTGTGCTTGCTGCCTGTGCTTGCTGTGCTGCCTGTGCTTGCTGCCTGTGCTTGCTGTGCTGCCTGAGCTGCCTGTGCTTTCTGTCCTGCCTGTGCTTGCTGCCTGTGCTTGCTGCCTGTGCTGCCTGTGCTTGCTGTGCTGCCTGTGCTTGCTGCCTGTGCTTGCTGTGCTGCCTGAGCTGCCTGTGCTTTCTGTCCTGCCTGTGCTTGCTGCCTGTGCTTGCTGCCTGTGCTGCCTGTGCTTGCTGCCTGTGCTTGCTGTACTTGCTGTGCTGCCTGTGGTTGCTGTGCTGCCTGTGCTTGCTGTGCTGCCTGTGCTTGCTGCCTGTGCTTGCTGCCTGTGCTTGCTGTGCTTGCTGCCTGTGCTTGCTGTGCTTGCTTTGCTGCCTGTGCTTGCTGCCTGTGCTTGCTGCCTGTGCTTGCTGTGCTGCCTGTGCTTGCTGCCTGTGCTTGCTGTGCTGCCTGTGCTTGCTGCCTGTGCTTGCTGTGCTGCCTGTGCTTGCTGCGCTGCCTGTGCTTGCTGCCTGTACTTGGTGTGCTGCCTGTGCTTGCTGCCTGTGCTTGCTGCCTGTGCTTGCTGCCTGTGCTTGCTGTGCTGCCTGTGCTTGCTATGCTGTCTGTGCTTGCTATGCTGCCTGTGCTTGCTGCCTGTGCTTGCTGTGTTGCTGTGCTTGCTGTGCTGCCTGTGCTTGCTGCCTGTGCTTGCTGTGCTGCCTGTGCTTGTTGCCTCTGCTTGCTGTGCTGCCTGTGCTTGCTGCCTGTACTTGCTGTGCTGCCTGTGCTTGCTGCCTGTACTTGGTGTGCTGCCTGTACTTGGTGTGCTGCCTGTGCTTGCTGCCTGTGCTTGCTGTGCTTGCTATGAAGCCTGTGCAAGCCGCCTGTGCTTGCTGAGCTGCCTGTGCTTGCTGTGCTGCCTGTGCTGCCTGTGCTTGCTGCCTGTGCTTGCTGTGCTGCCTGTGCTTGCTGTGCTGTTTGTGCTTGCTGCCTGTGCTTGCTGTGCTGCCTGTGCTTGCTGCCTGTGCTTGCTATGCTGCCTGTGCAAGCTGCCTGTGCTTGCTGTGCTGCCTGTGCTTGCTGCTTGTGCTTGCTGTGCTGCCTGTGCTTGCTGCCTGTGCTTGCTGTGCTTGCTATGCTGCCTGTGCAAGCTGCCTGTGCTTGCTGTGCTGCCTGTGCTTGCTGTACTGCCTGTGCTTGCTTCCTGTGCTTGCTGTGCTGCCTGTGCTTTCTGCCTGTGCTTGCTGCCTGTGCTTGCTGTGCTGCCTGTGCTTGCTGTGCTGCCTGAGCTACCTGTGCTTGCTGTGCTGCCTGTGCTTGCTGCCTGTGCTTGTTGTGCTGCCTGTGCTTGCTGCCTGTGCTTGCTGTGCTGCCTGTGCTTGCTATGCTGCCTGTGCTTGCTGTGCTGCCTGTGCTTGCTGCCTGTGCTTGCTGTGCTGCCTGTGCTTGCTGTGCTGCCTGTGCTTGCTGCCTGTGCTTGCTGTGCTGCCCGTGCTTGCTGCCTGTGCTTGCTGTGCTGCCTGTACTTGCTGCCTGTGCTTGCTGTGCTGCCTGTGCTTGCTGCCTGTGCTTGCTGTGCTGCCTGTGCTTGCTGCCTGTGCTTGCTGTGCTGCCTGTGCTTGCTGTGCTGCCTGTTAGCGATGCATTTGATTTCGCCCATAACACGCGGTAATTCGACAGTGGCACACGACAGTGCGTTGCTGTGTCACCTGTTATTGGAGGCGCTGAGAGTCGCGGATCACATGTTTACCTCGGCGGCCGGTGCATTGACCTGCGTCTCAGTAAGAGTAAGCATTGTAAACAAATGCGAGAGTGAATCTCGCCGAAGATCGGAGCAGGCTTTGCCTGTTGGAAAGAGGACGGAGCTTGACCCCTCTGCACTTCCCCCAGAATCGCTTAAACGAACACATCTCGTCGAGATATTTTGCGGGTTTCTAACATGCCTGTGCTTGCTGCCTGTGCTTGCTGTGCTGCCTGTGCTTGCTGTGCTGCCTGTGCTTGCAGCCTGTGCTTACTGTGTTGCCTGTGCTTGCTGCCTGTGCTTGCTGTGCTGCCTGTGCTTGCTTCCTGTGCTTGCTGTGCTGCCTGTGCTTGCTGTGCTGCCTGTGCTTGCTGCCTGTGCTTGCTGCCTGTGCTTGCTGTGCTGCCTGTGCTTGCTGCCTGTGCTTGCTGTGCTGCCTGTGCTTGCTGCCTGTGATTGCTGTGCTGCCTGTGCTTGCTGCGCTGCCTGTGCTTGCTGCCTGTACTTGGTGTGCTGCCTGTGCTTGCTGCCTGTGCTTGCTATGCTGCCTGTGCTTGCTGCCTGTGCTTGCTGTGCTGCCTGTGCTTGCTGCCTGTGCTTGCTGTGCTGCCTGAGCTGCCTGTGCTTGCTGTCTTGCTTGTGCTTTCTGCCTGTGCTTGCTGCCTGTGCTTGCTGTGCTGCCTGTGCTTGGTGCCTGTGCTTGCTGCCTGTGCTTGCTGTGCTGCCTGTGCTTGCTGCCTGTGCTTGCTGTGCTGCCTGAGCTGCCTGTGCTTGCTGTCTTGCTTGTGCTTGCTGCCTGTGCTTGCTGTGTTGCCTGTGCTTGCTGCCTGTGCTGCCTGTGCTTGCTGTGCTGCCTGTCCTTGCTGCCTGTGCTTGCTGTGCTGCCTGTGCTTGCTGCCTGTTCTTGCTGTGCTTGCTGTGCTGCCTGTGCTTGCTCCCTGTGCTTGCTGTGCTGCCTGTGATTGCTGCCTGTGCTTGCTGTGCTGCCTGTGATTGCTGCCTGTGCTTGCTGCCTGTGCTTGCTGTGCTGCCTGTGCTTGCCGCCTGTGCTTGCTGTGCTGCCTGTGCTTGCTGCCTGGCTGAGCTTGCTGTGCTGCCTGTGCTTGCTGTGCTGCCTGTGCTTGCTGCCTGTGCTTGCTGTGCTACCTGTGCTTGCTGCCTGTGCTTGCTGTACTTGCTGTGCTGCCTGTGCTTGCTGCCTGTGCTTGCTGTGCTGCCTGTGCTTGCTGCCTGTGCTTGCTGTGCTGCCTGTGCTTGCTGCCTGTGCTTGCTGTGCTGCCTGTGCTTGCTGCCTGTGCTTGCTGTGCTGCCTGTGCTTGCTGCCTGTGCTTGCTGTGCTGCCTGTGCTTGCTGCCTGTGCTTGCTGTGCTGCCTGTGCTTGGTGTGCTGCCTGTGCTTGGTGCCTGTGCTTGCTGCCTGTGCTTGCTGCCTGTGCTTGCTGTGCTGCCTGAGCTGCCTGTGCTGTGCTGCCTGTGCTTGCTGTGCTGCCTGTGCTTGCTGCCTGTGCTTGCTGCCTGTGCTTGCTGTGCTGCCTGAGCTGCCTGTGCTTCCTGCCTGTGCTTGCTGTGCTGCCTGTGCTTGCTGCCTGTGCTTGCTGTGCTGCTTGTGCATGCTGTGCTGCCTGTGCTTGCTGCCTGTGCTTGCTGTGCTGCCTGTGCTTGCTGTGCTGCCTGTGCTTGCTGTGCTGCCTGTGCTTGCTGCCTGTGCTTGCTGTGCTGCCTGTGCTTGCTGCCTGTGCTTGCTGTGCTGCCCGTGCTTGCTGCCTGTGCTTGCTGTGCTGCCTGTACTTGCTGCCTGTGCTTGCTGTGCTGCCTGTGCTTGCTGTGCTGCCTGTGCTTGCTGCCTGTGCTTGCTGTGCTGCCTGTGCTTGCTGCCTGTGCTTGCTGTGCTGCCTGTGCTTGCTGTGCTGCCTGTTAGCGATGCATTTGATTTCGCCCAAAACACGCGGTAATTCGACAGTGGCACACGACAGTGCGTTGCTGTGTCACCTGTTTTTGGAGGCGCTGAGAGTCGCGGATCACATGTTTACCTCGGCGGCCGGTGCATTGACCTGCGTCTCAGTAAGAGTAAGCATTGTAAACAAATGCGAGAGTGAATCTCGCCGAAGATCGGAGCAGGCTTTGCCTGTTGGAAAGAGGACGGAGCTTGACCCCTCTGCACTTCCCCCAGAATCGCTTAAACGAACACATCTCGTCGAGATATTTTGCGGGTTTCTAACATGCCTGTGCTTGCTGCCTGTGCTTGCTGCCTGTGCTGCCTGTGCTTGCAGCCTGTGCTTACTGTGTTGCCTGTGCTTGCTGCCTGTGCTGCCTGTGCTTGCAGCCTGTGCTTACTGTGTTGCCTGTGCTTGCTGCCTGTGCTTGCTGTGCTGCCTGTGCTTGCTTCCTGTGCTTGCTGTGCTGCATGTGCTTGCTGCTTGTGCATGCTGTGCTGCCTGTGCTTGCTGCCTGTGCTGCCTGTGCTGCCTGTGCTTGCTGCCTGTGCTTGCTGTGCTGCCTGTGCTTGCTGCCTGTGCTTGCTGTGCTGCCTGTGCTTGGTGTGCTGCCTGTGCTTGCTGCCTGTGCTTGCTGCCTGTGCTTGCTGTGCTGCCTGAGCTGCCTGTGCTGTGCTGCCTGTGCTTGCTGTGCTGCCTGTGCTTGCTGCCTGTGCTTGCTGCCTGTGCTTGCTGTGCTGCCTGAGCTGCCTGTGCTTCCTGCCTGTGCTTGCTGTGCTGCCTGTGCTTGCTGCCTGTGCTTGCTGTGCTGCGTGTGCTTACTGTGCTGCCTGTGCTTGCTGCCTGTGCTTGCTGCCTGTGCTTGCTGTTCTGCCTGTGCTTGCTGCCTGTGCTTGCTGTGCTGCCTGTGCTTGTTGCCTGTGCTTGCTGTGCTGCCTGCAATTGCTGCCTGTGCTTGCTGTGCTGCCTGTAATTGCTGCCTGTGCTTGCTGTGCTGCCTGTGCTTGCTGCTTGTGCATGCTGTGCTGCCTGTGCTTGCTGCCTGTGCTGCCTGTGCTGCCTGTGCTTGCTGCCTGTGCTTGCTGTGCTGCCTGTGCTTGCTGCCTGTGCTTGCTGTGCTGCCTGTGCTTGGTGTGCTGCCTGTGCTTGCTGCCTGTGCTTGCTGCCTGTGCTTGCTGTGCTGCCTGAGCTGCCTGTGCTGCCTGTGCTTGCTGCCTGTGCTTGCTGTGCCGCCTGTGCTTGCTGTCTGTGCTGCCTGTGCTTGCTGTGCTGCCTGTGCTTGCTGTCTGTGCTGCCTGTGCTTGCTGTGCTGCATGTGCTTGCTGCCTGTGCTTGCTGTGCTGCCTGTGCTTGCTGCCTGTGCTTGCTGTGCTGCCTGTGCTTGCTGTCTGTGCTGCCTGTGCTTGCTGGGCTGCCTGTGCTTGCTATGCTGCCTGTGCTTGCTGTGCTGCCTGTGCTTGCTATGCTGCCTGTGCTTGCTGTGCTGCCTGTGCTTGCTGCCTGTGCTTGCTGTGCTGTCTGTGCTTGCTGCCTGTGCTTTCTGTGCTGCCTGTGCTTGCTGTGCTTGCTGCCTGTGCTTGCTGTACTTGCTGTGCTGCCTGTGCTTGCTTCCTGTGCTTGCTGTGCTGCCTGTGCTTTCTGCCTGTGCTTGCTGCCTGTGCTTGCTGTGCTGCCTGTGCTTGCTGTGCTGCCTGAGCTACCTGTGCTTGCTGTGCTGCCTGTGCTTGCTGCCTGTGCTTGTTGTGCTGCCTGTGCTTGCTGCCTGTGCTTGCTGTGCTGCCTGTGCTTGCTATGCTGCCTGTGCTTGCTGTGCTGCCTGTGCTTGCTGCCTGTGCTTGCTGTGCTGCCTGTGCTTGCTGCCTGTGCTTGCTGCCTGTGCTTGCTGTGCTGCCTGTGCTTGCTGTTCTGCCTGTGCTTGTTGCCTGTGCTTGCTGCCTGTGCTTGCTGTGCTGCCTGTGCTTGCTGTGCTGCCTGTGCTTGCTGCCTGTGTTGTGCTGCCTGTGCTTGCTGTGCTGCCTGTGCTTGCTGCCTGTGCTTGCTGTACTTGCTGTGCTGCCTGTGTTTGCTACCTGTGCTTGCTGTACTTGCTGCCTGTGCTGCCTGTGCTTGCTGCCTGTGCTTGCTGCCTGTGCTTGCTGTGCTTGCTGTGCTGCCTGTGCTTGCTGCCTGTGCTTGCTGTGCTGCCTGTGCTTGCTGCCTGTGCTTGATGTGCTGCCTGTGCTGCCTGTGCTTGCTGTGCTGCCTGTGCTTGCTGTGCTGCCTGTGCTTGCTGCCTGTGCTTGCTGTGCTGCCTGTGCTTGGTGTGCTGCCTGTCCTTGCAGTGCTGCCTGTGCTTGCTGCCTGTTCTTGCTGTGCTGCCTGTGCTTGCTGCCTGTGCTTGCTGTGCTGCCTGAGCTGCCTGTGCTTGCTGTGCTGCCTGTGCTTGCTGCCTGTGCTTGCTGTGCTGCCTGTGCTTGCTGTCTGTGCTTGCTGTGCTGCCTGTTAGCGATGCATTTGATTTGGCCCATAACACGCGGTAATTCGACAGTGGCACACGACAGTGCGTTGCTGTGTCACCTGTTTTTGGAGGCGCCCAGAGTCGCGGATCATATGTTTACCTCGGCGGCCGGTGCATTGACCTGCGTCTCAGTAAGAGTAAGCATTGTAAACAAATGCGAGAGTGAATCTCGCCGAAGATCGGAGCAGGCTTTACCTGTTGGAAAGAGGACGGAGCTTGACCCCTCTGCACTTCCCCCAGAATCACTAAAACGAACTCATCTCGTCGAGCTATTTTGCGGGTTTCTAACATGTCTGTGATTGCTGCCTGTGCTTGCTGTGCTGCCTGTGCTTGCTGTGCTGCCTGTGCTTGCTGTGCTGCCTGTGCTTGTTGCCTGTGCTTGCTGTGCTACCTGTAATTGCTGCCTGTGCTTGCTGTGCTGCCTGTGCTTGCTGGCTGTGCTTGCTGTGCTGCCTGAGCTGCCTGTGCTGCCTGTGCTTGCTGCCTGTGCTTGCTGTGCTGCCTGTGCTTGCTGCCTGTGCTTGCTGTACTTGCTGTGCTGCCTGTGCTTGCTTCCTGTGCTGCCTGTGCTTTCTGCCTGTGCTTGCTGCCTGTGCTTGCTGTGCTGCCTGTGCTTGCTGTGCTGCCTGAGCTACCTGTGCTTGCTGTGCTACCTGTGCTTGCTGCCTGTGCTTGCTGTGCTACCTGTGCTTGCTGCCTGTGCTTGCTGTGCTGCCTGTGCTTGCTGCCTGTGCTTGCTGTGCTGCCTGTGCTTGCTGTCTGTGCTGCCTGTGCTTGCTGTGCTGCATGTGCATGCTGCCTGTGCTTGCTGTGCTGCCTGTGCTTGCTGCCTGTGCTTGCTGCCTGTGCTTGCTGTGCTGCCTGTGCTTGCTGCCTGTGCTTGCTGTGCTGCCTGAGCTGCCTGTTCTTGCTGTGCTGCCTGTGCTTGCTGCCTGTGCTTGCTGTGCTGCCTGTGCTTGCTGTCTGTGCTGCCTGTGCTTGCTGCCTGTGCTTGCTGTCTGTGCTGCCTGTGCTTGCTGCCTGTGCTTGCTGTGCTGCCTGTGCTTGCTGCCTGTGCTTGCTGTGCTGCCTGTGCTTGCTGCCTGTGCTTGCAGTGCTGCCTGTGCTTGCTGTGCTGCCTGTGCTTGCTATGCTGCCTGTGCTTGCTGTGCTGCCTGTGCTTGCTGCCTGTGCTTGCTGTGCTGCCTGTGCTTGCTGCCTGTGCTTGCTGTGCTTGCTCGGCTGCCTGTGCTTGCTGTGCTGCCTGTAATTGCTGCCTGTGCTTGCTGCCTGTGCTTGCTGCCTGCGCTGCCTGTGCTTGCTGTGCTGCCTGTGCTTGCTGCCTGTGCTGCTGTGCTGCCTGTGCTTGCTGCCTGTGCTGGCTGTGCTGCCTGTAATTGCTGCCTGTGCTTGCTGTGCTGCCTGTGCTTGCTGCCTGTGCTTGCTGTGCTGCCTGAGCTGCCTGTGCTTGCTGCCTGTGCTTGCTGTGCTGCCTGTGCTTGCTGCCTGTGCTTGCTGCCTGTGCTTGCTGTGCTGCCTGTGCTTGCTGCCTGTGCTTGCTGTGCTGCCTGAGCTGCCTGTGCTTGCTGTGCTGCCTGTGCTTGCTGTGCTGCCTGTGCTGCCTGTGCTTGCTGCCTGTGCTTGCTGTGCTGCCTGTGCTTGGTGTGCTGCCTGTGCTTGCTGTGCTGCCTGTGCTTGCTGTGCTGCCTGTGCTTGCTGCCTGTGCTTGCTGTGCTTGCTGCCTGTGCTTGCTGTGCTGCCTGTGCTTGCTGCCTGTGCTTGCTGTGCTGCCTGTGCTTGCTGTGCTGCCTGTGCTTGCTGCCTGTGCTTGCTGCCTGTGCTTACTGTGCTGCCTGTGCTTGCTGCCTGTGCTTGCTGTGCTGCCGGTGCTTGCTGCCTGTGCTTGCTGTGCTGCCTGTGCTTGCTGCCTGTGCTTGCTGTGCTGCCTGTGTTTGCTGCCTGTGCTTGCTGCCTGTGCTTGCTGTGCTGCCTGTGCTTGCTGCCTGTGCTTGCTGTGCTGCCTGTGCTTGCTGCCTGTGCTTGCTGTGCTGCCTGTGCTTGCTGCCTGTGCTTGCTGTGCTGCCTGTGCTTGCTATGCTGCCTGTGCTGCCTGTGCTTGCTATGCTGCCTGTGCTTGCTGTGCTGCCTGTGCTTGCTGCCTGTGCTTGCTGTGCTGCCTGTGCTTGCTGCCTGTGCTTGCTATGCTGCCTGTGCTTGCTGTGCTGCCTGTGCTTGCTATGCTGCCTGTGCTTGCTGTGCTGCCTGTGCTTGCTGCCTGTGCTTGCTGTGCTGCCTGTGCTTGCTGTGCTGCTTGTGCTTGCTGCCTGTGCTTGCTGTGCTGCCTGTGCTTGGTGTGCTGCCTGTGCTTGCAGTGCTGCCTGTGCTTGCTGCCTGTGCTTGCTGCCTGTGCTTGCTGTGCTGCCTGTGCTCGCTGCCTGTGCTTGCTGTGCTGCCTGTGCTTGCTGCCTGTGCTTGCTGTGCTGCCTGTGCTTGCTGCCTGTGCTTGCTGTGCTGCCTGTGCTTGCTGCCTGTGCTGCCTGTGCTTGCTGTGCTGCCTGTGCTTGCTGTCTGTACTTGCTGTGCTGCCTGTTAGCGATGCATTTGATTTGGCCCATAACACGCGGTAATTCGACAGTGGCACACGACAGTGCGTTGCTGTGTCACCTGTTTTTGGAGGCGCCGAGAGTCGCGGATCATATGTTTACCTCGGCAGCCGGTGCATTGACCTGCGTTTCAGTAAGAGTAAGCATTGTAAACAAATGCGAGAGTGAATCTCGCCAAAGATCGGAGCAGGCTTTACCTGTTGGAAAGAGGACGGAGCTTGACCCCTCTGCACTTCCCTCAGAATCGCTAAAACGAACTCATCTCGTCGAGCTATTTTGCGGGTTTCTAACATGCCTGTGCTTGCTGTCTGTGCTTGCTGTGCTGCCTGTTAGCGATGCATTTGATTTGGCACATAACACGCGGTAATTCGACAGTGGCACACGACAGTGCGTTGCTGTGTCACCTGTTTTTGGAGGCGCCGAGAGTCGCGGATCATATGTTTACCTCGGCAGCCGGTGCATTGACCTGCGTTTCAGTAAGAGTAAGCATTGTAAACAAATGCGAGAGTGAATCTCGCCAAAGATCGGAGCAGGCTTTACCTGTTGGAAAGAGGACGGAGCTTGACCCCTCTGCACTTCCCCCAGAATCGCTAAAACGAACTCATCTCGTCGAGCTATTTTGCGGGTTTCTAACATGCCTGTGCTTGCTGCCTGTGCTTGCTGTGCTGCCTGTGCTTGCTGCCTGTGCTTGCTGCCTGTGCTTGCTGTGCTGCCTGTGCTTGCTGCCTGTGCTTGCTGTGCTGCCTGTGCTTGCTGTGCTGCTTGTGCTTGCTGCCTGTGCTTGCTGTGCTGCCTGTGCTTGGTGTGCTGCCTGTGCTTGCAGTGCTGCCTGTGCTTGCTGCCTGTGCTTGCTGTGCTGCCTGTGCTTGCTGGCTGTGCTTGCTGTGCTGCCTGTGCTTGCTGCCTGTGCTTGCAGTGCTGCCTGTGCTTGCTGTGCTGCCTGTGCTTGCTATGCTGCCTGTGCTTGCTGTGCTGCCTGTGCTTGCTGCCTGTGCTTGCTGTGCTGCCTGTGCTTGCTGCCTGTGCTTGCTGTGCTTGCTCGGCTGCCTGTGCTTGCTGTGCTGCCTGTAATTGCTGCCTGTGCTTGCTGCCTGTGCTTGCTGCCTGCGCTGCCTGTGCTTGCTGTGCTGCCTGTGCTTGCTGCCTGTGCTGCTGTGTTGCCTGTGCTTGCTGCCTGTGCTGGCTGTGCTGCCTGTAATTGCTGCCTGTGCTTGCTGTGCTGCCTGTGCTTGCTGCCTGTGCTTGCTGTGCTGCCTGAGCTGCCTGTGCTTGCTGCCTGTGCTTGCTGTGCTGCCTGTGCTTGCTGCCTGTGCTTGCTGCCTGTGCTTGCTGTGCTGCCTGTGCTTGCTGCCTGTGCTTGCTGTGCTGCCTGAGCTGCCTGTGCTTGCTGTGCTGCCTGTGCTTGCTGTGCTGCCTGTGCTGCCTGTGCTTGCTGCCTGTGCTTGCTGTGCTGCCTGTGCTTGGTGTGCTGCCTGTGCTTGCTGTGCTGCCTGTGCTTGCTGTGCTGCCTGTGCTTGCTGCCTGTGCTTGCTGTGCTTGCTGCCTGTGCTTGCTGTGCTGCCTGTGCTTGCTGCCTGTGCTTGCTGTGCTGCCTGTGCTTGCTGCCTGTGCTTGCTGCCTGTGCTTACTGTGCTGCCTGTGCTTGCTGCCTGAGCTTGCTGTGCTGCCGGTGCTTGCTGCCTGTGCTTGCTGTGCTGCCTGTGCTTGCTGTGCTGCCTGTGCTTGCTGCCTGTGCTTGCTGTGCTGCCTGTGTTTGCTGCCTGTGCTTGCTGCCTGTGCTTGCTGTGCTGCCTGTGCTTGCTGCCTGTGCTTGCTGTGCTGCCTGTGCTTGCTGTGCTGCCTGTGCTTGCTGCCTGTGCTTGCTGTGCTGCCTGTGCTTGCTATGCTGCCTGTGCTGCCTGTGCTTGCTATGCTGCCTGTGCTTGCTGTGCTGCCTGTGCTTGCTGCCTGTGCTTGCTGTGCTGCCTGTGCTTGCTGCCTGTGCTTGCTATGCTGCCTGTGCTTGCTGTGCTGCCTGTGCTTGCTATGCTGCCTGTGCTTGCTGTGCTGCCTGTGCTTGCTGCCTGTGCTTGCTGTGCTTGCTGCCTGTGCTTGCTGTGCTGCCTGTGCTTGCTGCCTGTGCTTGCTGTGCTGCCTGTGCTGCCTGTGCTTGCTGTGCTGCCTGTGCTTGCTGTGCTGCCTGTGCTTGCTGCCTGTGCTTGCTGTGCTGCCTGTGCTTGCTGTGCTGCCTGTGCTTGCAGTGCTGCCTGTGCTTGCTGCCTGTGCTTGCTGTGCTGCCTGTGCTTGTTGCCTGTGCTTGCTGTGCTACCTGTAATTGCTGCCTGTGCTTGCTGGCTGTGCTTGCTGTGCTGCCTGAGCTGCCTGTGCTTGCTGTGCTGCCTGTGCTTGCTGCCTGTGCTTGCTGTGCTGCCTGTGCTTGCTGCCTGTGCTTGCTGTACTTGCTGTGCTGCCTGTGCTTGCTTCCTGTGCTGCCTGTGCTTTCTGCCTGTGCTTGCTGCCTGTGCTTGCTGTGCTGCCTGTGCTTGCTGTGCTGCCTGAGCTACCTGTGCTTGCTGTGCTACCTGTGCTTGCTGCCTGTGCTTGCTGTGCTGCCTGTGCTTGCTGCCTGTGCTTGCTGTGCTGCCTGTGCTTGCTGTCTGTGCTGCCTGTGCTTGCTGTGCTGCATGTGCATGCTGCCTGTGCTTGCTGTGCTGCCTGTGCTTGCTGTGCTGCCTGTGCTTGCTGCCTGTGCTTGCTGCCTGTGCTTGCTGTGCTGCCTGTGCTTGCTGCCTGTGCTTGCTGTGCTGCCTGAGCTGCCTGTTCTTGCTGTGCTGCCTGTGCTTGCTGCCTGTGCTTGCTGCCTGTGCTTGCTGTGCTGCCTGTGCTTGCTGCCTGTGCTTGCTGTGCTGCCTGTGCTTGCTGCCTGTGCTTGCAGTGCTGCCTGTGCTTGCTGTGCTGCCTGTGCTTGCTATGCTGCCTGTGCTTGCTGTGCTGCCTGTGCTTGCTGCCTGTGCTTGCTGTGCTGCCTGTGCTTGCTGCCTGTGCTTGCTGTGCTTGCTCGGCTGCCTGTGCTTGCTGTGCTGCCTGTAATTGCTGCCTGTGCTTGCTGCCTGTGCTTGCTGTGCTGCCTGTGCTTGCTGCCTGCGCTGCCTGTGCTTGCTGTGCTGCCTGTGCTTGCTGCCTGTGCTGCTGTGCTGCCTGTGCTTGCTGCCTGTGCTGGCTGTGCTGCCTGTAATTGCTGCCTGTGCTTGCTGTGCTGCCTGAGCTGCCTGTGCTTGCTGCCTGTGCTTGCTGTGCTGCCTGTGCTTGCTGCCTGTGCTTGCTGCCTGTGCTTGCTGCCTGTGCTTGCTGTGCTGCCTGTGCTTGCTGCCTGTGCTTGCTGTGCTGCCTGAGCTGCCTGTGCTTGCTGTGCTGCCTGTGCTTGCTGTGCTGCCTGTGCTGCCTGTGCTTGCTGCCTGTGCTTGCTGTGCTGCCTGTGCTTGGTGTGCTGCCTGTGCTTGCTGTGCTGCCTGTGCTTGCTGCCTGTGCTTGCTGTGCTTGCTGCCTGTGCTTGCTGTGCTGCCTGTGCTTGCTGCCTGTGCTTGCTGTGCTGCCTGTGCTTGCTGCCTGTGCTTGCTGCCTGTGCTTACTGTGCTGCCTGTGCTTGCTGCCTGTGCTTGCTGTGCTGCCGGTGCTTGCTGCCTGTGTTTGCTGTGCTGCCTGTGCTTGCTGTGCTGCCTGTGCTTGCTGCCTGTGCTTGCTGTGCTGCCTGTGTTTGCTGCCTGTGCTTGCTGCCTGTGCTTGCTGTGCTGCCTGTGCTTGCTGCCTGTGCTTGCTGTGCTGCCTGTGCTTGCTGCCTGTGCTTGCTATGCTGCCTGTGCTGCCTGTGCTTGCTATGCTGCCTGTGCTTGCTGTGCTGCCTGTGCTTGCTGCCTGTGCTTGCTGTGCTGCCTGTGCTTGCTGCCTGTGCTTGCTATGCTGCCTGTGCTTGCTGTGCTGCCTGTGCTTGCTATGCTGCCTGTGCTTGCTGTGCTGCCTGTGCTTGCTGCCTGTGCTTGCTGTGCTGCCTGTGCTTGCTGTGCTGCTTGTGCTTGCTGCCTGTGCTTGCTGTGCTGCCTGTGCTTGGTGTGCTGCCTGTGCTTGCAGTGCTGCCTGTGCTTGCTGCCTGTGCTTGCTGTGCTGCCTGTGCTTGCTGCCTGTGCTTGCTGTGCTGCCTGTGCTCGCTGCCTGTGCTTGCTGTGCTGCCTGTGCTTGCTGCCTGTGCTTGCTGTGCTGCCTGTGCTTGCTGCCTGTGCTTGCTGTGCTGCCTGTGCTTGCTGCCTGTGCTGCCTGTGCTTGCTGTGCTGCCTGTGCTTGCTGTCTGTGCTTGCTGTGCTGCCTGTTAGCGATGCATTTGATTTGGCCCATAACACGCGGTAATTCGACAGTGGCACACGACAGTGCGTTGCTGTGTCACCTGTTTTTGGAGGCGCCGAGAGTCGCGGATCATATGTTTACCTCGGCAGCCGGTGCATTGACCTGCGTTTCAGTAAGAGTAAGCATTGTAAACAAATGCGAGAGTGAATCTCGCCAAAGATCGGAGCAGGCTTTACCTGTTGGAAAGAGGACGGAGCTTGACCCCTCTGCACTTCCCCCAGAATCGCTAAAACGAACTCATCTCTTCGAGCTATTTTGCGGGTTTCTAACATGCCTGTGCTTGCTGTCTGTGCTTGCTGTGCTGCCTGTTAGCGATGCATTTGATTTGGCACATAACACGCGGTAATTCGACAGTGGCACACGACAGTGCGTTGCTGTGTCACCTGTTTTTGGAGGCGCCGAGAGTCGCGGATCATATGTTTACCTCGGCAGCCGGTGCATTGACCTGCGTTTCAGTAAGAGTAAGCATTGTAAACAAATGCGAGAGTGAATCTCGCCAAAGATCGGAGCAGGCTTTACCTGTTGGAAAGAGGACGGAGCTTGACCCCTCTGCACTTCCCCCAGAATCGCTAAAACGAACTCATCTCGTCGAGCTATTTTGCGGGTTTCTAACATGCCTGTGCTTGCTGCCTGTGCTTGCTGTGCTGCCTGTGCTTGCTGCCTGTGCTTGCTGCCTGTGCTTGCTGCCTGTGCTTGCTGTGCTGCCTGTGCTTGCTGCCTGTGCTTGCTGCCTGTGCTTGCTGTGCTGCCTGTGCTTGCTGCCTGTGCTTGCTGTTCTGCCTGTGCTTGTTGCCTGTGCTTGCTGTGCTGCCTGTGCTTGCTGCCTGTGCTTGCTGTGCTGCCTGTGCTTGCTGTGCTGCCTGTGCTTGCTGCCTGTGCTTGCTGTGCTGCCTGTGCTTGCTGCCTGTGTTGTGATGCCTGTGCTTGCTGTGCTGCCTGTGCTTGCTGCCTGTGCTTGCTGTACTTGCTGTGCTGCCTGTGTTTGCTACCTGTGCTTGCTGTACTTGCTGCCTGTGCTGCCTGTGCTTGCTGCCTGTGCTTGCTGTGCTTGCTGTGCTGCCTGTGCTTGCTGCCTGTGCTTGCTGTGCTGCCTGTGCTTGCTGCCTGTGCTTGCTGTGCTGCCTGTGCTTGCTGTGCTGCCTGTGCTTGCTGCCTGTGCTTGCTGTGCTGCCTGTGCTTGCTGCCTGTGTTGTGATGCCTGTGCTTGCTGTGCTGCCTGTGCTTGCTGCCTGTGCTTGCTGTACTTGCTGTGCTGCCTGTGTTTGCTACCTGTGCTTGCTGTACTTGCTGCCTGTGCTGCCTGTGCTTGCTGCCTGTGCTTGCTGTGCTTGCTGTGCTGCCTGTGCTTGCTGCCTGTGCTTGCTGTGCTGCCTGTGCTTGCTGCCTGTGCTTGCTGTGCTGCCTGTGCTGCCTGTGCTTGCTGTGCTGCCTGTGCTTGCTGCCTGTGCTTGCTGTGCTGCCTGTGCTTGGTGTGCTGCCTGTCCTTGCAGTGCTGCCTGTGCTTGCTGCCTGTTCTTGCTGTGCTGCCTGTGCTTGCTGCCTGTGCTTGCTGTGCTGCCTGAGCTGCCTGTGCTTGCTGTGCTGCCTGTGCTTGCTGCCTGTGCTTGCTGTGCTGCCTGTGCTTGCTGCCTGTGCTTGCTGTGCTGCCTGTGCTTGCTGCCTGTGCTTGCTGTGCTGCCTGTGCTTGCTGTCTGTGCTTGCTGTGCTGCCTGTGCTTGCTGCCTGTGCTTGCTGTGCTGCCTGTGCTTGCTGCCTGTGCTTGCTGTGCTGCCTCTGCTTGCTGCCTGTGCTTGCTGTGCTGCCTGAACTGCCAGTGCTTGCTGTGCTGCCTGTGCTTGCAGCCTGTGCTTGCTGTGCTGCCTGAACTGCCTGTGCCTGCTGTGCTGCCTGTGCTTGCTGCCTGTGCTTGCTGTGCTGCCTGAGCTGCCTGTGCTGCCTGTGCTTGCTGCCTGTGCTTGCTGTGCTGCCTGTGCTTGCTGCCTGTGCTTGCTGTGCTGCCTGTGCTTGCTGTGCTGCCTGTGCTTGCTGCCTGTGCTTGCTGTGCTGCCTGTGCTTGCTGCCTGTGCTTGCTGTGCTTGCTCGGCTGCCTGTGCTTGCTGTGCTGCCTGTAATTGCTGCCTGTGCTTGCTGCCTGTGCTTGCTGCCTGCGCTGCCTGTGCTTGCTGTGCTGCCTGTGCTTGCTGCCTGTGCTGCTGTGCTGCCTGTGCTTGCTGCCTGTGCTGGCTGTGCTGCCTGTAATTGCTGCCTGTGCTTGCTGTGCTGCCTGTGCTTGCTGCCTGTGCTTGCTGTGCTGCCTGAGCTGCCTGTGCTTGCTGCCTGTAGTTGCTGTGCTGCCTGTGCTTGCTGCCTGTGCTTGCTGCCTGTGCTTGCTGTGCTGCCTGTGCTTGCTGCCTGTGCTTGCTGTGCTGCCTGTGCTTGCTGTGCTGCCTGTGCTTGCTGTGCTGCCTGTGCTTGCTGCCTGTGCTTGCTGTGCTTGCTGCCTGTGCTTGCTGTGCTTGCTCGGCTGCCAGTGCTTGGTGTGCTGCCTGTGCTTTCTCTGCTGCCTGTAATTGCTGCCTGTGCTTGCTGTGCTGCCTGTGCTTGCTGCCTGTGCTAGCTGTGCTGCCTGTGCTTGCTGTGCTGCCTGAGCTGCCTGTGCTTGCTGCCTGTGCTTGCTGTGCTGCCTGTGCTTGCTGCCTGTGCTTGCTGTGCTGCCTGTGCTTGCTGCCTGTGCTTGCTGTGCTGCCTGTGCTGCCTGTGCTTGCTGCCTGTGCTTGCTGTGCTGCCTGAGCTGCCTGTGCTTGCTGCCTGTGCTTGCTGTGCTGCCTGTGCTTGCTGCCTGTGCTTGCTGTGCTGCCTGTGCTTGCTGCCTGTGCTTGCTGCCTGTGCTTGCTGTGCTGCCTGTGCTGCCTGTGCTTGCTGTGCTGCCTGTGCTTGCTGCCTGTGCTTACTGTGCTGCCTGTGCTTGCTGTGCTGCCTGTGCTTGCTGCCTGTGCTTGCTGTGCTGCCTGTGCTTGCTGCCTGTGCTTGCTGTGCTGCCTGTGCTTGTCGCCTGTGCTTGCTGTGCTGCCTGTGCTTGCTGCCTGTGCTTGCAGTGCTGCCTGTGCTTGCTGCCTGTGCTTGCTGTGCTGCCTTTGCTTGCTATGCTGCCTGTGCTTGCTGTGCTGCCTGTGCTTGCTGTGCTTGCTCGGCTGCCAGTGCTTGGTGTGGTGCCTGTGCTTGCTGTGCTGCCTGTAATTGCTGCCTGTGCTTGCTGTGCTGCCTGTGCTTGCTGCCTGTGCTTGCTGTGCTGCCTGTCCTTGCTGTGCTGCCTGTGCTTGCTGCCTGTGCTGCCTGTGCTTGCTGCCTGCGCTTGCTGTGCTGCCTGTGCTTGCTGTGCTGCCTGTAATTGCTGCCTGTGCTTGCTGTGCTACCTGTGCTTGCTGCCTGTGCTTGCTGCCTGTGCTTACTGTGCTGCCTGTGCTTGCTGTGCTGCCTGTGCTTGCTGCCTGTGCTTGCTGTGCTGCCTGTGCTTGGTGCCTGTGCTTGCTGTGCTGCGTGTGCTTGCTGACTGTGCTTGCTGCCTGTGCTTGCTGTGCTGCCTGTGCTTGCTGCCTGTGCTTGCTGTGCTGCCTGTGCTTGTCGCCTGTGCTTGCTGTGCTGCCTGTGCTTGCTGCCTGTGCTTGCAGTGCTGCCTGTGCTTGCTGCCTGTGCTTGCTGTGCTGCCTTTGCTTGCTATGCTGCCTGTGCTTGCTGTGCTGCCTGTGCTTGCTGTGCTTGCTGGGCTGCCAGTGCTTGGTGTGCTGCCTGTGCTTGCTGTGCTGCCTGTGCTTGCTGCCTGTGCTTGCTGTGCTGCCTGTGCTTGCTGCCTGTGCTTGCTGTGCTGCCTGTGCTTGCTGCCTGTGCTTGCTGTGCTGCCTGTGCTTGCTGCCTGTGCTTCCTGCCTGTGCTTGCTGTGCTGCCTGTGCTTGCTGCCTGTGCTTGCTGTGCTGCCTGTGCTTGCTGGCTGTGCTTGCTGTGCTGCCTGAGCTGCCTGTGCTTGCTGTGCTGCCTGTGCTTGCTGCCTGTGCTTGCTGTGCTGCCTGTGCTTGCTGTGCTTGCTGTGCTGCCTGTGCTTGCTGCCTGTGCTTGCTGCGCTGTCTGTGCTTGCTGCCTGTGCTTGCTGCCTGTGCTTGCTGCGTGTGCTTGCTGTGCTGCGTGTGCTTGCTGTGCTGCCTGTGCTTGCTGCCTGTGCTTGCTGTGCTGCCTGTGCTTGCTGCCTGTGCTTGCTGTGCTGCTTGTGCATGCTGTGCTGCCTGTGCTTGCTGCCTGTGCTTGCTGTGCTGCCTGTGCTTGCTGTGCTGCCTGTGCTTGCTGCCAGTGCTTGCTGTGCTGCCTGTGCTTGCTGCCTGTGCTTGCTGTGCTGCCCGTGCTTGCTGCCTGTGCTTGCTGCGTGTGCTTGCTGTGCTGCGTGTGCTTGCTGTGCTGCCTGTGCTTGCTGCCTGTGCTTGCTATGCTGCCTGTGCAAGCTGCCTGTGCTTGCTGTGCTGCCTGGGCTTGCTGCCTGTGCTTGCTGTGCTGCCTGTGCTTGCTGTGCTGCCTGAGCTACCTGTGCTTGCTGTGCTACCTGTGCTTGCTGCCTGTGCTTGCTGTGCTGCCTGTGCTTGCTGCCTGTGCTTGCTGTGCTGCCTGTGCTTGCTGTCTGTGCTGCCTGTGCTTGCTGTGCTGCCTGTGCTTGCTGCCTGTGCTTGCTGTGCTGCCTGTGCTTGCTGTCTGTGCTGCCTGTGCTTGCTGCCTGTGCTTGCTGTGCTGCCTGTGCTTGCTGCCTGTGCTTGCTGTGCTGCCTGTGCTTGCTGCCTGTGCTTGCAGTGCTGCCTGTGCTTGCTGTGCTGCCTGTGCTTGCTATGCTGCCTGTGCTTGCTGTGCTGCCTGTGCTTGCTGCCTGTGCTTGCTGTGCTGCCTGTGCTTGCTGCCTGTGCTTGCTGTGCTTGCTCGGCTGCCTGTGCTTGCTGTGCTGCCTGTAATTGCTGCCTGTGCTTGCTGCCTGTGCTTGCTGCCTGCGCTGCCTGTGCTTGCTGTGCTGCCTGTGCTTGCTGCCTGTGCTGCTGTGCTGCCTGTGCTTGCTGCCTGTGCTGGCTGTGCTGCCTGTAATTGCTGCCTGTGCTTGCTGTGCTGCCTGTGCTTGCTGCCTGTGCTTGCTGTGCTGCCTGAGCTGCCTGTGCTTGCTGCCTGTGCTTGCTGTGCTGCCTGTGCTTGCTGCCTGTGCTTGCTGCCTGTGCTTGCTGTGCTGCCTGTGCTTGCTGCCTGTGCTTGCTGTGCTGCCTGTGCTTGCTGTGCTGCCTGTGCTTGCTGCCTGTGCTTGCTGTGCTGCCTGCGCTTGCTGCCTGTGCTTGCTGTGCTGCCTGTTAGAGATGCATTTGATTTCGGCCATAACACGCGGTAATTCGACAGTGGCACACGACAGTGCGTTGCTGTGTCACCTGTTTTTGGAGGCGCCGAGAGTCGCGGATCATATGTTTACCTCGGCGGCCGGTGCATTGACCTGCGTCTCAGTAAGAGTAAGCATTGTAAACAAATGCGAGAGTGAATCTCGCCGAAGATCGGAGCAGGCTTTGCCTGTTGGAAAGAGGACGGGGCTTGACCCCTCTGCACTTCCCCCAGAATCGCTAAAACGGACTCATCTCGTCGAGCTATTTTGCGGGTTTCTAACATGCCTGTGCTTGCTGCCTGTACTTGCTGTGCTGCCTGTGCTGTGCTGCCTGTGCTTGCTGCCTGTGCTTGCTGCCTGTGCTTGCTGTGCTGCCTGTGCTTGCTGTGCTGCCTGTACTTGCTGCCTGTGCTTGCTGTGCTGCCTGTGCTTGCTGCCTGTGCTTGCTGTGCTGCCTGTGCTTGCTGCCTGTGCTTGCTGCCTGTGCTTGCTGTGCTGCCTGTGCTTGCTGCCTGTGCTGCCTGTGCTTGCTGTGCTGCCTGTGCTTGCTGCCTGTGCTTGCTGTGCTGCCTGTGCTTGCTGCCTGTGCTTACTGTGCTGCCTGTGATTGCTGCCTGTGCTTGCTGTGCTGCCTGTGCTTGCTGCCTGTGCTTGCTGTGCTGCCTGTGCTTGGTGTCCTGCCTGTGCTTGCTGTGCTGCCTGTGCTTGCTGCCTGTGCTTGCTGTGCTGCCTGTGCTTGCTGCCTGTGCTTGCTGTGCTGCCTGAGCTGCCTGTGCTTGCTGTGCTGCCTGTGCTTGCTGTGCTGCCTGTGCTTGCTACCTGTGCTTACTGTGCTGCCTGTGCTTGCTGCCTGTGCTTGCTGTGCTGCCTGTGCTTGCTGCCTGTGCTTGTTGTGCTGCCTGTGCTTGCTGTGCTGCCTGTGCTTGCTGCCCGTACTTGCTGTGCTGCCTGTTAGCGATGCATTTGATTTGGCCCATAACACGCGGTAATTCGACAGTGGCACACGACAGTGCGTTGCTGTGTCACCTGTTTTTGGAGGCGCCGAGAGTCGCGGATCATATGTTTACCTCGGCGGCCGGTGCATTGACCTGCGTCTCAGTAAGAGTAAGCATTGTAAACAAATGCGAGAGTGAATCTCGCCGAAGATCGGAGCAGGCTTTGCCTGTTGGAAAGAGGACGGGGCTTGACCCCTCTGCACTTCCCCCAGAATCGCTAAAACGGACTCATCTCGTCGAGCTATTTTGCGGGTTTCTAACATGCCTGTGCTTGCTGCCTGTACTTGCTGTGCTGCCTGTGCTGTGCTGCCTGTGCTTGCTGCCTGTGCTTGCTGCCTGTGCTTGCTGTGCTGCCTGTACTTGCTGCCTGTGCTTGCTGTGCTGCCTGTGCTTGCTGCCTGTGCTGCCTGTGCTTGCTGCCTGTGCTTGCTGCCTGTGCTTGCTGCCTGTGCTGCCTGTGCTTGCTGTGCTGCCTGTGCTTGCTGCCTGTGCTTGCTGTGCTGCCTGTGCTTGCTGCCTGTGCTTACTGTGCTGCCTGTGATTGCTGCCTGTGCTTGCTGTGCTGCCTGTGCTTGCTGCCTGTGCTTGCTGTGCTGCCTGTGCTTGGTGTCCTGCCTGTGCTTGCTGTGCTGCCTGTGCTTGCTGCCTGTGCTTGGTGTCCTGCCTGTGCTTGCTGCCTGTGCTTGCTGTGCTGCCTGAGCTGCCTGTGCTTGCTGTGCTGCCTGTGCTTGCTGTGCTGCCTGTGCTTGCTGTGCTGCCTGTGCTTGCTGCCTGTGCTTGCTGTGCTGGCTGTGCTTTCTGTGCTGCCTGTGCTTGCTGCCTGTGCTTGCTGTGCTACCTGTTAGCGATGCATTTGATTTGGCCCATAACACGCTGTAATTCGACAGTGGCACACGACAGTGCGTTGCTGTGTCACCTGTTTTTGGAGGCGCGGAGAGTCGCGGATCATATGTTTACCTCGGCGGCCGGTGCATTGCCCTGCGTCTCAGTAAGAGTAAGCATTGTAAACAAATGCGAGAGTGAATCTCGCCGAAGATCGGAGCAGGCTTTGCCTGTTGGAAAGAGGACGGGGCTTGACCCCTCTGCACTTCCCCCAGAATCGCTAAAACGGACTCATCTCGTCGAGCTATTTTGCGGGTTTCTAACATGCCTGTGCTTGCTGCCTGTACTTACTGTGCTGCCTGTGCTGTGCTGCCTGTGCTTGCTGCCTGTGCTTGCTGCCTGTGCTTGCTGTGCTGCCTGTACTTGCTGCCTGTGCTTGCTGTGCTGCCTGTGCTTGCTGCCTGTGCTTGCTGTGCTGCCTGTGCTTGCTGTGCTGCCTGTGCTTGCTGCCTGTGCTTGCTGTGCTGCCTGTGCTTGCTGCCTGTGCTTACTGTGCTGCCTGTGATTGCTGCCTGTGCTTGCTGTGCTGCCTGTGCTTGCTGCCTGTGCTTGCTGTGCTGCCTGTGCTTGGTGTCCTGCCTGTGCTTGCTGTGCTGCCTGTGCTTGCTGCCTGTGCTTGCTGTGCTGCCTGTGCTTGCTGCCTGTGCTTGCTGTGCTGCCTGAGCTGCCTGTGCTTGCTGTGCTGCCTGTGCTTGCTGTGCTGCCTGTGCTTGCTACCTGTGCTTACTGTGCTGCCTGTGCTTGCTGCCTGTGCTTGCTGTGCTGCCTGTGCTTGCTGCCTGTGCTTGTTGTGCTGCCTGTGCTTGCTGTGCTGCCTGTGCTTGCTGCCCGTACTTGCTGTGCTGCCTGTTAGCGATGCATTTGATTTGGCCCATAACACGCGGTAATTCGACAGTGGCACACGACACTGCGTTGCTGTGTCACCTGTTTTTGGAGGCGCCGAGAGTCGCGGATCATATGTTTACCTCGGCGGCCGGTGCATTGACCTGCGTCTCAGTAAGAGTAAGCATTGTAAACAAATGCGAGAGTGAATCTCGCCGAAGATCGGAGCAGGCTTTGCCTGTTGAAAAGAGGACGGGGCTTGACCCCTCTGCACTTCCCCCAGAATCGCTAAAACGGACTCATCTCGTCGAGCTATTTTGCGGGTTTCTAACATGCCTGTGCTTGCTGCCTGTACTTGCTGTGCTGCCTGTGCTGTGCTGCCTGTGCTTGCTGCCTGTGCTTGCTGCCTGTGCTTGCTGTGCTGCCTGTACTTGCTGCCTGTGCTTGCTGTGCTGCCTGTGCTTGCCGCCTGTGCTTGCTGTGCTGCCTGTGCTTGCTGCCTGTGCTGCCTGTGCTTGCTGTGCTGCCTGTGCTTGCTGCCTGTGCTTGCTGTGCTGCCTGTGCTTGCTGCCTGTGCTTACTGTGCTGCCTGTGATTGCTGCCTGTGCTTGCTGTGCTGCCTGTGCTTGCTGCCTGTGCTTGCTGTGCTGCCTGTGCTTGGTGTCCTGCCTGTGCTTGCTGTGCTGCCTGTGCTTGCTGCCTGTGCTTGCTGTGCTGCCTGAGCTGCCTGTGCTTGCTGTGCTGCCTGTGCTTGCTGTGCTGCCTGTGCTTGCTGTGCTGCCTGTGCTTGCTGCCTGTGCTTGCTGTGCTGCCTGTGCTTGCTGTGCTGCCTGTGCTTGCTGCCTGTGCTTGCTGTGCTGCCTGTTAGCGATGCATTTGATTTGGCCCATAACACGCTGTAATTCGACAGTGGCACACGACAGTGCGTTGCTGTGTCACCTGTTTTTGGAGGCGCGGAGAGTCGCGGATCATATGTTTACCTCGGCGGCCGGTGCATTGACCTGCGTCTCAGTAAGAGTAAGCATTGTAAACAAATCCGAGAGTGAATCTCGCCGAAGAGCGGAGCAGGCTTTGCCTGTTGGAAAGAGGACGGAGCTTGACCCCTCTGCACTTCCCCCAGAACCGCTAAAACGAACTCATCTCGTCGAGCTATTTTGCGTGTTTCTAACATGCCTGTGCTTGCTGCCTGTGCTTGCTGCCTGTGCTTGCTGCCTGTGCTCACTGTGCTGCCTGTGCTTGCTGTGCTGCCGGTGCTTGCTGCCTGTGCTTGCTGTGCTGCCTGTGCTTGCTGTGCTGCCTGTGCTTGCTGCCTGTGCTTGCTGTGCTGCCTGTGCTTGGTGTGCTGCCTGTGCTTGCTGTGCTGCCTGTGCTTGGTGTGCTGCCTGTCCTTGCTGTCTGTGCTTGCTGTGCTGCCTGTGCTGCCTGTGCTTGCTGCCTGTGCTTGCTGTGCTGCCTGAGCTGCCTGTGCTTGCTGTGCTGCCTGTGCTTGCTGTGCTGCCTGTGCTTGCTGCCTGTGCTTGCTGTGCTGCCTGTGCTTGCTGTGCTGCCTGTGCTTGCTGTGCTGCCTGTGTTTGCTGTGCTGCCCGTGCTTGCTGCCTGTGCTTGCTGTGCTGCCCGTGCTTGCTGCCTGTGCTTGCTGTGCTGCCTGTGCTTGCTGCCTGTGCTTGCTGTGCTGCCTGTGCTTGCTGCCTGTGCTTGCTGTGCTGCCTGTGCTTGCTGCCTGTGCTTGCTGTGCTGCCTGTGCTTGCTGCCTGTGCCAGCTGTGCTGCCTGTGCTTGCTGCCTGTGCTTGCTGTGCTGCCTGTGCTTGCTGTGCTGCCTGTACTTGCTGCCTGTGCTTGCTGTGCTGCCTGTGCTTGCTGCCTGTGCTTGCTGTGCTGCCTGTGCTTGCTGTGCTGCCTGTGCTTGCTGCCTGTGCTTGCAGTGCTGCCTGTTAGCGATGCATTTGATTTGGCCCATAACACGCTGTAATTCGACAGTGGCACACGACAGTGCGTTGCTGTGTCACCTGTTTTTGGAGGCGCCGAGAGTCGCGGATCATATGTTTACCTCGGCGGCCGGTGCATTGACCTGCGTCTCAGTAAGAGTAAGCATTGTAAACAAATGCGAGAGTGAATCTCGCCGAAGAGCGGAGCAGGCTTTGCCTGTTGGAAAGAGGACGGAGCTTGACCCCTCTGCACTTCCCCCAGAACCGCTAAAACGAACTCATCTCGTCGAGCTATTTTGCGGGTTTCTAACATGCCTGTGCTTGCTGCCTGTGCTTGCTGTGCTGCCTGTGCTTGCTGCCTGTGCTTGCTGCCTGTGCTTGCTGTCTGTGCTTGCTGTGCTGCCTGTGCTTGCTGTGCTGCCGGTGCTTGCTGCCTGTGCTTGCTGTGCTGCCTGTGCTTGCTGTGCTGCCTGTGTTTGCTGTGCTGCCTGTGCTTGCTGCCTGTGCTTGCTGTGCTGCCTGTGCTTGCTGCCTGTGCTTGCTGTGCTGCCTGTGCTTGCTGCCTGTGCTTGCTGTGCTGCCTGTGCTTGCTGCCTGTGCTTGCTGTGCTGCCTGTGCTTGCTGCCTGTGCTTGCTGTGCTGCCTGTGCTTGGTGTGCTGCCTGTGCTTGCTGCCTGTGCTTGCTGCCTGTGCTTGCTGTGCTGCCTGTGCTTGCTGCCTGTGCTTGCTGCCTGTGCTTGCTGCCTGTGCTTGCTGCCTGTGCTTGCTGCCTGTGCTTGCTGTGCTGCCTATGCTTGCTGTGCTTGCTGTGCTGCCTGTGCTTGCTGTGCTGCCTGTGCTTGCTCCCTGTGCTTGCTGTGCTGCCTGTGCTTGCTGCCTGTGCTTGCTGTGCTGCCTGCGCTTGCTGCCTGTGCTTGCTGTGCTGCCTGTTAGAGATGCATTTGATTTCGGCCATAACACGCGGTAATTCGACAGTGGCACACGACAGTGCGTTGCTGTGTCACCTGTTTTTGGAGGCGCCGAGAGTCGCGGATCATATGTTTACCTCGGCGGCCGGTGCATTGACCTGCGTCTCAGTAAGAGTAAGCATTGTAAACAAATGCGAGAGTGAATCTCGCCGAAGATCGGAGCAGGCTTTGCCTGTTGGAAAGAGGACGGGGCTTGACCCCTCTGCACTTCCCCCAGAATCGCTAAAACGGACTCATCTCGTCGAGCTATTTTGCGGGTTTCTAACATGCCTGTGCTTGCTGCCTGTACTTGCTGTGCTGCCTGTGCTGTGCTGC
Source organism: Priocnemis perturbator (assembly GCA_963942575.1). Classification (NCBI taxonomy): domain Eukaryota; kingdom Metazoa; phylum Arthropoda; class Insecta; order Hymenoptera; family Pompilidae; genus Priocnemis; species Priocnemis perturbator. The sequence continues at coordinate 351,692 of CAWWDK010000296.1, forward strand.
CTGTGCTTGCTGCCTGTGCTTGCTGCCTGTGCTTGCTGTGCTGCCTGTGCTTGCTGTGCTGCCTGTACTTGCTGCCTGTGCTTGCTGTGCTGCCTGTGCTTGCTGCCTGTGCTTGCTGTGCTGCCTGTGCTTGCTGCCTGTGCTTGCTGCCTGTGCTTGCTGTGCTGCCTGTGCTTGCTGTGCTGCCTGTGCTTGCTGCCTGTGCTTGCTGTGCTGCCTGTGCTTGCTGCCTGTGCTTACTGTGCTGCCTGTGATTGCTGCCTGTGCTTGCTGTGCTGCCTGTGCTTGCTGCCTGTGCTTGCTGTGCTGCCTGTGCTTGGTGTCCTGCCTGTGCTTGCTGTGCTGCCTGTGCTTGCTGCCTGTGCTTGCTGTGCTGCCTGTGCTTGCTGCTTGTGCTTGCTGTGCTGCCTGAGCTGCCTGTGCTTGCTGTGCTGCCTGTGCTTGCTGTGCTGCCTGTGCTTGCTACCTGTGCTTACTGTGCTGCCTGTGCTTGCTGCCTGTGCTTGCTGTGCTGCCTGTGCTTGCTGCCTGTGCTTGTTGTGCTGCCTGTGCTTGCTGTGCTGCCTGTGCTTGCTGCCCGTACTTGCTGTGCTGCCTGTTAGCGATGCATTTGATTTGGCCCATAACACGCGGTAATTCGACAGTGGCACACGACAGTGCGTTGCTGTGTCACCTGTTTTTGGAGGCGCCGAGAGTCGCGGATCATATGTTTACCTCGGCGGCCGGTGCATTGACCTGCGTCTCAGTAAGAGTAAGCATTGTAAACAAATGCGAGAGTGAATCTCGCCGAAGATCGGAGCAGGCTTTGCCTGTTGGAAAGAGGACGGGGCTTGACCCCTCTGCACTTCCCCCAGAATCGCTAAAACGGACTCATCTCGTCGAGCTATTTTGCGGGTTTCTAACATGCCTGTGCTTGCTGCCTGTACTTGCTGTGCTGCCTGTGCTGTGCTGCCTGTGCTTGCTGCCTGTGCTTGCTGCCTGTGCTTGCTGCCTGTGCTTGCTGTGCTGCATGTACTTGCTGCCTGTGCTTGCTGTGCTGCCTGTGCTTGCTGCCTGTGCTTGCTGTGCTGCCTGTGCTTGCTGCCTGTGCTTGCTGCCTGTGCTTGCTGTGCTGCCTGTGCTTGCTGCCTGTGCTGCCTGTGCTTGCTGTGCTGCCTGTGCTTGCTGCCTGTGCTTGCTGTGCTGCCTGTGCTTGCTGCCTGTGCTTACTGTGCTGCCTGTGATTGCTGCCTGTGCTTGCTGTGCTGCCTGTGCTTGCTGTGCTGCATGTGCATGCTGCCTGTGCTTGCTGTGCTGCCTGTGCTGTGCTGCCTGTGCTTACTGTGCTGCCTGTGCTTGCTGCCTGTGCTTGCTGTGCTGCCTGTGCTTGCTGCCTGTGCTTGCTGCCTGTGCTTGCTGTGCTGCCTGTGCTTGCTCCCTGTGCTTGCTGCCTGTGCTTACTGTGCTGCCTGTGCTTGCTGCCTGTGCTTGCTGTGCTGCCGGTGCTTGCTGCCTGTGCTTGCTGTGCTGCCTGTGCTTGCTGTGCTGCCTGTGCTTGCTGCCTGTGCTTGCTGTGCTGCCTGTGCTTGGTGTGCTGCCTGTGCTTGCTGTGCTGCCTGTGCTTGCTGCCTGTGCTTGCTGTGCTGCCTGTGCTTGCTGCCTGTGCTTGCTGTGCTGCCTGAGCTGCCTGTGCTGCCTGTGCTTGCTGCCTGTGCTTGCTGTGCTGCCTGTGCTTGCTGCCTGTTCTTGCTGCCTGTGCTTGCTGCCTGTGCTTGCTGTGCTGCCTGAGCTGCCTGTTCTTGCTGTGCTGCCTGTGCTTGCTGCCTGTTCTTGCTGTACTGCCTGTGCTTGCTGTCTGTGCTGCCTGTGCTTGCTGTGCTGCCTGTGCTTGCTGTCTGTGCTTGCTGTGCTGCCTGTGCTTGCTGTCTGTGCTGCCTGTGCTTGCTGTCTGTGCTGCCTGTGCTTGCTGCCTGTGCTTGCTGTGCTGCCTGTGCTTGCTGCCTGTGCTTGCTGTGCCGCCTGTGCTTGCTGCCTGTGCTTGCTGTGCTGCCTGTGCTTGCTGTCTGTGCTGCCTGTGCTTGCTGCCTGTGCTTGCTGTGCTGCCTGTGCTTGCTGCCTGTGCTTGCTGTGCTGCCTGTGCTTGCAGTGCTGCCTGTGCTTGCTGCCTGTGCTTGCTGTGCTGCCTGTGCTTGCTATGCTGCCTGTGCTTGCTGTGCTGCATGTGCATGCTGCCTGTGCTTGCTGTGCTGCCTGTGCTTGCTGTGCTGCCTGTGCTTGCTGCCTGTGCTTGCTGTACTGCCTGTGCTTTCTGCCTGTGCTTGCTGCCTGTGCTTGCTGTGCTGCCTGTGCTTGCTGCCTGTGCTTGCTGCCTGTGCCAGCTGTGCTGCCTGTGCTGTGCTGCCTGTGCTTGCTGCCTGTGCTTGCTGTGCTGCCTGTGCTTGCTGTGCTGCCTGTGCTTGCTGCCTGTGCTTGCTGCCTGTGCTTGCTGTGCTGCCTGTGCTTGCTATGCTGCCTGTGCTTGCTGTGCTGCCTGTGCTTCCTGCCTGTGCTTGCTGTGCTGCCTGTGCTTGCTGCCTGTGCTTGCTGTGCTGCCTGTGCTTGCTGCCTGTGCTTGCTGTGCTGTCTGTGCTTGCTGCCTGTGCTTGCTGTGCTGCCTGTGCTTGCTGCCTGTGCTTGCTGTGCTGCCTGTGCTGCCTGTGCTTGCTGTGCTGCCTGTGCTTCCTGCCTGTGCTTGCTGTGCTGCCTGTGCTTGCTGCCTGTGCTTGCTGTGCTGCCTGTGCTTGCTGCCTGTGCTTGCTGTGCTGTCTGTGCTTGCTGCCTGTGCTTGCTGTGCTGCCTGTGCTTGCTGCCTGTGCTTGCTGTGCTGCCTGTGCTTGCTGCCTGTGCTTGCTGTGCTGCCTGTGCTTGCTGCCTGAGCTGCCTGTGCTTGCTGTGCTGCCCGTGCTTGCTGCCTGTGCTGCCTGTGCTGCCTGTGCTCGCTGCCTGTGCTTGCTGTGCTGCCTGAGCTGCCTGTGCTTGCTGTGCTGCCTGTGCTTGCTGCCTGTGCTTGCTGTGCTGCCTGTGCTTGCTGTCTGTGCTGCCTGTGCTTGCTGTGCTGCATGTGCATGCTGCCTGTGCTTGCTGTGCTGCCTGTGCTTGCTGCCTGAGCTGCCTGTGCTGCCTGTGCTTGCTGCCTGTGCTGCCTGTGCTCGCTGCCTGTGCTTGCTGTGCTGCCTGAGCTGCCTGTGCTTGCTGTGCTGCCTGTGCTTGCTGTGCTGCATGTGCATGCTGCCTGTGCTTGCTGTGCTGCCTGTGCTTGCTGTGCTGCCTGTGCTTGCTGTGCTGCCTGTGCTTGCTGTGCTGCCTGTGCTTGCTGCCTGTGCTTGCTGCCTGTGCTTGCTGTGCTGCCTGTGCTTGCTGCCTGTGCTTGCTGTGCTGCCTGAGCTGCCTGTTCTTGCTGTGCTGCCTGTGCTTGCTGCCTGTGCTTGCTGTCTGTGCTGCCTGTGCTTGCTGCCTGTGCTTGCTGTGCTGCCTGTGCTTGCTGCCTGAGCTGCCTGTGCTTGCAGTGCTGCCTGTGCTTGCTGCCTGTGCTTGCTGTGCTGCCTGTGCTTGCTATGCTGCCTGTGCTTGCTGTGCTGCCTGTGCTTGCTATGCTGCCTGTGCTTGCTGTGCTGCATGTGCATGCTGCCTGTGCTTGCTGTGCTGCCTGTGCTTGCTGTGCTGCCTGTGCTTGCTGCCTGTGCTTGCTGTGCTGCCTGTGCTTGCTGCCTGAGCTGCCTGTGCTTGATGTGCTGCCCGTGCTTGATGCCTGTGCTTGCTGTGCTGCCTGTGCTTGCTGTCTGTGCTGCCTGTGCTTGCTGTGCTGCATGTGCATGCTGCCTGTGCTTGCTGTGCTGCCTGTGCTTGCTGCCTGTGCTTGCTGTGCTGCCTGTGCTTGCTGCCTGAGCTGCCTGTGCTTGCTGTGCTGCCCGTGCTTGATGCCAGTGCTTGCTGTGCTGCCTGTGCTTGCTGTCTGTGCTGCCTGTGCTTGCTGTGCTGCATGTGCATGCTGCCTGTGCTTGCTGTGCTGCCTGTGCTTGCTGCCTGTGCTTGCTGTGGTGCCTGTGCTTGCTATGCTGCCTGTGCTTGCTGTGCTGCCTGTGCTTGCTGCCTGTGCTTGCTGTGCTGCCTGTGCTGCCTGTGCTTGCTGCTGGTGCTTGCTGTGCTGCCTGTGCTTGCTGCCTGTGCTTGCTGCCTGTGCTTGCTGTGCTGCCTGAGCTGCCTGTGCTGCCTGTGCTTGCTGCCTGAGCTGCCTGTGCTGCCTGTGCTTGCTGCCTGAGCTGCCTGTGCTTGCAGTGCTGCCTGTGCTTGCTGCCTGTGCTTGCTGTGCTGCCTGTGCTTGCTATGCTGCCTGTGCTTGCTGTGCTGCATGTGCATGCTGCCTGTGCTTGCTGTACTGCCTGTGCTGCCTGTGCTTGCTGCCTGTGCTTGCTGTGCTGCCTGTGCTTGCTGCCTGTGCTTGCTGTGCTGTCTATGCTTGCTGCCTGTTCTTGCTGCCTGTGCTTGCTGCCTGAGCTGCCTGTGCTTGCTGTGCTGCCCGTGCTTGATGCCAGTGCTTGCTGTGCTGCCTGTGCTTGCTGTCTGTGCTGCCTGTGCTTGCTGTGCTGCATGTGCATGCTGCCTGTGCTTGCTGTGCTGCCTGTGCTTGCTGCCTGTGCTTGCTGTGGTGCCTGTGCTTGCTATGCTGCCTGTGCTTGCTGTGCTGCCTGTGCTTGCTGCCTGTGCTTGCTGTGCTGCCTGTGCTGCCTGTGCTTGCTGCTGGTGCTTGCTGTGCTGCCTGTGCTTGCTGCCTGTGCTTGCTGCCTGTGCTTGCTGTGCTGCCTGAGCTGCCTGTGCTGCCTGTGCTTGCTGCCTGAGCTGCCTGTGCTGCCTGTGCTTGCTGCCTGAGCTGCCTGTGCTTGCAGTGCTGCCTGTGCTTGCTGCCTGTGCTTGCTGTGCTGCCTGTGCTTGCTATGCTGCCTGTGCTTGCTGTGCTGCATGTGCATGCTGCCTGTGCTTGCTGTGCTGCCTGTGCTTGCTGTGCTGCCTGTGCTTGCTGCCTGTGCTTGCTGTGCTGCCTGTGCTTGCTGCCTGAGCTGCCTGTGCTTGCTGTGCTGCCTGTGCTTGCTGCCTGTGCTTGCTGCCTGTGCTTGCTGTGCTGCCTGTGCTTGCTGTGCTGTCTGTGCTTGCTGCCTGTTCTTGCTGCCTGTGCTTGCTGCCTGTGCTTGCTGTGCTGCCTGAGCTGCCTGTTCTTGCTGTGCTGCCTGTGCTTGCTGCCTGTTCTTGCTGTACTGCCTGTGCTTGCTGTCTGTGCTGCCTGTGCTTGCTGTGCTGCCTGTGCTTGCTGTCTGTGCTGCCTGTGCTTGCTGTACTGCCTGTGCTGCCTGTGCTTGCTGCCTGTGCTTGCTGTGCTGCCTGTGCTTGCTGCCTGTGCTTGCTGTGCTGTCTATGCTTGCTGCCTGTTCTTGCTGCCTGTGCTTGCTGCCTGTGCTTGCTGTGCTGCCTGTGCTTGCTGTCTGTGCTGCCTGTGCTTGCTGCGCTGCATGTGCTTGCTGCTTGTGCTTGCAGTGCTGCCTGTGCTTGCTGTGCTGCCTGTGCTTGCTGCCTGTGCTTGCTGTGCTGCCTGTGCTTGCTGCCTGTGCTTGCTGTGCTGCATGTGCATGCTGCTTGTGCTTGCAGTGCTGCCTGAGCTGCCTGTGCTGCCTGTGCTTGCTGCCTGTGCTTGCTGTGCTGCCTGTGCTTGCTGCCTGTGCTTGCTGTGCTGCCCGAGCTGCCTGTGCTTGCTGTGCTGCCTGTGCTTGCTGTCTGTGCTGCCTGTGCTTGCTGTGCTGCCTGTGCTTGCTGCCTGTGCTTGCTGTGCTGCCTGTGCTTGCTGCCTGTGCTTGCTGTGCTGCCTGTGCTTGCTGCCTGAGCTGCCTGTGCTTGCTGTGCTGCCCGTGCTTGATGCCTGTGCTTGCTGCGCTGCCTGTGCTTGCTGTCTGTGCTGCCTGTGCTTGCTGTGCTGCATGTGCATGCTGCCTGTGCTTGCTGTGCTGCCTGTGCTGTGCTGCCTGTGCTTACTGTGCTGCCTGTGCTTGCTGCCTGTGCTTGCTGTGCTGCCTGTGCTTGCTGCCTGTGCTTGCTGTGCTGCCTGTGCTTGGTGTGCTGCCTGTGCTTGCAGTGCTGCCTGTGCTTGCTGTGCTGCCTGTGCTTGCTGCCTGTGCTTCCTGTGCTGCCTGTGCTTGCTGCCTGTGCTTGCTGTGCTGCCTGTGCTTGCTGCCTGTGCTTGCAGTGCTGCCTGTGCTTGCTGCCTGTGCTGGCTGTGCTGCCTGTGCTTGCTATGCTGCCTGTGCTTGCTGTGCTGCCTGTGCTTGCTGCCTGTGCTTGCTGTGCTGCCTGTGCTTGCTGCCTGTGCTTGCTGTGCTGCCTGTGCTTGCTGCCTGTGCTTGCTGTGCTTGCTGTGCTGCCTGTTAGCGATGCATTTGATTTCGCCCATAACACGCGGTAATTCGACAGTGGCACACGACAGTGCGTTGCTGTGTCACCTGTTTTTGGAGGCGCCGAGAGTCACGGATCATATGTTTACCTGGGCGGCCGGTGCATTGACCTGCGTCTCAGTAAGAGTAAGCATTGTAAACAAATGCGAGAGTGAATCTCGCCGAAGATCGGAGCAGGCTTTGCCTGTTGGAAAGAGGACGGAGCTTGACCCCTCTGCACTTCCCCCAGAATCGCTAAAACGAACTCATCTCGTCGAGCTATTTTGCGGGTTTCTAACATGCCTGTGCTTGCTGCCTGTGCTTGCTGTGCTGCCTGAGCTGCCTGTGCTGCCTGTGCTTGCTGCCTGAGCTGCCTGTGCTGCCTGTGCTTGCTGCCTGTGCTGCCTGTGCTCGCTGCCTGTGCTTGCTGTGCTGCCTGTGCTTGCTGCCTGTGCTTGCTGTGCTGCATGTGCATGCTGCTTGTGCTTGCAGTGCTGCCTGAGCTGCCTGTGCTGCCTGTGCTTGCTGCCTGTGCTTGCTGTGCTGCCTGTGCTTGCTGCCTGTGCTTGCTGTGCTGCCCGAGCTGCCTGTGCTTGCTTTGCTGCCTGTGCTTGCTGTCTGTGCTGCCTGTGCTTGCTGTGCTGCCTGTGCTTGCTGCCTGTGCTTGCTGTGCTGCCTGTGCTTGCTGCCTGTGCTTGCTGTGCTGCCTGTGCTTGCTGCCTGAGCTGCCTGTGCTTGCTGTGCTGCCCGTGCTTGATGCCTGTGCTTGCTGCGCTGCCTGTGCTTGCTGTCTGTGCTGCCTGTGCTTGCTGTGCTGCATGTGCATGCTGCCTGTGCTTGCTGTGCTGCCTGTGCTGTGCTGCCTGTGCTTACTGTGCTGCCTGTGCTTGCTGCCTGTGCTTGCTGTGCTGCCTGTGCTTGCTGCCTGTGCTTGCTGTGCTGCCTGTGCTTGGTGTGCTGCCTGTGCTTGCAGTGCTGCCTGTGCTTGCTGTGCTGCCTGTGCTTGCTGCCTGTGCTTGCTGTGCTGCCTGTGCTTGCTGCCTGTGCTTGCTGTGCTGCCTGTGCTTGCTGCCTGTGCTTGCAGTGCTGCCTGTGCTTGCTGCCTGTGCTGGCTGTGCTGCCTGTGCTTGCTATGCTGCCTGTGCTTGCTGTGCTGCCTGTGCTTGCTGCCTGTGCTTGCTGTGCTGCCTGTGCTTGCTGCCTGTGCTTGCTGTGCTGCCTGTGCTTGCTGCCTGTGCTTGCTGTGCTGCCTGTGCTTGCTGCCTGTGCTTGCTGTGCTTGCTGTGCTGCCTGTTAGCGATGCATTTGATTTCGCCCATAACACGCGGTAATTCGACAGTGGCACACGACAGTGCGTTGCTGTGTCACCTGTTTTTGGAGGCGCCGAGAGTCACGGATCATATGTTTACCTGGGCGGCCGGTGCATTGACCTGCGTCTCAGTAAGAGTAAGCATTGTAAACAAATGCGAGAGTGAATCTCGCCGAAGATCGGAGCAGGCTTTGCCTGTTGGAAAGAGGACGGAGCTTGACCCCTCTGCACTTCCCCCAGAATCGCTAAAACGAACTCATCTCGTCGAGCTATTTTGCGGGTTTCTAACATGCCTGTGCTTGCTGCCTGTGCTTGCTGTGCTGCCTGAGCTGCCTGTGCTGCCTGTGCTTGCTGCCTGAGCTGCCTGTGCTGCCTGTGCTTGCTGCCTGTGCTGCCTGTGCTCGCTGCCTGTGCTTGCTGTGCTGCCTGAGCTGCCTGTGCTTGCTGTGCTGCCTGAGCTGCCTGTGCTTGCTGAGCTGCCTGTGCTTGCTGCCTGTGCTTGCTGTGCTGCCTGTGCTTGCTGTCTGTGCTGCCTGTGCTTGCTGTGCTGCATGTGCATGCTGCCTGTGCTTGCTGTGCTGCTTGTGCTTGCTGCCTGTGCTTGCTGCCTGTGCTTGCTGTGCTGCCTGTGCTTGCTGCCTGTGCTTGCTGTGCTGCCTGAGCTGCCTGTTCTTGCTGTGCTGCCTGTGCTTGCTGCCTGTGCTTGCTGTACTGCCTGTGCTTGCTGTCTGTGCTGCCTGTGCTTGCTGTGCTGCCTGTGCTTGCTGCCTGTGCTTGCTGTGCTGCCTGTGCTTGCTGCCTGAGCTGCCTGTGCTTGCAGTGCTGCCTGTGCTTGCTGCCTGTGCTTGCTGTGCTGCCTGTGCTTGCTATGCTGCCTGTGCTTGCTGTGCTGCATGTGCATGCTGCCTGTGCTTGCTGTGCTGCCTGTGCTTGCTGTGCTGCCTGTGCTATGCTGCCTGTGCTTGCTGTGCTGCATGTGCATGCTGCCTGTGCTTGCTGTGCTGCCTGTGCTTGCTGTGCTGCCTGTGCTTGCTGCCTGTGCTTGCTGTCTGTGCTGCCTGTGCTTGCTGTGCTGCATGTGCATGCTGCCTGTGCTTGCTGTGCTGCCTGTGCTTGCTGCCTGTGCTTGCTGTGCTGCCTGTGCTTGCTGCCTGAGCTGCCTGTGCTTGCTGTGCTGCCCGTGCTTGATGCCAGTGCTTGCTGTGCTGCCTGTGCTTGCTGTCTGTGCTGCTTGTGCTTGCTGTGCTGCATGTGCATGCTGCCTGTGCTTGCTGTGCTGCCTGTGCTTGCTGCCTGTGCTTGCTGTGTTGCCTGTGCTGTGCTGCCTGTGCTTGCTGTGCTGCCTGTGCTTGCTGCCTGTGCTTGCTGTACTGCCTGTGCTTTCTGCCTGTGCTTGCTGCCTGTGCTTGCTGTGCTGCCTGTGCTTGCTGCCTGTGCTTGCTGCCTGTGCCAGCTGTGCTGCCTGTGCTGTGCTGCCTGTGCTTGCTGCCTGTGCTTGCTGTGCTGCCTGTGCTTGCTGCCTGTGCTTGCTGTGCTGTCTGTGCTTGCTGCCTGTGCTTGCTGTGCTGCCTGTGCTTGCTGCCTGTGCTTGCTGTGCTGCCTGTGCTGCCTGTGCTTGCTGTGCTGCCTGTGCTTCCTGCCTGTGCTTGCTGTGCTGCCTGTGCTTGCTGCCTGTGCTTGCTGTGCTGCCTGTGCTTGCTGCCTGTGCTTGCTGTGCTGTCTGTGCTTGCTGCCTGTGCTTGCTGTGCTGCCTGTGCTTGCTGCCTGTGCTTGCTGTGCTGCCTGTGCTTGCTGCCTGTGCTTGCTGTGCTGCCTGTGCTTGCTGCCTGAGCTGCCTGTGCTTGCTGTGCTGCCCGTGCTTGCTGCCTGTGCTTGCTGTGCTGCCTGTGCTTGCTGTCTGTGCTGCCTGTGCTTGCTGTGCTGCATGTGCTTGCTGCCTGTGCTTGCTGTGCTGCCTGTGCTTGCTGCCTGTGCTTGCTGTCTGTGCTGCCTGTGCTTGCTGTGCTGCATGTGCATGCTGCCTGTGCTTGCTGTGCTGCCTCTGCTTGCTGTGCTGCCTGTGCTTGCTGCCTGTGCTTGCTGTGCTGCCTGTGCTTGCTGCCTGAGCTGCCTGTGCTTGCAGTGCTGCCTGTGCTTGCTGCCTGTGCTTGCTGTGCTGCCTGTGCTTGCTGTGCTGCCTGTGCTTGCTGCCTGTGCTTGCTGTGCTGCCTGTGCTTGGTGTGCTGCCTGTGCTTGCTGCCTGTGCTTGCTGTGCTGCCTGTGCTTGGTGTGCTGCCTGTGCTTGCTGCCTGTGCTTGCTGTGCTGCCTGTGCTGCCTGTGCTTGCTGCCTGTGCTTGCTGTGCTGCCTGAGCTGCCTGTGCTGCCTGTGCTTGCTGCCTGTGCTTGCTGTGCTGCCTGTGCTTGCTGCCTGTGCTTGCTGTGCTGCCTGAGCTGCCTGTGCTTGCTGCCTGTGCTTGCTGTGCTGCCTGAGCTGCCTGTGCTTGCTGCTGGTGCTTGCTGTGCTGCCTGTGCTTGCTGCCTGTGCTTGCTGCCTGTGCTTGCTGTGCTGCCTGAGCTGCCTGTGCTGCCTGTGCTTGCTGCCTGAGCTGCCTGTGCTGCCTGTGCTTGCTGCCTGTGCTGCCTGTGCTCGCTGCCTGTGCTTGCTGTGCTGCCTGAGCTGCCTGTGCTTGCTGTGCTGCCTGAGCTGCCTGTGCTTGCTGTGCTGCCTGTGCTTGCTGCCTGTGCTTGCTGTGCTGCCTGTGCTTGCTGTCTGTGCTGCCTGTGCTTGCTGTGCTGCATGTGCATGCTGCCTGTGCTTGCTGTGCTGCCTGTGCTTGCTGTGCTGCCTGTGCTTGCTGCCTGTGCTTGCTGCCTGTGCTTGCTGTGCTGCCTGTGCTTGCTGCCTGTGCTTGCTGTGCTGCCTGAGCTGCCTGTTCTTGCTGTGCTGCCTGTGCTTGCTGCCTGTGCTTGCTGTACTGCCTGTGCTTGCTGTCTGTGCTGCCTGTGCTTGCTGCCTGTGCTTGCTGTGCTGCCTGTGCTTGCTGCCTGTGCTTGCTGTGCTGCCTGTGCTTGCTGCCTGAGCTGCCTGTGCTTGCAGTGCTGCCTGTGCTTGCTGCCTGTGCTTGCTGTGCTGCCTGTGCTTGCTATGCTGCCTGTGCTTGCTGTGCTGCATGTGCATGCTGCCTGTGCTTGCTGTGCTGCCTGTGCTTGCTGTGCTGCCTGTGCTTGCTGCCTGTGCTTGCTGTGCTGCCTGTGCTTGCTGCCTGAGCTGCCTGTGCTTGCTGTGCTGCCCGTGCTTGATGCCTGTGCTTGCTGTGCTGCCTGTGCTTGCTGTCTGTGCTGCCTGTGCTTGCTGTGCTGCATGTGCATGCTGCCTGTGCTTGCTGTGCTGCCTGTGCTTGCTGCCTGTGCTTGCTGTGCTGCCTGTGCTTGCTGCCTGAGCTGCCTGTGCTTGCTGTGCTGCCCGTGCTTGATGCCAGTGCTTGCTGTGCTGCCTGTGCTTGCTGTCTGTGCTGCCTGTGCTTGCTGTGCTGCATGTGCATGCTGCCTGTGCTTGCTGTGCTGCCTGTGCTTGCTGCCTGTGCTTGCTGTGGTGCCTGTGCTTGCTATGCTGCCTGTGCTTGCTGTGCTGCCTGTGCTTGCTGCCTGTGCTTGCTGTGCTGCCTGTGCTGCCTGTGCTTGCTGCTGGTGCTTGCTGTGCTGCCTGTGCTTGCTGCCTGTGCTTGCTGTGCTGCCTGAGCTGCCTGTGCTGCCTGTGCTTGCTGCCTGAGCTGCCTGTGCTGCCTGTGCTTGCTGCCTGTGCTTCCTGTGCTGCCTGTGCTCGCTGCCTGTGCTTGCTGTGCTGCCTGAGCTGCCTGTGCTTGCTGTGCTGCCTGAGCTGCCTGTGCTTGCTGTGCTGCCTGTGCTTGCTGCCTGTGCTTGCTGTGCTGCCTGTGCTTGCTGTCTGTGCTGCCTGTGCTTGCTGTGCTGCATGTGCATGCTGCCTGTGCTTGCTGTGCTGCCTGTGCTTGCTGTGCTGCCTGTGCTTGCTGCCTGTGCTTGCTGCCTGTGCTTGCTGTGCTGCCTGTGCTTGCTGCCTGTGCTTGCTGTGCTGCCTGAGCTGCCTGTTCTTGCTGTGCTGCTTGTGCTTGCTGCCTGTGCTTGCTGTACTGCCTGTGCTTGCTGTCTGTGCTGCCTGTGCTTGTTGCCTGTGCTTGCTGTGCTGCCTGTGCTTGCTGCCTGTGCTTGCTGTGCTGCCTGTGCTTGCTGCCTGAGCTGCCTGTGCTTGCAGTGCTGCCTGTGCTTGCTGCCTGTGCTTGCTGTGCTGCCTGTGCTTGCTATGCTGCCTGTGCTTGCTGTGCTGCATGTGCATGCTGCCTGTGCTTGCTGTGCTGCCTGTGCTTGCTGTGCTGCCTGTGCTTGCTGCCTGTGCTTGCTGTGCTGCCTGTGCTTGCTGCCTGAGCTGCCTGTGCTTGCTGTGCTGCCTGTGCTTGCTGCCTGTGCTTGCTGTACTGCCTGTGCTGCCTGTGCTTGCTGCCTGTGCTTGCTGTGCTGCCTGTGCTTGCTGCCTGTGCTTGCTGTGCTGTCTGTGCTTGCTGCCTGTTCTTGCTGCCTGTGCTTGCTGCCTGTGCTTGCTGTGCTGCCTGAGCTGCCTGTTCTTGCTGTGCTGCCTGTGCTTGCTGCCTGTTCTTGCTGTACTGCCTGTGCTTGCTGTCTGTGCTGCCTGTGCTTGCTGTGCTGCCTGTGCTTGCTGTCTGTGCTGCCTGTGCTTGCTGTGCTGCCTGTGCTTGCTGCCTGTGCTTGCTGTCTGTGCTGCCTGTGCTTGCTGCGCTGCATGTGCATGCTGCTTGTGCTTGCAGTGCTGCCTGTGCTTGCTGTGCTGCCTGTGCTTGCTGCCTGTGCTTGCTGTGCTGCCTGTGCTTGCTGCCTGTGCTTGCTGTGCTGCATGTGCATGCTGCTTGTGCTTGCAGTGCTGCCTGAGCTGCCTGTGCTGCCTGTGCTTGCTGCCTGTGCTTGCTGTGCTGCCTGTGCTTGCTGCCTGTGCTTGCTGTGCTGCCCGAGCTGCCTGTGCTTGCTGTGCTGCCTGTGCTTGCTGTCTGTGCTGCCTGTGCTTGCTGTGCTGCCTGTGCTTGCTGCCTGTGCTTGCTGTGTTGCCTGTGCTTGCTGCCTGTGCTTGCTGTGCTGCCTGTGCTTGCTGCCTGAGCTGCCTGTGCTTGCTGTGCTGCCCGTGCTTGATGCCTGTGCTTGCTGCGCTGCCTGTGCTTGCTGTCTGTGCTGCCTGTGCTTGCTGTGCTGCATGTGCATGCTGCCTGTGCTTGCTGTGCTGCCTGTGCTGTGCTGCCTGTGCTTACTGTGCTGCCTGTGCTTGCTGCCTGTGCTTGCTGTGCTGCCTGTGCTTGCTGCCTGTGCTTGCTGCCTGTGCTTGCTGTGCTGCCTGTGCTTGCTCCCTGTGCTTGCTCCCTGTGCTTGCTGCCTGTGCTTACTGTGCTGCCTGTGCTTGCTGCCTGTGCTTGCTGTGCTGCCGGTGCTTGCTGCCTGTGCTTGCTGTGCTGCCTGTGCTTGCTGTGCTGCCTGTGCTTGCTGCCTGTGCTTGCTGTGCTGCCTGTGCTTAGTGTGCTGCCTGTGCTTGCTGTGCTGCCTGTGCTTGCTGCCTGTGCTTGCTGTGCTGCCTGTGCTTGCTGCCTGTGCTTGCTGTGCTGCCTGAGCTGCCTGTGCTGCCTGTGCTTGCTGCCTGTGCTTGCTGTGCTGCCTGTGCTTGCTGCCTGTTCTTGCTGCCTGTGCTTGCTGCCTGTGCTTGCTGTGCTGCCTGAGCTGCCTGTTCTTGCTGTGCTGCCTGTGCTTGCTGCCTGTTCTTGCTGTACTGCCTGTGCTTGCTGTCTGTGCTGCCTGTGCTTGCTGTGCTGCCTGTGCTGGCTGTCTGTGCTGCCTGTGCTTGCTGTGCTGCCTGTGCTTGCTGCCTGTGCTTGCTGTGCTGCCTGTGCTTGCTGTCTGTGCTGCCTGTGCTTGCTGCCTGTGCTTGCTGTGCTGCCTGTGCTTGCTGCCTGTGCTTGCTGTGCCGCCTGTGCTTGCTGCCTGTGCTTGCTGTGCTGCCTGTGCTTGCTGTCTGTGCTGCCTGTGCTTGCTGCCTGTGCTTGCTGTGCTGCCTGTGCTTGCTGCCTGTGCTTGCTGTGCTGCCTGTGCTTGCTGTGCTGCCTGAGCTGCCTGTGCTTGCTGTGCTGCCTGTGCTTGCTGCCTGTGCTTGCTGTGCTGCCTGTGCTTGCTGTCTGTGCTGCCTGTGCTTGCTGTGCTGCATGTGCTTGCTGCCTGTGCTTGCTGTGCTGCCTGTGCTTGCTGCCTGTGCTTGCTGTCTGTGCTGCCTGTGCTTGCTGTGCTGCATGTGCATGCTGCCTGTGCTTGCTGTGCTGCCTCTGCTTGCTGTGCTGCCTGTGCTTGCTGCCTGTGCTTGCTGTGCTGCCTGTGCTTGCTGCCTGAGCTGCCTGTGCTTGCAGTGCTGCCTGTGCTTGCTGCCTGTGCTTGCTGTGCTGCCTGTGCTTGCTATGCTGCCTGTGCTTGCTGTGCTGCATGTGCATGCTACCTGTGCTTGCTGTGCTGCCTGTGCTTGCTGTGCTGCCTGTGCTTGCTGCCTGTGCTTGCTGTGCTGCCTGTGCTTGCTGCCTGAGCTGCCTGTGCTTGCTGTGCTGCCCGTGCTTGATGCCTGTGCTGCCTGTGCTTGCTGTCTGTGCTGCCTGTGCTTGCTGTGCTGCATGTGCATGCTGCCTGTGCTTGCTGTGCTGCCTGTGCTTGCTGCCTGTGCTTGCTGTGCTGCCTGTGCTTGCTGCCTGAGCTACCTGTGCTTGCTGTGCTGCCCGTGCTTGATGCCTGTGCTTGCTGCGCTGCCTGTGCTTGCTGTCTGTGCTGCCTGTGCTTGCTGTGCTGCATGTGCATGCTGCCTGTGCTTGCTGTGCTGCCTGTGCTTACTGTGCTGCCTGTGCTTGCTGCCTGTGCTTGCTGTGCTGCCTGTGCTTAGTGTGCTGCCTGTGCTTGCTGTGCTGCCTGTGCTTGCTGCCTGTGCTTGCTGTGCTGCCTGTGCTTGCTGCCTGTGCTTGCTGTGCTGCCTGAGCTGCCTGTGCTGCCTGTGCTTGCTGCCTGTGCTTGCTGTGCTGCCTGTGCTTGCTGCCTGTTCTTGCTGCCTGTGCTTGCTGCCTGTGCTTGCTGTGCTGCCTGAGCTGCCTGTTCTTGCTGTGCTGCCTGTGCTTGCTGCCTGTTCTTGCTGTACTGCCTGTGCTTGCTGTCTGTGCTGCCTGTGCTTGCTGTGCTGCCTGTGCTGGCTGTCTGTGCTGCCTGTGCTTGCTGTGCTGCATGTGCTTGCTGCCTGTGCTTGCTGTGCTGCCTGCGCTTGCTGCCTGTGCTTGCTGTGCTGCCTGTGCTTGCTGTGCTGCCTGAGCTGCCTGTGCTTGCTGTGCTGCCTGTGCTTGCTGCCTGTGCTTGCTGTGCTGCCTGTGCTTGCTGCCTGTGCTTGCTGCCTGTGCTGCCTGTGCTTGCTGTGCTGCCTGTGCTTGCTGTGCTGCCTGTGCTGCCTGTGCTTGCTGTGCTGCCTGTGCTTGCTGCCTGTGCTTGCTGTGCTGCCTGTGCTTGGTGTGCTGTCTGTGCTTGCAGTGCTGCCTGTGCTTGCTGCCTGTGCTTGCTGTGCTGCCTGTGCTGTGCTGCCTGTGCTTGCTGCCTGTGCTGCCTGTGCTTGCTGTGCTGCCTGTGCTGCCTGTGCTTGCTGTGCTGCCTGTGCTTGCTGCCTGTGCTTGCTGTGCTGCCTGTGCTTGGTGTGCTGCCTGTGCTTGCAGTGTTGCCTGTGCTTGCAGTGCTGCCTGTGCTTGCTGCCTGTGCTTGCTGTGCTGCCTGAGCTTGCTGCCTGTGCTTGCTGTGCTGCCTGTGCTTGCTGTGCTGCCTGTGCTTGCTGCCTGTGCTTGCTGTGCTGCCTGTGCTTGCTGCCTGTGCTTGCTGTGCTGCCTGTGCTTGCTGCCTGTGCTTGCAGTGCTGCCTGTGCTTGCTGCCTGTGCTGGCTGTGCTGCCTGTGCTTGCTATGCTGCCTGTGCTTGCTGTGCTGCCTGTGCTTGCTGCCTGTGCTTGCTGTGCTTGCTCGGCTGCCTGTGCTTGGTGTGCTGCCTGTGCTTGGTGTGCTGCCTGTGCTTGCTGTGCTGCTTGTGCTTGCTGTGCTGCCTGTGCTTGCTACCTGTGCTTGCTGTGCTGCCTGTGCTTGCTGCCTGTGCTTGCTGTGCTGCCTGTGCTTGCTACCTGTGCTTGCTGTGCTGCCTGTGCTTGCTGCCTGTGCTTGCTGTGCTGCCTGTGCTTGCTGCCTGTGCTTGCTGTGCTGCCTGTGCTTGCTGCCTGTGCTTGCTGTGCTGCCTGTGCTTGCTGCCTGTGCTTGCTGTGCTGCCTGTGCTTGCTGCCTGTGCTTGCTGTGCTGCCTGTTCTTGCTGCCTGTGCTTGCTGTGCTGCCTGTGCTTGCTGCCTGTGCTTGCTGTGCTGTCTGTGCTTGCTGTGCTGCCTGTGCTTGCTGCCTGTGCTTGCTGTGCTGCCTGTGCTTGCTGTGCTGCCTGTGCTTGCTGCCTGTGCTTGCTGTGCTGCCTGTGCTTGCTGCCTGTGCTTGCTGTGCTGCCTGTGCTTGCTGCCTGTGCTTGCTGTGCTGCCTGTGCTTGCTGCCTGTGCTTGCTGTGCTTGCTGTGCTGCCTGTTAGCGATGCATTTGATTTCGCCCATAACACGCGGTAATTCGACAGTGGCACACGACAGTGCGTTGCTGTGTCACCTGTTTTTGGAGGCGCCGAGAGTCACGGATCATATGTTTACCTGGGCGGCCGGTGCATTGACCTGCGTCTCAGGAAGAGTAAGCATTGTAAACAAATGCGAGAGTGAATCTCGCCGAAGATCGGAGCAGGCTTTGCCTGTTGGAAAGAGGACGGAGCTTGACCCCTCTGCACTTCCCCCAGAATCGCTAAAACGAACTCATCTCGTCGAGCTATTTTGCGGGTTTCTAACATGCCTGTGCTTGCTGCCTGTGCTTGTTGTGTTGCCTGAGCTGCCTGTGCTTGCTGTGCTGCCCGTGCTTTTGCCTGTGCTTGCTGTGCTGCCTGTGCTTGCTGTCTGTGCTGCCTGCGCTTGCTGTGCTGCATGTGCTTGCTGCCTGTGCTTGCCTTGCTGCCTGTGCTTGCTGCCTGTGCTTGCTGTGCTGCCTGTGCTTGCTGCCTGTGCTTGCTGTGCTGCCTGTGCTTGCTGTGCTGCCTGTCCTTGCTGTGCTGCCTGTGCTTGTTGCATGTGCTTGCTGTGCTGCCTGTGCTTGCTGTACTTGCTGTGCTGCCTGTGCTTGCTGTCTGTGCTTGCTGTGCTGCCTGTGCTGCCTGTGCTTTCTGCGCTGCCTGTGCTTGCTGCCTGTGCTTGCTGTGCTGCCTGTGCTGCCTGTGCTTGCTGCCTGTGCTTGCTGTGCTGCCTGTGCTTGCTGCCTGTGCTTGCTGTGGTGCCTGTGCTTGCTATGCTGCCTGTGCTTGCTGTGCTGCCTGTGCTTGCTGCCTGTGCTTGCTGTGCTGCCTGTGCTGCCTGTGCTTGCTGTGCTGCCTGTGCTTGCTGCCTGTGCTTGCTGCCTGTGCTTGCTGTGCTGCCTGTGCTTGCTGCCTGTGCTTGCTGCCTGTGCTTGCTGCCTGTGCTTGCTGTGCTGCCTGTGCTTGCTGACTGTGCTTGCTGTGCTGCCTGTGCTTGCTATGCTGCCTGTGCTTGCTGTGCTGCCTGTGCTTGCTGCCTGTGCTTGCTGTGCTGCCTGTAATTGCTGCCTGTGCTTGCTGTGCTGCCTGTGCTAGCTGTGCTGCCTGTGCTTGCTGCCTGTGCTTGCTGTGCTGCCTGAGCTGCCTGTGCTTGCTGTGCTGCCTGTGCTTGCTGCCTGTGCTTGCTGTGCTGCCTGTGCTTGCTGCCTGTGCTTGCTGTGCTGCCTGTGCTTGCTGTGCTGCCTGTCCTTGCTGTGCTGCCTGTGCTTGTTGCCTGTGCTTGCTGTGCTGCCTGTGCTTGCTGCCTGTGCTTGCTGTACTTGCTGTGCTGCCTCTGCTTGCTGCCTGTGCTTGCTGTGCTACCTGTGCTTGCTGTTCTGCATGTGCTTGCTGCCTGTGCTTGCTGTGCTGTCTGTGCTGCCTGTGCTTGCTGCCTGTGCTTGCTGTGCTGCCTGTGCTTGCTGTGCTGCCTGTGCTTGCTGCCTGTGCTTGCTGTGCTGCCTGTGCTTGGTGTGCTGCCTGTGCTTGCTGCCTGTGCTTGCTGTGCTGCCTGTACTGCCTGTGCTTGCTGCCTGTGCTTGCTGTGCTGCCTGAGCTGCCTGTGCTTGCTGCCTGTGCTTGCTGTGCTGCCTGTGCTTGCTGACTGTGCTTGCTGCCTGTGCTTGCTTTGCTGCCTTTGCTTGCTGCCTGTGCTTGCTTTGCTGCCTGTGCTTGCTGCCTGTGCTTGCTGTGCTGCCTGTGCTTGCTGCCTGTGCTTGCTGTGCTGCCTGTTAGCGATGCATTTGATTTCGCCCATAACACGCGGTAATTCGACAGTGGCACACGACAGTGCGTTGCTGTGTCACCTGGTTTGGAGGCGCCGAGAGTCGCGGATCATATGTTTACCTCGGCGGCCGGTGCATTGACCTGCGTCTCAGTAAGAGTAAGCATTGTAAACAAATGCGAGAGTGAATCTCGCCGAAGATCGGAGCAGGCTTTGCCTGTTGGAAATAGGACGGAGCTTGACCCCTCTGCACTTCCCCCAGAATCGCTAAAACGAACTCATCTTGTCGAGATATTTTGCGGGTTTCTAACATGCCTGTGCTTGCTGTGCTGCCTGTGCTTGCTGCCTGTGCTTGCTGTGCTGCCTGTGCTGTGCTGCCTGTGCTGCCTGTGCTTGCTGTGCTGCCTGTGCTTGCTGCCTGTGCTTGCTGTGCTGCCTGTGCTGCCTGTGCGTGCTACCTGTGCTTGCTGTGCTTGCTGTGCTGCCTGTGCTGCCTGTGCGTGCTACCTGTGCTTGCTGTGCTGCCTGTGCTTGCTGTGCTGCCTGTGCTTGCTGCCTGTGCTTGCTGTGCTGCCTGTGCTTGCTATGCTGCCTGTGCTTGCTGTGCTGCCTGTGCTTGCTGTGCTGCCTGTGCTTGCTGCCTGTGCTTGCTGTGCTGCCTGAGCTGCCTGTGCTTGCTGCCTGTGCTTGCTGTGCTGCCTGTGCTTGCTGCCTGTGCTTGCTCTGCTGCCTGTGCTTGCTGCCAGTGCTTGCTGCCTGTGCTTGCTGTGCTGCCTGTGCTTGCTGCCTGTGCTTGCTGTGCTGCCTGTGCTTGCTGTGCTGCCTGTGCTTGCTGCCTGTGCTTGCTGTGCTGCCTGTGCTGCCTGTGCGTGCTACCTGTGCTTGCTGTGCTTGCTGTGCTGCCTGTGCTGCCTGTGCGTGCTACCTGTGCTTGCTGTGCTGCCTGTGCTTGCTGTGCTGCCTGTGCTTGCTGCCTGTGCTTGCTGTGCTGCCTGTGCTTGCTATGCTGCCTGTGCTTGCTGTGCTGCCTGTGCTTGCTGTGCTGCCTGTGCTTGCTGCCTGTGCTTGCTGTGCTGCCTGAGCTGCCTGTGCTTGCTGCCTGTGCTTGCTGTGCTGCCTGTGCTTGCTGCCTGTGCTTGCTCTGCTGCCTGTGCTTGCTGCCAGTGCTTGCTGCCTGTGCTTGCTGTGCTGCCTGTGCTTGCTGCCTGTGCTTGCTGTGCTGCCTGTGCTTGCTGTGCTGCCTGTGCTTGCTGCCTGTGCTTGCTGTGCTGCCTGTGCTTGCTATGCTGCCTGTGCTTGCTGTGCTGCCTGTGCTTGCTGCCTGTGCTTGCTGTGGTGCCTGTGCTTGCTATGCTGCCTGTGCTTGCTGTGCTGCCTGTGCTTGCTGCCTGTGCTTGCTGTGCTGCCTGTGCTTGCTGCCTGTGCTTGCTGCCTGTGCTCACTGTGCTGCCTGTGCTTGCTGCCTGTGCTTGCTGTGCTGCCTGTGCTTGCTGCCTGTGCTTGCTGTGCTGCCTGTGCTTGCTGCCTGTGCTTGCTGTGCTGCCTGTGCTTGCTGCCTGTGCTTGCTGTGCTGCCTGAGCTTGCTGTGCTGCCTGTGCTTGCTGCCTGTGCTTGCTGTGCTGCCTGTGCTTGCTGCTTGTGCTGCCTGTGCTTGCTGCCTGTGCTTGCTGCCTGTGCTTGCTGTGCTGCCTGTGCTTGCTGCCTGTGCTTGCTGCCTGTGCTTGCTGTGCTGCCTGTAATTGCTGCCTGTACTTGCTGTGCTGCCTGTTCTTGCTGTGCTGCCTGTGCTTGCTGTGCTGCCTGTAATTGCTGCCTGTACTTGCTGTGCTGCCTGTTCTTGCTGTGCTGCCTGTGCTTGCTACCTGTGCTTGCTGTGCTGCCTGTGCTTGCTGCCTGTGCTTGCTGCCTGTGCTTGGTGTGCTGCCTGTGCTTGCTGCCTGTGCTTGCTGAGCTGCCTGTGCTTGCTGCCCGTGCTTGCTGTGCTGCCTGTCCTTGCTGCCTGTCCTTGCTGCCTGTGCTTGCTGCCTGTGCTTGCTGCCTGTGCTTGCTGTGCTGCCTGTGCTTGCTGTGCTGCCTGTGCTTGCTGCCTGTGCTTGCTGTGCTGCCTGTGCTTGCTGTGCTGCCTGTGCTTGCTGCCTGTGCTTGCTGTGCTGCCTGTGCTTGCTGCCTGTGCTTGCTGCCTGTGCTTGCTGTGCTGCCTGAGCTTGCTGTGCTGCCTGTGCTTGCTGCCTGTGCTTGCTGTGCTGCCTGTGCTTGCTGCTTGTGCTGCCTGTGCTTGCTGCCTGTGCTTGCTGTGCTGCCTGTGCTTGCTGCCTGTGCTTGCTGTGCTGCCTGTAATTGCTGCCTGTACTTGCTGTGCTGCCTGTTCTTGCTGTGCTTGCTGTGCTGCCTGTGCTTGCTATGCTGCCTGTGCTTGCTGTGCTGCCTGTGCTTGCTGCCTGTGCTTGCTGTGCTGTCTGTGTTGCCTGTGCTTGCTGCCTGTGCTTGCTGTGCTGCCTGTGCTTGCTGCCTGTGCTTGTTGCCTGTGCTTGCTGTGCTGCCTGTGCTTGCTGTGCTGCCCGTGCTTGCTGCCTGTGCTTGCTATGCTGCCTGTGCTTGCTGCCCGTGCTTGCTGCCTGTGCTTGCTGTGCTACCTGTGCTTACTGCCTGTGCTTGCTGTGCTGCCTGAGCTGCCTGTGCTTGCTGCCTGTGCTTGCTGTGCTGCCTGTGCTCGCTGTGCTTGTTGTGCTGCCTGTGCTGCCTGTGCTTGCTGTGCTGCTTGTGCATGCTGTGCTGCCTGTGCTTGCTGCCTGTGCTATCTGTGCTGCCTGTGCTTGCTGCCTGTGCTTGCTGTGCTGCCTGTGCTTGCTGCCTGTGCTTGCTGCCTGTGCTTGTTGTGCTGCCTGTGCTTGCTGTGCTGCCTGTGCTTGCTGCCTGTGCTTGCTGTGCTGCCTGTGCTTGCTGCGCTGCCTGTGCTTGCTGCCTGTACTTGGTGTGCTGCCTGTGCTTGCTGCCTGTGCTTGCTATGCTGCCTGTGCTTGCTGCCTGTGCTTGCTGCCTGTGCTTGCTGTGCTGCCTGTGCTTGCAGCCTGTGCTTACTGTGTTGCCTGTGCTTGCTGTGCTGCCTGTGCTTGCTTCCTGTGCTTGCTATGCTGCCTGTGCTTGCTGTGCTGCCTGTGCTTGCTGCCTGTGCTTGCTGCCTGTGCTTGCTGTGCTGCCTGTGCTTGCTGCCTGTGCTTGCTGTGCTGCCTGTGCTTGCTGCGCTGCCTGTGCTTGCTGCCTGTACTTGGTGTGCTGCCTGTGCTTGCTGCCTGTGCTTGCTGCCTGTGCTTGCTATGCTGCCTGTGCTTGCTGCCTGTGCTTGCTATGCTGCCTGTGCTTGCTGCCTGTGCTTGCTGTGCTGCCTGTGCTTGCTGCCTGTGCTTGCTGTGCTGCGTGTGCTTGCAGCCTGTGCTTACTGTGTTGCCTGTGCTTGCTGCCTGTGCTTGCTGTGCTGCCTGTGCTTGCTTCCTGTGCTTGCTGTGCTGCCTGTGCTGCCTGTGCTTGCTGCCTGTACTTGGTGTGCTGCCTGTGCTTGCTGCCTGTGCTTGCTGCCTGTGCTTGCTATGCTGCCTGTGCTTGCTGCCTGTGCTTGCTGTGCTGCCTGTGCTTGCTGCCTGTGCTTGCTGTGCTGCCTGTGCTTGCTGTGCTGCCTGTGCTTGCTGCCTATGCTTGCTGCGCTGCCTGTGCTTGCTGCCTGTACTTGGTGTGCTGCCTGTGCTTGCTGCCTGTGCTTGCTGCCTGTGCTTGCTGCCTGTGCTTGCTGCCTGTGCTTGCTGTGCTGCCTGTGCTTGCTGCCTGTGCTTGCTGCCTGTGCTTGCTGTGCTGCCTGTGCTTGCTGCCAGTGCTTGCTGTGCTGCCTGTGCTTGCTGTGCTGCCTGTGCTTGCTGCCTGTACTTGGTGTGCTGCCTGTGCTTGCTGCCTGTGCTTGCTGCCTGTGCTTGCTATGCTGCCTGTGCTTGCTGCCTGTGCTTGCTGTGCTGCCTGTGCTTGCAGCCTGTGCTTGCTGTGCTACCTGTGCTTACTGCCTGTGCTTGCTGTGCTGCCTGAGCTGCCTGTGCTTGCTGCCTGTGCTTGCTGTGCTGCCTGTGCTCGCTGTGCTTGTTGTGCTGCCTGTGCTTGCTGTGCTGCCTGTGCTTGCTGTGCTGCTTGTGCATGCTGTGCTGCCTGTGCTTGCTGCCTGTGCTATCTGTGCTGCCTGTGCTTGCTGCCTGTGCTTGCTGTGCTGCCTGTGCTTGCTGTGCTGCCTGTGCTTGTTGTGCTGCCTGTGCTTGCTGCCTGTGCTTGCTGTGCTGCCTGTGCTTGCTGCGGTGCCTGTGCTTGCTGCCTGTACTTGGTGTGCTTCCTGTGCTTGCTGCCTGTGCTTGCTATGCTGCCTGTGCTTGCTGCCTGTGCTTGCTGCCTGTGCTTGCTGTGCTGCCTGTGCTTGCTGTGCTGCCTGTGCTTGCTGTGCTGCCTGTGCTTGCAGCCTGTGCTTACTGTGTTGCCTTTGCTTGCTGCCTGTGCTTGCTGTGCTGCCTGTGCTTGCTTCCTGTGCTTGCTGTGCTGCCTGTGCTTGCTGCCTGTGCTTGCTGCCTGTGCTTGCTGTGCTGCCTGTGCTTGTTGCCTCTGCTTGCTGTGCTGCCTGTGCTTGCTGCCTGTACTTGCTGTGCTGCCTGTGCTTGCTGCCTGTACTTGGTGTGCTGCCTGTGCTTGCTGTGCTTGTTGTGCTGCCTGTGCTTGCTGTGCTGCCTGTGCTTGCTGCCTGTGCTTGCTGTGCTGCTTGTGCATGCTGTGCTGCCTGTGCTTGCTGCCTGTGCTTGCTGTGCTGCCTGTGCTTGCTGCCAGTGCTTGCTGTGCTTGCTGTGCTGCCTGTGCTTGCTGCCTGTGCTTGCTGTGCTGCCCGTGCTTGCTGCCTGTGCTTGCTGTGCTGCCTGTACTTGCTGCCTGTGCTTGCTGTGCTGCCTGTGCTTGCTGCCTGTGCTTGCTGTGCTGCCTGTGCTTGCTGCCTGTGCTTGCTGTGCTGCCTGTGCTTGCTGTGCTGCCTGTTAGCGATGCATTTGATTTCGCCCATAACACGCGGTAATTCGACAGTGGCACACGACAGTGCGTTGCTGTGTCACCTGTTTTTGGAGGCGCTGAGAGTCGCGGATCACATGTTTACCTCGGCGGCCGGTGCATTGACCTGCGTCTCAGTAAGAGTAAGCATTGTAAACAAATGCGAGAGTGAATCTCGCCGAAGATCGGAGCAGGCTTTGCCTGTTGGAAAGAGGACGGAGCTTGACCCCTCTGCACTTCCCCCAGAATCGCTTAAACGAACACATCTCGTCGAGATATTTTGCGGGTTTCTAACATGCCTGTGCTTGCTGCCTGTGCTTGCTGTGCTGCCTGTGATTGCAGCCTGTGCTTACTGTGTTGCCTGTGCTTGCTGCCTGTGCTTGCTGTGCTGCCTGTGCTTGCTTCCTGTGCTATCTGTGCTGCCTGTGCTTGCTGCCTGTGCTTGCTGTGCTGCCTGTGCTTGCTGCCTGTGCTTGCTGCCTGTGCTTGTTGTGCTGCCTGTGCTTGCTGTGCTGCCTGTGCTTGCTGCCTGTGCTTGCTGTGCTGCCTGTGCTTGCTGCGCTGCCTGTGCTTGCTGCCTGTACTTCGTGTGCTGCCTGTACTTGGTGTGCTGCCTGTGCTTGCTGCCTGTGCTTGCTATGCTGCCTGTGCTTGCTGCCTGTGCTTGCTGCCTGTGCTTGCTGTGCTGCCTGTGCTTGCAGCCTGTGCTTACTGTGTTGCCTGTGCTTGCTGCCTGTGCTTGCTGTGCTGCCTGTGCTTGCTTCCTGTGCTTGCTATGCTGCCTGTGCTTGCTGTGCTGCCTGTGCTTGCTGCCTGTGCTTGCTGCCTGTGCTTGCTGTGCTGCCTGTGCTTGCTGCCTGTGCTTGCTGTGCTGCCTGTGCTTGCTGCCTGTGCTTGCTGTGCTGCCTGTGCTTGCTGCGCTGCCTGTGCTTGCTGCCTGTACTTGGTGTGCTGCCTGTGCTTGCTGCCTGTGCTTGCTGCCTGTGCTTGCTATGCTGCCTGTGCTTGCTGCCTGTGCTTGCTGTGCTGCCTGTGCTTGCAGCCTGTGCTTACTGTGCTGCCTGTGCTTGCTGCCTGTGCTTGCTGTGCTGCCTGTGCTTGCAGCCTGTGCTTACTGTGTTGCCTGTGCTTGCTGCCTGTGCTTGCTGTGCTGCCTGTGCTTGCTGCCTGTGCTTGCTGCCTGTACTTGGTGTGCTGCCTGTGCTTGCTGCCTGTGCTTGCTGCCTGTGCTTGCTGCCTGTGCTTGCTATGCTGCCTGTGCTTGCTGCCTGTGCTTGCTGTGCTGCCTGTGCTTGCTGCCTGTGCTTGCTGTGCTGCCTGTGCTTGCTGCCTGTGCTTGCTGCGCTGCCTGTGCTTGCTGCCTGTACTTGGTGTGCTGCCTGTGCTTGCTGCCTGTGCTTGCTGCCTGTGCTTGCTGTGCTGCCTGTGCTTGCTGCCTGTGCTTGCTGCCTGTGCTTGCTGTGCTGCCTGTGCTTGCTGCCAGTGCTTGCTGTGCTGCCTGTGCTTGCTGTGCTGCCCGTGCTTGCTGCCTGTGCTTGCTATGCTGCCTGTGCTTGCTGCCCGTGCTTGCTGCCTGTGCTTGCTGTGCTACCTGTGCTTACTGCCTGTGCTTGCTGTGCTGCCTGAGCTGCCTGTGCTTGCTGCCTGTGCTTGCTGTGCTGCCTGTGCTCGCTGTGCTTGCTGCGCTGCCTGTGCTTGCTGCCTGTACTTGGTGTGCTGCCTGTGCTTGCTGCCTGTGCTTGCTATGCTGCCTGTGCTTGCTGCCTGTGCTTGCTGCCTGTGCTTGCTGTGCTGCCTGTGCTTGCTGTGCTGCCTGTGCTTGCAGCCTGTGCTTACTGTGTTGCCTTTGCTTGCTGCCTGTGCTTGCTGTGCTGCCTGTGCTTGCTTCCTGTGCTTGCTGTGCTGCCTGTGCTTGTTGTGCTGCCTGTGCTTGCTGCCTGTGCTTGCTGCCTGTGCTTGCTGTGCTGCCTGTGCTTGTTGCCTCTGCTTGCTGTGCTGCCTGTGCTTGCTGCCTGTACTTGCTGTGCTGCCTGTGCTTGCTGCCTGTACTTGGTGTGCTGCCTGTGCTTGCTGCCTGTGCTTGCTGTGCTTGTTGTGCTGCCTGTGCTTGCTGTGCTGCCTGTGCTTGCTGCCTGTGCTTGCTGTGCTGCTTGTGCATGCTGTGCTGCCTGTGCTTGCTGCCTGTGCTTGCTGTGCTGCCTGTGCTTGCTGCCAGTGCTTGCTGTGCTTGCTGTGCTGCCTGTGCTTGCTGTGCTGCCTGTGCTTGCTGCCTGTGCTTGCTGTGCTGCCCGTGCTTGCTGCCTGTGCTTGCTGTGCTGCCTGTACTTGCTGCCTGTGCTTGCTGTGCTGCCTGTGCTTGCTGTGCTGCCTGTGCTTGCTGCCTGTGCTTGCTGTGCTGCCTGTGCTTGCTGCCTGTGCTTGCTGTGCTGCCTGTGCTTGCTGTGCTGCCTGTTAGCGATGCATTTGATTTCGCCCATAACACGCGGTAATTCGACAGTGGCACACGACAGTGCGTTGCTGTGTCACCTGTTTTTGGAGGCGCTGAGAGTCGCGGATCACATGTTTACCTCGGCGGCCGGTGCATTGACCTGCGTCTCAGTAAGAGTAAGCATTGTAAACAAATGCGAGAGTGAATCTCGCCGAAGATCGGAGCAGGCTTTGCCTGTTGGAAAGAGGACGGAGCTTGACCCCTCTGCACTTCCCCCAGAATCGCTTAAACGAACACATCTCGTCGAGATATTTTGCGGGTTTCTAACATGCCTGTGCTTGCTGCCTGTGCTTGCTGTGCTGCCTGTGATTGCAGCCTGTGCTTACTGTGTTGCCTGTGCTTGCTGCCTGTGCTTGCTGTGCTGCCTGTGCTTGCTTCCTGTGCTTGCTGTGCTGCCTGTGCTTGCTGCCTGTGCTTGCTGCCTGTGCTTGCTGTGCTGCCTGTGCTTGCTGCCTGTGCTTGCTGTGCTGCCTGTGCTTGCTGCCTGTGATTGCTGTGCTGCCTGTGCTTGCTGCGCTGCCTGTGCTTGCTTCCTGTGCTTGCTGTGCTGCCTGTGCTTGCTGCCTGTGCTTGCTGCCTGTGCTTGCTGTGCTGCCTGTGCTTGCTGCCTGTGCTTGCTGTGCTGCCTGTGCTTGCTGCCTGTGCTTGCTGTGCTGCCTGTGCTTGGTGTGCTGCCTGTGCTTGGTGCCTGTGCTTGCTGCCTGTGCTTGCTGCCTGTGCTTGCTGTGCTGCCTGAGCTGCCTGTGCTGTGCTGCCTGTGCTTGCTGTGCTGCCTGTGCTTGCTGCCTGTGCTTGCTGCCTGTGCTTGCTGTGCTGCCTGAGCTGCCTGTGCTTCCTGCCTGTGCTTGCTGTGCTGCCTGTGCTTGCTGCCTGTGCTTGCTGTGCTGCGTGTGCTTGCTGTGCTGCCTGTGCTTGCTGCCTGTGCTTGCTGTGCTGCCTGCGCTTGCTGCCTGTGCTTGCTGTGCTGCCTGTGCTTGTTGCCTGTGCTTGCTGTGCTGCCTGTAATTGCTGCCTGTGCTGCCTGTGCTGCCTGTGCTTGCTGCCTGTGCTTGCTGCCTGTGCTTGCTGCCTGTGCTTGCTGTGCTGCCTGTGCTTGGTGCCTGTGCTTGCTGCCTGTGCTTGCTGCCTGTGCTTGCTGTGCTGCCTGTGCTGCCTGTACTTGCTGCCTGTGCTTGCTGTGCTGCCTGTGCTTGCTGCCTGTGCTTGCTGCCTGTGCTTACTGTGCTGCCTGTGCTTGGTGCCTGTGCTTGCTGCCTGTGCTTGCTGTGCTGCCTGTGCTTGCTGCCTGTGCTTGCTGTGCTGCCTGAGCTGCCTGTGCTTTCTGTCCTGCCTGTGCTTGCTGCCTGTGCTTGCTGCCTGTGCTGCCTGTGCTTGCTGTGCTGCCTGTGCTTGCTGCCTGTGCTTGCTGTACTTGCTGTGCTGCCTGTGCTTGCTGTGCTGCCTGTGCTTGCTGTGCTGCCTGTGCTTGCTGCCTGTGCTTGCTGTGCTGCCTGTGCTTGCTGCCTGTGCTTGCTGTGCTGCCTGAGCTGCCTGTGCTTTCTGTCCTGCCTGTGCTTGCTGCCTGTGCTTGCTGCCTGTGCTGCCTGTGCTTGCTGTGCTGCCTGTGCTTGCTGCCTGTGCTTGCTGTGCTGCCTGAGCTGCCTGTGCTTTCTGTCCTGCCTGTGCTTGCTGCCTGTGCTTGCTGCCTGTGCTGCCTGTGCTTGCTGCCTGTGCTTGCTGTACTTGCTGTGCTGCCTGTGGTTGCTGTGCTGCCTGTGCTTGTTGCCTCTGCTTGCTGTGCTGCCTGTGCTTGCTGCCTGTACTTGCTGTGCTGCCTGTGCTTGCTGCCTGTACTTGGTGTGCTGCCTGTGCTTGCTGCCTGTGCTTGCTGTGCTTGTTGTGCTGCCTGTGCTTGCTGTGCTGCCTGTGCTTGCTGCCTGTGCTTGCTGTGCTGCTTGTGCATGCTGTGCTGCCTGTGCTTGCTGCCTGTGCTTGCTGTGCTGCCTGTGCTTGCTGTGCTGCCTGTGCTTGCTGCCAGTGCTTGCTGTGCTTGCTGTGCTGCCTGTGCTTGCTGTGCTGCCTGTGCTTGCTGCCTGTGCTTGCTGTGCTGCCCGTGCTTGCTGCCTGTGCTTGCTGTGCTGCCTGTACTTGCTGCCTGTGCTTGCTGTGCTGCCTGTGCTTGCTGTGCTGCCTGTGCTTGCTGCCTGTGCTTGCTGTGCTGCCTGTGCTTGCTGCCTGTGCTTGCTGTGCTGCCTGTGCTTGCTGTGCTGCCTGTTAGCGATGCATTTGATTTCGCCCATAACACGCGGTAATTCGACAGTGGCACACGACAGTGCGTTGCTGTGTCACCTGTTTTTGGAGGCGCTGAGAGTCGCGGATCACATGTTTACCTCGGCGGCCGGTGCATTGACCTGCGTCTCAGTAAGAGTAAGCATTGTAAACAAATGCGAGAGTGAATCTCGCCGAAGATCGGAGCAGGCTTTGCCTGTTGGAAAGAGGACGGAGCTTGACCCCTCTGCACTTCCCCCAGAATCGCTTAAACGAACACATCTCGTCGAGATATTTTGCGGGTTTCTAACATGCCTGTGCTTGCTGCCTGTGCTTGCTGTGCTGCCTGTGATTGCAGCCTGTGCTTACTGTGTTGCCTGTGCTTGCTGCCTGTGCTTGCTGTGCTGCCTGTGCTTGCTTCCTGTGCTTGCTGTGCTGCCTGTGCTTGCTGCCTGTGCTTGCTGCCTGTGCTTGCTGTGCTGCCTGTGCTTGCTGCCTGTGCTTGCTGTGCTGCCTGTGCTTGCTGCCTGTGATTGCTGTGCTGCCTGTGCTTGCTGCGCTGCCTGTGCTTGCTTCCTGTGCTTGCTGTGCTGCCTGTGCTTGCTGCCTGTGCTTGCTGTGCTGCCTGTGCTTGCTGCCTGTGCTTGCTGTGCTGCCTGTGCTTGCTGTGCTGCCTGTGCTTGCTGCCTGTGCTTGCTGTGCTGCCTGTGCTTGCTGCCTGTGCTTGCTGCCTGTGCTTGCTGTGCTGCCTGTGCTTGCTGCCTGTGCTTGCTGTGCTGCCTGTGCTTGCTGCCTGTGCTTGCTGTGCTGCCTGTGCTTGGTGTGCTGCCTGTGCTTGGTGCCTGTGCTTGCTGCCTGTGCTTGCTGCCTGTGCTTGCTGTGCTGCCTGAGCTGCCTGTGCTGTGCTGCCTGTGCTTGCTGTGCTGCCTGTGCTTGCTGCCTGTGCTTGCTGCCTGTGCTTGCTGTGCTGCCTGAGCTGCCTGTGCTTCCTGCCTGTGCTTGCTGTGCTGCCTGTGCTTGCTGCCTGTGCTTGCTGTGCTGCGTGTGCTTGCTGTGCTGCCTGTGCTTGCTGCCTGTGCTTGCTGCCTGTGCTTGCTGTGCTGCCTGCGCTTGCTGCCTGTGCTTGCTGTGCTGCCTGTGCTTGTTGCCTGTGCTTGCTGTGCTGCCTGTAATTGCTGCCTGTGCTGCCTGTGCTGCCTGTGCTTGCTGCCTGTGCTTGCTGCCTGTGCTTGCTGCCTGTGCTTGCTGTGCTGCCTGTGCTTGGTGCCTGTGCTTGCTGCCTGTGCTTGCTGCCTGTGCTTGCTGTGCTGCCTGTGCTGCCTGTACTTGCTGCCTGTGCTTGCTGTGCTGCCTGTGCTTGCTGCCTGTGCTTGCTGCCTGTGCTTACTGTGCTGCCTGTGCTTGGTGCCTGTGCTTGCTGCCTGTGCTTGCTGTGCTGCCTGTGCTTGCTGCCTGTGCTTGCTGTGCTGCCTGAGCTGCCTGTGCTTTCTGTCCTGCCTGTGCTTGCTGCCTGTGCTTGCTGCCTGTGCTGCCTGTGCTTGCTGTGCTGCCTGTGCTTGCTGCCTGTGCTTGCTGTACTTGCTGTGCTGCCTGTGCTTGCTGTGCTGCCTGTGCTTGCTGTGCTGCCTGTGCTTGCTGCCTGTGCTTGCTGTGCTGCCTGTGCTTGCTGCCTGTGCTTGCTGTGCTGCCTGAGCTGCCTGTGCTTTCTGTCCTGCCTGTGCTTGCTGCCTGTGCTTGCTGCCTGTGCTGCCTGTGCTTGCTGTGCTGCCTGTGCTTGCTGCCTGTGCTTGCTGTGCTGCCTGAGCTGCCTGTGCTTTCTGTCCTGCCTGTGCTTGCTGCCTGTGCTTGCTGCCTGTGCTGCCTGTGCTTGCTGCCTGTGCTTGCTGTACTTGCTGTGCTGCCTGTGGTTGCTGTGCTGCCTGTGCTTGCTGTGCTGCCTGTGCTTGCTGCCTGTGCTTGCTGCCTGTGCTTGCTGTGCTTGCTGCCTGTGCTTGCTGTGCTTGCTTTGCTGCCTGTGCTTGCTGCCTGTGCTTGCTGCCTGTGCTTGCTGTGCTGCCTGTGCTTGCTGCCTGTGCTTGCTGTGCTGCCTGTGCTTGCTGCCTGTGCTTGCTGTGCTGCCTGTGCTTGCTGCCTGTGATTGCTGCCTGTGCTTGCTGTGCTGCCTGTGCTTGCTATGCTGTCTGTGCTTGCTATGCTGCCTGTGCTTGCTGCCTGTGCTTGCTGTGTTGCTGTGCTTGCTGTGCTGCCTGTGCTTGCTGCCTGTGCTTGCTGTGCTGCCTGTGCTTGTTGCCTCTGCT
The DNA here is from genome assembly GCA_963942575.1 of Priocnemis perturbator. Classification (NCBI taxonomy): domain Eukaryota; kingdom Metazoa; phylum Arthropoda; class Insecta; order Hymenoptera; family Pompilidae; genus Priocnemis; species Priocnemis perturbator. Next base: position 381,965 of record CAWWDK010000296.1, read on the forward strand.
TGCTGTGCTGCCTGTGCTTGCTGCCTGTACTTGCTGTGCTGCCTGTGCTTGCTGCCTGTACTTGGTGTGCTGCCTGTACTTGGTGTGCTGCCTGTGCTTGCTGCCTGTGCTTGCTGTGCTTGCTATGAAGCCTGTGCAAGCCGCCTGTGCTTGCTGAGCTGCCTGTGCTTGCTGTGCTGCCTGTGCTGCCTGTGCTTGCTGCCTGTGCTTGCTGTGCTGCCTGTGCTTGCTGTGCTGTTTGTGCTTGCTGCCTGTGCTTGCTGTGCTGCCTGTGCTTGCTGCCTGTGCTTGCTATGCTGCCTGTGCAAGCTGCCTGTGCTTGCTGTGCTGCCTGTGCTTGCTGCTTGTGCTTGCTGTGCTGCCTGTGCTTGCTGCCTGTGCTTGCTGTGCTTGCTATGCTGCCTGTGCAAGCTGCCTGTGCTTGCTGTGCTGCCTGTGCTTGCTGTACTGCCTGTGCTTGCTGCCTGTGCTTGCTGTGCTGCCTGTGCTTGCTGCCTGTGCTTGCTGTGCTGCCTGTGCTTGCTGCCTGTGCTTGCTGTGCTTGTTGTGCTGCCTGTGCTTGCTGTGCTGCCTGTGCTTGCTGCCTGTGCTTGCTGTGCTGCTTGTGCATGCTGTGCTGCCTGTGCTTGCTGCCTGTGCTTGCTGTGCTGCCTGTGCTTGCTGTGCTGCCTGTGCTTGCTGCCTGTGCTTGCTGTGCTGCCTGTGCTTGCTGTGCTGCCTGTGCTTGCTGCCTGTGCTTGCTGTGCTGCCCGTGCTTGCTGCCTGTGCTTGCTGTGCTGCCTGTACTTGCTGCCTGTGCTTGCTGTGCTGCCTGTGCTTGCTGTGCTGCCTGTGCTTGCTGCCTGTGCTTGCTGTGCTGCCTGTGCTTGCTGCCTGTGCTTGCTGTGCTGCCTGTTAGCGATGCATTTGATTTCGCCCATAACACGCGGTAATTCGACAGTGGCACACGACAGTGCGTTGCTTTGTCACCTGTTATTGGAGGCGCTGAGAGTCGCGGATCACATGTTTACCTCGGCGGCCGGTGCATTGACCTGCGTCTCAGTAAGAGTAAGCATTGTAAACAAATGCGAGAGTGAATCTCGCCGAAGATCGGAGCAGGCTTTGCCTGTTGGAAAGAGGACGGAGCTTGACCCCTCTGCACTTCCCCCAGAATCGCTTAAACGAACACATCTCGTCGAGATATTTTGCGGGTTTCTAACATGCCTGTGCTTGCTGCCTGTGCTTGCTGTGCTGCCTGTGCTTGCTGTGCTGCCTGTGCTTGCAGCCTGTGCTTACTGTGTTGCCTGTGCTTGCTGCCTGTGCTTGCTGTGCTGCCTGTGCTTGCTTCCTGTGCTTGCTGTGCTGCCTGTGCTTGCTGTGCTGCCTGTGCTTGCTGCCTGTGCTTGCTGCCTGTGCTTGCTGTGCTGCCTGTGCTTGCTGCCTGTGCTTGCTGTGCTGCCTGTGCTTGCTGCCTGTGATTGCTGTGCTGCCTGTGCTTGCTGCGCTGCCTGTGCTTGCTGCCTGTACTTGGTGTGCTGCCTGTGCTTGCTGCCTGTGCTTGCTATGCTGCCTGTGCTTGCTGCCTGTGCTTGCTGTGCTGCCTGTGCTTGCTGCCTGTGCTTGCTGTGCTGCCTGAGCTGCCTGTGCTTGCTGTCTTGCTTGTGCTTTCTGCCTGTGCTTGCTGCCTGTGCTTGCTGTGCTGCCTGTGCTTGGTGCCTGTGCTTGCTGCCTGTGCTTGCTGTGCTGCCTGTGCTTGCTGCCTGTGCTTGCTGTGCTGCCTGAGCTGCCTGTGCTTGCTGTCTTGCTTGTGCTTGCTGCCTGTGCTTGCTGTGTTGCCTGTGCTTGCTGCCTGTGCTGCCTGTGCTTGCTGTGCTGCCTGTCCTTGCTGCCTGTGCTTGCTGTGCTGCCTGTGCTTGCTGCCTGTTCTTGCTGTGCTTGCTGTGCTGCCTGTGCTTGCTCCCTGTGCTTGCTGTGCTGCCTGTGATTGCTGCCTGTGCTTGCTGCCTGTGCTTGCTGTGCTGCCTGTGCTTGCCGCCTGTGCTTGCTGTGCTGCCTGTGCTTGCTGCCTGGCTGAGCTTGCTGTGCTGCATGTGCTTGCTGTGCTGCCTGTGCTTGCTGCCTGTGCTTGCTGTGCTACCTGTGCTTGCTGCCTGTGCTTGCTGTACTTGCTGTGCTGCCTGTGCTTGCTGTGCTGCCTGTGCTTGCTGCCTGTGCTTGCTGTGCTGCCTGTGCTTGCTGCCTGTGCTTGCTGTGCTGCCTGTGCTTGCTGCCTGTGCTTGCTGTGGTGCCTGTGCTTGCTGCCTGTGCTTGCTGTGCTGCCTGTGCTTGCTGCCTGTGCTTGCTGTGCTGCCCGTGCTTGCTGCCTGTGCTTGCTGTGCTGCCTGTGCTTGGTGTGCTGCCTGTGCTTGGTGCCTGTGCTTGCTGCCTGTGCTTGCTGCCTGTGCTTGCTGCCTGTGCTTGCTGTGCTTGTTGTGCTGCCTGTGCTTGCTGTGCTGCCTGTGCTTGCTGCCTGTGCTTGCTGTGCTGCTTGTGCATGCTGTGCTGCCTGTGCTTGCTGCCTGTGCTTGCTGTGCTGCCTGTGCTTGCTGTGCTGCCTGTGCTTGCTGCCTGTGCTTGCTGTGCTGCCTGTGCTTGCTGTGCTGCCTGTGCTTGCTGCCTGTGCTTGCTGTGCTGCCCGTGCTTGCTGCCTGTGCTTGCTGTGCTGCCTGTACTTGCTGCCTGTGCTTGCTGTGCTGCCTGTGCTTGCTGTGCTGCCTGTGCTTGCTGCCTGTGCTTGCTGTGCTGCCTGTGCTTGCTGCCTGTGCTTGCTGTGCTGCCTGTGCTTGCTGTGCTGCCTGTGCTTGCTGTGCTGCCTGTTAGCGATGCATTTGATTTCGCCCATAACACGCGGTAATTCGACAGTGGCACACGACAGTGCGTTGCTTTGTCACCTGTTATTGGAGGCGCTGAGAGTCGCGGATCACATGTTTACCTCGGCGGCCGGTGCATTGACCTGCGTCTCAGTAAGAGTAAGCATTGTAAACAAATGCGAGAGTGAATCTCGCCGAAGATCGGAGCAGGCTTTGCCTGTTGGAAAGAGGACGGAGCTTGACCCCTCTGCACTTCCCCCAGAATCGCTTAAACGAACACATCTCGTCGAGATATTTTGCGGGTTTCTAACATGCCTGTGCTTGCTGCCTGTGCTTGCTGTGCTGCCTGTGCTTGCTGTGCTGCCTGTGCTTGCAGCCTGTGCTTACTGTGTTGCCTGTGCTTGCTGCCTGTGCTTGCTGTGCTGCCTGTGCTTGCTTCCTGTGCTTGCTGTGCTGCCTGTGCTTGCTGTGCTGCCTGTGCTTGCTGCCTGTGCTTGCTGCCTGTGCTTGCTGTGCTGCCTGTGCTTGCTGCCTGTGCTTGCTGTGCTGCCTGTGCTTGCTGCCTGTGATTGCTGTGCTGCCTGTGCTTGCTGCGCTGCCTGTGCTTGCTGCCTGTACTTGGTGTGCTGCCTGTGCTTGCTGCCTGTGCTTGCTATGCTGCCTGTGCTTGCTGCCTGTGCTTGCTGTGCTGCCTGTGCTTGCTGCCTGTGCTTGCTGTGCTGCCTGAGCTGCCTGTGCTTGCTGTCTTGCTTGTGCTTTCTGCCTGTGCTTGCTGCCTGTGCTTGCTGTGCTGCCTGTGCTTGGTGCCTGTGCTTGCTGCCTGTGCTTGCTGTGCTGCCTGTGCTTGCTGCCTGTGCTTGCTGTGCTGCCTGAGCTGCCTGTGCTTGCTGTCTTGCTTGTGCTTGCTGCCTGTGCTTGCTGTGTTGCCTGTGCTTGCTGCCTGTGCTGCCTGTGCTTGCTGTGCTGCCTGTCCTTGCTGCCTGTGCTTGCTGTGCTGCCTGTGCTTGCTGCCTGTTCTTGCTGTGCTTGCTGTGCTGCCTGTGCTTGCTCCCGGTGCTTGCTGTGCTGCCTGTGATTGCTGCCTGTGCTTGCTGTGCTGCCTGTGATTGCTGCCTGTGCTTGCTGCCTGTGCTTGCTGTGCTGCCTGTGCTTGCCGCCTGTGCTTGCTGTGCTGCCTGTGCTTGCTGCCTGGCTGAGCTTGCTGTGCTGCCTGTGCTTGCTGCCTGTGCTTGCTGTGCTACCTGTGCTTGCTGCCTGTGCTTGCTGTACTTGCTGTGCTGCCTGTGCTTGCTGTGCTGCCTGTGCTTGCTGCCTGTGCTTGCTGTGCTGCCTGTGCTTGCTGCCTGTGCTTGCTGTGCTGCCTGTGCTTGCTGCCTGTGCTTCCTGTGGTGCCTGTGCTTGCTGCCTGTGCTTGCTGTGCTGCCTGTGCTTGCTGCCTGTGCTTGCTGTGCTGCCCGTGCTTGCTGCCTGTGCTTGCTGTGCTGCCTGTGCTTGGTGTGCTGCCTGTGCTTGGTGCCTGTGCTTGCTGCCTGTGCTTGCTGCCTGTGCTTGCTGTGCTGCCTGAGCTGCCTGTGCTGTGCTGCCTGTGCTTGCTGTGCTGCCTGTGCTTGCTGCCTGTGCTTGCTGCCTGTGCTTGCTGTGCTGCCTGAGCTGCCTGTGCTTCCTGCCTGTGCTTGCTGTGCTGCCTGTGCTTGCTGCCTGTGCTTGCTGTGCTGCTTGTGCATGCTGTGCTGCCTGTGCTTGCTGCCTGTGCTTGCTGTGCTGCCTGTGCTTGCTGTGAAGCCTGTGCTTGCTGTGCTGCCTGTGCTTGCTGCCTGTGCTTGCTGTGCTGCCTGTGCTTGCTGCCTGTGCTTGCTGTGCTGCCCGTGCTTGCTGCCTGTGCTTGCTGTGCTGCCTGTACTTGCTGCCTGTGCTTGCTGTGCTGCCTGTGCTTGCTGTGCTGCCTGTGCTTGCTGCCTGTGCTTGCTGTGCTGCCTGTGCTTGCTGCCTGTGCTTGCTGTGCTGCCTGTGCTTGCTGTGCTGCCTGTTAGCGATGCATTTGATTTCGCCCAAAACACGCGGTAATTCGACAGTGGCACACGACAGTGCGTTGCTGTGTCACCTGTTTTTGGAGGCGCTGAGAGTCGCGGATCACATGTTTACCTCGGCGGCCGGTGCATTGACCTGCGTCTCAGTAAGAGTAAGCATTGTAAACAAATGCGAGAGTGAATCTCGCCGAAGATCGGAGCAGGCTTTGCCTGTTGGAAAGAGGACGGAGCTTGACCCCTCTGCACTTCCCCCAGAATCGCTTAAACGAACACATCTCGTCGAGATATTTTGCGGGTTTCTAACATGCCTGTGCTTGCTGCCTGTGCTTGCTGTGCTGCCTGTGCTTGCTGTGCTGCCTGTGCTTGCAGCCTGTGCTTACTGTGTTGCCTGTGCTTGCTGCCTGTGCTTGCTGTGCTGCCTGTGCTTGCTTCCTGTGCTTGCTGTGCTGCCTGTGCTTGCTGTGCTGCCTGTGCTTGCTGCCTGTGCTTGCTGCCTGTGCTTGCTGTGCTGCCTGTGCTTGCTGCCTGTGCTTGCTTGCTGCCTGTGCTTGCTGCCTGTGATTGCTGTGCTGCCTGTGCTTGCTGCGCTGCCTGTGCTTGCTGCCTGTACTTGGTGTGCTGCCTGTGCTTGCTGCCTGTGCTTGCTGCCTGTGCTTGCTATGCTGCCTGTGCTTGCTGCCTGTGCTTGCTGTGCTGCCTGTGCTTGCTGCCTGTGCTTGCTGTGCTGTCTGAGCTGCCTGTGCTTGCTGTCTTGCTTGTGCTTGCTGCCTGTGCTTGCTGCCTGTGCTTGCTGCCTGTGCGTGCTGTGCTGCCTGTGCTTGGTGCCTGTGCTTGCTGCCTGTGCTTGCTGTGCTGCCTGTGCTTGCTGCCTGTGCTTGCTGTGCTGCCTGAGCTGCCTGTGCTTGCTGTCTTGCTTGTGCTTGCTGCCTGTGCTTGCTGTGTTGCCTGTGCTTGCTGCCTGTGCTGCCTGTGCTTGCTGTGCTGCCTGTCCTTGCTGCCTGTGCTTGCTGTGCTGCCTGTGCTTGCTGCCTGTTCTTGCTGTGCTTGCTGTGCTGCCTGTGCTTGCTCCCTGTGCTTGCTGTGCTGCCTGTGCTTGCTGTGCTGCCTGTGATTGCTGCCTGTGCTTGCTGCCTGTGCTTGCCGCCTGTGCTTGCTGTGCTGCCTGTGCTTGCTGCCTGGCTGAGCTTGCTGTGCTGCCTGTGCTTGCTGTGCTGCCTGTGCTTGCTGCCTGTGCTTGCTGTGCTACCTGTGCTTGCTGCCTGTGCTTGCTGTACTTGCTGTGCTGCCTGTGCTTGCTGTGCTGCCTGTGCTTGCTGCCTGTGCTTGCTGTGCTGCCTGTGCTTGCTGCCTGTGCTTGCTGTGCTGCCTGTGCTTGCTGCCTGTGCTTGCTGTGCTGCCTGTGCTTGGTGCCTGTGCTTGCTGCCTGTGCTTGCTGCCTGTGCTTGCTGTGCCGCCTGAGCTGCCTGTGCTGTGCTGCCTGTGCTTACTGTGCTGCCTGTGCTTGCTGCCTGTGCTTGCTGTGCTGCCTGTGCTTGTTGCCTGTGCTTGCTGTGCTGCCTGCAATTGCTGCCTGTGCTTGCTGTGCTGCCTGTAATTGCTGCCTGTGCTTGCTGTGCTGCCTGTGCTTGCTGCCTGTGCTTGCTGTGCTGCCTGTGCTTGGTGCCTGTGCTTGCTGCCTGTGCTGCCTGTGCTTGCTGTGCCGCCTGTGCTTGCTGTCTGTGCTGCCTGTGCTTGCTGTGCTGCCTGTGCTTGCTGTCTGTGCTGCCTGTGCTTGCTGTGCTGCATGTGCTTGCTGCCTGTGCTTGCTGTGCTGCCTGTGCTTGCTGCCTGTGCTTGCTGTGCTGCCTGTGCTTGCTGTCTGTGCTGCCTGTGCTTGCTGTGCTGCCTGTGCTTGCTATGCTGCCTGTGCTTGCTGTGCTGCCTGTGCTTGCTATGCTGCCTGTGCTTGCTGTGCTGCCTGTGCTTGCTGTGCTGTCTGTGCTTGCTGCCTGTGCTTGCTGTGCTGCCTGTGCTTGCTGTGCTTGCTGCCTGTGCTTGCTGTACTTGCTGTGCTGCCTGTGCTTGCTTCCTGTGCTTGCTGTGCTGCCTGTGCTTTCTGCCTGTGCTTGCTGCCTGTGCTTGCTGTGCTGCCTGTGCTTGCTGTGCTGCCTGAGCTACCTGTGCTTGCTGTGCTGCCTGTGCTTGCTGCCTGTGCTTGCTGTGCTGCCTGTGCTTGCTGCCTGTGCTTGCTGTGCTGCCTGTGCTTGCTATGCTGCCTGTGCTTGCTGTGCTGCCTGTGCTTGCTGCCTGTGCTTGCTGTGCTGCCTGTGCTTGCTGCCTGTGCTTGCTGTGCTGCCTGTGCTTGCTGCCTGTGCTTGCTGTGCTGCCTGAGCTGCCTGTGCTGCCTGTGCTTGCTGCCTGTGCTTGCTGTGCCGCCTGTGCTTGCTGTCTGTGCTGCCTGTGCTTGCTGTGCTGCATGTGCTTGCTGCCTGTGCTTGCTGCCTGTGCTGCCTGTGCTTGCTGTGCTGCCTGAGCTGCCTGTGCTTGCTCTGCTGCCTGTGCTTGCTGCCTGTGCTTGCTGTGCTGCCTGTGCTTGCTGTGCTTGCTGCCTGTGCTTGCTGTGCTGCCTGTGCTTGCTGCCTGTGCTTGCTGTGCTGCCTGTGCTTGGTGTGCTGCCTGTGCTTGGTGCCTGTGCTTGCTGCCTGTGCTTGCTGCCTGTGCTTGCTGTGCTGCCTGAGCTGCCTGTGCTGTGCTGCCTGTGCTTGCTGTGCTGCCTGTGCTTGCTGCCTGTGCTTGCTGCCTGTGCTTGCTGTGCTGCCTGAGCTGCCTGTGCTTCCTGCCTGTGCTTGCTGTGCTGCCTGTGCTTGCTGCCTGTGCTTGCTGTGCTGCGTGTGCTTGCTGTGCTGCCTGTGCTTGCTGCCTGTGCTTGCTGCCTGTGCTTGCTGTGCTGCCTGCGCTTGCTGCCTGTGCTTGCTGTGCTGCCTGTGCTTGTTGCCTGTGCTTGCTGTGCTGCCTGTAATTGCTGCCTGTGCTGCCTGTGCTGCCTGTGCTTGCTGCCTGTGCTTGCTGCCTGTGCTTGCTGCCTGTGCTTGCTGTGCTGCCTGTGCTTGGTGCCTGTGCTTGCTGCCTGTGCTTGCTGCCTGTGCTTGCTGTGCTGCCTGTGCTGCCTGTACTTGCTGCCTGTGCTTGCTGTGCTGCCTGTGCTTGCTGCCTGTGCTTGCTGCCTGTGCTTACTGTGCTGCCTGTGCTTGGTGCCTGTGCTTGCTGCCTGTGCTTGCTGTGCTGCCTGTGCTTGCTGCCTGTGCTTGCTGTGCTGCCTGAGCTGCCTGTGCTTTCTGTCCTGCCTGTGCTTGCTGCCTGTGCTTGCTGCCTGTGCTGCCTGTGCTTGCTGTGCTGCCTGTGCTTGCTGCCTGTGCTTGCTGTACTTGCTGTGCTGCCTGTGCTTGCTGTGCTGCCTGTGCTTGCTGTGCTGCCTGTGCTTGCTGCCTGTGCTTGCTGTGCTGCCTGTGCTTGCTGCCTGTGCTTGCTGTGCTGCCTGAGCTGCCTGTGCTTTCTGTCCTGCCTGTGCTTGCTGCCTGTGCTTGCTGCCTGTGCTGCCTGTGCTTGCTGTGCTGCCTGTGCTTGCTGCCTGTGCTTGCTGTGCTGCCTGAGCTGCCTGTGCTTTCTGTCCTGCCTGTGCTTGCTGCCTGTGCTTGCTGCCTGTGCTGCCTGTGCTTGCTGCCTGTGCTTGCTGTACTTGCTGTGCTGCCTGTGGTTGCTGTGCTGCCTGTGCTTGCTGTGCTGCCTGTGCTTGCTGCCTGTGCTTGCTGCCTGTGCTTGCTGTGCTTGCTGCCTGTGCTTGCTGTGCTTGCTTTGCTGCCTGTGCTTGCTGCCTGTGCTTGCTGCCTGTGCTTGCTGTGCTGCCTGTGCTTGCTGCCTGTGCTTGCTGTGCTGCCTGTGCTTGCTGCCTGTGCTTGCTGTGCTGCCTGTGCTTGCTGCGCTGCCTGTGCTTGCTGCCTGTACTTGGTGTGCTGCCTGTGCTTGCTGCCTGTGCTTGCTGTGCTTGCTATGAAGCCTGTGCAAGCCGCCTGTGCTTGCTGAGCTGCCTGTGCTTGCTGTGCTGCCTGTGCTGCCTGTGCTTGCTGCCTGTGCTTGCTGTGCTGCCTGTGCTTGCTGTGCTGTTTGTGCTTGCTGCCTGTGCTTGCTGTGCTGCCTGTGCTTGCTGCCTGTGCTTGCTATGCTGCCTGTGCAAGCTGCCTGTGCTTGCTGTGCTGCCTGTGCTTGCTGCTTGTGCTTGCTGTGCTGCCTGTGCTTGCTGCCTGTGCTTGCTGTGCTTGCTATGCTGCCTGTGCAAGCTGCCTGTGCTTGCTGTGCTGCCTGTGCTTGCTGTACTGCCTGTGCTTGCTTCCTGTGCTTGCTGTGCTGCCTGTGCTTTCTGCCTGTGCTTGCTGCCTGTGCTTGCTGTGCTGCCTGTGCTTGCTGTGCTGCCTGAGCTACCTGTGCTTGCTGTGCTGCCTGTGCTTGCTGCCTGTGCTTGTTGTGCTGCCTGTGCTTGCTGCCTGTGCTTGCTGTGCTGCCTGTGCTTGCTATGCTGCCTGTGCTTGCTGTGCTGCCTGTGCTTGCTGCCTGTGCTTGCTGTGCTGCCTGTGCTTGCTGTGCTGCCTGTGCTTGCTGCCTGTGCTTGCTGTGCTGCCCGTGCTTGCTGCCTGTGCTTGCTGTGCTGCCTGTACTTGCTGCCTGTGCTTGCTGTGCTGCCTGTGCTTGCTGCCTGTGCTTGCTGTGCTGCCTGTGCTTGCTGCCTGTGCTTGCTGTGCTGCCTGTGCTTGCTGTGCTGCCTGTGCTTGCTGTGCTGCCTGTTAGCGATGCATTTGATTTCGCCCATAACACGCGGTAATTCGACAGTGGCACACGACAGTGCGTTGCTGTGTCACCTGTTATTGGAGGCGCTGAGAGTCGCGGATCACATGTTTACCTCGGCGGCCGGTGCATTGACCTGCGTCTCAGTAAGAGTAAGCATTGTAAACAAATGCGAGAGTGAATCTCGCCGAAGATCGGAGCAGGCTTTGCCTGTTGGAAAGAGGACGGAGCTTGACCCCTCTGCACTTCCCCCAGAATCGCTTAAACGAACACATCTCGTCGAGATATTTTGCGGGTTTCTAACATGCCTGTGCTTGCTGCCTGTGCTTGCTGTGCTGCCTGTGCTTGCTGTGCTGCCTGTGCTTGCAGCCTGTGCTTACTGTGTTGCCTGTGCTTGCTGCCTGTGCTTGCTGTGCTGCCTGTGCTTGCTGCCTGTGCTTGCTGTGCTGCCCGTGCTTGCTGCCTGTGCTTGCTGTGCTGCCTGTGCTTGCTGCCTGTGCTTGCTGTGCTGCTTGTGCATGCTGTGCTGCCTGTGCTTGCTGCCTGTGCTTGCTGTGCTGCCTGTGCTTGCTGTGCTGCCTGTGCTTGCTGTGCTGCCTGTGCTTGCTGCCTGTGCTTGCTGTGCTGCCTGTGCTTGCTGCCTGTGCTTGCTGTGCTGCCCGTGCTTGCTGCCTGTGCTTGCTGTGCTGCCTGTACTTGCTGCCTGTGCTTGCTGTGCTGCCTGTGCTTGCTGTGCTGCCTGTGCTTGCTGCCTGTGCTTGCTGTGCTGCCTGTGCTTGCTGCCTGTGCTTGCTGTGCTGCCTGTGCTTGCTGTGCTGCCTGTTAGCGATGCATTTGATTTCGCCCAAAACACGCGGTAATTCGACAGTGGCACACGACAGTGCGTTGCTGTGTCACCTGTTTTTGGAGGCGCTGAGAGTCGCGGATCACATGTTTACCTCGGCGGCCGGTGCATTGACCTGCGTCTCAGTAAGAGTAAGCATTGTAAACAAATGCGAGAGTGAATCTCGCCGAAGATCGGAGCAGGCTTTGCCTGTTGGAAAGAGGACGGAGCTTGACCCCTCTGCACTTCCCCCAGAATCGCTTAAACGAACACATCTCGTCGAGATATTTTGCGGGTTTCTAACATGCCTGTGCTTGCTGCCTGTGCTTGCTGCCTGTGCTGCCTGTGCTTGCAGCCTGTGCTTACTGTGTTGCCTGTGCTTGCTGCCTGTGCTGCCTGTGCTTGCAGCCTGTGCTTACTGTGTTGCCTGTGCTTGCTGCCTGTGCTTGCTGTGCTGCCTGTGCTTGCTTCCTGTGCTTGCTGTGCTGCATGTGCTTGCTGCTTGTGCATGCTGTGCTGCCTGTGCTTGCTGCCTGTGCTGCCTGTGCTGCCTGTGCTTGCTGCCTGTGCTTGCTGTGCTGCCTGTGCTTGCTGCCTGTGCTTGCTGTGCTGCCTGTGCTTGGTGTGCTGCCTGTGCTTGCTGCCTGTGCTTGCTGCCTGTGCTTGCTGTGCTGCCTGAGCTGCCTGTGCTGTGCTGCCTGTGCTTGCTGTGCTGCCTGTGCTTGCTGCCTGTGCTTGCTGCCTGTGCTTGCTGTGCTGCCTGAGCTGCCTGTGCTTCCTGCCTGTGCTTGCTGTGCTGCCTGTGCTTGCTGCCTGTGCTTGCTGTGCTGCGTGTGCTTACTGTGCTGCCTGTGCTTGCTGCCTGTGCTTGCTGCCTGTGCTTGCTGTTCTGCCTGTGCTTGCTGCCTGTGCTTGCTGTGCTGCCTGTGCTTGTTGCCTGTGCTTGCTGTGCTGCCTGCAATTGCTGCCTGTGCTTGCTGTGCTGCCTGTAATTGCTGCCTGTGCTTGCTGTGCTGCCTGTGCTTGCTGCTTGTGCATGCTGTGCTGCCTGTGCTTGCTGCCTGTGCTGCCTGTGCTGCCTGTGCTTGCTGCCTGTGCTTGCTGTGCTGCCTGTGCTTGCTGCCTGTGCTTGCTGTGCTGCCTGTGCTTGGTGTGCTGCCTGTGCTTGCTGCCTGTGCTTGCTGCCTGTGCTTGCTGTGCTGCCTGAGCTGCCTGTGCTGCCTGTGCTTGCTGCCTGTGCTTGCTGTGCCGCCTGTGCTTGCTGTCTGTGCTGCCTGTGCTTGCTGTGCTGCCTGTGCTTGCTGTCTGTGCTGCCTGTGCTTGCTGTGCTGCATGTGCTTGCTGCCTGTGCTTGCTGTGCTGCCTGTGCTTGCTGCCTGTGCTTGCTGTGCTGCCTGTGCTTGCTGTCTGTGCTGCCTGTGCTTGCTGGGCTGCCTGTGCTTGCTATGCTGCCTGTGCTTGCTGTGCTGCCTGTGCTTGCTATGCTGCCTGTGCTTGCTGTGCTGCCTGTGCTTGCTGCCTGTGCTTGCTGTGCTGTCTGTGCTTGCTGCCTGTGCTTTCTGTGCTGCCTGTGCTTGCTGTGCTTGCTGCCTGTGCTTGCTGTACTTGCTGTGCTGCCTGTGCTTGCTTCCTGTGCTTGCTGTGCTGCCTGTGCTTTCTGCCTGTGCTTGCTGCCTGTGCTTGCTGTGCTGCCTGTGCTTGCTGTGCTGCCTGAGCTACCTGTGCTTGCTGTGCTGCCTGTGCTTGCTGCCTGTGCTTGTTGTGCTGCCTGTGCTTGCTGCCTGTGCTTGCTGTGCTGCCTGTGCTTGCTATGCTGCCTGTGCTTGCTGTGCTGCCTGTGCTTGCTGCCTGTGCTTGCTGTGCTGCCTGTGCTTGCTGCCTGTGCTTGCTGCCTGTGCTTGCTGTGCTGCCTGTGCTTGCTGTTCTGCCTGTGCTTGTTGCCTGTGCTTGCTGCCTGTGCTTGCTGTGCTGCCTGTGCTTGCTGTGCTGCCTGTGCTTGCTGCCTGTGTTGTGCTGCCTGTGCTTGCTGTGCTGCCTGTGCTTGCTGCCTGTGCTTGCTGTACTTGCTGTGCTGCCTGTGTTTGCTACCTGTGCTTGCTGTACTTGCTGCCTGTGCTGCCTGTGCTTGCTGCCTGTGCTTGCTGCCTGTGCTTGCTGTGCTTGCTGTGCTGCCTGTGCTTGCTGCCTGTGCTTGCTGTGCTGCCTGTGCTTGCTGCCTGTGCTTGATGTGCTGCCTGTGCTGCCTGTGCTTGCTGTGCTGCCTGTGCTTGCTGTGCTGCCTGTGCTTGCTGCCTGTGCTTGCTGTGCTGCCTGTGCTTGGTGTGCTGCCTGTCCTTGCAGTGCTGCCTGTGCTTGCTGCCTGTTCTTGCTGTGCTGCCTGTGCTTGCTGCCTGTGCTTGCTGTGCTGCCTGAGCTGCCTGTGCTTGCTGTGCTGCCTGTGCTTGCTGCCTGTGCTTGCTGTGCTGCCTGTGCTTGCTGTCTGTGCTTGCTGTGCTGCCTGTTAGCGATGCATTTGATTTGGCCCATAACACGCGGTAATTCGACAGTGGCACACGACAGTGCGTTGCTGTGTCACCTGTTTTTGGAGGCGCCCAGAGTCGCGGATCATATGTTTACCTCGGCGGCCGGTGCATTGACCTGCGTCTCAGTAAGAGTAAGCATTGTAAACAAATGCGAGAGTGAATCTCGCCGAAGATCGGAGCAGGCTTTACCTGTTGGAAAGAGGACGGAGCTTGACCCCTCTGCACTTCCCCCAGAATCACTAAAACGAACTCATCTCGTCGAGCTATTTTGCGGGTTTCTAACATGCCTGTGATTGCTGCCTGTGCTTGCTGTGCTGCCTGTGCTTGCTGTGCTGCCTGTGCTTGCTGTGCTGCCTGTGCTTGTTGCCTGTGCTTGCTGTGCTACCTGTAATTGCTGCCTGTGCTTGCTGTGCTGCCTGTGCTTGCTGGCTGTGCTTGCTGTGCTGCCTGAGCTGCCTGTGCTGCCTGTGCTTGCTGCCTGTGCTTGCTGTGCTGCCTGTGCTTGCTGCCTGTGCTTGCTGTACTTGCTGTGCTGCCTGTGCTTGCTTCCTGTGCTGCCTGTGCTTTCTGCCTGTGCTTGCTGCCTGTGCTTGCTGTGCTGCCTGTGCTTGCTGTGCTGCCTGAGCTACCTGTGCTTGCTGTGCTACCTGTGCTTGCTGCCTGTGCTTGCTGTGCTACCTGTGCTTGCTGCCTGTGCTTGCTGTGCTGCCTGTGCTTGCTGCCTGTGCTTGCTGTGCTGCCTGTGCTTGCTGTCTGTGCTGCCTGTGCTTGCTGTGCTGCATGTGCATGCTGCCTGTGCTTGCTGTGCTGCCTGTGCTTGCTGCCTGTGCTTGCTGCCTGTGCTTGCTGTGCTGCCTGTGCTTGCTGCCTGTGCTTGCTGTGCTGCCTGAGCTGCCTGTTCTTGCTGTGCTGCCTGTGCTTGCTGCCTGTGCTTGCTGTGCTGCCTGTGCTTGCTGTCTGTGCTGCCTGTGCTTGCTGCCTGTGCTTGCTGTCTGTGCTGCCTGTGCTTGCTGCCTGTGCTTGCTGTGCTGCCTGTGCTTGCTGCCTGTGCTTGCTGTGCTGCCTGTGCTTGCTGCCTGTGCTTGCAGTGCTGCCTGTGCTTGCTGTGCTGCCTGTGCTTGCTATGCTGCCTGTGCTTGCTGTGCTGCCTGTGCTTGCTGCCTGTGCTTGCTGTGCTGCCTGTGCTTGCTGCCTGTGCTTGCTGTGCTTGCTCGGCTGCCTGTGCTTGCTGTGCTGCCTGTAATTGCTGCCTGTGCTTGCTGCCTGTGCTTGCTGCCTGCGCTGCCTGTGCTTGCTGTGCTGCCTGTGCTTGCTGCCTGTGCTGCTGTGCTGCCTGTGCTTGCTGCCTGTGCTGGCTGTGCTGCCTGTAATTGCTGCCTGTGCTTGCTGTGCTGCCTGTGCTTGCTGCCTGTGCTTGCTGTGCTGCCTGAGCTGCCTGTGCTTGCTGCCTGTGCTTGCTGTGCTGCCTGTGCTTGCTGCCTGTGCTTGCTGCCTGTGCTTGCTGTGCTGCCTGTGCTTGCTGCCTGTGCTTGCTGTGCTGCCTGAGCTGCCTGTGCTTGCTGTGCTGCCTGTGCTTGCTGTGCTGCCTGTGCTGCCTGTGCTTGCTGCCTGTGCTTGCTGTGCTGCCTGTGCTTGGTGTGCTGCCTGTGCTTGCTGTGCTGCCTGTGCTTGCTGTGCTGCCTGTGCTTGCTGCCTGTGCTTGCTGTGCTTGCTGCCTGTGCTTGCTGTGCTGCCTGTGCTTGCTGCCTGTGCTTGCTGTGCTGCCTGTGCTTGCTGTGCTGCCTGTGCTTGCTGCCTGTGCTTGCTGCCTGTGCTTACTGTGCTGCCTGTGCTTGCTGCCTGTGCTTGCTGTGCTGCCGGTGCTTGCTGCCTGTGCTTGCTGTGCTGCCTGTGCTTGCTGCCTGTGCTTGCTGTGCTGCCTGTGTTTGCTGCCTGTGCTTGCTGCCTGTGCTTGCTGTGCTGCCTGTGCTTGCTGCCTGTGCTTGCTGTGCTGCCTGTGCTTGCTGCCTGTGCTTGCTGTGCTGCCTGTGCTTGCTGCCTGTGCTTGCTGTGCTGCCTGTGCTTGCTATGCTGCCTGTGCTGCCTGTGCTTGCTATGCTGCCTGTGCTTGCTGTGCTGCCTGTGCTTGCTGCCTGTGCTTGCTGTGCTGCCTGTGCTTGCTGCCTGTGCTTGCTATGCTGCCTGTGCTTGCTGTGCTGCCTGTGCTTGCTATGCTGCCTGTGCTTGCTGTGCTGCCTGTGCTTGCTGCCTGTGCTTGCTGTGCTGCCTGTGCTTGCTGTGCTGCTTGTGCTTGCTGCCTGTGCTTGCTGTGCTGCCTGTGCTTGGTGTGCTGCCTGTGCTTGCAGTGCTGCCTGTGCTTGCTGCCTGTGCTTGCTGCCTGTGCTTGCTGTGCTGCCTGTGCTCGCTGCCTGTGCTTGCTGTGCTGCCTGTGCTTGCTGCCTGTGCTTGCTGTGCTGCCTGTGCTTGCTGCCTGTGCTTGCTGTGCTGCCTGTGCTTGCTGCCTGTGCTGCCTGTGCTTGCTGTGCTGCCTGTGCTTGCTGTCTGTACTTGCTGTGCTGCCTGTTAGCGATGCATTTGATTTGGCCCATAACACGCGGTAATTCGACAGTGGCACACGACAGTGCGTTGCTGTGTCACCTGTTTTTGGAGGCGCCGAGAGTCGCGGATCATATGTTTACCTCGGCAGCCGGTGCATTGACCTGCGTTTCAGTAAGAGTAAGCATTGTAAACAAATGCGAGAGTGAATCTCGCCAAAGATCGGAGCAGGCTTTACCTGTTGGAAAGAGGACGGAGCTTGACCCCTCTGCACTTCCCTCAGAATCGCTAAAACGAACTCATCTCGTCGAGCTATTTTGCGGGTTTCTAACATGCCTGTGCTTGCTGTCTGTGCTTGCTGTGCTGCCTGTTAGCGATGCATTTGATTTGGCACATAACACGCGGTAATTCGACAGTGGCACACGACAGTGCGTTGCTGTGTCACCTGTTTTTGGAGGCGCCGAGAGTCGCGGATCATATGTTTACCTCGGCAGCCGGTGCATTGACCTGCGTTTCAGTAAGAGTAAGCATTGTAAACAAATGCGAGAGTGAATCTCGCCAAAGATCGGAGCAGGCTTTACCTGTTGGAAAGAGGACGGAGCTTGACCCCTCTGCACTTCCCCCAGAATCGCTAAAACGAACTCATCTCGTCGAGCTATTTTGCGGGTTTCTAACATGCCTGTGCTTGCTGCCTGTGCTTGCTGTGCTGCCTGTGCTTGCTGCCTGTGCTTGCTGCCTGTGCTTGCTGTGCTGCCTGTGCTTGCTGCCTGTGCTTGCTGTGCTGCCTGTGCTTGCTGTGCTGCTTGTGCTTGCTGCCTGTGCTTGCTGTGCTGCCTGTGCTTGGTGTGCTGCCTGTGCTTGCAGTGCTGCCTGTGCTTGCTGCCTGTGCTTGCTGTGCTGCCTGTGCTTGCTGGCTGTGCTTGCTGTGCTGCCTGTGCTTGCTGCCTGTGCTTGCAGTGCTGCCTGTGCTTGCTGTGCTGCCTGTGCTTGCTATGCTGCCTGTGCTTGCTGTGCTGCCTGTGCTTGCTGCCTGTGCTTGCTGTGCTGCCTGTGCTTGCTGCCTGTGCTTGCTGTGCTTGCTCGGCTGCCTGTGCTTGCTGTGCTGCCTGTAATTGCTGCCTGTGCTTGCTGCCTGTGCTTGCTGCCTGCGCTGCCTGTGCTTGCTGTGCTGCCTGTGCTTGCTGCCTGTGCTGCTGTGTTGCCTGTGCTTGCTGCCTGTGCTGGCTGTGCTGCCTGTAATTGCTGCCTGTGCTTGCTGTGCTGCCTGTGCTTGCTGCCTGTGCTTGCTGTGCTGCCTGAGCTGCCTGTGCTTGCTGCCTGTGCTTGCTGTGCTGCCTGTGCTTGCTGCCTGTGCTTGCTGTGCTGCCTGAGCTGCCTGTGCTTGCTGTGCTGCCTGTGCTTGCTGTGCTGCCTGTGCTGCCTGTGCTTGCTGCCTGTGCTTGCTGTGCTGCCTGTGCTTGGTGTGCTGCCTGTGCTTGCTGTGCTGCCTGTGCTTGCTGTGCTGCCTGTGCTTGCTGCCTGTGCTTGCTGTGCTTGCTGCCTGTGCTTGCTGTGCTGCCTGTGCTTGCTGCCTGTGCTTGCTGTGCTGCCTGTGCTTGCTGCCTGTGCTTGCTGCCTGTGCTTACTGTGCTGCCTGTGCTTGCTGCCTGAGCTTGCTGTGCTGCCGGTGCTTGCTGCCTGTGCTTGCTGTGCTGCCTGTGCTTGCTGTGCTGCCTGTGCTTGCTGCCTGTGCTTGCTGTGCTGCCTGTGTTTGCTGCCTGTGCTTGCTGCCTGTGCTTGCTGTGCTGCCTGTGCTTGCTGCCTGTGCTTGCTGTGCTGCCTGTGCTTGCTGTGCTGCCTGTGCTTGCTGCCTGTGCTTGCTGTGCTGCCTGTGCTTGCTATGCTGCCTGTGCTGCCTGTGCTTGCTATGCTGCCTGTGCTTGCTGTGCTGCCTGTGCTTGCTGCCTGTGCTTGCTGTGCTGCCTGTGCTTGCTGCCTGTGCTTGCTATGCTGCCTGTGCTTGCTGTGCTGCCTGTGCTTGCTATGCTGCCTGTGCTTGCTGTGCTGCCTGTGCTTGCTGCCTGTGCTTGCTGTGCTTGCTGCCTGTGCTTGCTGTGCTGCCTGTGCTTGCTGCCTGTGCTTGCTGTGCTGCCTGTGCTGCCTGTGCTTGCTGTGCTGCCTGTGCTTGCTGTGCTGCCTGTGCTTGCTGCCTGTGCTTGCTGTGCTGCCTGTGCTTGCTGTGCTGCCTGTGCTTGCAGTGCTGCCTGTGCTTGCTGCCTGTGCTTGCTGTGCTGCCTGTGCTTGTTGCCTGTGCTTGCTGTGCTACCTGTAATTGCTGCCTGTGCTTGCTGGCTGTGCTTGCTGTGCTGCCTGAGCTGCCTGTGCTTGCTGTGCTGCCTGTGCTTGCTGCCTGTGCTTGCTGTGCTGCCTGTGCTTGCTGCCTGTGCTTGCTGTACTTGCTGTGCTGCCTGTGCTTGCTTCCTGTGCTGCCTGTGCTTTCTGCCTGTGCTTGCTGCCTGTGCTTGCTGTGCTGCCTGTGCTTGCTGTGCTGCCTGAGCTACCTGTGCTTGCTGTGCTACCTGTGCTTGCTGCCTGTGCTTGCTGTGCTGCCTGTGCTTGCTGCCTGTGCTTGCTGTGCTGCCTGTGCTTGCTGTCTGTGCTGCCTGTGCTTGCTGTGCTGCATGTGCATGCTGCCTGTGCTTGCTGTGCTGCCTGTGCTTGCTGTGCTGCCTGTGCTTGCTGCCTGTGCTTGCTGCCTGTGCTTGCTGTGCTGCCTGTGCTTGCTGCCTGTGCTTGCTGTGCTGCCTGAGCTGCCTGTTCTTGCTGTGCTGCCTGTGCTTGCTGCCTGTGCTTGCTGCCTGTGCTTGCTGTGCTGCCTGTGCTTGCTGCCTGTGCTTGCTGTGCTGCCTGTGCTTGCTGCCTGTGCTTGCAGTGCTGCCTGTGCTTGCTGTGCTGCCTGTGCTTGCTATGCTGCCTGTGCTTGCTGTGCTGCCTGTGCTTGCTGCCTGTGCTTGCTGTGCTGCCTGTGCTTGCTGCCTGTGCTTGCTGTGCTTGCTCGGCTGCCTGTGCTTGCTGTGCTGCCTGTAATTGCTGCCTGTGCTTGCTGCCTGTGCTTGCTGTGCTGCCTGTGCTTGCTGCCTGCGCTGCCTGTGCTTGCTGTGCTGCCTGTGCTTGCTGCCTGTGCTGCTGTGCTGCCTGTGCTTGCTGCCTGTGCTGGCTGTGCTGCCTGTAATTGCTGCCTGTGCTTGCTGTGCTGCCTGAGCTGCCTGTGCTTGCTGCCTGTGCTTGCTTGCTGCCTGTGCTTGCTGCCTGTGCTTGCTGCCTGTGCTTGCTGTGCTGCCTGTGCTTGCTGCCTGTGCTTGCTGTGCTGCCTGAGCTGCCTGTGCTTGCTGTGCTGCCTGTGCTTGCTGTGCTGCCTGTGCTGCCTGTGCTTGCTGCCTGTGCTTGCTGTGCTGCCTGTGCTTGGTGTGCTGCCTGTGCTTGCTGTGCTGCCTGTGCTTGCTGCCTGTGCTTGCTGTGCTTGCTGCCTGTGCTTGCTGTGCTGCCTGTGCTTGCTGCCTGTGCTTGCTGTGCTGCCTGTGCTTGCTGCCTGTGCTTGCTGCCTGTGCTTACTGTGCTGCCTGTGCTTGCTGCCTGTGCTTGCTGTGCTGCCGGTGCTTGCTGCCTGTGTTTGCTGTGCTGCCTGTGCTTGCTGTGCTGCCTGTGCTTGCTGCCTGTGCTTGCTGTGCTGCCTGTGTTTGCTGCCTGTGCTTGCTGCCTGTGCTTGCTGTGCTGCCTGTGCTTGCTGCCTGTGCTTGCTGTGCTGCCTGTGCTTGCTGCCTGTGCTTGCTATGCTGCCTGTGCTGCCTGTGCTTGCTATGCTGCCTGTGCTTGCTGTGCTGCCTGTGCTTGCTGCCTGTGCTTGCTGTGCTGCCTGTGCTTGCTGCCTGTGCTTGCTATGCTGCCTGTGCTTGCTGTGCTGCCTGTGCTTGCTATGCTGCCTGTGCTTGCTGTGCTGCCTGTGCTTGCTGCCTGTGCTTGCTGTGCTGCCTGTGCTTGCTGTGCTGCTTGTGCTTGCTGCCTGTGCTTGCTGTGCTGCCTGTGCTTGGTGTGCTGCCTGTGCTTGCAGTGCTGCCTGTGCTTGCTGCCTGTGCTTGCTGTGCTGCC
Organism: Priocnemis perturbator; assembly: GCA_963942575.1. NCBI lineage: Eukaryota > Metazoa > Arthropoda > Insecta > Hymenoptera > Pompilidae > Priocnemis > Priocnemis perturbator. Next base: position 401,640 of record CAWWDK010000296.1, read on the forward strand.
TGTGCTTGCTGCCTGTGCTTGCTGTGCTGCCTGTGCTCGCTGCCTGTGCTTGCTGTGCTGCCTGTGCTTGCTGCCTGTGCTTGCTGTGCTGCCTGTGCTTGCTGCCTGTGCTTGCTGTGCTGCCTGTGCTTGCTGCCTGTGCTGCCTGTGCTTGCTGTGCTGCCTGTGCTTGCTGTCTGTGCTTGCTGTGCTGCCTGTTAGCGATGCATTTGATTTGGCCCATAACACGCGGTAATTCGACAGTGGCACACGACAGTGCGTTGCTGTGTCACCTGTTTTTGGAGGCGCCGAGAGTCGCGGATCATATGTTTACCTCGGCAGCCGGTGCATTGACCTGCGTTTCAGTAAGAGTAAGCATTGTAAACAAATGCGAGAGTGAATCTCGCCAAAGATCGGAGCAGGCTTTACCTGTTGGAAAGAGGACGGAGCTTGACCCCTCTGCACTTCCCCCAGAATCGCTAAAACGAACTCATCTCTTCGAGCTATTTTGCGGGTTTCTAACATGCCTGTGCTTGCTGTCTGTGCTTGCTGTGCTGCCTGTTAGCGATGCATTTGATTTGGCACATAACACGCGGTAATTCGACAGTGGCACACGACAGTGCGTTGCTGTGTCACCTGTTTTTGGAGGCGCCGAGAGTCGCGGATCATATGTTTACCTCGGCAGCCGGTGCATTGACCTGCGTTTCAGTAAGAGTAAGCATTGTAAACAAATGCGAGAGTGAATCTCGCCAAAGATCGGAGCAGGCTTTACCTGTTGGAAAGAGGACGGAGCTTGACCCCTCTGCACTTCCCCCAGAATCGCTAAAACGAACTCATCTCGTCGAGCTATTTTGCGGGTTTCTAACATGCCTGTGCTTGCTGCCTGTGCTTGCTGTGCTGCCTGTGCTTGCTGCCTGTGCTTGCTGCCTGTGCTTGCTGTGCTGCCTGTGCTTGCTGCCTGTGCTTGCTGCCTGTGCTTGCTGTGCTGCCTGTGCTTGCTGCCTGTGCTTGCTGTTCTGCCTGTGCTTGTTGCCTGTGCTTGCTGTGCTGCCTGTGCTTGCTGCCTGTGCTTGCTGTGCTGCCTGTGCTTGCTGTGCTGCCTGTGCTTGCTGCCTGTGCTTGCTGTGCTGCCTGTGCTTGCTGCCTGTGTTGTGATGCCTGTGCTTGCTGTGCTGCCTGTGCTTGCTGCCTGTGCTTGCTGTACTTGCTGTGCTGCCTGTGTTTGCTACCTGTGCTTGCTGTACTTGCTGCCTGTGCTGCCTGTGCTTGCTGCCTGTGCTTGCTGTGCTTGCTGTGCTGCCTGTGCTTGCTGCCTGTGCTTGCTGTGCTGCCTGTGCTTGCTGCCTGTGCTTGCTGTGCTGCCTGTGCTTGCTGTGCTGCCTGTGCTTGCTGCCTGTGCTTGCTGTGCTGCCTGTGCTTGCTGCCTGTGTTGTGATGCCTGTGCTTGCTGTGCTGCCTGTGCTTGCTGCCTGTGCTTGCTGTACTTGCTGTGCTGCCTGTGTTTGCTACCTGTGCTTGCTGTACTTGCTGCCTGTGCTGCCTGTGCTTGCTGCCTGTGCTTGCTGTGCTTGCTGTGCTGCCTGTGCTTGCTGCCTGTGCTTGCTGTGCTGCCTGTGCTTGCTGCCTGTGCTTGCTGTGCTGCCTGTGCTGCCTGTGCTTGCTGTGCTGCCTGTGCTTGCTGCCTGTGCTTGCTGTGCTGCCTGTGCTTGGTGTGCTGCCTGTCCTTGCAGTGCTGCCTGTGCTTGCTGCCTGTTCTTGCTGTGCTGCCTGTGCTTGCTGCCTGTGCTTGCTGTGCTGCCTGAGCTGCCTGTGCTTGCTGTGCTGCCTGTGCTTGCTGCCTGTGCTTGCTGTGCTGCCTGTGCTTGCTGCCTGTGCTTGCTGTGCTGCCTGTGCTTGCTGCCTGTGCTTGCTGTGCTGCCTGTGCTTGCTGTCTGTGCTTGCTGTGCTGCCTGTGCTTGCTGCCTGTGCTTGCTGTGCTGCCTGTGCTTGCTGCCTGTGCTTGCTGTGCTGCCTCTGCTTGCTGCCTGTGCTTGCTGTGCTGCCTGAACTGCCAGTGCTTGCTGTGCTGCCTGTGCTTGCAGCCTGTGCTTGCTGTGCTGCCTGAACTGCCTGTGCCTGCTGTGCTGCCTGTGCTTGCTGCCTGTGCTTGCTGTGCTGCCTGAGCTGCCTGTGCTGCCTGTGCTTGCTGCCTGTGCTTGCTGTGCTGCCTGTGCTTGCTGCCTGTGCTTGCTGTGCTGCCTGTGCTTGCTGTGCTGCCTGTGGTTGCTGCCTGTGCTTGCTGTACTGCCTGTGCTGCCTGTGCTTGCTGTCTGTGCTTGCTGTGCTGCCTGTGCTTGCTGCCTGTGCTTGCTGTACTTGCTGTGTTGTCTGTGCTTGCTGCCTGTGCTTGCTGTGCTGCCTGTGCTGCCTGTGCTTGCTGCCTGTGCTTGCTGTGCTGCCTATGCTTGCTGTGCTGCCTGTGCTTGTTGCCTGTGCTTGCTGTGCTGCCTGTAATTGCTGCCTGTGCTTGCTGTGCTGCCTTAGCTGCCTGTGCTTGCTGTGCTGCCTGTGCTTGCTGCCTGTGCTTGCTGTGCTGCCTGTGCTCGCTGCCTGTGCTTGCTGTGCTGCCTGTGCTTGCTGCCTGTGCTTGCTGTGCTGCCTGTGCTTGCTGCCTGTGCTAGCTGTGCTGCCTGTGCTTGCTGCCTGTGCTTGCTGTGCTGCCTGTGCTTGCTGTCTGTGCTTGCTGTGCTGCCTGTTAGCGATGCATTTGATTTGGCCCATAACACGCGGTAATTCGACAGTGGCACACGACAGTGCGTTGCTGTGTCACCTGTTTTTGGAGGCGCCGAGAGTCGCGGATCATATGTTTACCTCGGCAGCCGGTGCATTGACCTGCGTTTCAGTAAGAGTAAGCATTGTAAACAAATGCGAGAGTGAATCTCGCCGAAGATCGGAGCAGGCTTTACCTGTTGGAAAGAGGACGGAGCTTGACCCCTCTGCGCTTCCCCCAGAATCGCTAAAACGAACTCATCTCGTCGAGCTATTTTGCGGGTTTCTAACATGCCTGTGCTTGCTGCCTGTGCTTGCTGTGCTGCCTGTGCTTGCTGCCTGTGCTTGCTGCCTGTGCTTGCTGTGCTGCCTGTGCTTGCTGTTCTGCCTGTGCTTGTTGCCTGTGCTTGCTGCCTGTGCTTGCTGTGCTGCCTGTGCTTGCTGTGCTGCCTGTGCTTGCTGTGCTGCCTGTGCTTGCTGTGCTGCCTGTGCTTGCTGCCTGTGCTTGCTGTGCTGCCTGTGCTTGGTGTGCTGCCTGTCCTTGCAGTGCTGCCTGTGCTTGCTGCCTGTTCTTGCTGTGCTGCCTGTGCTTGCTGCCTGTGCTTGCTGTGCTGCCTGAGCTGCCTGTGCTTGCTCATGCTGCCTGTGCTTGCTGCCTGTGCTTGCTGTGCTGCCTGTGCTTGCTGTCTGTGCTTGCTGTGCTGCCTGTTAGCGATGCATTTGATTTGGCCCATAACACGCGGTAATTCGACAGTGGCACACGACAGTGCGTTGCTGTGTCACCTGTTTTTGGAGGCGCCCAGAGTCGCGGATCATATGTTTACCTCGGCGGCCGGTGCATTGACCTGCGTCTCAGTAAGAGTAAGCATTGTAAACAAATGCGAGAGTGAATCTCGCCGAAGATCGGAGCAGGCTTTACCTGTTGGAAAGAGGACGGAGCTTGACCCCTCTGCACTTCCCCCAGAATCACTAAAACGAACTCATCTCGTCGAGCTATTTTGCGGGTTTCTAACATGCCTGTGATTGCTGCCTGTGCTTGCTGTGCTGCCTGTGCTTGCTGCCTGTGCTTGCTGCCTGTGCTTGCTGTGCTGCCTGTGCTTGCTGCCTGTGCTTGCTGTTCTGCCTGTGCTTGTTGCCTGTGCTTGCTGTGCTGCCTGTGCTTGCTGCCTGTGCTTGCTGTGCTGCCTGTGCTTGCTATGCTGCCTGTGCTTGCTGTGCTGCCTGTGCTTGCTGCCTGCGCTTGCTGTGCTGCCTGTGCTTGCTGCCTGCGCTGTGCTGCCTGTGCTTGCTGTGCTGCCTGTGCTGCCTGTGCTTGCTGCCTGTGCTTGCTGTACTGCCTGTGCTTGCTGCCTGTGCTTGCTGCCTGTGCTTGCTGTGCTGCCTGTGCTTTCTGTCTGTGCTTGCTGCCTGTGCTTGCTGTGCTGCCTGTGCTTGCTGTGCTGCCTGAGCTACCTGTGCTTGATGTGCTGCCTGTGCTTGATGTGCTGCCTGTGCTTGCTGCCTGTGCTTGGTGCCTGTGCTTGCTGTGCTGCCTGTGCTTGCTATGCTGCCTGTGCTTGCTGTGCTGCCTGTGCTTGCTGTGCTGCCTGTGCTTGCTGCCTGTGCTTGCTGTGCTGCCTGTGCTTGCTGCCTGTGCTTGCTGTGCTGCCTGTGCTTGCTGCCTGTGCTTGCTGTGCTGCCTGAGCTGCCTGTGCTGCCTGTGCTTGCTGCCTGTGCTTGCTGTGCTGCCTGTGCTTGCTGTCTGTGCTGCCTGTGCTTGCTGTGCTGCATGTGCTTGCTGCCTGTGCTTGCTGTGCTGCCTGTGCTTGCTGTCTGTGCTGCCTGTGCTTGCTGTGCTGCCTGTGCTTGCTATGCTGCCTGTGCTTGCTGTGCTGCCTGTGCTTGCTATGCTGCCTGTGCTTGCTGTGCTGCCTGTGCTTGCTGCCTGTGCTTGCTGTGCTGTCTGTGCTTGCTGTGCTGCCTGTGCTTGCTGCCTGTGCTTGCTGTGCTGCCTGTGCTCGCTGCCTGTGCTTGCTGTGCTGCCTGTGCTGCCTGTGCTTGCTGTGCTGCCTGTGCTTGCTGCCTGTGCTTGCTGTGCTGCCTGTGCTTGCTGCCTGTGCTTGCTGTGCTGCCTGTGCTGCCTGTGCTTGCTGTGCTGCCTGTGCTTGCTGTGCTGCCTGTGCTTGCTGCCTGTGCTTGCTGTGCTGCCTGTGCTTGGTGTGCTGCCTGTGCTTGCAGTGCTGCCTGTGCTTGCTGCCTGTGCTTGCTGTGCTGCCTGTTAGCGATGCATTTGATTTCGCCCATAACACGCGGTAATTCGACAGTGGCACACGACAGTGCGTTGCTGTGTCACCTGTTTTTGGAGGCGCCGAGAGTCGCGGATCATATGTTTACCTCGGCGGCCGGTGCATTGACCTGCGTCTCAGTAAGAGTAAGCATTGTAAACAAATGCGAGAGTGAATCTCGCCGAAGATCGGAGCAGGCTTTGCCTGTCGGAAAGAGGACGGAGCTTGACCCCTCTGCACTTCCCCCAGAATCGCTAAAACGAACTCATCTCGTCGAGATATTTTGCGGGTTTCTAACATGCCTGTCCTTGCTGCCTGTTCTTCCTGTGTTGCCTGTGCTTTCTGCCTGTGCTTGCCGTGCTGCCTGTGCTTGCTGTGCTGCCTGTGCTTGCTGCCTGTGCTTGCTGTGCTGCCTGTGCTTGCTGCCTGTGCTTGCTGTGCTGCCTGTGCTTGCTGCCTGTGCTGCCTGTGCTTGGTGTGCTGTCTGTGCTTGCTGCCTGTGCTTGCTGTGCTTGCTGTGCTGCCTGTGCTTGGTGTGCTGCCTGTGCTTGCTGCCTGTGCTTGCTGAGCTGCCTGTGCTGCCTGTGCTTGCTGTGCTGCCTGAGCTGCCTGTGCTTGCTGTCTGTGCTTGCTGTGCTGCCTGTGCTTGCTGCCTGTGCTTGCTGCCTGTGCTTGCTGTGCTGCCTCTGCTTGCTGCCTGTGCTTGCTGTGCTGCCTGAACTGCCAGTGCTTGCTGTGCTGCCTGTGCTTGCAGCCTGTGCTTGCTGTGCTGCCTGAACTGCCTGTGCCTGCTGTGCTGCCTGTGCTTGCTGCCTGTGCTTGCTGTGCTGCCTGAGCTGCCTGTGCTGCCTGTGCTTGCTGCCTGTGCTTGCTGCCTGTGCTTGCTGTGCTGCCTGTGCTTGCTGTGCTGCCTGTGGTTGCTGCCTGTGCTTGCTGTACTGCCTGTGCTGCCTGTGCTTGCTGTCTGTGCTTGCTGTGCTGCCTGTGCTTGCTGCCTGTGCTTGCTGTACTTGCTGTGTTGTCTGTGCTTGCTGCCTGTGCTTGCTGTGCTGCCTGTGCTGCCTGTGCTTGCTGCCTGTGCTTGCTGTGCTGCCTATGCTTGCTGTGCTGCCTGTGCTTGTTGCCTGTGCTTGCTGTGCTGCCTGTAATTGCTGCCTGTGCTTGCTGTGCTGCCTTAGCTGCCTGTGCTTGCTGTGCTGCCTGTGCTTGCTGCCTGTGCTTGCTGTGCTGCCTGTGCTCGCTGCCTGTGCTTGCTGTGCTGCCTGTGCTTGCTGCCTGTGCTTGCTGTGCTGCCTGTGCTTGCTGCCTGTGCTAGCTGTGCTGCCTGTGCTTGCTGCCTGTGCTTGCTGTGCTGCCTGTGCTTGCTGTCTGTGCTTGCTGTGCTGCCTGTTAGCGATGCATTTGATTTGGCCCATAACACGCGGTAATTCGACAGTGGCACACGACAGTGCGTTGCTGTGTCACCTGTTTTTGGAGGCGCCGAGAGTCGCGGATCATATGTTTACCTCGGCAGCCGGTGCATTGACCTGCGTTTCAGTAAGAGTAAGCATTGTAAACAAATGCGAGAGTGAATCTCGCCGAAGATCGGAGCAGGCTTTACCTGTTGGAAAGAGGACGGAGCTTGACCCCTCTGCGCTTCCCCCAGAATCGCTAAAACGAACTCATCTCGTCGAGCTATTTTGCGGGTTTCTAACATGCCTGTGCTTGCTGCCTGTGCTTGCTGTGCTGCCTGTGCTTGCTGCCTGTGCTTGCTGCCTGTGCTTGCTGTGCTGCCTGTGCTTGCTGTTCTGCCTGTGCTTGTTGCCTGTGCTTGCTGCCTGTGCTTGCTGTGCTGCCTGTGCTTGCTGTGCTGCCTGTGCTTGCTGCCTGTGTTGTGCTGCCTGTGCTTGCTGTGCTGCCTGTGCTTGCTGCCTGTGCTCGCTGTACTTGCTGTGCTGCCTGTGTTTGCTACCTGTGCTTGCTGTACTTGCTGCCTGTGCTGCCTGTGCTTGCTGCCTGTGCTTGCTGCCTGTGCTTGCTGTGCTTGCTGTGCTGCCTGTGCTTGCTGCCTGTGCTTGCTGTGCTGCCTGTGCTTGCTGCCTGTGCTTGCTGTGCTGCCTGTGCTGCCTGTGCTTGCTGTGCTGCCTGTGCTTGCTGTGCTGCCTGTGCTTGCTGCCTGTGCTTGCTGTGCTGCCTGTGCTTGGTGTGCTGCCTGTCCTTGCAGTGCTGCCTGTGCTTGCTGCCTGTTCTTGCTGTGCTGCCTGTGCTTGCTGCCTGTGCTTGCTGTGCTGCCTGAGCTGCCTGTGCTTGCTGTGCTGCCTGTGCTTGCTGCCTGTGCTTGCTGTGCTGCCTGTGCTTGCTGTCTGTGCTTGCTGTGCTGCCTGTTAGCGATGCATTTGATTTGGCCCATAACACGCGGTAATTCGACAGTGGCACACGACAGTGCGTTGCTGTGTCACCTGTTTTTGGAGGCGCCCAGAGTCGCGGATCATATGTTTACCTCGGCGGCCGGTGCATTGACCTGCGTCTCAGTAAGAGTAAGCATTGTAAACAAATGCGAGAGTGAATCTCGCCGAAGATCGGAGCAGGCTTTACCTGTTGGAAAGAGGACGGAGCTTGACCCCTCTGCACTTCCCCCAGAATCACTAAAACGAACTCATCTCGTCGAGCTATTTTGCGGGTTTCTAACATGCCTGTGATTGCTGCCTGTGCTTGCTGTGCTGCCTGTGCTTGCTGTGCTGCCTGTGCTTGCTGCCTGTGCTTGCTGCCTGTGCTTGCTGTGCTGCCTGTGCTTGCTGCCTGTGCTTGCTGTTCTGCCTGTGCTTGTTGCCTGTGCTTGCTGTGCTGCCTGTGCTTGCTGCCTGTGCTTGCTGTGCTGCCTGTGCTTGCTATGCTGCCTGTGCTTGCTGTGCTGCCTGTGCTTGCTGCCTGCGCTTGCTGTGCTGCCTGTGCTTGCTGCCTGCGCTGTGCTGCCTGTGCTTGCTGTGCTGCCTGTGCTGCCTGTGCTTGCTGCCTGTGCTTGCTGTACTGCCTGTGCTTGCTGCCTGTGCTTGCTGCCTGTGCTTGCTGTGCTGCCTGTGCTTTCTGTCTGTGCTTGCTGCCTGTGCTTGCTGTGCTGCCTGTGCTTGCTGTGCTGCCTGAGCTACCTGTGCTTGATGTGCTGCCTGTGCTTGATGTGCTGCCTGTGCTTGCTGCCTGTGCTTGCTGCCTGTGCTTGCTGTGCTGCCTGTGCTTGCTATGCTGCCTGTGCTTGCTGTGCTGCCTGTGCTTGCTGTGCTGCCTGTGCTTGCTGCCTGTGCTTGCTGTGCTGCCTGTGCTTGCTGCCTGTGCTTGCTGTGCTGCCTGTGCTTGCTGCCTGTGCTTGCTGTGCTGCCTGAGCTGCCTGTGCTGCCTGTGCTTGCTGCCTGTGCTTGCTGTGCTGCCTGTGCTTGCTGTCTGTGCTGCCTGTGCTTGCTGTGCTGCATGTGCTTGCTGCCTGTGCTTGCTGTGCTGCCTGTGCTTGCTGTCTGTGCTGCCTGTGCTTGCTGTGCTGCCTGTGCTTGCTATGCTGCCTGTGCTTGCTGTGCTGCCTGTGCTTGCTATGCTGCCTGTGCTTGCTGTGCTGCCTGTGCTTGCTGCCTGTGCTTGCTGTGCTGTCTGTGCTTGCTGCCTGTGCTTGCTGTGCTGCCTGTGCTTGCTGCCTGTGCTGCCTGTGCTCGCTGCCTGTGCTTGCTGTGCTGCCTGTGCTGCCTGTGCTTGCTGTGCTGCCTGTGCTTGCTGCCTGTGCTTGCTGTGCTGCCTGTGCTTGGTGTTCTGCCTGTGCTTGCAGTGCTGCCTGTGCTTGCTGCCTGTGCTTGCTGTGCTGCCTGTTAGCGATGCATTTGATTTCGCCCATAACACGCGGTAATTCGACAGTGACACACGACAGTGCGTTGCTGTGTCACCTGTTTTTGGAGGCGCCGAGAGTCGCGGATCATATGTTTACCTCGGCGGCCGGTGCATTGACCTGCGTCTCAGTAAGAGTAAGCATTGTAAACAAATGCGAGAGTGAATCTCGCCGAAGATCGGAGCAGGCTTTGCCTGTCGGAAAGAGGACGGAGCTTGACCCCTCTGCACTTCCCCCAGAATCGCTAAAACGAACTCATCTCGTCGAGATATTTTGCGGGTTTCTAACATGCCTGTGCTTGCTGCCTGTGCTTGCTGTGCTGCCTGTGCTTGCTGCCTGTGCTTGCTGTGCTGCCTGTGGTTGCTGCCTGTGCTTGCTGTACTGCCTGTGCCTGCTGTGCTGCCTGTGCTTGCTGTCTGTGCTTGCTGTGCTGTCTGTGCTTGCTGTGCTGCCTGTGCTTGCTGCCTGTGCTTGCTGTACTTGCTGTGTTGTCTGTGCTTGCTGCCTGTGCTTGCTGTGCTGCCTGTGTTTGCTGCCTGTGCTTGCTGTGCTGCCTGTGCTTGCTGTGCTGCCTGTGCTTGTTGCCTGTGCTTGCTGTGCTACCTGTAATTGCTGCCTGTGCTTGCTGTGCTGCCTGTGCTTGCTGGCTGTGCTTGCTGTGCTGCCTGAGCTGCCTGTGCTTGCTGTGCTGCCTGTGCTTGCTGCCTGTGCTTGCTGTGCTGCCTGTGCTTGCTGCCTGTGCTTGCTGTGCTGCCTGTGCTTGCTATGCTGCCTGTGCTTGCTGTGCTGCCTGTGCTTGCTGTGCTGCCTGTGCTTGCTGCCTGTGCTTGCTGTGCTGCCTGTGCTTGCTGCCTGTGCTTGCTGTGCTGCCTGAGCTGCCTGTGCTGCCTGTGCTTGCTGCCTGTGCTTGCTGTGCCGCCTGTGCTTGCTGTCTGTGCTGCCTGTGCTTGCTGTGCTGCATGTGCTTGCTGCCTGTGCTTGCTGCCTGTGCTGCCTGTGCTTGCTGTGCTGCCTGAGCTGCCTGTGCTTGCTCTGCTGCCTGTGCTTGCTGCCTGTGCTTGCTGTGCTGCCTGTGCTTGCTGTGCTTGCTGCCTGTGCTTGCTGTGCCGCCTGTGCTTGCTGCCTGTGCTTGCTGTGCTGCCTGTGCTGCCTGTGCTTGCTGTGCTGCCTGTGCTTGCTGTGCTGCCTGTGCTTGCTGCCTGTGCTTGCTGTGCTGCCTGTGCTTGGTGTGCTGCCTGTGCTTGCAGTGCTGCCTGTGCTTGCTGCCTGTGCTTGCTGTGCTGCCTGTGCTTGTTGCCTGTGCTTGCTGTGCTACCTGTAATTGCTGCCTGTGCTTGCTGTGCTGCCTGTGCTTGCTGGCTGTGCTTGCTGTGCTGCCTGATCTGCCTGTGCTTGCTGTGCTGCCTGTGCTTGCTGCCTGTGCTTGCTGTGCTGCCTGTGCTTGCTGCCTGTGCTTGCTGTACTTGCTGTGCTGCCTGTGCTTGCTTCCTGTGCTGCCTGTGCTTTCTGCCTGTGCTTGCTGCCTGTGCTTGCTGTGCTGCCTGTGCTTGCTGTGCTGCCTGAGCTACCTGTGCTTGCTGTGCTACCTGTGCTTGCTGCCTGTGCTTGCTGTGCTGCCTGTGCTTGCTGCCTGTGCTTGCTGTGCTGCCTGTGCTTGCTGTCTGTGCTGCCTGTGCTTGCTGTGCTGCATGTGCTTGCTGCCTGTGCTTGCTGTGCTGCCTGTGCTTGCTGCCTGTGCTTGCTGCCTGTGCTTGCTGCCTGTGCTTGCTGTGCTGCCTGAGCTGCCTGTTCTTGCTGTGCTGCCTGTGCTTGCTGCCTGTGCTTGCTGTGCTGCCTGTGCTTGCTGTCTGTGCTGCCTGTGCTTGCTGCCTGTGCTTGCTGTGCTGCCTGTGCTTGCTGCCTGTGCTTGCTGTGCTGCCTGTGCTTGCTGCCTGTGCTTGCAGTGCTGCCTGTGCTTGCTGTGCTGCCTGTGCTTGCTATGCTGCCTGTGCTTGCTGTGCTGCCTGTGCTTGCTGCCTGTGCTTGCTGTGCTGCCTGTGCTTGCTGCCTGTGCTTGCTGTGCTTGCTCGGCTGCCTGTGCTTGCTGTGCTGCCTGTAATTGCTGCCTGTGCTTGCTGCCTGTGCTTGCTGCCTGCGCTGCCTGTGCTTGCTGTGCTGCCTGTGCTTGCTGCCTGTGCTGCTGTGCTGCCTGTGCTTGCTGCCTGTGCTGGCTGTGCTGCCTGTAATTGCTGCCTGTGCTTGCTGTGCTGCCTGTGCTTGCTGCCTGTGCTTGCTGTGCTGCCTGAGCTGCCTGTGCTTGCTGCCTGTAGTTGCTGTGCTGCCTGTGCTTGCTGCCTGTGCTTGCTGCCTGTGCTTGCTGTGCTGCCTGTGCTTGCTGCCTGTGCTTGCTGTGCTGCCTGTGCTTGCTGTGCTGCCTGTGCTTGCTGTGCTGCCTGTGCTTGCTGCCTGTGCTTGCTGTGCTTGCTGCCTGTGCTTGCTGTGCTTGCTCGGCTGCCAGTGCTTGGTGTGCTGCCTGTGCTTTCTCTGCTGCCTGTAATTGCTGCCTGTGCTTGCTGTGCTGCCTGTGCTTGCTGCCTGTGCTAGCTGTGCTGCCTGTGCTTGCTGTGCTGCCTGAGCTGCCTGTGCTTGCTGCCTGTGCTTGCTGTGCTGCCTGTGCTTGCTGCCTGTGCTTGCTGTGCTGCCTGTGCTTGCTGCCTGTGCTTGCTGTGCTGCCTGTGCTGCCTGTGCTTGCTGCCTGTGCTTGCTGTGCTGCCTGAGCTGCCTGTGCTTGCTGCCTGTGCTTGCTGTGCTGCCTGTGCTTGCTGCCTGTGCTTGCTGTGCTGCCTGTGCTTGCTGCCTGTGCTTGCTGCCTGTGCTTGCTGTGCTGCCTGTGCTGCCTGTGCTTGCTGTGCTGCCTGTGCTTGCTGCCTGTGCTTACTGTGCTGCCTGTGCTTGCTGTGCTGCCTGTGCTTGCTGCCTGTGCTTGCTGTGCTGCCTGTGCTTGCTGCCTGTGCTTGCTGTGCTGCCTGTGCTTGTCGCCTGTGCTTGCTGTGCTGCCTGTGCTTGCTGCCTGTGCTTGCAGTGCTGCCTGTGCTTGCTGCCTGTGCTTGCTGTGCTGCCTTTGCTTGCTATGCTGCCTGTGCTTGCTGTGCTGCCTGTGCTTGCTGTGCTTGCTCGGCTGCCAGTGCTTGGTGTGGTGCCTGTGCTTGCTGTGCTGCCTGTAATTGCTGCCTGTGCTTGCTGTGCTGCCTGTGCTTGCTGCCTGTGCTTGCTGTGCTGCCTGTCCTTGCTGTGCTGCCTGTGCTTGCTGCCTGTGCTGCCTGTGCTTGCTGCCTGCGCTTGCTGTGCTGCCTGTGCTTGCTGTGCTGCCTGTAATTGCTGCCTGTGCTTGCTGTGCTACCTGTGCTTGCTGCCTGTGCTTGCTGCCTGTGCTTACTGTGCTGCCTGTGCTTGCTGTGCTGCCTGTGCTTGCTGCCTGTGCTTGCTGTGCTGCCTGTGCTTGGTGCCTGTGCTTGCTGTGCTGCGTGTGCTTGCTGACTGTGCTTGCTGCCTGTGCTTGCTGTGCTGCCTGTGCTTGCTGCCTGTGCTTGCTGTGCTGCCTGTGCTTGTCGCCTGTGCTTGCTGTGCTGCCTGTGCTTGCTGCCTGTGCTTGCAGTGCTGCCTGTGCTTGCTGCCTGTGCTTGCTGTGCTGCCTTTGCTTGCTATGCTGCCTGTGCTTGCTGTGCTGCCTGTGCTTGCTGTGCTTGCTGGGCTGCCAGTGCTTGGTGTGCTGCCTGTGCTTGCTGTGCTGCCTGTGCTTGCTGCCTGTGCTTGCTGTGCTGCCTGTGCTTGCTGCCTGTGCTTGCTGTGCTGCCTGTGCTTGCTGCCTGTGCTTGCTGTGCTGCCTGTGCTTGCTGCCTGTGCTTCCTGCCTGTGCTTGCTGTGCTGCCTGTGCTTGCTGCCTGTGCTTGCTGTGCTGCCTGTGCTTGCTGGCTGTGCTTGCTGTGCTGCCTGAGCTGCCTGTGCTTGCTGTGCTGCCTGTGCTTGCTGCCTGTGCTTGCTGTGCTGCCTGTGCTTGCTGTGCTTGCTGTGCTGCCTGTGCTTGCTGCCTGTGCTTGCTGCGCTGTCTGTGCTTGCTGCCTGTGCTTGCTGCCTGTGCTTGCTGCGTGTGCTTGCTGTGCTGCGTGTGCTTGCTGTGCTGCCTGTGCTTGCTGCCTGTGCTTGCTGTGCTGCCTGTGCTTGCTGCCTGTGCTTGCTGTGCTGCTTGTGCATGCTGTGCTGCCTGTGCTTGCTGCCTGTGCTTGCTGTGCTGCCTGTGCTTGCTGTGCTGCCTGTGCTTGCTGCCAGTGCTTGCTGTGCTGCCTGTGCTTGCTGCCTGTGCTTGCTGTGCTGCCCGTGCTTGCTGCCTGTGCTTGCTGCGTGTGCTTGCTGTGCTGCGTGTGCTTGCTGTGCTGCCTGTGCTTGCTGCCTGTGCTTGCTATGCTGCCTGTGCAAGCTGCCTGTGCTTGCTGTGCTGCCTGGGCTTGCTGCCTGTGCTTGCTGTGCTGCCTGTGCTTGCTGTGCTGCCTGAGCTACCTGTGCTTGCTGTGCTACCTGTGCTTGCTGCCTGTGCTTGCTGTGCTGCCTGTGCTTGCTGCCTGTGCTTGCTGTGCTGCCTGTGCTTGCTGTCTGTGCTGCCTGTGCTTGCTGTGCTGCCTGTGCTTGCTGCCTGTGCTTGCTGTGCTGCCTGTGCTTGCTGTCTGTGCTGCCTGTGCTTGCTGCCTGTGCTTGCTGTGCTGCCTGTGCTTGCTGCCTGTGCTTGCTGTGCTGCCTGTGCTTGCTGCCTGTGCTTGCAGTGCTGCCTGTGCTTGCTGTGCTGCCTGTGCTTGCTATGCTGCCTGTGCTTGCTGTGCTGCCTGTGCTTGCTGCCTGTGCTTGCTGTGCTGCCTGTGCTTGCTGCCTGTGCTTGCTGTGCTTGCTCGGCTGCCTGTGCTTGCTGTGCTGCCTGTAATTGCTGCCTGTGCTTGCTGCCTGTGCTTGCTGCCTGCGCTGCCTGTGCTTGCTGTGCTGCCTGTGCTTGCTGCCTGTGCTGCTGTGCTGCCTGTGCTTGCTGCCTGTGCTGGCTGTGCTGCCTGTAATTGCTGCCTGTGCTTGCTGTGCTGCCTGTGCTTGCTGCCTGTGCTTGCTGTGCTGCCTGAGCTGCCTGTGCTTGCTGCCTGTGCTTGCTGTGCTGCCTGTGCTTGCTGCCTGTGCTTGCTGCCTGTGCTTGCTGTGCTGCCTGTGCTTGCTGCCTGTGCTTGCTGTGCTGCCTGTGCTTGCTGTGCTGCCTGTGCTTGCTGCCTGTGCTTGCTGTGCTTGCTGCCTGTGCTTGCTGTGCTTGCTCGGCTGCCAGTGCTTGGTGTGCTGCCTGTGCTTTCTCTGCTGCCTGTAATTGCTGCCTGTGCTTGCTGTGCTGCCTGTGCTTGCTGCCTGTGCTAGCTGTGCTGCCTGTGCTTGCTGTGCTGCCTGAGCTGCCTGTGCTTGCTGCCTGTGCTTGCTGTGCTGCCTGTGCTTGCTGCCTGTGCTTGCTGTGCTGCCTGTGATTGCTGCCTGTGCTTGCTGTGCTGCCTGTGCTTGCTGCCTGTGCTTGCTGTGCTGCCTGAGCTGCCTGTGCTTGCTGTGCTGCCTGTGCTTGCTGTGCTGCATGTGCATGCTGCCTGTGCTGCCTGTGCTTGCTGCCTGTGCTTGCTGTACTTGCTGTGCTGTCTGTGCTTGCTGCCTGTGCTTGCTGTGCTGCCTGTGCTTGCTGCCTGTGCTTGCTGTGCTGCCTGTGCTTGCTGCCTGTGCTTGCTGTACTTGCTGTGCTGCCTGTGCTTGCTGTGCTGCCTGTGCTTGCTGCCTGTGCTTGCTGTGCTGCCTGTGCTTGCTGCCTGTGCTTGCTGTGCTGCCTGTGCTTGCTGCCTGTGCTTGCTGTGCTGCCTGTGCTTGCTGCCTGTGCTTGCTGTGCTGCCTGTGCTTGCTGCCTGTGCTTGCTGTGCTGCCTGTGCTTGCTGCCTGTGCTTGCTGTGCTGCCTGTGCTTGCTGCCTGTGCTTGCTGTGCTGCCTGTGCTTGCTGCCTGTGCTTGCTGTGCTGCCTGAGCTGCCTGTGCTGCCTGTGCTTGCTGCCTGTGCTTGCTGTACTTGCTGTGCTGCCTGTGCTTGCTGCCTGTGCTTGCTGTGCTGCCTGTGCTGCCTGTGCTTGCTGCCTGTGCTTGCTGTGCTGCCTGAGCTGCCTGTGCTTGCTGCCTGTGCTTGCTGTGCTGCCTGTGCTTGCTGCCTGTGCTTGCTGTGCTGCCTGTGCTTGCTGCCTGTGCTTGCTGCCTGTGCTTGCTGTGCTGCCTGTGCTGCCTGTGCTTGCTGTGCTGCCTGTGCTTGCTGCCTGTGCTTGCTGCCTGTGCTTACTGTGCTGCCTGTGCTTGCTGCCTGTGCTTGCTGTGCTGCCTGTGCTTGCTGCCTGTGCTTGCTGTGCTGCCTGTGCTTGCTGCCTGTGCTTGCTGTGCTGCCTGTGCTTGTCGCCTGTGCTTGCTGTGCTGCCTGTGCTTGCTGCCTGTGCTTGCAGTGCTGCCTGTGCTTGCTGCCTGTGCTTGCTGTGCTGCCTTTGCTTGCTATGCTGCCTGTGCTTGCTGTGCTGCCTGTGCTTGCTGTGCTTGCTCGGCTGCCAGTGCTTGGTGTGGTGCCTGTGCTTGCTGTGCTGCCTGTAATTGCTGCCTGTGCTTGCTGTGCTGCCTGTGCTTGCTGCCTGTGCTTGCTGTGCTGCCTGTCCTTGCTGTGCTGCCTGTGCTTGCTGCCTGTGCTGCCTGTGCTTGCTGCCTGCGCTTGCTGTGCTGCCTGTGCTTGCTGTGCTGCCTGTAATTGCTGCCTGTGCTTGCTGTGCTACCTGTGCTTGCTGCCTGTGCTTGCTGCCTGTGCTTACTGTGCTGCCTGTGCTTGCTGTGCTGCCTGTGCTTGCTGCCTGTGCTTGCTGTGCTGCCTGTGCTTGGTGCCTGTGCTTGCTGTGCTGCGTGTGCTTGCTGACTGTGCTTGCTGCCTGTGCTTGCTGTGCTGCCTGTGCTTGCTGCCTGTGCTTGCTGTGCTGCCTGTGCTTGTCGCCTGTGCTTGCTGTGCTGCCTGTGCTTGCTGCCTGTGCTTGCAGTGCTGCCTGTGCTTGCTGCCTGTGCTTGCTGTGCTGCCTTTGCTTGCTATGCTGCCTGTGCTTGCTGTGCTGCCTGTGCTTGCTGTGCTTGCTGGGCTGCCAGTGCTTGGTGTGCTGCCTGTGCTTGCTGTGCTGCCTGTGCTTGCTGCCTGTGCTTGCTGTGCTGCCTGTGCTTGCTGCCTGTGCTTGCTGTGCTGCCTGTGCTTGCTGCCTGTGCTTGCTGTGCTGCCTGTGCTTGCTGCCTGTGCTTGCTGTGCTGCCTGTGCTTGCTGCCTGTGCTTCCTGCCTGTGCTTGCTGTGCTGCCTGTGCTTGCTGCCTGTGCTTGCTGTGCTGCCTGTGCTTGCTGTGCTGCCTGTGCTTGCTGGCTGTGCTTGCTGTGCTGCCTGAGCTGCCTGTGCTTGCTGTGCTGCCTGTGCTTGCTGCCTGTGCTTGCTGTGCTGCCTGTGCTTGCTGTGCTTGCTGTGCTGCCTGTGCTTGCTGCCTGTGCTTGCTGCGCTGTCTGTGCTTGCTGCCTGTGCTTGCTGCCTGTGCTTGCTGCGTGTGCTTGCTGTGCTGCGTGTGCTTGCTGTGCTGCCTGTGCTTGCTGCCTGTGCTTGCTGTGCTGCCTGTGCTTGCTGCCTGTGCTTGCTGTGCTGCTTGTGCATGCTGTGCTGCCTGTGCTTGCTGCCTGTGCTTGCTGTGCTGCCTGTGCTTGCTGTGCTGCC
Organism: Priocnemis perturbator; assembly: GCA_963942575.1. Classification (NCBI taxonomy): domain Eukaryota; kingdom Metazoa; phylum Arthropoda; class Insecta; order Hymenoptera; family Pompilidae; genus Priocnemis; species Priocnemis perturbator. The sequence goes on from CAWWDK010000296.1 coordinate 418,267, forward strand.
TGTGCTTGCTGCCAGTGCTTGCTGTGCTGCCTGTGCTTGCTGCCTGTGCTTGCTGTGCTGCCCGTGCTTGCTGCCTGTGCTTGCTGCGTGTGCTTGCTGTGCTGCGTGTGCTTGCTGTGCTGCCTGTGCTTGCTGCCTGTGCTTGCTATGCTGCCTGTGCAAGCTGCCTGTGCTTGCTGTGCTGCCTGGGCTTGCTGCCTGTGCTTGCTGTGCTGCCTGTTAGCGATGCATTTGATTTCGCCCATAACACGCGGTAATTCGACAGTGGCACACGACAGTGCGTTGCTGTGTCACCTGTTTTTGGAGGCGCTGAGAGTCGCGGATCACATGTTTACCTCGGCGGCCGGTGCATTGACCTGCGTCTCAGTAAGAGTAAGCATTGTAAACAAATGCGAGAGTGAATCTCGCCGAAGATCGGAGCAGGCTTTGCCTGTTGGAAAGAGGACGGAGCTTGACCCCTCTGCACTTCCCCCAGAATCGCTAAAACGAACACATCTCATTGAGCTATTTTGCGGGTTTCTAACATGCCTGTGCTTGCTGCCTGTGCTTGCTGCCTGTGCTGCCTGTGCTTGCAGCCTGTGCTTACTGTGTTGCCTGTGCTTGCTGCCTGTGCTTGCTGTGCTGCCTGTGCTTGCTGTGCTGCCTGTGCTTGGTGCCTGTGCTTGCTGCCTGTGCTTGCTGTGCTGCCTGTGCTGCCTGTGCTTGCTGCCTGTGCTTGCTGTGCTGCCTGTGCTTGCTGCCTGTGCTTGCTGGGCTGCCTGTGCTTGCTGTGCTGCCTGTGCTTGCTGCCTGTGCTTGCTGCCTGTGTTTGCTGTGCTGCCAGTGCCAGCTGTGCTGCCTGTGCTGTGCTGCCTGTGCTTGCTGCCTGTGCTTGCTGCCTGTGCTTGCTGTGCTGCCTGTGCTTGCTGTGCTGCCTGTGCTTGCTGCCTGTGCTTGCTGCCTGTGCTTGCTGTGCTGCCTGTGCTTGCTGCCTGTGCTTGCTGTGCTGCCTGTGCTTGCTGCCTGTGCCAGCTGTGCTGCCTGTGCTGTGCTGCCTGTGCTTACTGTGCTGCCTGTGCTTGCTGCCTGTGCTTGCTGTGCTGCCTGTTAGCGATGCATTTGATTTGGCCCATAACACGCGGTAATTCGACAGTGGCACACGACAGTGCGTTGCTGTGTCACCTGTTTTTGGAGGCGCCGAGAGTCGCGGATCATATGTTTACCTCGGCGGCCGGTGCATTGACCTGCGTCTCAGTAAGAGTAAGCATTGTAAACAAATGCGAGAATGAATCTCGCCGAAGATCGGAGCAGGCTTTGCCTGTCGGAAAGAGGACGGAGCTTGACCCCTCTGCACTTCCCCCAGAATCGCTAAAACGAACTCATCTCGTCGAGATATTTTGCGGGTTTCTAACATGCCTGTGCTTGCTGCCTGTGCTTGCTGTGCTGCCTGTGCTTGCTGCCTGTGCTTGCTGTGCTGCCTGTGGTTGCTGCCTGTGCTTGCTGTACTGCCTGTGCCTGCTGTGCTGCCTGTGCTTGCTGTCTGTGCTTGCTGTGCTGTCTGTGCTTGCTGTGCTGCCTGTGCTTGCTGCCTGTGCTTGCTGTACTTGCTGTGTTGTCTGTGCTTGCTGCCTGTGCTTGCTGTGCTGCCTGTGTTTGCTGCCTGTGCTTGCTGTGCTGCCTGTGCTTGCTGTGCTGCCTGTGCTTGTTGCCTGTGCTTGCTGTGCTACCTGTAATTGCTGCCTGTGCTTGCTGTGCTGCCTGTGCTTGCTGGCTGTGCTTGCTGTGCTGCCTGAGCTGCCTGTGCTTGCTGTGCTGCCTGTGCTTGCTGCCTGTGCTTGCTGTGCTGCCTGTGCTTGCTGCCTGTGCTTGCTGTGCTGCCTGTGCTTGCTATGCTGCCTGTGCTTGCTGTGCTGCCTGTGCTTGCTGTGCTGCCTGTGCTTGCTGCCTGTGCTTGCTGTGCTGCCTGTGCTTGCTGCCTGTGCTTGCTGTGCTGCCTGAGCTGCCTGTGCTGCCTGTGCTTGCTGCCTGTGCTTGCTGTGCCGCCTGTGCTTGCTGTCTGTGCTGCCTGTGCTTGCTGTGCTGCATGTGCTTGCTGCCTGTGCTTGCTGCCTGTGCTGCCTGTGCTTGCTGTGCTGCCTGAGCTGCCTGTGCTTGCTCTGCTGCCTGTGCTTGCTGCCTGTGCTTGCTGTGCTGCCTGTGCTTGCTGTGCTTGCTGCCTGTGCTTGCTGTGCCGCCTGTGCTTGCTGCCTGTGCTTGCTGTGCTGCCTGTGCTGCCTGTGCTTGCTGTGCTGCCTGTGCTTGCTGTGCTGCCTGTGCTTGCTGCCTGTGCTTGCTGTGCTGCCTGTGCTTGGTGTGCTGCCTGTGCTTGCAGTGCTGCCTGTGCTTGCTGCCTGTGCTTGCTGTGCTGCCTGTGCTTGTTGCCTGTGCTTGCTGTGCTACCTGTAATTGCTGCCTGTGCTTGCTGTGCTGCCTGTGCTTGCTGGCTGTGCTTGCTGTGCTGCCTGATCTGCCTGTGCTTGCTGTGCTGCCTGTGCTTGCTGCCTGTGCTTGCTGTGCTGCCTGTGCTTGCTGCCTGTGCTTGCTGTACTTGCTGTGCTGCCTGTGCTTGCTTCCTGTGCTGCCTGTGCTTTCTGCCTGTGCTTGCTGCCTGTGCTTGCTGTGCTGCCTGTGCTTGCTGTGCTGCCTGAGCTACCTGTGCTTGCTGTGCTACCTGTGCTTGCTGCCTGTGCTTGCTGTGCTGCCTGTGCTTGCTGCCTGTGCTTGCTGTGCTGCCTGTGCTTGCTGTCTGTGCTGCCTGTGCTTGCTGTGCTGCATGTGCTTGCTGCCTGTGCTTGCTGTGCTGCCTGTGCTTGCTGCCTGTGCTTGCTGCCTGTGCTTGCTGCCTGTGCTTGCTGTGCTGCCTGAGCTGCCTGTTCTTGCTGTGCTGCCTGTGCTTGCTGCCTGTGCTTGCTGTGCTGCCTGTGCTTGCTGTCTGTGCTGCCTGTGCTTGCTGCCTGTGCTTGCTGTGCTGCCTGTGCTTGCTGCCTGTGCTTGCTGTGCTGCCTGTGCTTGCTGCCTGTGCTTGCAGTGCTGCCTGTGCTTGCTGTGCTGCCTGTGCTTGCTATGCTGCCTGTGCTTGCTGTGCTGCCTGTGCTTGCTGCCTGTGCTTGCTGTGCTGCCTGTGCTTGCTGCCTGTGCTTGCTGTGCTTGCTCGGCTGCCTGTGCTTGCTGTGCTGCCTGTAATTGCTGCCTGTGCTTGCTGCCTGTGCTTGCTGCCTGCGCTGCCTGTGCTTGCTGTGCTGCCTGTGCTTGCTGCCTGTGCTGCTGTGCTGCCTGTGCTTGCTGCCTGTGCTGGCTGTGCTGCCTGTAATTGCTGCCTGTGCTTGCTGTGCTGCCTGTGCTTGCTGCCTGTGCTTGCTGTGCTGCCTGAGCTGCCTGTGCTTGCTGCCTGTAGTTGCTGTGCTGCCTGTGCTTGCTGCCTGTGCTTGCTGCCTGTGCTTGCTGTGCTGCCTGTGCTTGCTGCCTGTGCTTGCTGTGCTGCCTGTGCTTGCTGTGCTGCCTGTGCTTGCTGTGCTGCCTGTGCTTGCTGCCTGTGCTTGCTGTGCTTGCTGCCTGTGCTTGCTGTGCTTGCTCGGCTGCCAGTGCTTGGTGTGCTGCCTGTGCTTTCTCTGCTGCCTGTAATTGCTGCCTGTGCTTGCTGTGCTGCCTGTGCTTGCTGCCTGTGCTAGCTGTGCTGCCTGTGCTTGCTGTGCTGCCTGAGCTGCCTGTGCTTGCTGCCTGTGCTTGCTGTGCTGCCTGTGCTTGCTGCCTGTGCTTGCTGTGCTGCCTGTGCTTGCTGCCTGTGCTTGCTGTGCTGCCTGTGCTGCCTGTGCTTGCTGCCTGTGCTTGCTGTGCTGCCTGAGCTGCCTGTGCTTGCTGCCTGTGCTTGCTGTGCTGCCTGTGCTTGCTGCCTGTGCTTGCTGTGCTGCCTGTGCTTGCTGCCTGTGCTTGCTGCCTGTGCTTGCTGTGCTGCCTGTGCTGCCTGTGCTTGCTGTGCTGCCTGTGCTTGCTGCCTGTGCTTACTGTGCTGCCTGTGCTTGCTGTGCTGCCTGTGCTTGCTGCCTGTGCTTGCTGTGCTGCCTGTGCTTGCTGCCTGTGCTTGCTGTGCTGCCTGTGCTTGTCGCCTGTGCTTGCTGTGCTGCCTGTGCTTGCTGCCTGTGCTTGCAGTGCTGCCTGTGCTTGCTGCCTGTGCTTGCTGTGCTGCCTTTGCTTGCTATGCTGCCTGTGCTTGCTGTGCTGCCTGTGCTTGCTGTGCTTGCTCGGCTGCCAGTGCTTGGTGTGGTGCCTGTGCTTGCTGTGCTGCCTGTAATTGCTGCCTGTGCTTGCTGTGCTGCCTGTGCTTGCTGCCTGTGCTTGCTGTGCTGCCTGTCCTTGCTGTGCTGCCTGTGCTTGCTGCCTGTGCTGCCTGTGCTTGCTGCCTGCGCTTGCTGTGCTGCCTGTGCTTGCTGTGCTGCCTGTAATTGCTGCCTGTGCTTGCTGTGCTACCTGTGCTTGCTGCCTGTGCTTGCTGCCTGTGCTTACTGTGCTGCCTGTGCTTGCTGTGCTGCCTGTGCTTGCTGCCTGTGCTTGCTGTGCTGCCTGTGCTTGGTGCCTGTGCTTGCTGTGCTGCGTGTGCTTGCTGACTGTGCTTGCTGCCTGTGCTTGCTGTGCTGCCTGTGCTTCCTGCCTGTGCTTGCTGTGCTGCCTGTGCTTGTCGCCTGTGCTTGCTGTGCTGCCTGTGCTTGCTGCCTGTGCTTGCAGTGCTGCCTGTGCTTGCTGCCTGTGCTTGCTGTGCTGCCTTTGCTTGCTATGCTGCCTGTGCTTGCTGTGCTGCCTGTGCTTGCTGTGCTTGCTGGGCTGCCAGTGCTTGGTGTGCTGCCTGTGCTTGCTGTGCTGCCTGTGCTTGCTGCCTGTGCTTGCTGTGCTGCCTGTGCTTGCTGCCTGTGCTTGCTGTGCTGCCTGTGCTTGCTGCCTGTGCTTGCTGTGCTGCCTGTGCTTGCTGCCTGTGCTTCCTGCCTGTGCTTGCTGTGCTGCCTGTGCTTGCTGCCTGTGCTTGCTGTGCTGCCTGTGCTTGCTGGCTGTGCTTGCTGTGCTGCCTGAGCTGCCTGTGCTTGCTGTGCTGCCTGTGCTTGCTGCCTGTGCTTGCTGTGCTGCCTGTGCTTGCTGTGCTTGCTGTGCTGCCTGTGCTTGCTGCCTGTGCTTGCTGCGCTGTCTGTGCTTGCTGCCTGTGCTTGCTGCCTGTGCTTGCTGCGTGTGCTTGCTGTGCTGCGTGTGCTTGCTGTGCTGCCTGTGCTTGCTGCCTGTGCTTGCTGTGCTGCCTGTGCTTGCTGCCTGTGCTTGCTGTGCTGCTTGTGCATGCTGTGCTGCCTGTGCTTGCTGCCTGTGCTTGCTGTGCTGCCTGTGCTTGCTGTGCTGCCTGTGCTTGCTGCCAGTGCTTGCTGTGCTGCCTGTGCTTGCTGCCTGTGCTTGCTGTGCTGCCCGTGCTTGCTGCCTGTGCTTGCTGCGTGTGCTTGCTGTGCTGCGTGTGCTTGCTGTGCTGCCTGTGCTTGCTGCCTGTGCTTGCTATGCTGCCTGTGCAAGCTGCCTGTGCTTGCTGTGCTGCCTGGGCTTGCTGCCTGTGCTTGCTGTGCTGCCTGTGCTTGCTGTGCTGCCTGAGCTACCTGTGCTTGCTGTGCTACCTGTGCTTGCTGCCTGTGCTTGCTGTGCTGCCTGTGCTTGCTGCCTGTGCTTGCTGTGCTGCCTGTGCTTGCTGTCTGTGCTGCCTGTGCTTGCTGTGCTGCCTGTGCTTGCTGCCTGTGCTTGCTGTGCTGCCTGTGCTTGCTGTCTGTGCTGCCTGTGCTTGCTGCCTGTGCTTGCTGTGCTGCCTGTGCTTGCTGCCTGTGCTTGCTGTGCTGCCTGTGCTTGCTGCCTGTGCTTGCAGTGCTGCCTGTGCTTGCTGTGCTGCCTGTGCTTGCTATGCTGCCTGTGCTTGCTGTGCTGCCTGTGCTTGCTGCCTGTGCTTGCTGTGCTGCCTGTGCTTGCTGCCTGTGCTTGCTGTGCTTGCTCGGCTGCCTGTGCTTGCTGTGCTGCCTGTAATTGCTGCCTGTGCTTGCTGCCTGTGCTTGCTGCCTGCGCTGCCTGTGCTTGCTGTGCTGCCTGTGCTTGCTGCCTGTGCTGCTGTGCTGCCTGTGCTTGCTGCCTGTGCTGGCTGTGCTGCCTGTAATTGCTGCCTGTGCTTGCTGTGCTGCCTGTGCTTGCTGCCTGTGCTTGCTGTGCTGCCTGAGCTGCCTGTGCTTGCTGCCTGTGCTTGCTGTGCTGCCTGTGCTTGCTGCCTGTGCTTGCTGCCTGTGCTTGCTGTGCTGCCTGTGCTTGCTGCCTGTGCTTGCTGTGCTGCCTGTGCTTGCTGTGCTGCCTGTGCTTGCTGCCTGTGCTTGCTGTGCTTGCTGCCTGTGCTTGCTGTGCTTGCTCGGCTGCCAGTGCTTGGTGTGCTGCCTGTGCTTTCTCTGCTGCCTGTAATTGCTGCCTGTGCTTGCTGTGCTGCCTGTGCTTGCTGCCTGTGCTAGCTGTGCTGCCTGTGCTTGCTGTGCTGCCTGAGCTGCCTGTGCTTGCTGCCTGTGCTTGCTGTGCTGCCTGTGCTTGCTGCCTGTGCTTGCTGTGCTGCCTGTGATTGCTGCCTGTGCTTGCTGTGCTGCCTGTGCTTGCTGCCTGTGCTTGCTGTGCTGCCTGAGCTGCCTGTGCTTGCTGTGCTGCCTGTGCTTGCTGTGCTGCATGTGCATGCTGCCTGTGCTGCCTGTGCTTGCTGCCTGTGCTTGCTGTACTTGCTGTGCTGTCTGTGCTTGCTGCCTGTGCTTGCTGTGCTGCCTGTGCTTGCTGCCTGTGCTTGCTGTGCTGCCTGTGCTTGCTGCCTGTGCTTGCTGTACTTGCTGTGCTGCCTGTGCTTGCTGTGCTGCCTGTGCTTGCTGCCTGTGCTTGCTGTGCTGCCTGTGCTTGCTGCCTGTGCTTGCTGTGCTGCCTGTGCTTGCTGCCTGTGCTTGCTGTGCTGCCTGTGCTTGCTGCCTGTGCTTGCTGTGCTGCCTGTGCTTGCTGCCTGTGCTTGCTGTGCTGCCTGTGCTTGCTGCCTGTGCTTGCTGTGCTGCCTGTGCTTGCTGCCTGTGCTTGCTGTGCTGCCTGTGCTTGCTGCCTGTGCTTGCTGTGCTGCCTGAGCTGCCTGTGCTGCCTGTGCTTGCTGCCTGTGCTTGCTGTACTTGCTGTGCTGCCTGTGCTTGCTGCCTGTGCTTGCTGTGCTGCCTGTGCTGCCTGTGCTTGCTGCCTGTGCTTGCTGTGCTGCCTGAGCTGCCTGTGCTTGCTGCCTGTGCTTGCTGTGCTGCCTGTGCTTGCTGCCTGTGCTTGCTGTGCTGCCTGTGCTTGCTGCCTGTGCTTGCTGCCTGTGCTTGCTGTGCTGCCTGTGCTGCCTGTGCTTGCTGTGCTGCCTGTGCTTGCTGCCTGTGCTTGCTGCCTGTGCTTACTGTGCTGCCTGTGCTTGCTGCCTGTGCTTGCTGTGCTGCCTGTGCTTGCTGCCTGTGCTTGCTGTGCTGCCTGTGCTTGCTGCCTGTGCTTGCTGTGCTGCCTGTGCTTGTCGCCTGTGCTTGCTGTGCTGCCTGTGCTTGCTGCCTGTGCTTGCAGTGCTGCCTGTGCTTGCTGCCTGTGCTTGCTGTGCTGCCTTTGCTTGCTATGCTGCCTGTGCTTGCTGTGCTGCCTGTGCTTGCTGTGCTTGCTCGGCTGCCAGTGCTTGGTGTGGTGCCTGTGCTTGCTGTGCTGCCTGTAATTGCTGCCTGTGCTTGCTGTGCTGCCTGTGCTTGCTGCCTGTGCTTGCTGTGCTGCCTGTCCTTGCTGTGCTGCCTGTGCTTGCTGCCTGTGCTGCCTGTGCTTGCTGCCTGCGCTTGCTGTGCTGCCTGTGCTTGCTGTGCTGCCTGTAATTGCTGCCTGTGCTTGCTGTGCTACCTGTGCTTGCTGCCTGTGCTTGCTGCCTGTGCTTACTGTGCTGCCTGTGCTTGCTGTGCTGCCTGTGCTTGCTGCCTGTGCTTGCTGTGCTGCCTGTGCTTGGTGCCTGTGCTTGCTGTGCTGCGTGTGCTTGCTGACTGTGCTTGCTGCCTGTGCTTGCTGTGCTGCCTGTGCTTGCTGCCTGTGCTTGCTGTGCTGCCTGTGCTTGTCGCCTGTGCTTGCTGTGCTGCCTGTGCTTGCTGCCTGTGCTTGCAGTGCTGCCTGTGCTTGCTGCCTGTGCTTGCTGTGCTGCCTTTGCTTGCTATGCTGCCTGTGCTTGCTGTGCTGCCTGTGCTTGCTGTGCTTGCTGGGCTGCCAGTGCTTGGTGTGCTGCCTGTGCTTGCTGTGCTGCCTGTGCTTGCTGCCTGTGCTTGCTGTGCTGCCTGTGCTTGCTGCCTGTGCTTGCTGTGCTGCCTGTGCTTGCTGCCTGTGCTTGCTGTGCTGCCTGTGCTTGCTGCCTGTGCTTGCTGTGCTGCCTGTGCTTGCTGCCTGTGCTTCCTGCCTGTGCTTGCTGTGCTGCCTGTGCTTGCTGCCTGTGCTTGCTGTGCTGCCTGTGCTTGCTGTGCTGCCTGTGCTTGCTGGCTGTGCTTGCTGTGCTGCCTGAGCTGCCTGTGCTTGCTGTGCTGCCTGTGCTTGCTGCCTGTGCTTGCTGTGCTGCCTGTGCTTGCTGTGCTTGCTGTGCTGCCTGTGCTTGCTGCCTGTGCTTGCTGCGCTGTCTGTGCTTGCTGCCTGTGCTTGCTGCCTGTGCTTGCTGCGTGTGCTTGCTGTGCTGCGTGTGCTTGCTGTGCTGCCTGTGCTTGCTGCCTGTGCTTGCTGTGCTGCCTGTGCTTGCTGCCTGTGCTTGCTGTGCTGCTTGTGCATGCTGTGCTGCCTGTGCTTGCTGCCTGTGCTTGCTGTGCTGCCTGTGCTTGCTGTGCTGCCTGTGCTTGCTGCCAGTGCTTGCTGTGCTGCCTGTGCTTGCTGCCTGTGCTTGCTGTGCTGCCCGTGCTTGCTGCCTGTGCTTGCTGCGTGTGCTTGCTGTGCTGCGTGTGCTTGCTGTGCTGCCTGTGCTTGCTGCCTGTGCTTGCTATGCTGCCTGTGCAAGCTGCCTGTGCTTGCTGTGCTGCCTGGGCTTGCTGCCTGTGCTTGCTGTGCTGCCTGTTAGCGATGCATTTGATTTCGCCCATAACACGCGGTAATTCGACAGTGGCACACGACAGTGCGTTGCTGTGTCACCTGTTTTTGGAGGCGCTGAGAGTCGCGGATCACATGTTTACCTCGGCGGCCGGTGCATTGACCTGCGTCTCAGTAAGAGTAAGCATTGTAAACAAATGCGAGAGTGAATCTCGCCGAAGATCGGAGCAGGCTTTGCCTGTTGGAAAGAGGACGGAGCTTGACCCCTCTGCACTTCCCCCAGAATCGCTAAAACGAACACATCTCATTGAGCTATTTTGCGGGTTTCTAACATGCCTGTGCTTGCTGCCTGTGCTTGCTGCCTGTGCTGCCTGTGCTTGCAGCCTGTGCTTACTGTGTTGCCTGTGCTTGCTGCCTGTGCTTGCTGTGCTGCCTGTGCTTGCTGTGCTGCCTGTGCTTGGTGCCTGTGCTTGCTGCCTGTGCTTGCTGTGCTGCCTGTGCTGCCTGTGCTTGCTGCCTGTGCTTGCTGTGCTGCCTGTGCTTGCTGCCTGTGCTTGCTGGGCTGCCTGTGCTTGCTGTGCTGCCTGTGCTTGCTGCCTGTGCTTGCTGCCTGTGTTTGCTGTGCTGCCAGTGCCAGCTGTGCTGCCTGTGCTGTGCTGCCTGTGCTTGCTGCCTGTGCTTGCTGCCTGTGCTTGCTGTGCTGCCTGTGCTTGCTGTGCTGCCTGTGCTTGCTGCCTGTGCTTGCTGCCTGTGCTTGCTGTGCTGCCTGTGCTTGCTGCCTGTGCTTGCTGTGCTGCCTGTGCTTGCTGCCTGTGCCAGCTGTGCTGCCTGTGCTGTGCTGCCTGTGCTTACTGTGCTGCCTGTGCTTGCTGCCTGTGCTTGCTGTGCTGCCTGTTAGCGATGCATTTGATTTGGCCCATAACACGCGGTAATTCGACAGTGGCACACGACAGTGCGTTGCTGTGTCACCTGTTTTTGGAGGCGCCGAGAGTCGCGGATCATATGTTTACCTCGGCGGCCGGTGCATTGACCTGCGTCTCAGTAAGAGTAAGCATTGTAAACAAATGCGAGAATGAATCTCGCCGAAGATCGGAGCACGCTTTGCCTGTTGGAAAGAGGACGGAGCTTGACCCCTCTGCACGTCCCCCAGAATCGCTAAAACGAACTCATCTCGTCGAGCTATTTTGCGGGTTTCTAACATGCCTGTGCTTGCTGCCTGTGCTTGCTGCCTGTGCTTGCTGCCTGTGCTTGCTGTGCTGCCTGTGCTTGCTGCCTGTGCTGTGCTGCCTGTGCTTGCTGCCTGTGCTTGCTGTGCTGCCTGTGCTTGTTGCCTGTGCTTGCTGTGCTTGCTGTGCTGCCTGTAATTGCTGCCTGTGCTTGCTGTGCTGCCTGTGCTTGCTGCCTGTGCTTGCTGTGCTGCCTGTGCTTGCTGCCTGTGCTTGCTGTGCTGCCTGTGCTTGTTGCCTGTGCTTGCTGTGCTGCCTGTAATTGCTGCCTGTGCTTGCTGTGCTGCCTGTGCTTGCTGCCTGTGCTTGCTGTGCTGCCTGTGCTTGGTGCCTGTGCTTGCTGTGCTGCCTGTGCTGCCTGTGCTTGCTGCCTGTGCTTGCTGTGCTGCCTGTGCTTGCTGCCTGTGCTTGCTGTGCTGCCTGTGCTTGCTGTGCTGCCTGTGCTTGCTGCCTGTGCTTGCTGCCTGTGTTTGCTGTGCTGCCAGTGCCAGCTGTGCTGCCTGTGCTGTGCTGCCTGTGCTTGCTGCCTGTGCTTGCTGCCTGTGCTTGCTGTGCTGCCTGTGCTTGCTGTGCTGCCTGTGCTTGCTGCCTGTGCTTGCTGTGCTGCCTGTGCTTGCTGCCTGTGCTTGCTGTGCTGCCTGTGCTTGCTGCCTGTGCCAGCTGTGCTGCCTGTGCTGTGCTGCCTGTGCTGTGCTGCCTGTGCTTACTGTGCTGCCTGTGCTTGCTGCCTGTGCTTGCTGTGCTGCCTGTTAGCGATGCATTTGATTTGGCCCATAACACGCGGTAATTCGACAGTGGCACACGACAGTGCGTTGCTGTGTCACCTGTTTTTGGAGGCGCCGAGAGTCGCGGATCATATGTTTACCTCGGCGGCCGGTGCATTGACCTGCGTCTCAGTAAGAGTAAGCATTGTAAACAAATGCGAGAATGAATCTCGCCGAAGATCGGAGCACGCTTTGCCTGTTGGAAAGAGGACGGAGCTTGACCCCTCTGCACGTCCCCCAGAATCGCTAAAACGAACTCATCTCGTCGAGCTATTTTGCGGGTTTCTAACATGCCTGTGCTTGCTGCCTGTGCTTGCTGCCTGTGCTTGCTGCCTGTGCTTGCTGTGCTGCCTGTGCTTGCTGCCTGTGCTGTGCTGCCTGTGCTTGCTGTGCTGCCTGTTCTTGCTGCCTGTGCTTGCTGTACTTGCTGTGCTGCCTGTGCTTGCTGCCTGTGCTTGCTGTGCTGCCTGTGCTTGCTGCCTGTGCTTGCTGCCTGTGCCAGCTGTGCTGCCTGTGCTGTGCTGCCTGTGATTGCTGTGCTGCCTGTGCTTGCTGCCTGTGCTTGCTGCCTGTGCTTACTGTGCTGCCTGTGCTTGCTGCCTGTGCTTGCTGCCTGTGCTTGCTGTGCTGCTTGTGCTTGCTGCCTGTGCTTGCTGTGCTGCCTGTGCTTGCTGCCTGTGCTTGCTGTGCTGCCTGTGCTTGCTGCCTGTGCTTGCTGTGCTGCCTGTGCTTGCTGTGCTGCCTGTGCTTGCTGCCTGTGCTTGCTGTGCTGCCTGTGCTTGCTGTGCTGCCTGTAATTGCTGCCTGTGCTGCCTGTGCTTGCTGCCTGTGCTTGCTGTGCTGCCTGTGCTTGCTATGCTGCCTGTGCTTGCTGTGCTGCCTGTGCTTGCTGCCTGTGCTTGCTGTGCTGCCTGTGCTTCCTGCCTGTGCTTGCTGTGCTGCCTGTGCTTGCTGCCTGTGCTTGCTGTGCTGCCTGAGCTGCCTGTGCTGCCTGTGCTTGCTGCCTGTGCTTGCTGTACTTGCTGTGCTGCCTGTGCTTGCTGCCTGTGCTTGCTGTGCTGCCTGTGCTGCCTGTGCTTGCTGCCTGTGCTTGCTGTGCTGCCTGAGCTGCCTGTGCTTGCTGCCTGTGCTTGCTGTGCTGCCTGTGCTTGCTGCCTGTGCTTGCTGTGCTGCCTGTGCTTGCTGCCTGTGCTTGCTGCCTGTGCTTGCTGTGCTGCCTGTGCTGCCTGTGCTTGCTGTGCTGCCTGTGCTTGCTGCCTGTGCTTGCTGCCTGTGCTTACTGTGCTGCCTGTGCTTGCTGCCTGTGCTTGCTGTGCTGCCTGTGCTTGCTGCCTGTGCTTGCTGTGCTGCCTGTGCTTGCTGCCTGTGCTTGCTGTGCTGCCTGTGCTTGTCGCCTGTGCTTGCTGTGCTGCCTGTGCTTGCTGCCTGTGCTTGCAGTGCTGCCTGTGCTTGCTGCCTGTGCTTGCTGTGCTGCCTTTGCTTGCTATGCTGCCTGTGCTTGCTGTGCTGCCTGTGCTTGCTGTGCTTGCTCGGCTGCCAGTGCTTGGTGTGGTGCCTGTGCTTGCTGTGCTGCCTGTAATTGCTGCCTGTGCTTGCTGTGCTGCCTGTGCTTGCTGCCTGTGCTTGCTGTGCTGCCTGTCCTTGCTGTGCTGCCTGTGCTTGCTGCCTGTGCTGCCTGTGCTTGCTGCCTGCGCTTGCTGTGCTGCCTGTGCTTGCTGTGCTGCCTGTAATTGCTGCCTGTGCTTGCTGTGCTACCTGTGCTTGCTGCCTGTGCTTGCTGCCTGTGCTTACTGTGCTGCCTGTGCTTGCTGTGCTGCCTGTGCTTGCTGCCTGTGCTTGCTGTGCTGCCTGTGCTTGGTGCCTGTGCTTGCTGTGCTGCGTGTGCTTGCTGACTGTGCTTGCTGCCTGTGCTTGCTGTGCTGCCTGTGCTTGCTGCCTGTGCTTGCTGTGCTGCCTGTGCTTGTCGCCTGTGCTTGCTGTGCTGCCTGTGCTTGCTGCCTGTGCTTGCAGTGCTGCCTGTGCTTGCTGCCTGTGCTTGCTGTGCTGCCTTTGCTTGCTATGCTGCCTGTGCTTGCTGTGCTGCCTGTGCTTGCTGTGCTTGCTGGGCTGCCAGTGCTTGGTGTGCTGCCTGTGCTTGCTGTGCTGCCTGTGCTTGCTGCCTGTGCTTGCTGTGCTGCCTGTGCTTGCTGCCTGTGCTTGCTGTGCTGCCTGTGCTTGCTGCCTGTGCTTGCTGTGCTGCCTGTGCTTGCTGCCTGTGCTTGCTGTGCTGCCTGTGCTTGCTGCCTGTGCTTCCTGCCTGTGCTTGCTGTGCTGCCTGTGCTTGCTGCCTGTGCTTGCTGTGCTGCCTGTGCTTGCTGGCTGTGCTTGCTGTGCTGCCTGAGCTGCCTGTGCTTGCTGTGCTGCCTGTGCTTGCTGCCTGTGCTTGCTGTGCTGCCTGTGCTTGCTGTGCTTGCTGTGCTGCCTGTGCTTGCTGCCTGTGCTTGCTGCGCTGTCTGTGCTTGCTGCCTGTGCTTGCTGCCTGTGCTTGCTGCGTGTGCTTGCTGTGCTGCGTGTGCTTGCTGTGCTGCCTGTGCTTGCTGCCTGTGCTTGCTGTGCTGCCTGTGCTTGCTGCCTGTGCTTGCTGTGCTGCTTGTGCATGCTGTGCTGCCTGTGCTTGCTGCCTGTGCTTGCTGTGCTGCCTGTGCTTGCTGTGCTGCCTGTGCTTGCTGCCAGTGCTTGCTGTGCTGCCTGTGCTTGCTGCCTGTGCTTGCTGTGCTGCCCGTGCTTGCTGCCTGTGCTTGCTGCGTGTGCTTGCTGTGCTGCGTGTGCTTGCTGTGCTGCCTGTGCTTGCTGCCTGTGCTTGCTATGCTGCCTGTGCAAGCTGCCTGTGCTTGCTGTGCTGCCTGGGCTTGCTGCCTGTGCTTGCTGTGCTGCCTGTGCTTGCTGTGCTGCCTGAGCTACCTGTGCTTGCTGTGCTACCTGTGCTTGCTGCCTGTGCTTGCTGTGCTGCCTGTGCTTGCTGCCTGTGCTTGCTGTGCTGCCTGTGCTTGCTGTCTGTGCTGCCTGTGCTTGCTGTGCTGCATGTGCATGCTGCCTGTGCTTGCTGTGCTGCCTGTGCTTGCTGCCTGTGCTTGCTGCCTGTGCTTGCTGCCTGTGCTTGCTGTGCTGCCTGAGCTGCCTGTTCTTGCTGTGCTGCCTGTGCTTGCTGCCTGTGCTTGCTGTGCTGCCTGTGCTTGCTGTCTGTGCTGCCTGTGCTTGCTGCCTGTGCTTGCTGTGCTGCCTGTGCTTGCTGCCTGTGCTTGCTGTGCTGCCTGTGCTTGCTGCCTGTGCTTGCAGTGCTGCCTGTGCTTGCTGTGCTGCCTGTGCTTGCTATGCTGCCTGTGCTTGCTGTGCTGCCTGTGCTTGCTGCCTGTGCTTGCTGTGCTGCCTGTGCTTGCTGCCTGTGCTTGCTGTGCTTGCTCGGCTGCCTGTGCTTGCTGTGCTGCCTGTAATTGCTGCCTGTGCTTGCTGCCTGTGCTTGCTGCCTGCGCTGCCTGTGCTGCCTGTGCTTGCTGTGCTGCCTGTGCTTGCTGCCTGTGCTGCTGTGCTGCCTGTGCTTGCTGCCTGTGCTGGCTGTGCTGCCTGTAATTGCTGCCTGTGCTTGCTGTGCTGCCTGTGCTTGCTGCCTGTGCTTGCTGTGCTGCCTGAGCTGCCTGTGCTTGCTGCCTGTGCTTGCTGTGCTGCCTGTGCTTGCTGCCTGTGCTTGCTGCCTGTGCTTGCTGTGCTGCCTGTGCTTGCTGCCTGTGCTTGCTGTGCTGCCTGTGCTTGCTGTGCTGCCTGTGCTTGCTGCCTGTGCTTGCTGTGCTTGCTGCCTGTGCTTGCTGTGCTTGCTCGGCTGCCAGTGCTTGGTGTGCTGCCTGTGCTTTCTCTGCTGCCTGTAATTGCTGCCTGTGCTTGCTGTGCTGCCTGTGCTTGCTGCCTGTGCTAGCTGTGCTGCCTGTGCTTGCTGTGCTGCCTGAGCTGCCTGTGCTTGCTGCCTGTGCTTGCTGTGCTGCCTGTGCTTGCTGCCTGTGCTTGCTGTGCTGCCTGTGATTGCTGCCTGTGCTTGCTGTGCTGCCTGTGCTTGCTGCCTGTGCTTGCTGTGCTGCCTGAGCTGCCTGTGCTTGCTGTGCTGCCTGTGCTTGCTGTGCTGCATGTGCATGCTGCCTGTGCTGCCTGTGCTTGCTGCCTGTGCTTGCTGTACTTGCTGTGCTGTCTGTGCTTGCTGCCTGTGCTTGCTGTGCTGCCTGTGCTTGCTGCCTGTGCTTGCTGTGCTGCCTGAGCTGCCTGTGCTGCCTGTGCTTGCTGCCTGTGCTTGCTGTACTTGCTGTGCTGCCTGTGCTTGCTGCCTGTGCTTGCTGTGCTGCCTGTGCTGCCTGTGCTTGCTGCCTGTGCTTGCTGTGCTGCCTGAGCTGCCTGTGCTTGCTGCCTGTGCTTGCTGTGCTGCCTGTGCTTGCTGCCTGTGCTTGCTGTGCTGCCTGTGCTTGCTGCCTGTGCTTGCTGCCTGTGCTTGCTGTGCTGCCTGTGCTGCCTGTGCTTGCTGTGCTGCCTGTGCTTGCTGCCTGTGCTTGCTGCCTGTGCTTACTGTGCTGCCTGTGCTTGCTGCCTGTGCTTGCTGTGCTGCCTGTGCTTGCTGCCTGTGCTTGCTGTGCTGCCTGTGCTTGCTGCCTGTGCTTGCTGTGCTGCCTGTGCTTGTCGCCTGTGCTTGCTGTGCTGCCTGTGCTTGCTGCCTGTGCTTGCAGTGCTGCCTGTGCTTGCTGCCTGTGCTTGCTGTGCTGCCTTTGCTTGCTATGCTGCCTGTGCTTGCTGTGCTGCCTGTGCTTGCTGTGCTTGCTCGGCTGCCAGTGCTTGGTGTGGTGCCTGTGCTTGCTGTGCTGCCTGTAATTGCTGCCTGTGCTTGCTGTGCTGCCTGTGCTTGCTGCCTGTGCTTGCTGTGCTGCCTGTCCTTGCTGTGCTGCCTGTGCTTGCTGCCTGTGCTGCCTGTGCTTGCTGCCTGCGCTTGCTGTGCTGCCTGTGCTTGCTGTGCTGCCTGTAATTGCTGCCTGTGCTTGCTGTGCTACCTGTGCTTGCTGCCTGTGCTTGCTGCCTGTGCTTACTGTGCTGCCTGTGCTTGCTGTGCTGCCTGTGCTTGCTGCCTGTGCTTGCTGTGCTGCCTGTGCTTGGTGCCTGTGCTTGCTGTGCTGCGTGTGCTTGCTGACTGTGCTTGCTGCCTGTGCTTGCTGTGCTGCCTGTGCTTGCTGCCTGTGCTTGCTGTGCTGCCTGTGCTTGTCGCCTGTGCTTGCTGTGCTGCCTGTGCTTGCTGCCTGTGCTTGCAGTGCTGCCTGTGCTTGCTGCCTGTGCTTGCTGTGCTGCCTTTGCTTGCTATGCTGCCTGTGCTTGCTGTGCTGCCTGTGCTTGCTGTGCTTGCTGGGCTGCCAGTGCTTGGTGTGCTGCCTGTGCTTGCTGTGCTGCCTGTGCTTGCTGCCTGTGCTTGCTGTGCTGCCTGTGCTTGCTGCCTGTGCTTGCTGTGCTGCCTGTGCTTGCTGCCTGTGCTTGCTGTGCTGCCTGTGCTTGCTGCCTGTGCTTGCTGTGCTGCCTGTGCTTGCTGCCTGTGCTTCCTGCCTGTGCTTGCTGTGCTGCCTGTGCTTGCTGCCTGTGCTTGCTGTGCTGCCTGTGCTTGCTGTGCTGCCTGTGCTTGCTGGCTGTGCTTGCTGTGCTGCCTGAGCTGCCTGTGCTTGCTGTGCTGCCTGTGCTTGCTGCCTGTGCTTGCTGTGCTGCCTGTGCTTGCTGTGCTTGCTGTGCTGCCTGTGCTTGCTGCCTGTGCTTGCTGCGCTGTCTGTGCTTGCTGCCTGTGCTTGCTGCCTGTGCTTGCTGCGTGTGCTTGCTGTGCTGCGTGTGCTTGCTGTGCTGCCTGTGCTTGCTGCCTGTGCTTGCTGTGCTGCCTGTGCTTGCTGCCTGTGCTTGCTGTGCTGCTTGTGCATGCTGTGCTGCCTGTGCTTGCTGCCTGTGCTTGCTGTGCTGCCTGTGCTTGCTGTGCTGCCTGTGCTTGCTGCCAGTGCTTGCTGTGCTGCCTGTGCTTGCTGCCTGTGCTTGCTGTGCTGCCCGTGCTTGCTGCCTGTGCTTGCTGCGTGTGCTTGCTGTGCTGCGTGTGCTTGCTGTGCTGCCTGTGCTTGCTGCCTGTGCTTGCTATGCTGCCTGTGCAAGCTGCCTGTGCTTGCTGTGCTGCCTGGGCTTGCTGCCTGTGCTTGCTGTGCTGCCTGTTAGCGATGCATTTGATTTCGCCCATAACACGCGGTAATTCGACAGTGGCACACGACAGTGCGTTGCTGTGTCACCTGTTTTTGGAGGCGCTGAGAGTCGCGGATCACATGTTTACCTCGGCGGCCGGTGCATTGACCTGCGTCTCAGTAAGAGTAAGCATTGTAAACAAATGCGAGAGTGAATCTCGCCGAAGATCGGAGCAGGCTTTGCCTGTTGGAAAGAGGACGGAGCTTGACCCCTCTGCACTTCCCCCAGAATCGCTAAAACGAACACATCTCATTGAGCTATTTTGCGGGTTTCTAACATGCCTGTGCTTGCTGCCTGTGCTTGCTGCCTGTGCTGCCTGTGCTTGCAGCCTGTGCTTACTGTGTTGCCTGTGCTTGCTGCCTGTGCTTGCTGTGCTGCCTGTGCTTGCTGTGCTGCCTGTGCTTGGTGCCTGTGCTTGCTGCCTGTGCTTGCTGTGCTGCCTGTGCTGCCTGTGCTTGCTGCCTGTGCTTGCTGTGCTGCCTGTGCTTGCTGCCTGTGCTTGCTGGGCTGCCTGGGCTTGCTGTGCTGCCTGTGCTTGCTGCCTGTGCTTGCTGCCTGTGTTTGCTGTGCTGCCAGTGCCAGCTGTGCTGCCTGTGCTGTGCTGCCTGTGCTTGCTGCCTGTGCTTGCTGCCTGTGCTTGCTGTGCTGCCTGTGCTTGCTGTGCTGCCTGTGCTTGCTGCCTGTGCTTGCTGCCTGTGCTTGCTGTGCTGCCTGTGCTTGCTGCCTGTGCTTGCTGTGCTGCCTGTGCTTGCTGCCTGTGCCAGCTGTGCTGCCTGTGCTGTGCTGCCTGTGCTTACTGTGCTGCCTGTGCTTGCTGCCTGTGCTTGCTGTGCTGCCTGTTAGCGATGCATTTGATTTGGCCCATAACACGCGGTAATTCGACAGTGGCACACGACAGTGCGTTGCTGTGTCACCTGTTTTTGGAGGCGCCGAGAGTCGCGGATCATATGTTTACCTCGGCGGCCGGTGCATTGACCTGCGTCTCAGTAAGAGTAAGCATTGTAAACAAATGCGAGAATGAATCTCGCCGAAGATCGGAGCACGCTTTGCCTGTTGGAAAGAGGACGGAGCTTGACCCCTCTGCACGTCCCCCAGAATCGCTAAAACGAACTCATCTCGTCGAGCTATTTTGCGGGTTTCTAACATGCCTGTGCTTGCTGCCTGTGCTTGCTGCCTGTGCTTGCTGCCTGTGCTTGCTGTGCTGCCTGTGCTTGCTGCCTGTGCTGTGCTGCCTGTGCTTGCTGCCTGTGCTTGCTGTGCTGCCTGTGCTTGTTGCCTGTGCTTGCTGTGCTTGCTGTGCTGCCTGTAATTGCTGCCTGTGCTTGCTGTGCTGCCTGTGCTTGCTGCCTGTGCTTGCTGTGCTGCCTGTGCTTGCTGCCTGTGCTTGCTGTGCTGCCTGTGCTTGTTGCCTGTGCTTGCTGTGCTGCCTGTAATTGCTGCCTGTGCTTGCTGTGCTGCCTGTGCTTGCTGCCTGTGCTTGCTGTGCTGCCTGTGCTTGGTGCCTGTGCTTGCTGTGCTGCCTGTGCTGCCTGTGCTTGCTGCCTGTGCTTGCTGTGCTGCCTGTGCTTGCTGCCTGTGCTTGCTGTGCTGCCTGTGCTTGCTGTGCTGCCTGTGCTTGCTGCCTGTGCTTGCTGCCTGTGTTTGCTGTGCTGCCAGTGCCAGCTGTGCTGCCTGTGCTGTGCTGCCTGTGCTTGCTGCCTGTGCTTGCTGCCTGTGCTTGCTGTGCTGCCTGTGCTTGCTGTGCTGCCTGTGCTTGCTGCCTGTGCTTGCTGTGCTGCCTGTGCTTGCTGCCTGTGCTTGCTGTGCTGCCTGTGCTTGCTGCCTGTGCCAGCTGTGCTGCCTGTGCTGTGCTGCCTGTGCTGTGCTGCCTGTGCTTACTGTGCT
This sequence comes from Priocnemis perturbator, assembly GCA_963942575.1. Lineage (NCBI taxonomy): Eukaryota > Metazoa > Arthropoda > Insecta > Hymenoptera > Pompilidae > Priocnemis > Priocnemis perturbator. The sequence goes on from CAWWDK010000296.1 coordinate 437,492, forward strand.
GCCTGTGCTTGCTGCCTGTGCTTGCTGTGCTGCCTGTTAGCGATGCATTTGATTTGGCCCATAACACGCGGTAATTCGACAGTGGCACACGACAGTGCGTTGCTGTGTCACCTGTTTTTGGAGGCGCCGAGAGTCGCGGATCATATGTTTACCTCGGCGGCCGGTGCATTGACCTGCGTCTCAGTAAGAGTAAGCATTGTAAACAAATGCGAGAATGAATCTCGCCGAAGATCGGAGCACGCTTTGCCTGTTGGAAAGAGGACGGAGCTTGACCCCTCTGCACGTCCCCCAGAATCGCTAAAACGAACTCATCTCGTCGAGCTATTTTGCGGGTTTCTAACATGCCTGTGCTTGCTGCCTGTGCTTGCTGCCTGTGCTTGCTGCCTGTGCTTGCTGTGCTGCCTGTGCTTGCTGCCTGTGCTGTGCTGCCTGTGCTTGCTGTGCTGCCTGTTCTTGCTGCCTGTGCTTGCTGTACTTGCTGTGCTGCCTGTGCTTGCTGCCTGTGCTTGCTGTGCTGCCTGTGCTTGCTGCCTGTGCTTGCTGCCTGTGCCAGCTGTGCTGCCTGTGCTGTGCTGCCTGTGATTGCTGTGCTGCCTGTGCTTGCTGCCTGTGCTTGCTGCCTGTGCTTACTGTGCTGCCTGTGCTTGCTGCCTGTGCTTGCTGTGCTGCCGGTGCTTGCTGCCTGTGCTTGCTGTGCTGCCTGTGCTTGCTGCCTGTGCTTGCTGTGCTGCCTGTGCTGCCTGTGCTTGCTGTGCTGCCTGTAAGCGATGCAATTGATTTGGCCCATAACACGCGGTAATTCGACAGTGGCACACGACAGTGCGTTGCTGTGTCACCTATTTTTGGAGGCGCCGAGAGTCGCGGATCATATGTTTACCTCGGCGGCCGGTGCATTGACCTGCGTCTCAGTAAGAGTAAGCATTGTAAACAAATGCGAGAGTGAATCTCGCCGAAGATCGGAGCAGGCTTTGCCTGTTGGAAAGAGGACGCAGCTTGACCCCTCTGCACTTCCCCCAGAATCGCTAAAACGGACTCATCTCGTCGAGCTATTTTGCGGGTTTCTAACATGCCTGTGCTTGCTGCCTGTGCTTGCTGCCTGCGCTTGCTGTGCTGCCTGTGCTTGCTGCCTGTGTTTGCTGTACTTGCTGTGCTGCCTGTGTTTGCTACCTGTGCTTGCTGTACTTGCTGCCTGTGCTGCCTGTGCTTGCTGCCTGTGCTTGCTGCCTGTGCTTGCTGCCTGTGCTTGCTGTGCTTGCTGTGCTGCCTGTGCTTGCTGCCTGTGCTTGCTGTGCTGCCTGTGCTTGCTGTGCTGCCTGTGCTTGCTGTCTGTGTTGTGCTGCCTGTGCTTGCTGTGCTGCCTGTGCTTGCTGCCTGTGCTTGCTGTACTTGCTGTGCTGCCTGTGTTTGCTACCTGTGCTTGCTGTACTTGCTGCCTGTGCTGCCTGTGCTTGCTGCCTGTGCTTGCTGCCTGTGCTTGCTGCCTGTGCTTGCTGTGCTTGCTGTGCTGCCTGTGCTTGCTGCCTGTGCTTGCTGTGCTGCCTGTGCTTGCTGCCTGTGCTTGCTGTGCTGCCTGTGCTGCCTGTGCTTGCCGTGCTGCCTGTGCTTGCTGTGCTGCCTGTGCTTGCTGCCTGTGCTTGCTGTGCTGCCTGTGCTTGCCGTGCTGCCTGTCCTTGCTGTGCTGCCTGTGCTTGCTGCCTGTGCTTGCTGTGCTGCCTGTGCTTGCTGCCTGTGCTTGCTGTACTAGCTGTGCTGCCTGTGCTTGCTGTGCTGCCTGTGCTTGCTGCCTGTGCTTGCTGTGCTGCCTGTGCTTGGTGTGCTGTCTGTGCTTGCTGCCTGTGCTTGCTGTGCTTGCTGTGCTGCCTGTGCTTGCTGTGCTGCCTGAACTGCCAGTGCTTGCTGTGCTGCCTGTGCTTGCTGCCTGTGCTTGCTGTGCTGCCTGTGCTGCCTGTGCTTGCTGTGCTGCCTGTGCTTGCTGTGCTGCCTGTGCTTGCTGCCTGTGCTTGCTGTGCTGCCTGTGCTTGGTGTGCTGCCTGTGCTTGCAGTGCTGCCTGTGCTTGCTGCCTGTGCTTGCTGTGCTGCCTGTTAGCGATGCATTTGATTTCGCCCATAACACGCGGTAATTCGACAGTGGCACACGACAGTGCGTTGCTGTGTCACCTGTTTTTGGAGGCGCCGAGAGTCGCGGATCATATGTTTACCTCGGCGGCCGGTGCATTGACCTGCGTCTCAGTAAGAGTAAGCATTGTAAACAAATGCGAGAGTGAATCTCGCCGAAGATCGGAGCAGGCTTTGCCTGTCGGAAAGAGGACGGAGCTTGACCCCTCTGCACTTCCCCCAGAATCGCTAAAACGAACTCATCTCGTCGAGATATTTTGCGGGTTTCTAACATGCCTGTGCTTGCTGCCTGTGCTTGCTGTGCTGCCTGTGCTTGCTGCCTGTGCTTGCTGTGCTGCCTGTGCTTGCTGTGCTGCCTGTGGTTGCTGCCTGTGCTTGCTGTACTGCCTGTGCCTGCTGTGCTGCCTGTGCTTGCTGTCTGTGCTTGCTGTGCTGCCTGTGCTTGCTGCCTGTGCTTGCTGTACTTGCTGTGTTGTCTGTGCTTGCTGCCTGTGCTTGCTGTGCTGCCTGTGCTTGCTGCCTGTGCTTGCTGTGCTGCCTGTGCTTGCTGTGCTGCCTGTGCTTGTTGCCTGTGCTTGCTGTGCTACCTGTAATTGCTGCCTGTGCTTGCTGTACTTGCTGTGATGCCTGTGCTTGCTTCCTGTGCTTGCTGTGCTGCCTGTGCTTGCTGTGCTTGCTGCCTGTGCTTGCTGTACTTGCTGTGATGCCTGTGCTTGCTTCCTGTGCTTGCTGTGCTGCCTGTGCCAGCTGTGCTGCCTGTGCTGTGCTGCCTGTGATTGCTGTGCTGCCTGTGCTTGCTGCCTGTGCTTGCTGCCTGTGCTTACTGTGCTGCCTGTGCTTGCTGCCTGTGCTTGCTGTGCTGCCGGTGCTTGCTGCCTGTGCTTGCTGTGCTGCCTGTGCTTGCTGCCTGTGCTTGCTGTGCTGCCTGTGCTGCCTGTGCTTGCTGTGCTGCCTGTAAGCGATGCAATTGATTTGGCCCATAACACGCGGTAATTCGACAGTGGCACACGACAGTGCGTTGCTGTGTCACCTATTTTTGGAGGCGCCGAGAGTCGCGGATCATATGTTTACCTCGGCGGCCGGTGCATTGACCTGCGTCTCAGTAAGAGTAAGCATTGTAAACAAATGCGAGAGTGAATCTCGCCGAAGATCGGAGCAGGCTTTGCCTGTCGGAAAGAGGACGGAGCTTGACCCCTCTGCACTTCCCCCAGAATCGCTAAAACGAACTCATCTCGTCGAGATATTTTGCGGGTTTCTAACATGCCTGTGCTTGCTGCCTGTGCTTGCTGTGCTGCCTGTGCTTGCTGCCTGTGCTTGCTGTGCTGCCTGTGCTTGCTGTGCTGCCTGTGGTTGCTGCCTGTGCTTGCTGTACTGCCTGTGCCTGCTGTGCTGCCTGTGCTTGCTGTCTGTGCTTGCTGTGCTGCCTGTGCTTGCTGCCTGTGCTTGCTGTACTTGCTGTGTTGTCTGTGCTTGCTGCCTGTGCTTGCTGTGCTGCCTGTGCTTGCTGCCTGTGCTTGCTGTGCTGCCTGTGCTTGCTGTGCTGCCTGTGCTTGTTGCCTGTGCTTGCTGTGCTACCTGTAATTGCTGCCTGTGCTTGCTGTACTTGCTGTGATGCCTGTGCTTGCTTCCTGTGCTTGCTGTGCTGCCTGTGCTTGCTGTGCTTGCTGCCTGTGCTTGCTGTACTTGCTGTGATGCCTGTGCTTGCTTCCTGTGCTTGCTGTGCTGCCTGTGCTTTCTGCCTGTGCTTGCTGCCTGTGCTTGCTGTGCTGCCTGTGCTTGCTGTGCTGCCTGAGCTACCTGTGCTTGCTGTGCTGCCTGTGCTTGCTGTGCTGCCTGTGCTTGCTGCCTGTGCTTGCTGTGCTGCCTGTGCTTGCTGTGCTGCCTGTGCTTGCTGCCTGTGCTTGCTGTGCTGCCTGAGCTGCCTGTGCTGCCTGTGCTTGCTGCCTGTGCTTGCTGTGCCGCCTGTGCTTGCTGTCTGTGCTGCCTGTGCTTGCTGTGCTGCATGTGCTTGCTGCCTGTGCTTGCTGCCTGTGCTGCCTGTGCTTGCTGTGCTGCCTGAGCTGCCTGTGCTTGCTCTGCTGCCTGTGCTTGCTGCCTGTGCTTGCTGTGCTGCCTGTGCTTGCTGTGCCTGCTGCCTGTGCTTGCTGTGCTGCCTGTGCTTGCTGCCTGTGCTTGCTGTGCTGCCTGTGCTGCCTGTGCTGCCTGTGCTTGCTGTGCTGCCTGTGCTTGCTGTGCTGCTTGTGCTTGCTGCCTGTGCTTGCTGTGCTGCCTGTGCTTGGTGTGCTGCCTGTGCTTGCAGTGCTGCCTGTGCTTGCTGCCTGTGCTTGCTGTGCTGCCTGTGCTTGCTGCCTGTGCTTGCTGTGCTGCCTGTGCTCGCTGCCTGTGCTTGCTGTGCTGCCTGTGCTTGCTGCCTGTGCTTGCTTTGCTGCCTGTGCTTGCTGCCTGTGCTTGCTGTACTTGCTGTGCTGCCTGTGCTTGCTTCCTGTGCTTGCTGTGCTGCCTGTGCTTTCTGCCTGTGCTTGCTGCCTGTGCTTGCTGTGCTGCCTGTGCTTGCTGTGCTTGCTGCCTGTGCTTGCTGTACTTGCTGTGATGCCTGTGCTTGCTTCCTGTGCTTGCTGTGCTGCCTGTGCTTTCTGCCTGTGCTTGCTGCCTGTGCTTGCTGTGCTGCCTGTGCTTGCTGTGCTGCCTGAGCTACCTGTGCTTGCTGTGCTGCCTGTGCTTGCTGTGCTGCCTGTGCTTGCTGCCTGTGCTTGCTGTGCTGCCTGTGCTGTGCTGCCTGTGCTTGCTGTGCTGCCTGTGCTTGCTGCCTGTGCTTGCTGTGCTGCCTGAGCTGCCTGCGCTGCCTGTGCTTGCTGCCTGTGCTTGCTGTGCCGCCTGTGCTTGCTGTCTGTGCTGCCTGTGCTTGCTGTGCTGCATGTGCTTGCTGCCTGTGCTTGCTGCCTGTGCTGCCTGTGCTTGCTGTGCTGCCTGAGCTGCCTGTGCTTGCTCTGCTGCCTGTGCTTGCTGCCTGTGCTTGCTGTGCTGCCTGTGCTTGCTGTGCTTGCTGCCTGTGCTTGCTGTGCTGCCTGTGCTTGCTGCCTGTGCTTGCTGTGCTGCCTGTGCTGCCTGTGCTTGCTGTGCTGCCTGTGCTTGCTGTGCTGCCTGTGCTTGCTGCCTGTGCTTGCTGTGCTGCCTGTGCTTGGTGTGCTGCCTGTGCTTGCAGTGCTGCCTGTGCTTGCTGCCTGTGCTTGCTGTGCTGCCTGTGCTTGTTGCCTGTGCTTGCTGTGCTGCCTGTGCTTGCTGCCTGTGCTTGCTGTGCTTGCTCGGCTGCCTGTGCTTGCTGTGCTGCCTGTGCTTGCTGCCTGTGCTTGCTGTGCTGCCTGTGCTTGCTGCCTGCGCTGCCTGTGCTTGCTGTGCTGCCTGTGCTTGCTGCCTGTGCTGCTGTGCTGCCTGTGCTTGCTGCCTGTGCTGGCTGTGCTGCCTGTAATTGCTGCCTGTGCTTGCTGTGTTGCCTGTGCTTGCTGCCTGTGCTTGCTGTGCTGCCTGAGCTGCCTGTGCTTGCTGCCTGTGCTTGCTGTGCTGCCTGTGCTTGCTGCCTGTGCTTGCTGCCTGTGCTTGCTGTGCTGCCTGTGCTTGCTGCCTGTGCTTGCTGTGCTGCCTGAGCTGCCTGTGCTTGCTGTGCTGCCTGTGCTGCCTGTGCTTGCTGCCTGTGCTTGCTGTGCTGCCTGTGCTTGGTGTGCTGCCTGTGCTTGCTGTGCTGCCTGTGCTTGCTGCCTGTGCTTGCTGTGCTTGCTGCCTGTGCTTGCTGTGCTGCCTGTGCTTGCTGCCTGTGCTTGCTGTGCTGCCTGTGCTTGCTGCCTGTGCTTGCTGCCTGTGCTTACTGTGCTGCCTGTGCTTGCTGCCTGTGCTTGCTGTGCTGCCGGTGCTTGCTGCCTGTGCTTGCTGTGCTGCCTGTGCTTGCTGTGCTGCCTGTGCTTGCTGCCTGTGCTTGCTGTGCTGCCTGTGTTTGCTGCCTGTGCTTGCTGCCTGTGCTTGCTGTGCTGCCTGTGCTTGCTGCCTGTGCTTGCTGTGCTGCCTGTGCTTGCTGCCTGTGCTTGCTGTGCTGCCTGTGCTTGCTGCCTGTGCTTGCTGTGCTGCCTGTGCTTGCTATGCTGCCTGTGCTGCCTGTGCTTGCTATGCTGCCTGTGCTTGCTGTGCTGCCTGTGCTTGCTGCCTGTGCTTGCTGTGCTGCCTGTGCTTGCTGCCTGTGCTTGCTATGCTGCCTGTGCTTGCTGTGCTGCCTGTGCTTGCTATGCTGCCTGTGCTTGCTGTGCTGCCTGTGCTTGCTGCCTGTGCTTGCTGTGCTGCCTGTGCTTGCTGTGCTGCTTGTGCTTGCTGCCTGTGCTTGCTGTGCTGCCTGTGCTTGGTGTGCTGCCTGTGCTTGCAGTGCTGCCTGTGCTTGCTGCCTGTGCTTGCTGTGCTGCCTGTGCTTGCTGCCTGTGCTTGCTGTGTTGCCTGTGCTCGCTGCCTGTGCTTGCTGTGCTGCCTGTGCTTGCTGCCTGTGCTTGCTTTGCTGCCTGTGCTTGCTGCCTGTGCTTGCTGTGCTGCCTGTGCTTGCTGCCTGTGCTGCCTGTGCTTGCTGTGCTGCCTGTGCTTGCTGTCTGTGCTTGCTGTGCTGCCTGTTAGCGATGCATTTGATTTGGCCCATAACACGCGGTAATTCGACAGTGGCACACGACAGTGCGTTGCTGTGTCACCTGTTTTTGGAGGCGCCGAGAGTCGCGGATCATATGTTTACCTCGGCAGCCGGTGCATTGACCTGCGTTTCAGTAAGAGTAAGCATTGTAAACAAATGCGAGAGTGAATCTCGCCAAAGATCGGAGCAGGTTTTACCTGTTGGAAAGAGGACGGAGCTTGACCCCTCTGCACTTCCCCCAGAATCGCTAAAACGAACTCATCTCGTCGAGCTATTTTGCGGGTTTCTAACATGCCTGTGCTTGCTGTCTGTGCTTGCTGTGCTGCCTGTTAGCGATGCATTTGATTTGGCACATAACACGCGGTAATTCGACAGTGGCACACGACAGTGCGTTGCTGTGTCACCTGTTTTTGGAGGCGCCGAGAGTCGCGGATCATATGTTTACCTCGGCAGCCGGTGCATTGACCTGCGTTTCAGTAAGAGTAAGCATTGTAAACAAATGCGAGAGTGAATCTCGCCAAAGATCGGAGCAGGCTTTACCTGTTGGAAAGAGGACGGAGCTTGACCCCTCTGCACTTCCCCCAGAATCGCTAAAACGAACTCATCTCGTCGAGCTATTTTGCGGGTTTCTAACATGCCTGTGCTTGCTGCCTGTGCTTGCTGTGCTGCCTGTGCTTGCTGCCTGTGCTTGCTGCCTGTGCTTGCTGCCTGTGCTTGCTGTGCTGCCTGTGCTTGCTGCCTGTGCTTGCTGCCTGTGCTTGCTGTGCTGCCTGTGCTTGCTGCCTGTGCTTGCTGTTCTGCCTGTGCTTGTTGCCTGTGCTTGCTGTGCTGCCTGTGCTTGCTGCCTGTGCTTGCTGTGCTGCCTGTGCTTGCTGTGCTGCCTGTGCTTGCTGCCTGTGCTTGCTGTGCTGCCTGTGCTTGCTGCCTGTGTTGTGATGCCTGTGCTTGCTGTGCTGCCTGTGCTTGCTGCCTGTGCTTGCTGTACTTGCTGTGCTGCCTGTGTTTGCTACCTGTGCTTGCTGTACTTGCTGCCTGTGCTTGCTGCCTGTGCTTGCTGTGCTTGCTGTGCTGCCTGTGCTTGCTGCCTGTGCTTGCTGTGCTGCCTGTGCTTGCTGCCTGTGCTTGCTGTGCTGCCTGTGCTGCCTGTGCTTGCTGTGCTGCCTGTGCTTGCTGCCTGTGCTTGCTGTGCTGCCTGTGCTTGGTGTGCTGCCTGTCCTTGCAGTGCTGCCTGTGCTTGCTGCCTGTTCTTGCTGTGCTGCCTGTGCTTGCTGCCTGTGCTTGCTGTGCTGCCTGAGCTGCCTGTGCTTGCTGTGATGCCTGTGCTTGCTGCCTGTGCTTGCTGTGCTGCCTGTGCTTGCTGCCTGTGCTTGCTGTGCTGCCTGTGCTTGCTGCCTGTGCTTGCTGTGCTGCCTGTGCTTGCTGTCTGTGCTTGCTGTGCTGCCTGTGCTTGCTGCCTGTGCTTGCTGTGCTGCCTGTGCTTGCTGTCTGTGCTTGCTGTGCTGCCTGTTAGCGATGCATTTGATTTGGCCCATAACACGCGGTAATTCGACAGTGGCACACGACAGTGCGTTGCTGTGTCACCTGTTTGTGAGGCGCCGAGAGTCGCGGATCATATGTTTACCTCGGCGGCCGGTGCATTGACCTGCGTCTCAGTAAGAGTAAGCATTGTAAACAAATGCGAGAGTGAATCTCGCCGAAGTTCGGAGCAGGCTTTACCTGTTGGAAAGAGGACGGAGCTTGACCCCTCTGCACTTCCCCCAGAATCACTAAAACGAACTCATCTCGTCGAGCTATTTTGCGGGTTTCTAACATGCCTGTGCTTGCTGCCTGTGCTTGCTGTGCTGCCTGTGCTTGCTGCCTGTGCTTGTTGCCTGTGCTTGTTGCCTGTGCTTGCTGCCTGTGCTTGCTGTGCTGCCTGTGCTTGCTATGCTGCCTGTGCTTGCTGTGCTGCCTGTGCTTGCTGCCTGTGCTTGCTGTGCTGCCTGTGCTTGCTGCCTGCGCTGTGCTGCCTGTGCTTGCTGTGCTGCCTGTGCTTGCTGCCTGTGCTTGCTGTACTTGCTGTGCTGCCTGTGCTTGCTGCCTGTGCTTGCTGCCTGTGCTTGCTGTGCTGCCTGTGCTTGCTGCCTGTGCTTGCTGCCTGTGCTTGCTGTGCTGCCTGTGCTTGCTGCCTGTACTTGCTGTTCTGCCTGTGCTTGTTGCCTGTGCTTGCTGCCTGTGCTTGCTGTGCTGCCTGTGCTTTCTGTGCTGCCTGTGCTTGCTATGCTGCCTGTGCTTGCTGTGCTGCCTGTGCTTGCTGCCTGTGCTTGCAGTGCTGCCTGTGCTTGCTGCCTGTGCTTGCTGTGCTGCCTTTGCTTGCTATGCTGCCTGTGCTTGCTGTGCTGCCTGTGCTTGCTGCCTGTGCTTGCTGTGCTGCCTGTGCTTGTCGCCTGTGCTTGCTGTGCTGCCTGTGCTTGCTGCCTGTGCTTGCAGTGCTGCCTGTGCTTGCTGCCTGTGCTTGCTGTGCTGCCTTTGCTTGCTATGCTGCCTGTGCTTGCTGTGCTGCCTGTGCTTGCTGTGCTTGCTCGGCTGCCAGTGCTTGGTGTGGTGCCTGTGCTTGCTGTGCTGCCTGTAATTGCTGCCTGTGCTTGCTGTGCTGCCTGTGCTTGCTGCCTGTGCTTGCTGTGCTGCCTGTCCTTGCTGTGCTGCCTGTGCTTGCTGCCTGTGCTGCCTGTGCTTGCTGCCTGCGCTTGCTGTGCTGCCTGTGCTTGCTGTGCTGCCTGTAATTGCTGCCTGTGCTTGCTGTGCTACCTGTGCTTGCTGCCTGTGCTTGCTGCCTGTGCTTACTGTGCTGCCTGTGCTTGCTGTGCTGCCTGTGCTTGCTGCCTGTGCTTGCTGTGCTGCCTGTGCTTGCTGTGCTGCGTGTGCTTGCTGACTGTGCTTGCTGCCTGTGCTTGCTGTGCTGCCTGTGCTTGCTGCCTGTGCTTGCTGTGCTGCCTGTGCTTGTCGCCTGTGCTTGCTGTGCTGCCTGTGCTTGCTGCCTGTGCTTGCAGTGCTGCCTGTGCTTGCTGCCTGTGCTTGCTGTGCTGCCTTTGCTTGCTATGCTGCCTGTGCTTGCTGTGCTGCCTGTGCTTGCTGTGCTTGCTCGGCTGCCAGTGCTTGGTGTGCTGCCTGTGCTTGCTGTGCTGCCTGTAATTGCTGCCTGTGGTTGCTGTGCTGCCTGTGCTTGCTGTGCTGCCTGTGCTTGCTGCCTGTGCTTGCTGTGCTGCCTGTCCTTGCTGTGCTGCCTGTGCTTGCTGCCTGTGCTGCCTGTGCTTGCTGCCTGCGCTTGCTGTGCTGCCTGTGCTTGCTGTGCTGCCTGTGCTTGCTGTGCTGCCTGTGCTTGCTGCCTGTGCTTGCTGTGCTGCCTGTGCTTGCTGCCTGTGCTTGCTGTGCTGCCTGTGCTTGCTGTGCTGCCTGTGCTTGCTACCTGTGCTTGCTGTGCTGCCTGTGCTTGCTGCCTGTGCTTGCTGTGCTGCCTGTGCTTGCTGCCTGTGCTGCCTGTGCTTGCTGTGCTGCCTGTGCTTGCTGCCTGTGCTTGCTGTGCTGCGTGTGCTTGCTGCCTGTGCTTGCTGTGCTGCCTGTAATTGCTGCCTGTGCTTGCTGTGCTGCCTGTGCTAGCTGTGCTGCCTGTGCTTGCTGTGCTGCCTGAGCTGCCTGTGCTTGCTGCCTGTGCTTGCTGTGCTGCCTGTGCTTGCTGCCTGTGCTTGCTGTGCTGCCTGTGCTTGCTGCCTGTGCTTGCTGTGCTGCCTGTGCTTGCTGCCTGTGCTTGCTGTGCTGCCTGTGCTTGCTGCCTGTGCTTGCTGTGCTGCCTGTGCTTGTTGCCTGTGCTTGCTGTGCTGCCTGTGCTTGCTGCCTGTGCTTGCTGTGCTGCCTGTGCTTGCTATGCTGCCTGTGCTTGCTGTGCTGCCTGTGCTTGCTGCCTGTGCTTGCTGCCTGTGCTGCCTGTGCTTGCTGTGCTGCCTGTGCTTGCTGCCTGTGCTTGCTGTACTTGCTGTGCTGCCTGTGCTTGCTGCCTGTGCTTGCTGTGCTGCCTGTGCTGCCTGTGCTTGCTGCCTGTGCTTGCTGTGCTGCCTGAGCTGCCTGTGCTTGCTGCCTGTGCTTGCTGCCTGTGCTTGCTGTGCTGCCTGTAATTGCTGCCTGTGCTTGCTGTGCTGCCTGAGCTGCCTGTGCTTGCTGCCTGTGCTTGCTGTGCTGCCTGTGCTTGCTGCCTGTGCTTGCTGTGCTGCCTGTGCTTGCTGCCTGTGCTTGCTGTGCTGCCTGTGCTTGCTGCCTGTGCTTGCTGTGCTGCCTGTGCTTGCTGTCTGTGCTGCCTGTGCTTGCTGCCTGTGCTTGCTGTGCTGCCTGTGCTTGCTGTGCTGCCTGCGCTTGCTGTGCTGCCTGTGCTTGCTACCTGTGCTTGCTGTGCTTGCTCGGCTGCCTGTGCTTGGTGTGCTGCCTGTGCTTGCTGTGCTGCATGTGCTTGTTGCCTGTGCTTGCTGTGCTGCCTGTGCTTGCTGCCTGTGCTTGCTGTGCTGCCTGTGCTTGCTATGCTGCCTGTGCTTGCTGTGCTGCCTGTGCTTGCTGCCTGTGCTTGCTGTGCTGCCTGTGCTTGCTGCCTGTGCTTGCTGTGCTGCCTGTGCTTCCTGCCTGTGCTTGCTGTGCTGCCTGTGCTTGCTGCCTGTGCTTGCTGTGCTGCCTGAGCTGCCTGTGCTGCCTGTGCTTGCTGCCTGTGCTTGCTGTGCTGCCTGTGCTTGCTGTCTGTGCTGCCTGTGCTTGCTGTGCTGCATGTGCTTGCTGCCTGTGCTTGCTGTGCTGCCTGAGCTGCCTGTGCTTGCTGTGCTGCCTGTGCTTGCTGTGCTGCCTGTGCTTGCTGTCTGTGCTGCCTGTGCTTGCTGTGCTGCATGTGCATGCTGCCTGTGCTTGCTGTGCTGCCTGTGCTTGCTGCCTGTGCTTGCTGTGCTACCTGTGCTTGCTGTGCTTGCTGCCTATGCTTGCTGTGCTGCCTGTGCTTGCTGCCTGTGCTTGCAGTGCTGCCTGTGCTTGCTGCCTGTGCTGCCTGTGCTTGCTGTGCTGCCTGTGCTTGCTGCCTGTGCTTGCTGTGCTGCCTGTGCTCGCTGCCTGTGCTTGCTGTGCTGCCTGTGCTTGCTGTGCTGCCTGTGCTTGCTGCCTGTGCTTGCTGTGCTGCCTGTGCTCGCTGCCTGTGCTTGCTGTGCTGCCTGTGCTTGCTGCCTGTGCTTGCTTTGCTGCCTGTGCTTGCTGCCTGTGCTTGCTGTGCTGCCTGTGCTTGCTGCCTGTGCTGCCTGTGCTTGCTGTGCTGCCTGTGCTTGCTGTCTGTGCTTGCTGTGCTGCCTGTTAGCGATGCATTTGATTTGGCCCATAACACGCGGTAATTCGACAGTGGCACACGACAGTGCGTTGCTGTGTCACCTGTTTTTGGAGGCGCCGAGAGTCGCGGATCATATGTTTACCTCGGCAGCCGGTGCATTGACCTGCGTTTCAGTAAGAGTAAGCATTGTAAACAAATGCGAGAGTGAATCTCGCCAAAGATCGGAGCAGGCTTTACCTGTTGGAAAGAGGACGGAGCTTGACCCCTCTGCACTTCCCCCAGAATCGCTAAAACGAACTCATCTCGTCGAGCTATTTTGCGGGTTTCTAACATGCCTGTGCTTGCTGTCTGTGCTTGCTGTGCTGCCTGTTAGCGATGCATTTGATTTGGCCCATAACACGCGGTAATTCGACAGTGGCACACGACAGTGCGTTGCTGTGTCACCTGTTTTTGGAGGCGCCGAGAGTCGCGGATCATATGTTTACCTCGGCAGCCGGTGCATTGACCTGCGTTTCAGTAAGAGTAAGCATTGTAAACAAATGCGAGAGTGAATCTCGCCAAAGATCGGAGCAGGCTTTACCTGTTGGAAAGAGGACGGAGCTTGACCCCTCTGCACTTCCCCCAGAATCGCTAAAACGAACTCATCTCGTCGAGCTATTTTGCGGGTTTCTAACATGCCTGTGCTTGCTGCCTGTGCTTGCTGTGCTGCCTGTGCTTGCTGCCTGTGCTTGCTGCCTGTGCTTGCTGCCTGTGCTTGCTGTGCTGCCTGTGCTTGCTGCCTGTGCTTGCTGCCTGTGCTTGCTGTGCTGCCTGTGCTTGCTGCCTGTGCTTGCTGTTCTGCCTGTGCTTGTTGCTTGTGCTTGCTGTGCTGCCTGTGCTTGCTGCCTGTGCTTGCTGTGCTGCCTGTGCTTGCTGCCTGTGCTTGCTGTGCTGCCTGTGCTTGCTGCCTGTGTTGTGATGCCTGTGCTTGCTGTGCTGCCTGTGCTTGCTGCCTGTGCTTGCTGTACTTGCTGTGCTGCCTGTGTTTGCTACCTGTGCTTGCTGTACTTGCTGCCTGTGCTGCCTGTGCTTGCTGCCTGTGCTTGCTGTGCTTGCTGTGCTGCCTGTGCTTGCTGCCTGTGCTTGCTGTGCTGCCTGTGCTTGCTGCCTGTGCTTGCTGTGCTGCCTGTGCTGCCTGTGCTTGCTGTGCTGCCTGTGCTTGCTGCCTGTGCTTGCTGTGCTGCCTGTGCTTGGTGTGCTGCCTGTCCTTGCAGTGCTGCCTGTGCTTGCTGCCTGTTCTTGCTGTGCTGCCTGTGCTTGCTGCCTGTGCTTGCTGTGCTGCCTGAGCTGCCTGTGCTTGCTGTGATGCCTGTGCTTGCTGCCTGTGCTTGCTGTGCTGCCTGTGCTTGCTGCCTGTGCTTGCTGTGCTGCCTGTGCTTGCTGCCTGTGCTTGCTGTGCTGCCTGTGCTTGCTGTCTGTGCTTGCTGTGCTGCCTGTGCTTGCTGCCTGTGCTTGCTGTGCTGCCTGTGCTTGCTGTCTGTGCTTGCTGTGCTGCCTGTTAGCGATGCATTTGATTTGGCCCATAACACGCGGTAATTCGACAGTGGCACACGACAGTGCGTTGCTGTGTCACCTGTTTGTGAGGCGCCGAGAGTCGCGGATCATATGTTTACCTCGGCGGCCGGTGCATTGACCTGCGTCTCAGTAAGAGTAAGCATTGTAAACAAATGCGAGAGTGAATCTCGCCGAAGTTCGGAGCAGGCTTTACCTGTTGGAAAGAGGACGGAGCTTGACCCCTCTGCACTTCCCCCAGAATCACTAAAACGAACTCATCTCGTCGAGCTATTTTGCGGGTTTCTAACATGCCTGTGCTTGCTGCCTGTGCTTGCTGTGCTGCCTGTGCTTGCTGCCTGTGCTTGTTGCCTGTGCTTGCTGCCTGTGCTTGCTGTGCTGCCTGTGCTTGCTATGCTGCCTGTGCTTGCTGTGCTGCCTGTGCTTGCTGCCTGTGCTTGCTGTGCTGCCTGTGCTTGCTGCCTGCGCTGTGCTGCCTGTGCTTGCTGTGCTGCCTGTGCTTGCTGCCTGTGCTTGCTGTACTTGCTGTGCTGCCTGTGCTTGCTGCCTGTGCTTGCTGCCTGTGCTTGCTGTGCTGCCTGTGCTTGCTGCCTGTGCTTGCTGCCTGTGCTTGCTGTGCTGCCTGTGCTTGCTGCCTGTACTTGCTGTTCTGCCTGTGCTTGTTGCCTGTGCTTGCTGCCTGTGCTTGCTGTGCTGCCTGTGCTTTCTGTGCTGCCTGTGCTTGCTATGCTGCCTGTGCTTGCTGTGCTGCCTGTGCTTGCTGCCTGTGCTTGCAGTGCTGCCTGTGCTTGCTGCCTGTGCTTGCTGTGCTGCCTTTGCTTGCTATGCTGCCTGTGCTTGCTGTGCTGCCTGTGCTTGCTGTGCTTGCTCGGCTGCCAGTGCTTGGTGTGCTGCCTGTGCTTTCTGTGCTGCCTGTAATTGCTGCCTGTGCTTGCTGTGCTGCCTGTGCTTGCTGCCTGTCCTTGCTGTGCTGCCTGTCCTTGCTGTGCTGCCTGTGCTTGCTGCCTGCGCTGCCTGTGCTTGCTGCCTGCGCTTGCTGTGCTGCCTGTGCTTGCTGTGCTGCCTGTAATTGCTGCCTGTGCTTGCTGTGCTGCCTGTGCTTGCTGTGCTTGCTGTGCTGCCTGTGCTTGCTGCCTGTGCTTGCTGTGCTGCCTGTGCTTGCTGCCTGTGCTTGCTGCCTGTGCTTGCTGTGCTGCCTGTGCTTGCTGCCTGTGCTTGCTGTGCTGCCTGTGCTTGCTGCCTGTGCTTGCTGTGCTGCCTGTGCTTGCTGTGCTGCCTGCGCTTGCTGTGCTGCCTGTGCTTGCTACCTGTGCTTGCTGTGCTTGCTCGGCTGCCTGTGCTTGGTGTGCTGCCTGTGCTTGCTGTGCTGCATGTGCTTGTTGCCTGTGCTTGCTGTGCTGCCTGTGCTTGCTGCCTGTGCTTGCTGTGCTGCCTGTGCTTGCTATGCTGCCTGTGCTTGCTGTGCTGCCTGTGCTTGCTGCCTGTGCTTGCTGTGCTGCCTGTGCTTGCTGCCTGTGCTTGCTGTGCTGCCTGTGCTTCCTGCCTGTGCTTGCTGTGCTGCCTGTGCTTGCTGCCTGTGCTTGCTGTGCTGCCTGAGCTGCCTGTGCTGCCTGTGCTTGCTGCCTGTGCTTGCTGTGCTGCCTGTGCTTGCTGTCTGTGCTGCCTGTGCTTGCTGTGCTGCATGTGCTTGCTGCCTGTGCTTGCTGTGCTGCCTGAGCTGCCTGTGCTTGCTGTGCTGCCTGTGCTTGCTGTGCTGCCTGTGCTTGCTGTCTGTGCTGCCTGTGCTTGCTGTGCTGCATGTGCATGCTGCCTGTGCTTGCTGTGCTGCCTGTGCTTGCTGCCTGTGCTTGCTGTGCTACCTGTGCTTGCTGTGCTTGCTGCCTATGCTTGCTGTGCTGCCTGTGCTTGCTGCCTGTGCTTGCAGTGCTGCCTGTGCTTGCTGCCTGTGCTGCCTGTGCTTGCTGTGCTGCCTGTGCTTGCTGCCTGTGCTTGCTGTGCTGCCTGTGCTTGCTGCCTGTGGTTGCTGTGCTGCCTGTGCTTGCTGTGCTGCCTGTGCTTGCTGTGCTGCCTGTGCTTGCTGCCTGTGCTTGCTGTGCTGCCTGTGCTTGCTGTGTTGCCTGTGCTTGCTGTGCTGCCTGTGCTTGCTGCCTGTGCTTGCTGTGCTTGCTGTGCTGCCGGTGCTGCCTGTGCTTGCTGTGCTGCCTGTGCTTGCTGTGCTGCCTGTGCTTGCTGCCTGTGCTTGCTGCCTGTGCTTGCTGTGCTGCCTGTGCTTGGTGTGCTGCCTGTGCTTGCAGTGCTGCCTGTGCTTGCTGCCTGTGCTTGCTGTGCTGCCTGTGCTTGCTGCCTGTGCTTGCTGTGCTGCCTGAGCTGCCTGTGCTTGCTGTGCTGCCTGTGCTTGCTGCCTGTGCTTGCTGTGCTGCCTGTGCTTGCTGCCTGTGCTTGCTGTGCTGCCTGTGCTTGCTGCCTGTGCTTGCTGTGCTGCCTGTGCTTGCTGCCTGTGCTTGCTGTGCTGCCTGTGCTTGCTGCCTGTGCTTGCTGTGCTGCCTGTGCTTGCTGCCTGTGCTTGCTGTGCTGCCTGTGCTTGCTGTGCTGCCTGTGCTTGCTGTCTGTGCTTGCTGTGCTGCCTGTTAGCGATGCATTTGATTTCGCCCATAACACGCGGTAATTCGACAGTGGCACACGACAGTGCGTTGCTGTGTCACCTGTTTTTGGAGGCGACGAGAGTCACGGATCATATGTTTACCTCGGCGCCCGGTGCATTGACCTGCGTCTCAGTAAGAGTAAGCATTGTAAACAAATGCGAGAGTGAATCTCGCCGAAGATCGGAGCAGGCTTTGCCTGTTGGAAATAGGACGGAGCTTGACCCCTCTGCACTTCCCCCAGAATCGCTAAAACGAACTCATCTTGTCGAGATATTTTGCGGGTTTCTAACATGCCTGTGCTTGCTGCCTGTGCTTGCTGTGCTGCCTGTGCTTGCTGTGCTGCCTGTGCTGTGATGCCTGTGCTTGCTGTGCTGCCTGTGCTTGCTGCCTGTGCTTGCTGTACTGCCTGTGCCTGCTGTGCTGCCTGTGCTTGCTGCCTGTGCTTGCTGTGCTGCCTGTGCTTGCTGCCTGTGCTTGCTGTGCTGCCTGTGCTGCCTGTGCTTGCTGCCTGTGCTTGCTGTGCTGCCTGTGCTTGCTGTGCTGCCTGTGCTTGTTGCCTGTGCTTGCTGCGCTGCCTGTGCTTGCTGCCTGTGCTTGCTGTGCTGCCTGTGCTTGGTGCCTGTGCTTGCTGCCTGTGCTTGCTGTGCTGCCTGTGCTTGTTGCCTGTGCTTGCTGTGCTGCCTGTGCTTGTTGCCTGTGCTTGCTGTGCTTGCTGCGCTGCCTGTGCTTGCTGCCTGTGCTTGCTGTGCTGCCTGTGCTTGGTGCCTGTGCTTGCTGCCTGTGCTTGCTGTGCTGCCTGTAATTGCTGCCTGTGCTTGCTGTGCTGCCTGTGCTTGCTGCCTGTGCTGCCTGTGCTTGTTGCCTGTGCTTGATGTGCTGCCTGTGCTTGCTGCCTGTGCTTGCAGTGCTGCCTGTGCTTGCTGCCTGTGCTTGCTATGCTGCCTGTGCTTGCTGTGCTGCCTGTGCTTGCTGCCTGTGCTTGCTGTGCTTGCTGTGCTGCCTGTTAGCGATGCATTTGATTTCGCCCATAACACGCGGTAATTCGACAGTGGCACACGACAGTGCGTTGCTGTGTCACCTGTTTTTGGAGGCGCCGAGAGTCACGGATCATATGTTTACCTGGGCGGCCGGTGCATTGACCTGCGTCTCAGTAAGAGTAAGCATTGTAAACAAATGCGAGAGTGAATCTCGCCGAAGATCGGAGCAGGCTTTGCCTGTTGGAAAGAGGACGGAGCTTGACCCCTCTGCACTTCCCCCAGAATCGCTAAAACGAACTCATCTCGTCGAGCTATTTTGCGGGTTTCTAACATGCCTGTGCTTGCTGTGCTGCCTGTGCTTGCTGCCTGTGCTTACTGTGCTGCCTGTGCTTGCTGCCTGTGCTTGCTGTGCTGCCTGAGCTGCCTGTGCTTGCTGTGCTGCCTGTGCTTGCTGCCTGTGCTTGCTGTGCTGTCTGTGCTTGCTGTGCTGCCTGTGCTTGCTGCCTGTGCTTGCTGTGCTGCCTGTGCTTGCTGCCTGTGCTTGCTGTGCTGCCTGTGCTTGCTGCCTGTGCTTGCTGTGCTGCCTGTCCTTGCTGTGCTGCCTGTGCTTGTTGCCTGTGCTTGCTGTGCTGCCTGTGCTTGTTGCCTGTGCTTGCTGTGCTGCCTGTGCTTGCTGCCTGTGCTTGCTGTACTTGCTGTGCTGCCTGTGCTTGCTGTGCTTGCTGCCTGTGCCTGCTGTGCTTGCTGCCTGTGCTTGCTGTGCTGCCTGAGCTGCCTGTGCTTGCTGCCTGTGCTGTGCTGCCTGTCCTTGCTGTGCTGCCTGTGCTTGCTGCCTGTGCTTGCTGTGCTGCCTGTGCTTGCTGCCTGTGCTTACTGTGCTGCCTGTGCTGTGCTGCCTGTGCTTGCTGCCTGTGCTTGCTGTCTGTGCTGCCTGTGCTTGCTGCCTGTGCTTGCTGTGCTGCCTGTGCTTGCTGTGCTGCCTGTGCTTGCTACCTGTGCTTGCTGTGCTTGCTCGGCTGCCTCTGCTTGGTGTGCTGCCTGTGCTTGCTGTGCTGCCTGTGCTTTCTGCGCTGCCTGTGCTTGCTGCCTGTGCTTGCTGTGCTGCCTGAGCTGCCTGTGCTTGCTGTGCTGCCTGTGCTTGCTGTGCTGCATGTGCATGCTGCCTGTGCTTCCTGTGCTTGCTGCCTGTGCTTGCTGTGCTGCCTGTGCTGCCTGTGCTGCCTGTGCTTGCTGCCTGTGCTTGCTGTGCTGCCTGTGCTTTCTGCGCTGCCTGTGCTTGCTGCCTGTGCCTGCTGTGCTGCCTGTGCTTGCTGTGCTGCCTGTGCTTGCTACCTGTGCTTGCTGTGCTTGCTCGGCTGCCTGTGCTTGGTGTGCTGCCTGTGCTTGCTGTGCTGCCTGTGCTTGCTGTGCTGCCTGTAATTGCTGCCTGTGCTTGCTGTGCTGCCTGTGCTTGCTGTGCTGCCTGTGCTTGCTACCTGTGCTTGCTGTGCTTGCTCGGCTGCCTGTGCTTGCTGTGCTGCCTGTGCTTGCTGCCTGTGCTGCCTGTGCTTGCTGTGCTGCCTGTGCTTGCTGCCTGTGCTGCCTGTGCTTGCTGCCTGTGCTTGCTGTGCTGCCTGTAATTGCTGCCTGTGCTTGCTGTGCTGCCTGTGCTAGCTGTGCTGCCTGTGCTTGCTGCCTGTGCTTGCTGCCTGTGCTTGCTGTGCTGCCTGAGCTGCCTGTGCTTGCTGCCTGTGCTTGCTGTGCTGCCTGTGCTTGCTGTGCTGCCTGTGCTTGCTGCCTGTGCTTGCTGCCTGTGCTTGCTGTGCTGCCTGAGCTGCCTGTGCTTGCTGTGCTGCCTGTGCTTGCTGCCTGTGCTTGCTGTGCTGCCTGTGCTTGCTGTGCTGCATGTGCATGCTGCCTGTGCTTGCTGTGCTGCCTGTGCTTGCTGCCTGTGCTTGCTGTGCTGCCTGTGCTGCCTGTGCTTGCTGCCTGTGCTTGCTGTGCTGCCTGTGCTTTCTGCGCTGCCTGTGCTTGCTGCCTGTGCTTGCTGTGCTGCCTGTGCTTGCTGTGCTGCCTGAGCTGCCTGTGCTTGCTGTGCTGCCTGAGCTGCCTGTGCTTGCTACCTGTGCTTGCTGTGCTGCCTGTGCTTGCTGCCTGTGCTGCCAGTGCTTGCTGTACTTGCTGCCTGTGCTGCCTGTGCTTGCTGCCTGTGCTTGCTGTGCTTGCTGTGCTGCCTGTGCTTGCTGCCTGTGCTTGCTGTGCTGCCTGTGCTTGCTGCCTGTGCTTGCTGTGCTGCCTGTGCTGCCTGTGCTTGCTGTGCTACCTGTGCTTGCTGCCTGTGCTTGCTGTGCTGCCTGTGCTTGGTGTGCTGCCTGTCCTTGCAGTGCTGCCTGTGCTTGCTGCCTGTTCTTGCTGTGCTGCCTGTGCTTGCTGCCTGTGCTTGCTGTGCTGCCTGAGCTGCCTGTGCTTGCTGTGATGCCTGTGCTTGCTGCCTGTGCTTGCTGTGCTGCCTGTGCTTGCTGCCTGTGCTTGCTGTGCTGCCTGTGCTTGCTGCCTGTGCTTGCTGTGCTGCCTGTGCTTGCTGTCTGTGCTTGCTGTGCTGCCTGTGCTTGCTGCCTGTGCTTGCTGTGCTGCCTGTGCTTGCTGTCTGTGCTTGCTGTGCTGCCTGTTAGCGATGCATTTGATTTGGCCCATAACACGCGGTAATTCGACAGTGGCACACGTCAGTGCGTTGCTGTGTCACCTGTTTGTGAGGCGCCGAGAGTCGCGGATCATATGTTTACCTCGGCGGCCGGTGCATTGACCTGCGTCTCAGTAAGAGTAAGCATTGTAAACAAATGCGAGAGTGAATCTCGCCGAAGTTCGGAGCAGGCTTTACCTGTTGGAAAGAGGACGGAGCTTGACCCCTCTGCACTTCCCCCAGAATCACTAAAACGAACTCATCTCGTCGAGCTATTTTGCGGGTTTCTAACATGCCTGTGCTTGCTGCCTGTGCTTGCTGTGCTGCCTGTGCTTGCTGCCTGTGCTTGTTGCCTGTGCTTGCTGCCTGTGCTTGCTGTGCTGCCTGTGCTTGCTATGCTGCCTGTGCTTGCTGTGCTGCCTGTGCTTGCTGCCTGTGCTTGCTGTGCTGCCTGTGCTTGCTGCCTGCGCTGTGCTGCCTGTGCTTGCTGTGCTGCCTGTGCTTGCTGCCTGTGCTTGCTGTACTTGCTGTGCTGCCTGTGCTTGCTGCCTGTGCTTGCTGTGCTGCCTGTGCTTGCTGCCTGTGCTTGCTGCCTGTGCTTGCTGTGCTGCCTGTGCTTGCTGCCTGTACTTGCTGTTCTGCCTGTGCTTGTTGCCTGTGCTTGCTGCCTGTGCTTGCTGTGCTGCCTGTGCTTTCTGTGCTGCCTGTGCTTGCTATGCTGCCTGTGCTTGCTGTGCTGCCTGTGCTTGCTGCCTGTGCTTGCAGTGCTGCCTGTGCTTGCTGCCTGTGCTTGCTGTGCTGCCTTTGCTTGCTATGCTGCCTGTGCTTGCTGTGCTGCCTGTGCTTGCTGTGCTTGCTCGGCTGCCAGTGCTTGGTGTGCTGCCTGTGCTTTCTGTGCTGCCTGTAATTGCTGCCTGTGCTTGCTGTGCTGCCTGTGCTTGCTGCCTGTGCTTGCTGTGCTGCCTGTCCTTGCTGTGCTGCCTGTGCTTGCTGCCTGCGCTGCCTGTGCTTGCTGCCTGCGCTTGCTGTGCTGCCTGTGCTTGCTGTGCTGCCTGTAATTGCTGCCTGTGCTTGCTGTGCTGCCTGTGCTTGCTGTGCTTGCTGTGCTGCCCGTGCTTGCTGCCTGTGCTTGCTGTGCTGCCTGTGCTTGCTGCCTGTGCTTGCTGCCTGTGCTTGCTGTGCTGCCTGTGCTTGCTGCCTGTGCTTGCTGTGCTGCCTGTGCTTGCTGCCTGTGCTTGCTGTGCTGCCTGTGCTTGCTGCCTGTGCTTGCTGTGCTGCCTGTGCTTGCTGCCTGTGCTTGCTGCCTGTGCTTGCTGTGCTGCCTGTGCTTGCTGCCTGTGCTTGCTGTGCTGCCTGTGCTTGCTGCCTGTGCTTGCTGTGCTGCCTGTAATTGCTGCCTGTGCTTGCTGTGCTGCCTGTGCTTGCTGCCTGTGCTTGCTGTGCTGCCTGTGCTTGCTATGCTGCCTGTGCTTGCTGTGCTGCCTGTGCTTGCTGTGCTGCCTGTAATTGCTGCCTGTGCTTGCTGTGCTGCCTGTGCTAGCTGTGCTGCCTGTGCTTGCTGTGCTGCCTGAGCTGCCTGTGCTTGCTGCCTGTGCTTGCTGTGCTGCCTGTGCTGCCTGTGCTTGCTGCCTGTGCTTGCTGTGCTGCCTGAGCTGCCTGTGCTTGCTGCCTGTGCTTGCTGTGCTGCCTGTGCTTGCTGCCTGTGCTTGCTGTGCTGCCTGTGCTTGCTGCCTGTGCTTGCTGCCTGTGCTTGCTGTGCTGCCTGTGCTTGCTGCCTGTGCTTGCTGTGCTGCCTGTGCTTGCTATGCTGCCTGTGCTTGCTGTGCTGCCTGTGCTTGCTGCCTGTGCTTGCTGTGCTGCCTGTGCTGCCTGTGCTTGCTGTGCTGCCTGTGCTTGCTGCCTGTGCTTGCTGCCTGTGCTTACTGTGCTGCCTGTGCTTGCTGCCTGTGCTTGCTGTGCTGCCTGTGCTTGCTGCCTGTGCTTGCTGTGCTGCCTGTGCTTGCTGCCTGTGCTTGCTGTGCTGCCTGTGCTTGTCGCCTGTGCTTGCTGTGCTGCCTGTGCTTGCTGCCTGTGCTTGCAGTGCTGCCTGTGCTTGCTGCCTGTGCTTGCTGTGCTGCCTTTGCTTGCTATGCTGCCTGTGCTTGCTGTGCTGCCTGTGCTTGCTGTGCTTGCTCGGCTGCCAGTGCTTGGTGTGGTGCCTGTGCTTGCTGTGCTGCCTGTAATTGCTGCCTGTGCTTGCTGTGCTGCCTGTGCTTGCTGCCTGTGCTTGCTGTGCTGCCTGTCCTTGCTGTGCTGCCTGTGCTTGCTGCCTGTGCTGCCTGTGCTTGCTGCCTGCGCTTGCTGTGCTGCCTGTGCTTGCTGTGCTGCCTGTAATTGCTGCCTGTGCTTGCTGTGCTACCTGTGCTTGCTGCCTGTGCTTGCTGCCTGTGCTTACTGTGCTGCCTGTGCTTGCTGTGCTGCCTGTGCTTGCTGCCTGTGCTTGCTGTGCTGCCTGTGCTTGCTGCCTGTGCTTGCTGTGCTGCGTGTGCTTGCTGACTGTGCTTGCTGCCTGTGCTTGCTGTGCTGCCTGTGCTTGCTGCCTGTGCTTGCTGTGCTGCCTGTGCTTGTCGCCTGTGCTTGCTGTGCTGCCTGTGCTTGCTGCCTGTGCTTGCAGTGCTGCCTGTGCTTGCTGCCTGTGCTTGCTGTGCTGCCTTTGCTTGCTATGCTGCCTGTGCTTGCTGTGCTGCCTGTGCTTGCTGTGCTTGCTCGGCTGCCAGTGCTTGGTGTGCTGCCCGTGCTTGCTGTGCTGCCTGTAATTGCTGCCTGTGGTTGCTGTGCTGCCTGTGCTTGCTGTGCTGCCTGTGCTTGCTGCCTGTGCTTGCTGTGCTGCCTGTCCTTGCTGTGCTGCCTGTGCTTGCTGCCTGTGCTGCCTGTGCTTGCTGCCTGCGCTTGCTGTGCTGCCTGTGCTTGCTGTGCTGCCTGTGCTTGCTGCCTGTGCTTGCTGTGCTGCCTGTGCTTGCTGCCTGTGCTTGCTGTGCTGCCTGTGCTTGCTGTGCTGCCTGTGCTTGCTGTGCTGCCTGTGCTTGCTACCTGTGCTTGCTGTGCTGCCTGTGCTTGCTGCCTGTGCTTGCTGTGCTGCCTGTGCTTGCTGCCTGTGCTGCCTGTGCTTGCTGTGCTGCCTGTGCTTGCTGCCTGTGCTTGCTGTGCTGCGTGTGCTTGCTGCCTGTGCTTGCTGTGCTGCCTGTAATTGCTGCCTGTGCTTGCTGTGCTGCCTGTGCTAGCTGTGCTGCCTGTGCTTGCTGTGCTGCCTGAGCTGCCTGTGCTTGCTGCCTGTGCTTGCTGTGCTGCCTGTGCTTGCTGCCTGTGCTTGCTGTGCTGCCTGTGCTTGCTGCCTGTGCTTGCTGTGCTGCCTGTGCTTGCTGCCTGTGCTTGCTGTGCTGCCTGTGCTTGCTGCCTGTGCTTGCTGTGCTGCCTGTGCTTGCTGCCTGTGCTTGCTGTGCTGCCTGTGCTTGCTGCCTGTGCTTGCTGTGCTGCCTGTGCTTGCTGCCTGTGCTTGCTGTGCTGCCTGTGCTTGCTGCCTGTGCTTGCTGTGCTGCCTTTGCTTGCTATGCTGCCTGTGCTTGCAGTGCTGCCTGTGCTTGCTGCCTGTGCTTGCTGTGCTGCCTTTGCTTGCTATGCTGCCTGTGCTTTCTGTGCTGCCTGTAATTGCTGCCTGTGCTTGCTGTGCTGCCTGTGCTTGGTGTGCTGCCTGTGCTTTCTGTGCTGCCTGTAATTGCTGCCTGTGCTTGCTGTGCTGCCTGTGCTTGCTGCCTGTGCTTGCTGTGCTGCCTGTCCTTGCTGTGCTGCCTGTGCTTGCTGCCTGCGCTGCCTGTGCTTGCTGCCTGCGCTTGCTGTGCTGCCTGTGCTTGCTGTGCTGCCTGTAATTGCTGCCTGTGCTTGCTGTGCTGCCTGTGCTTGCTGTGCTTGCTGTGCTGCCCGTGCTTGCTGCCTGTGCTTGCTGTGCTGCCTGTGCTTGCTGCCTGTGCTTGCTGCCTGTGCTTGCTGTGCTGCCTGTGCTTGCTGCCTGTGCTTGCTGCCTGTGCTTACTGTGCTGCCTGTGCTTGCTGCCTGTGCTTGCTGTGCTGCCTGTGCTTGCTGCCTGTGCTTGCTGTGCTGCCTGTAATTGCTGCCTGTGCTTGCTGTGCTGCCTGTGCTTGCTGCCTGTGCTTGCTGTGCTGCCTGTCCTTGCTGTGCTGCCTGTGCTTGCTGTGCTGCCTGAGCTGCCTGTGCTTGCTGCCTGTGCTTGCTGTGCTGCCTGTGCTGCCTGTGCTTGCTGCCTGTGCTTGCTGTGCTGCCTGAGCTGCCTGTGCTTGCTGCCTGTGCTTGCTGTGCTGCCTGTGCTTGCTGCCTGTGCTTGCTGTGCTGCCTGTGCTTGCTGCCTGTGCTTGCTGCCTGTGCTTGCTGTGCTGCCTGTGCTTGCTGCCTGTGCTTGCTGTGCTGCCTGTGCTTGCTATGCTGCCTGTGCTTGCTGTGCTGCCTGTGCTTGCTGCCTGTGCTTGCTGTGCTGCCTGTGCTGCCTGTGCTTGCTGTGCTGCCTGTGCTTGCTGCCTGTGCTTGCTGCCTGTGCTTACTGTGCTGCCTGTGATTGCTGCCTGTGCTTGCTGTGCTGCCTGTGCTTGCTGCCTGTGCTTGCTGTGCTGCCTGTGCTTGCTGCCTGTGCTTGCTGTGCTGCCTGTAATTGCTGCCTGTGCTTGCTGTGCTGCCTGTGCTTGCTGTGCTTGCTGTGCTGCCCGTGCTTGCTGCCTGTGCTTGCTGTGCTGCCTGTGCTTGCTGCCTGTGCTTGCTGCCTGTGCTTGCTGTGCTGCCTGTGCTTGCTGCCTGTGCTTGCTGCCTGTGCTTGCTGTGCTGCCTGTGCTTGCTGCCTGTGCTTGCTGTGCTGCCTGTGCTTGCTATGCTGCCTGTGCTTGCTGTGCTGCCTGTGCTTGCTGCCTGTGCTTGCTGTGCTGCCTGTGCTGCCTGTGCTTGGTGTGCTGCCTGTGCTTTCTGTGCTGCCTGTAATTGCTGCCTGTGCTTGCTGTGCTGCCTGTGCTTGCTGCCTGTGCTTGCTGTGCTGCCTGTCCTTGCTGTGCTGCCTGTGCTTGCTGCCTGCGCTGCCTGTGCTTGCTGCCTGCGCTTGCTGTGCTGCCTGTGCTTGCTGTGCTGCCTGTAATTGCTGCCTGTGCTTGCTGTGCTGCCTGTGCTTGCTGTGCTTGCTGTGCTGCCCGTGCTTGCTGCCTGTGCTTGCTGTGCTGCCTGTGCTTGCTGCCTGTGCTTGCTGCCTGTGCTTGCTGTGCTGCCTGTGCTTGCTGCCTGTGCTTGCTGCCTGTGCTTACTGTGCTGCCTGTGCTTGCTGCCTGTGCTTGCTGTGCTGCCTGTGCTTGCTGCCTGTGCTTGCTGTGCTGCCTGTAATTGCTGCCTGTGCTTGCTGTGCTGCCTGTGCTTGCTGCCTGTGCTTGCTGTGCTGCCTGTCCTTGCTGTGCTGCCTGTGCTTGCTGTGCTGCCTGAGCTGCCTGTGCTTGCTGCCTGTGCTTGCTGTGCTGCCTGTGCTGCCTGTGCTTGCTGCCTGTGCTTGCTGTGCTGCCTGAGCTGCCTGTGCTTGCTGCCTGTGCTTGCTGTGCTGCCTGTGCTTGCTGCCTGTGCTTGCTGTGCTGCCTGTGCTTGCTGCCTGTGCTTGCTGCCTGTGCTTGCTGTGCTGCCTGTGCTTGCTGCCTGTGCTTGCTGTGCTGCCTGTGCTTGCTATGCTGCCTGTGCTTGCTGTGCTGCCTGTGCTTGCTGCCTGTGCTTGCTGTGCTGCCTGTGCTGCCTGTGCTTGCTGTGCTGCCTGTGCTTGCTGCCTGTGCTTGCTGCCTGTGCTTACTGTGCTGCCTGTGCTTGCTGCCTGTGCTTGCTGTGCTGCCTGTGCTTGCTGCCTGTGCTTGCTGTGCTGCCTGTGCTTGCTGCCTGTGCTTGCTGTGCTGCCTGTGCTTGTCGCCTGTGCTTGCTGTGCTGCCTGTGCTTGCTGCCTGTGCTTGCAGTGCTGCCTGTGCTTGCTGCCTGTGCTTGCTGTGCTGCCTTTGCTTGCTATGCTGCCTGTGCTTGCTGTGCTGCCTGTGCTTGCTGTGCTTGCTCGGCTGCCAGTGCTTGGTGTGGTGCCTGTGCTTGCTGTGCTGCCTGTAATTGCTGCCTGTGCTTGCTGTGCTGCCTGTGCTTGCTGCCTGTGCTTGCTGTGCTGCCTGTCCTTGCTGTGCTGCCTGTGCTTGCTGCCTGTGCTGCCTGTGCTTGCTGCCTGCGCTTGCTGTGCTGCCTGTGCTTGCTGTGCTGCCTGTAATTGCTGCCTGTGCTTGCTGTGCTACCTGTGCTTGCTGCCTGTGCTTGCTGCCTGTGCTTACTGTGCTGCCTGTGCTTGCTGTGCTGCCTGTGCTTGCTGCCTGTGCTTGCTGTGCTGCCTGTGCTTGCTGCCTGTGCTTGCTGTGCTGCGTGTGCTTGCTGACTGTGCTTGCTGCCTGTGCTTGCTGTGCTGCCTGTGCTTGCTGCCTGTGCTTGCTGTGCTGCCTGTGCTTGTCGCCTGTGCTTGCTGTGCTGCCTGTGCTTGCTGCCTGTGCTTGCAGTGCTGCCTGTGCTTGCTGCCTGTGCTTGCTGTGCTGCCTTTGCTTGCTATGCTGCCTGTGCTTGCTGTGCTGCCTGTGCTTGCTGTGCTTGCTCGGCTGCCAGTGCTTGGTGTGCTGCCCGTGCTTGCTGTGCTGCCTGTAATTGCTGCCTGTGGTTGCTGTGCTGCCTGTGCTTGCTGTGCTGCCTGTGCTTGCTGCCTGTGCTTGCTGTGCTGCCTGTCCTTGCTGTGCTGCCTGTGCTTGCTGCCTGTGCTGCCTGTGCTTGCTGCCTGCGCTTGCTGTGCTGCCTGTGCTTGCTGTGCTGCCTGTGCTTGCTGCCTGTGCTTGCTGTGCTGCCTGTGCTTGCTGCCTGTGCTTGCTGTGCTGCCTGTGCTTGCTGTGCTGCCTGTGCTTGCTGTGCTGCCTGTGCTTGCTACCTGTGCTTGCTGTGCTGCCTGTGCTTGCTGCCTGTGCTTGCTGTGCTGCCTGTGCTTGCTGCCTGTGCTGCCTGTGCTTGCTGTGCTGCCTGTGCTTGCTGCCTGTGCTTGCTGTGCTGCGTGTGCTTGCTGCCTGTGCTTGCTGTGCTGCCTGTAATTGCTGCCTGTGCTTGCTGTGCTGCCTGTGCTAGCTGTGCTGCCTGTGCTTGCTGTGCTGCCTGAGCTGCCTGTGCTTGCTGCCTGTGCTTGCTGTGCTGCCTGTGCTTGCTGCCTGTGCTTGCTGTGCTGCCTGTGCTTGCTGCCTGTGCTTGCTGTGCTGCCTGTGCTTGCTGCCTGTGCTTGCTGTGCTGCCTGTGCTTGCTGCCTGTGCTTGCTGTGCTGCCTGTGCTTGCTGCCTGTGCTTGCTGTGCTGCCTGTGCTTGCTGCCTGTGCTTGCTGTGCTGCCTGTGCTTGCTGCCTGTGCTTGCTGTGCTGCCTGTGCTTGCTGCCTGTGCTTGCTGCCTGTGCTTGCTGTGCTGCCTGTGCTTGCTGCCTGTGCTTGCAGTGCTGCCTGTGCTTGCTGCCTGTGCTTGCTGTGCTGCCTTTGCTTGCTATGCTGCCTGTGCTTGCTGTGCTGCCTGTGCTTGCTGTGCTTGCTCGGCTGCCAGTGCTTGGTGTGCTGCCTGTGCTTTCTGTGCTGCCTGTAATTGCTGCCTGTGCTTGCTGTGCTGCCTGTGCTTGCTGCCTGTGCTTGCTGTGCTGCCTGTCCTTGCTGTGCTGCCTGTGCTTGCTGCCTGCGCTGCCTGTGCTTGCTGCCTGCGCTTGCTGTGCTGCCTGTGCTTGCTGTGCTGCCTGTAATTGCTGCCTGTGCTTGCTGTGCTGCCTGTGCTTGCTGTGCTTGCTGTGCTGCCCGTGCTTGCTGCCTGTGCTTGCTGTGCTGCCTGTGCTTGCTGCCTGTGCTTGCTGCCTGTGCTTGCTGTGCTGCCTGTGCTTGCTGCCTGTGCTTGCTGTGCTGCCTGTGCTTGCTGCCTGTGCTTGCTGTGCTGCCTGTGCTTGCTGCCTGTGCTTGCTGTGCTGCCTGTGCTTGCTGCCTGTGCTTGCTGCCTGTGCTTGCTGTGCTGCCTGTGCTTGCTGCCTGTGCTTGCTGCCTGTGCTTGCTGTGCTGCCTGTAATTGCTGCCTGTGCTTGCTGTGCTGCCTGTGCTTGCTGCCTGTGCTTGCTGTGCTGCCTGTGCTTGCTATGCTGCCTGTGCTTGCTGTGCTGCCTGTGCTTGCTGTGCTGCCTGTAATTGCTGCCTGTGCTTGCTGTGCTGCCTGTGCTAGCTGTGCTGCCTGTGCTTGCTGTGCTGCCTGAGCTGCCTGTGCTTGCTGCCTGTGCTTGCTGTGCTGCCTGTGCTGCCTGTGCTTGCTGCCTGTGCTTGCTGTGCTGCCTGAGCTGCCTGTGCTTGCTGCCTGTGCTTGCTGTGCTGCCTGTGCTTGCTGCCTGTGCTTGCTGTGCTGCCTGTGCTTGCTGCCTGTGCTTGCTGCCTGTGCTTGCTGTGCTGCCTGTGCTTGCTGCCTGTGCTTGCTGTGCTGCCTGTGCTTGCTATGCTGCCTGTGCTTGCTGTGCTGCCTGTGCTTGCTGCCTGTGCTTGCTGTGCTGCCTGTGCTGCCTGTGCTTGCTGTGCTGCCTGTGCTTGCTGCCTGTGCTTGCTGCCTGTGCTTACTGTGCTGCCTGTGCTTGCTGCCTGTGCTTGCTGTGCTGCCTGTGCTTGCTGCCTGTGCTTGCTGTGCTGCCTGTGCTTGCTGCCTGTGCTTGCTGTGCTGCCTGTGCTTGTCGCCTGTGCTTGCTGTGCTGCCTGTGCTTGCTGCCTGTGCTTGCAGTGCTGCCTGTGCTTGCTGCCTGTGCTTGCTGTGCTGCCTTTGCTTGCTATGCTGCCTGTGCTTGCTGTGCTGCCTGTGCTTGCTGTGCTTGCTCGGCTGCCAGTGCTTGGTGTGGTGCCTGTGCTTGCTGTGCTGCCTGTAATTGCTGCCTGTGCTTGCTGTGCTGCCTGTGCTTGCTGCCTGTGCTTGCTGTGCTGCCTGTCCTTGCTGTGCTGCCTGTGCTTGCTGCCTGTGCTGCCTGTGCTTGCTGCCTGCGCTTGCTGTGCTGCCTGTGCTTGCTGTGCTGCCTGTAATTGCTGCCTGTGCTTGCTGTGCTACCTGTGCTTGCTGCCTGTGCTTGCTGCCTGTGCTTACTGTGCTGCCTGTGCTTGCTGTGCTGCCTGTGCTTGCTGCCTGTGCTTGCTGTGCTGCCTGTGCTTGCTGCCTGTGCTTGCTGTGCTGCGTGTGCTTGCTGACTGTGCTTGCTGCCTGTGCTTGCTGTGCTGCCTGTGCTTGCTGCCTGTGCTTGCTGTGCTGCCTGTGCTTGTCGCCTGTGCTTGCTGTGCTGCCTGTGCTTGCTGCCTGTGCTTGCAGTGCTGCCTGTGCTTGCTGCCTGTGCTTGCTGTGCTGCCTTTGCTTGCTATGCTGCCTGTGCTTGCTGTGCTGCCTGTGCTTGCTGTGCTTGCTCGGCTGCCAGTGCTTGGTGTGCTGCCCGTGCTTGCTGTGCTGCCTGTAATTGCTGCCTGTGGTTGCTGTGCTGCCTGTGCTTGCTGTGCTGCCTGTGCTTGCTGCCTGTGCTTGCTGTGCTGCCTGTCCTTGCTGTGCTGCCTGTGCTTGCTGCCTGTGCTGCCTGTGCTTGCTGCCTGCGCTTGCTGTGCTGCCTGTGCTTGCTGTGCTGCCTGTGCTTGCTGCCTGTGCTTGCTGTGCTGCCTGTGCTTGCTGCCTGTGCTTGCTGTGCTGCCTGTGCTTGCTGTGCTGCCTGTGCTTGCTGTGCTGCCTGTGCTTGCTACCTGTGCTTGCTGTGCTGCCTGTGCTTGCTGCCTGTGCTTGCTGTGCTGCCTGTGCTTGCTGCCTGTGCTGCCTGTGCTTGCTGTGCTGCCTGTGCTTGCTGCCTGTGCTTGCTGTGCTGCGTGTGCTTGCTGCCTGTGCTTGCTGTGCTGCCTGTAATTGCTGCCTGTGCTTGCTGTGCTGCCTGTGCTAGCTGTGCTGCCTGTGCTTGCTGTGCTGCCTGAGCTGCCTGTGCTTGCTGCCTGTGCTTGCTGTGCTGCCTGTGCTTGCTGCCTGTGCTTGCTGTGCTGCCTGTGCTTGCTGCCTGTGCTTGCTGTGCTGCCTGTGCTTGCTGCCTGTGCTTGCTGTGCTGCCTGTGCTTGCTGCCTGTGCTTGCTGTGCTGCCTGTGCTTGCTGCCTGTGCTTGCTGTGCTGCCTGTGCTTGCTGCCTGTGCTTGCTGTGCTGCCTGTGCTTGCTGCCTGTGCTTGCTGTGCTGCCTGTAATTGCTGCCTGTGCTTGCTGTGCTGCCTGTGCTTGCTGCCTGTGCTTGCTGTGCTGCCTGTGCTTGCTATGCTGCCTGTGCTTGCTGTGCTGCCTGTGCTTGCTGTGCTGCCTGTAATTGCTGCCTGTGCTTGCTGTGCTGCCTGTGCTAGCTGTGCTGCCTGTGCTTGCTGTGCTGCCTGAGCTGCCTGTGCTTGCTGCCTGTGCTTGCTGTGCTGCCTGTGCTGCCTGTGCTTGCTGCCTGTGCTTGCTGTGCTGCCTGAGCTGCCTGTGCTTGCTGCCTGTGCTTGCTGTGCTGCCTGTGCTTGCTGCCTGTGCTTGCTGTGCTGCCTGTGCTTGCTGCCTGTGCTTGCTGCCTGTGCTTGCTGTGCTGCCTGTGCTTGCTGCCTGTGCTTGCTGTGCTGCCTGTGCTTGCTATGCTGCCTGTGCTTGCTGTGCTGCCTGTGCTTGCTGCCTGTGCTTGCTGTGCTGCCTGTGCTGCCTGTGCTTGCTGTGCTGCCTGTGCTTGCTGCCTGTGCTTGCTGCCTGTGCTTACTGTGCTGCCTGTGCTTGCTGCCTGTGCTTGCTGTGCTGCCTGTGCTTGCTGCCTGTGCTTGCTGTGCTGCCTGTGCTTGCTGCCTGTGCTTGCTGTGCTGCCTGTGCTTGTCGCCTGTGCTTGCTGTGCTGCCTGTGCTTGCTGCCTGTGCTTGCAGTGCTGCCTGTGCTTGCTGCCTGTGCTTGCTGTGCTGCCTTTGCTTGCTATGCTGCCTGTGCTTGCTGTGCTGCCTGTGCTTGCTGTGCTTGCTCGGCTGCCAGTGCTTGGTGTGGTGCCTGTGCTTGCTGTGCTGCCTGTAATTGCTGCCTGTGCTTGCTGTGCTGCCTGTGCTTGCTGCCTGTGCTTGCTGTGCTGCCTGTCCTTGCTGTGCTGCCTGTGCTTGCTGCCTGTGCTGCCTGTGCTTGCTGCCTGCGCTTGCTGTGCTGCCTGTGCTTGCTGTGCTGCCTGTAATTGCTGCCTGTGCTTGCTGTGCTACCTGTGCTTGCTGCCTGTGCTTGCTGCCTGTGCTTACTGTGCTGCCTGTGCTTGCTGTGCTGCCTGTGCTTGCTGCCTGTGCTTGCTGTGCTGCCTGTGCTTGCTGCCTGTGCTTGCTGTGCTGCGTGTGCTTGCTGACTGTGCTTGCTGCCTGTGCTTGCTGTGCTGCCTGTGCTTGCTGCCTGTGCTTGCTGTGCTGCCTGTGCTTGTCGCCTGTGCTTGCTGTGCTGCCTGTGCTTGCTGCCTGTGCTTGCAGTGCTGCCTGTGCTTGCTGCCTGTGCTTGCTGTGCTGCCTTTGCTTGCTATGCTGCCTGTGCTTGCTGTGCTGCCTGTGCTTGCTGTGCTTGCTCGGCTGCCAGTGCTTGGTGTGCTGCCCGTGCTTGCTGTGCTGCCTGTAATTGCTGCCTGTGGTTGCTGTGCTGCCTGTGCTTGCTGTGCTGCCTGTGCTTGCTGCCTGTGCTTGCTGTGCTGCCTGTCCTTGCTGTGCTGCCTGTGCTTGCTGCCTGTGCTGCCTGTGCTTGCTGCCTGCGCTTGCTGTGCTGCCTGTGCTTGCTGTGCTGCCTGTGCTTGCTGCCTGTGCTTGCTGTGCTGCCTGTGCTTGCTGCCTGTGCTTGCTGTGCTGCCTGTGCTTGCTGTGCTGCCTGTGCTTGCTGTGCTGCCTGTGCTTGCTACCTGTGCTTGCTGTGCTGCCTGTGCTTGCTGCCTGTGCTTGCTGTGCTGCCTGTGCTTGCTGCCTGTGCTGCCTGTGCTTGCTGTGCTGCCTGTGCTTGCTGCCTGTGCTTGCTGTGCTGCGTGTGCTTGCTGCCTGTGCTTGCTGTGCTGCCTGTAATTGCTGCCTGTGCTTGCTGTGCTGCCTGTGCTAGCTGTGCTGCCTGTGCTTGCTGTGCTGCCTGAGCTGCCTGTGCTTGCTGCCTGTGCTTGCTGTGCTGCCTGTGCTTGCTGCCTGTGCTTGCTGTGCTGCCTGTGCTTGCTGCCTGTGCTTGCTGTGCTGCCTGTGCTTGCTGCCTGTGCTTGCTGTGCTGCCTGTGCTTGCTGCCTGTGCTTGCTGTGCTGCCTGTGCTTGTTGCCTGTGCTTGCTGTGCTGCCTGTGCTTGCTGCCTGTGCTTGCTGTGCTGCCTGTGCTTGCTATGCTGCCTGTGCTTGCTGTGCTGCCTGTGCTTGCTGCCTGTGCTTGCTGCCTGTGCTGCCTGTGCTTGCTGTGCTGCCTGTGCTTGCTGCCTGTGCTTGCTGTACTTGCTGTGCTGCCTGTGCTTGCTGCCTGTGCTTGCTGTGCTGCCTGTGCTGCCTGTGCTTGCTGCCTGTGCTTGCTGTGCTGCCTGAGCTGCCTGTGCTTGCTGCCTGTGCTTGCTGCCTGTGCTTGCTGTGCTGCCTGTAATTGCTGCCTGTGCTTGCTGTGCTGCCTGAGCTGCCTGTGCTTGCTGCCTGTGCTTGCTGTGCTGCCTGTGCTTGCTGCCTGTGCTTGCTGTGCTGCCTGTGCTTGCTGCCTGTGCTTGCTGTGCTGCCTGTGCTTGCTGCCTGTGCTTGCTGTGCTGCCTGTGCTTGCTGTCTGTGCTGCCTGTGCTTGCTGCCTGTGCTTGCTGTGCTGCCTGTGCTTGCTGTGCTGCCTGCGCTTGCTGTGCTGCCTGTGCTTGCTACCTGTGCTTGCTGTGCTTGCTCGGCTGCCTGTGCTTGGTGTGCTGCCTGTGCTTGCTGTGCTGCATGTGCTTGTTGCCTGTGCTTGCTGTGCTGCCTGTGCTTGCTGCCTGTGCTTGCTGTGCTGCCTGTGCTTGCTATGCTGCCTGTGCTTGCTGCCTGTGCTTGCTGTGCTGCCTGTGCTTGCTGCCTGTGCTTGCTGTGCTGCCTGTGCTTCCTGCCTGTGCTTGCTGTGCTGCCTGTGCTTGCTGCCTGTGCTTGCTGTGCTGCCTGAGCTGCCTGTGCTGCCTGTGCTTGCTGCCTGTGCTTGCTGTGCTGCCTGTGCTTGCTGTCTGTGCTGCCTGTGCTTGCTGTGCTGCATGTGCTTGCTGCCTGTGCTTGCTGTGCTGCCTGAGCTGCCTGTGCTTGCTGTGCTGCCTGTGCTTGCTGTGCTGCCTGTGCTTGCTGTCTGTGCTGCCTGTGCTTGCTGTGCTGCATGTGCATGCTGCCTGTGCTTGCTGTGCTGCCTGTGCTTGCTGCCTGTGCTTGCTGTGCTACCTGTGCTTGCTGTGCTTGCTGCCTATGCTTGCTGTGCTGCCTGTGCTTGCTGCCTGTGCTTGCAGTGCTGCCTGTGCTTGCTGCCTGTGCTGCCTGTGCTTGCTGTGCTGCCTGTGCTTGCTGCCTGTGCTTGCTGTGCTGCCTGTGCTTGCTGCCTGTGGTTGCTGTGCTGCCTGTGCTTGCTGTGCTGCCTGTGCTTGCTGCCTGTGCTTGCTGTGCTGCCTGTGCTTGCTGTGTTGCCTGTGCTTGCTGTGCTGCCTGTGCTTGCTGCCTGTGCTTGCTGTGCTTGCTGTGCTGCCTGTGCTTGCTGCCTGTGCTTGCTGTGCTGCCGGTGCTGCCTGTGCTTGCTGTGCTGCCTGTGCTTGCTGTGCTGCCTGTGCTTGCTGCCTGTGCTTGCTGCCTGTGCTTGCTGTGCTGCCTGTGCTTGGTGTGCTGCCTGTGCTTGCAGTGCTGCCTGTGCTTGCTGCCTGTGCTTGCTGTGCTGCCTGTGCTTGCTGCCTGTGCTTGCTGTGCTGCCTGAGCTGCCTGTGCTTGCTGTGCTGCCTGTGCTTGCTGCCTGTGCTTGCTGTGCTGCCTGTGCTTGCTGCCTGTGCTTGCTGTGCTGCCTGTGCTTGCTGCCTGTGCTTGCTGTGCTGCCTGTGCTTGCTGCCTGTGCTTGCTGTGCTGCCTGTGCTTGCTGTGCTGCCTGTGCTTGCTGTCTGTGCTTGCTGTGCTGCCTGTTAGCGATGCATTTGATTTCGCCCATAACACGCGGTAATTCGACAGTGGCACACGACAGTGCGTTGCTGTGTCACCTGTTTTTGGAGGCGACGAGAGTCACGGATCATATGTTTACCTCGGCGCCCGGTGCATTGACCTGCGTCTCAGTAAGAGTAAGCATTGTAAACAAATGCGAGAGTGAATCTCGCCGAAGATCGGAGCAGGCTTTGCCTGTTGGAAATAGGACGGAGCTTGACCCCTCTGCACTTCCCCCAGAATCGCTAAAACGAACTCATCTTGTCGAGATATTTTGCGGGTTTCTAACATGCCTGTGCTTGCTGCCTGTGCTTGCTGTGCTGCCTGTGCTTGCTGTGCTGCCTGTGCTGTGATGCCTGTGCTTGCTGTGCTGCCTGTGCTTGCTGCCTGTGCTTGCTGTACTGCCTGTGCCTGCTGTGCTGCCTGTGCTTGCTGCCTGTGCTTGCTGTGCTGCCTGTGCTTGCTGCCTGTGCTTGCTGTGCTGCCTGTGCTGCCTGTGCTTGCTGCCTGTGCTTGCTGTGCTGCCTGTGCTTGCTGTGCTGCCTGTGCTTGTTGCCTGTGCTTGCTGCGCTGCCTGTGCTTGCTGCCTGTGCTTGCTGTGCTGCCTGTGCTTGGTGCCTGTGCTTGCTGCCTGTGCTTGCTGTGCTGCCTGTGCTTGTTGCCTGTGCTTGCTGTGCTGCCTGTGCTTGTTGCCTGTGCTTGCTGTGCTTGCTGCGCTGCCTGTGCTTGCTGCCTGTGCTTGCTGTGCTGCCTGTGCTTGGTGCCTGTGCTTGCTGCCTGTGCTTGCTGTGCTGCCTGTAATTGCTGCCTGTGCTTGCTGTGCTGCCTGTGCTTGCTGCCTGTGCTTGCTGTGCTGCCTGTCCTTGCTGTGCTGCCTGTGCTTGCTGCCTGTGCTGCCTGTGCTTGCTGCCTGCGCTTGCTGTGCTGCCTGTGCTTGCTGTGCTGCCTGTGCTTGCTGCCTGTGCTTGCTGTGCTGCCTGTGCTTGCTGCCTGTGCTTGCTGTGCTGCCTGTGCTTGCTGTGCTGCCTGTGCTTGCTGTGCTGCCTGTGCTTGCTACCTGTGCTTGCTGTGCTGCCTGTGCTTGCTGCCTGTGCTTGCTGTGCTGCCTGTGCTTGCTGCCTGTGCTGCCTGTGCTTGCTGTGCTGCCTGTGCTTGCTGCCTGTGCTTGCTGTGCTGCGTGTGCTTGCTGCCTGTGCTTGCTGTGCTGCCTGTAATTGCTGCCTGTGCTTGCTGTGCTGCCTGTGCTAGCTGTGCTGCCTGTGCTTGCTGTGCTGCCTGAGCTGCCTGTGCTTGCTGCCTGTGCTTGCTGTGCTGCCTGTGCTTGCTGCCTGTGCTTGCTGTGCTGCCTGTGCTTGCTGCCTGTGCTTGCTGTGCTGCCTGTGCTTGCTGCCTGTGCTTGCTGTGCTGCCTGTGCTTGCTGCCTGTGCTTGCTGTGCTGCCTGTGCTTGCTGCCTGTGCTTGCTGTGCTGCCTGTGCTTGCTGCCTGTGCTTGCTGTGCTGCCTGTGCTTGCTGCCTGTGCTTGCTGTGCTGCCTGTGCTTGCTGCCTGTGCTTGCTGCCTGTGCTTGCTGTGCTGCCTGTGCTTGCTGCCTGTGCTTGCAGTGCTGCCTGTGCTTGCTGCCTGTGCTTGCTGTGCTGCCTTTGCTTGCTATGCTGCCTGTGCTTGCTGTGCTGCCTGTGCTTGCTGTGCTTGCTCGGCTGCCAGTGCTTGGTGTGCTGCCTGTGCTTTCTGTGCTGCCTGTAATTGCTGCCTGTGCTTGCTGTGCTGCCTGTGCTTGCTGCCTGTGCTTGCTGTGCTGCCTGTCCTTGCTGTGCTGCCTGTGCTTGCTGCCTGCGCTGCCTGTGCTTGCTGCCTGCGCTTGCTGTGCTGCCTGTGCTTGCTGTGCTGCCTGTAATTGCTGCCTGTGCTTGCTGTGCTGCCTGTGCTTGCTGTGCTTGCTGTGCTGCCCGTGCTTGCTGCCTGTGCTTGCTGTGCTGCCTGTGCTTGCTGCCTGTGCTTGCTGCCTGTGCTTGCTGTGCTGCCTGTGCTTGCTGCCTGTGCTTGCTGTGCTGCCTGTGCTTGCTGCCTGTGCTTGCTGTGCTGCCTGTGCTTGCTGCCTGTGCTTGCTGTGCTGCCTGTGCTTGCTGCCTGTGCTTGCTGCCTGTGCTTGCTGTGCTGCCTGTGCTTGCTGCCTGTGCTTGCTGCCTGTGCTTGCTGTGCTGCCTGTAATTGCTGCCTGTGCTTGCTGTGCTGCCTGTGCTTGCTGCCTGTGCTTGCTGTGCTGCCTGTGCTTGCTATGCTGCCTGTGCTTGCTGTGCTGCCTGTGCTTGCTGTGCTGCCTGTAATTGCTGCCTGTGCTTGCTGTGCTGCCTGTGCTAGCTGTGCTGCCTGTGCTTGCTGTGCTGCCTGAGCTGCCTGTGCTTGCTGCCTGTGCTTGCTGTGCTGCCTGTGCTGCCTGTGCTTGCTGCCTGTGCTTGCTGTGCTGCCTGAGCTGCCTGTGCTTGCTGCCTGTGCTTGCTGTGCTGCCTGTGCTTGCTGCCTGTGCTTGCTGTGCTGCCTGTGCTTGCTGCCTGTGCTTGCTGCCTGTGCTTGCTGTGCTGCCTGTGCTTGCTGCCTGTGCTTGCTGTGCTGCCTGTGCTTGCTATGCTGCCTGTGCTTGCTGTGCTGCCTGTGCTTGCTGCCTGTGCTTGCTGTGCTGCCTGTGCTGCCTGTGCTTGCTGTGCTGCCTGTGCTTGCTGCCTGTGCTTGCTGCCTGTGCTTACTGTGCTGCCTGTGCTTGCTGCCTGTGCTTGCTGTGCTGCCTGTGCTTGCTGCCTGTGCTTGCTGTGCTGCCTGTGCTTGCTGCCTGTGCTTGCTGTGCTGCCTGTGCTTGTCGCCTGTGCTTGCTGTGCTGCCTGTGCTTGCTGCCTGTGCTTGCAGTGCTGCCTGTGCTTGCTGCCTGTGCTTGCTGTGCTGCCTTTGCTTGCTATGCTGCCTGTGCTTGCTGTGCTGCCTGTGCTTGCTGTGCTTGCTCGGCTGCCAGTGCTTGGTGTGGTGCCTGTGCTTGCTGTGCTGCCTGTAATTGCTGCCTGTGCTTGCTGTGCTGCCTGTGCTTGCTGCCTGTGCTTGCTGTGCTGCCTGTCCTTGCTGTGCTGCCTGTGCTTGCTGCCTGTGCTGCCTGTGCTTGCTGCCTGCGCTTGCTGTGCTGCCTGTGCTTGCTGTGCTGCCTGTAATTGCTGCCTGTGCTTGCTGTGCTACCTGTGCTTGCTGCCTGTGCTTGCTGCCTGTGCTTACTGTGCTGCCTGTGCTTGCTGTGCTGCCTGTGCTTGCTGCCTGTGCTTGCTGTGCTGCCTGTGCTTGCTGCCTGTGCTTGCTGTGCTGCGTGTGCTTGCTGACTGTGCTTGCTGCCTGTGCTTGCTGTGCTGCCTGTGCTTGCTGCCTGTGCTTGCTGTGCTGCCTGTGCTTGTCGCCTGTGCTTGCTGTGCTGCCTGTGCTTGCTGCCTGTGCTTGCAGTGCTGCCTGTGCTTGCTGCCTGTGCTTGCTGTGCTGCCTTTGCTTGCTATGCTGCCTGTGCTTGCTGTGCTGCCTGTGCTTGCTGTGCTTGCTCGGCTGCCAGTGCTTGGTGTGCTG
This sequence comes from Priocnemis perturbator, assembly GCA_963942575.1. Lineage (NCBI taxonomy): Eukaryota > Metazoa > Arthropoda > Insecta > Hymenoptera > Pompilidae > Priocnemis > Priocnemis perturbator. The sequence goes on from CAWWDK010000296.1 coordinate 475,223, forward strand.
CCCGTGCTTGCTGTGCTGCCTGTAATTGCTGCCTGTGGTTGCTGTGCTGCCTGTGCTTGCTGTGCTGCCTGTGCTTGCTGCCTGTGCTTGCTGTGCTGCCTGTCCTTGCTGTGCTGCCTGTGCTTGCTGCCTGTGCTGCCTGTGCTTGCTGCCTGCGCTTGCTGTGCTGCCTGTGCTTGCTGTGCTGCCTGTGCTTGCTGCCTGTGCTTGCTGTGCTGCCTGTGCTTGCTGCCTGTGCTTGCTGTGCTGCCTGTGCTTGCTGTGCTGCCTGTGCTTGCTGTGCTGCCTGTGCTTGCTACCTGTGCTTGCTGTGCTGCCTGTGCTTGCTGCCTGTGCTTGCTGTGCTGCCTGTGCTTGCTGCCTGTGCTGCCTGTGCTTGCTGTGCTGCCTGTGCTTGCTGCCTGTGCTTGCTGTGCTGCGTGTGCTTGCTGCCTGTGCTTGCTGTGCTGCCTGTAATTGCTGCCTGTGCTTGCTGTGCTGCCTGTGCTAGCTGTGCTGCCTGTGCTTGCTGTGCTGCCTGAGCTGCCTGTGCTTGCTGCCTGTGCTTGCTGTGCTGCCTGTGCTTGCTGCCTGTGCTTGCTGTGCTGCCTGTGCTTGCTGCCTGTGCTTGCTGTGCTGCCTGTGCTTGCTGCCTGTGCTTGCTGTGCTGCCTGTGCTTGCTGCCTGTGCTTGCTGTGCTGCCTGTGCTTGTTGCCTGTGCTTGCTGTGCTGCCTGTGCTTGCTGCCTGTGCTTGCTGTGCTGCCTGTGCTTGCTATGCTGCCTGTGCTTGCTGTGCTGCCTGTGCTTGCTGCCTGTGCTTGCTGCCTGTGCTGCCTGTGCTTGCTGTGCTGCCTGTGCTTGCTGCCTGTGCTTGCTGTACTTGCTGTGCTGCCTGTGCTTGCTGCCTGTGCTTGCTGTGCTGCCTGTGCTGCCTGTGCTTGCTGCCTGTGCTTGCTGTGCTGCCTGAGCTGCCTGTGCTTGCTGCCTGTGCTTGCTGCCTGTGCTTGCTGTGCTGCCTGTAATTGCTGCCTGTGCTTGCTGTGCTGCCTGAGCTGCCTGTGCTTGCTGCCTGTGCTTGCTGTGCTGCCTGTGCTTGCTGCCTGTGCTTGCTGTGCTGCCTGTGCTTGCTGCCTGTGCTTGCTGTGCTGCCTGTGCTTGCTGCCTGTGCTTGCTGTGCTGCCTGTGCTTGCTGTCTGTGCTGCCTGTGCTTGCTGCCTGTGCTTGCTGTGCTGCCTGTGCTTGCTGTGCTGCCTGCGCTTGCTGTGCTGCCTGTGCTTGCTACCTGTGCTTGCTGTGCTTGCTCGGCTGCCTGTGCTTGGTGTGCTGCCTGTGCTTGCTGTGCTGCATGTGCTTGTTGCCTGTGCTTGCTGTGCTGCCTGTGCTTGCTGCCTGTGCTTGCTGTGCTGCCTGTGCTTGCTATGCTGCCTGTGCTTGCTGCCTGTGCTTGCTGTGCTGCCTGTGCTTGCTGCCTGTGCTTGCTGTGCTGCCTGTGCTTCCTGCCTGTGCTTGCTGTGCTGCCTGTGCTTGCTGCCTGTGCTTGCTGTGCTGCCTGAGCTGCCTGTGCTGCCTGTGCTTGCTGCCTGTGCTTGCTGTGCTGCCTGTGCTTGCTGTCTGTGCTGCCTGTGCTTGCTGTGCTGCATGTGCTTGCTGCCTGTGCTTGCTGTGCTGCCTGAGCTGCCTGTGCTTGCTGTGCTGCCTGTGCTTGCTGTGCTGCCTGTGCTTGCTGTCTGTGCTGCCTGTGCTTGCTGTGCTGCATGTGCATGCTGCCTGTGCTTGCTGTGCTGCCTGTGCTTGCTGCCTGTGCTTGCTGTGCTACCTGTGCTTGCTGTGCTTGCTGCCTATGCTTGCTGTGCTGCCTGTGCTTGCTGCCTGTGCTTGCAGTGCTGCCTGTGCTTGCTGCCTGTGCTGCCTGTGCTTGCTGTGCTGCCTGTGCTTGCTGCCTGTGCTTGCTGTGCTGCCTGTGCTTGCTGCCTGTGGTTGCTGTGCTGCCTGTGCTTGCTGTGCTGCCTGTGCTTGCTGCCTGTGCTTGCTGTGCTGCCTGTGCTTGCTGTGTTGCCTGTGCTTGCTGTGCTGCCTGTGCTTGCTGCCTGTGCTTGCTGTGCTTGCTGTGCTGCCTGTGCTTGCTGCCTGTGCTTGCTGTGCTGCCGGTGCTGCCTGTGCTTGCTGTGCTGCCTGTGCTTGCTGTGCTGCCTGTGCTTGCTGCCTGTGCTTGCTGCCTGTGCTTGCTGTGCTGCCTGTGCTTGGTGTGCTGCCTGTGCTTGCAGTGCTGCCTGTGCTTGCTGCCTGTGCTTGCTGTGCTGCCTGTGCTTGCTGCCTGTGCTTGCTGTGCTGCCTGAGCTGCCTGTGCTTGCTGTGCTGCCTGTGCTTGCTGCCTGTGCTTGCTGTGCTGCCTGTGCTTGCTGCCTGTGCTTGCTGTGCTGCCTGTGCTTGCTGCCTGTGCTTGCTGTGCTGCCTGTGCTTGCTGCCTGTGCTTGCTGTGCTGCCTGTGCTTGCTGTGCTGCCTGTGCTTGCTGTCTGTGCTTGCTGTGCTGCCTGTTAGCGATGCATTTGATTTCGCCCATAACACGCGGTAATTCGACAGTGGCACACGACAGTGCGTTGCTGTGTCACCTGTTTTTGGAGGCGACGAGAGTCACGGATCATATGTTTACCTCGGCGCCCGGTGCATTGACCTGCGTCTCAGTAAGAGTAAGCATTGTAAACAAATGCGAGAGTGAATCTCGCCGAAGATCGGAGCAGGCTTTGCCTGTTGGAAATAGGACGGAGCTTGACCCCTCTGCACTTCCCCCAGAATCGCTAAAACGAACTCATCTTGTCGAGATATTTTGCGGGTTTCTAACATGCCTGTGCTTGCTGCCTGTGCTTGCTGTGCTGCCTGTGCTTGCTGTGCTGCCTGTGCTGTGATGCCTGTGCTTGCTGTGCTGCCTGTGCTTGCTGCCTGTGCTTGCTGTACTGCCTGTGCCTGCTGTGCTGCCTGTGCTTGCTGCCTGTGCTTGCTGTGCTGCCTGTGCTTGCTGCCTGTGCTTGCTGTGCTGCCTGTGCTGCCTGTGCTTGCTGCCTGTGCTTGCTGTGCTGCCTGTGCTTGCTGTGCTGCCTGTGCTTGTTGCCTGTGCTTGCTGCGCTGCCTGTGCTTGCTGCCTGTGCTTGCTGTGCTGCCTGTGCTTGGTGCCTGTGCTTGCTGCCTGTGCTTGCTGTGCTGCCTGTGCTTGTTGCCTGTGCTTGCTGTGCTGCCTGTGCTTGTTGCCTGTGCTTGCTGTGCTTGCTGCGCTGCCTGTGCTTGCTGCCTGTGCTTGCTGTGCTGCCTGTGCTTGGTGCCTGTGCTTGCTGCCTGTGCTTGCTGTGCTGCCTGTAATTGCTGCCTGTGCTTGCTGTGCTGCCTGTGCTTGCTGCCTGTGCTGCCTGTGCTTGTTGCCTGTGCTTGCTGTGCTGCCTGTGCTTGCTGCCTGTGCTTGCAGTGCTGCCTGTGCTTGCTGCCTGTGCTTGCTATGCTGCCTGTGCTTGCTGTGCTGCCTGTGCTTGCTGCCTGTGCTTGCTGTGCTTGCTCGGCTGCCTGTGCTTGGTGTGCTGCCTGTGCTTGCTGTGCTGCCTGTGCTTGCTACCTGTGCTTGCTGTGCTGCCTGTGCTTGCTGCCTGTGCTTGCTGTGCTGCCTGTGCTTGCTGCCTGTGCTTGCTGCCTGTGCTTGCTGTGCTGCCTGTGCTTGTTGCCTGTGCTTGCTGTGCTGCCTGTGCTTGCTGCCTGTGCTTGCTGTGCTGCCTGTGCTTGCTATGCTGCCTGTGCTTGCTGTGCTGCCTGTGCTTGCTGCCTGTGCTTGCTGTGCTGTCTGTGCTGCCTGTGCTTGCTGTGCTGCCCGTGCTTGCTGCCTGTGCTTGCTGTGCTGCCTGTACTTGCTGCCTGTGCTTGCTGTGCTGTCTGTGCTTGCTGCCTGTGCTTGCTGTGCTGCCTGTGCTTGCTGCCTGTGCTTGCTGTGCTGCCTGTGCTTGCTGCCTGTGCTTGCTGTGCTGCCTGTGCTTGCTGCCTGTGCTTGCTGTGCTTGCTGTGCTGCCTGTTAGCGATGCATTTGATTTCGCCCATAACACGCGGTAATTCGACAGTGGCACACGACAGTGCGTTGCTGTGTCACCTGTTTTTGGAGGCGCCGAGAGTCACGGATCATATGTTTACCTGGGCGGCCGGTGCATTGACCTGCGTCTCAGTAAGAGTAAGCATTGTAAACAAATGCGAGAGTGAATCTCGCCGAAGATCGGAGCAGGCTTTGCCTGTTGGAAAGAGGACGGAGCTTGACCCCTCTGCACTTCCCCCAGAATCGCTAATACGAACTCATCTCGTCGAGCTATTTTGCGGGTTTCTAACATGCCTGTGCTTGCTGTGCTGCCTGTGCTTGCTGCCTGTGCTTGCTGTGCTGCCTGTGCTGCCTGTGCTTGCTCTGCTGCCTGTGCTTGCTGCCTGTGCTTGCTGTGCTGCCTGTGCTTGCTGCCTGTGCTTGCTGTGCTGCCTGTGCTTGCTGCCTGTGCTTGCTGTGCTGCCTGAGCTGCCTGTGCTTGCTGTGCTGCCTGTGCTTGCTGCCTGTGCTTGCTGTCTGTGCTGCCTGTGCTTGCTGTGCTGCATGTGCATGCTGCCTGTGCTTGCTGTGCTGCCTGTGCTTGCTGCCTGTGCTTGCTGCCTGTGCTTGCTGTGCTGCCTGTGCTTGCTGCCTGTGCTTGCTGTGCTTACTGTGCTGCCTGTTAGCGATGCATTTGATTTCGCCCATAACACGCGGTAATTCGACAGTGGCACACGAAAGTGCGTTGCTGTGTCACCTGTTTTTGGAGGCGCCGAGAGTCGCGGATCATATGTTTACCTCGGCGGCCGGTGCATTGACCTGCGTCTCAGTAAGAGTAAGCATTGTATACAAATGCGAGAGTGAATCTCGCCGAAGATCGGAGCAGGCTTTGCCTGTTGGAAATAGGACGGAGCTTGACACCTCTGCACTTCCCCCAGAATCGCTAAAACGAACTCATCTCGTCGAGATATTTTGCGGGTTTCTAACATGCCTGTGCTTGCTGTGCTGCCTGTGCTTGCTGCCTGTGCTTGCTGTGCTGCCTGTGCTGTGCTGCCTGTGCTGTGCTGCCTGTGCTGTGCTGCCTGTGCTTGCTGTGCTGCCTGTGCTTGCTGCCTGTGCTTGCTGTACTGCCTGTGCCTGCTGTGCTGCCTGTGCTTGCTGCCTGTGCTTACTGTGCTGCCTGTGCTTGCTGCCTGTGCTTGCTGTGCTGCCTGTGCTTGCTGCCTGTGCTTGCTGTGCTGCCTGTGCTTGCTGTGCTTGCTGCGCTCCCTGTGCTTGCTGCCTGTGCTTGCTGTGCTGCCTGTGCTTGCTGCCTGTGCTTGCTGTACTTGCTGTGCTGCCTGTGCTTGCTGCCTGTGCTTGCTGTGCTGTCTGTGCTTGCTGTGCTGCCTGTGCTTGCTGCCTGTGCTTGCTGTGCTGCCTGTGCTTGCTGCCTGTGCTTGCTGTGCTGCCTGTCCTTGCTGTGCTGCCTGTGCTTGTTGCCTGTGCTTGCTGTGCTGCCTGTGCTTGCTGCCTGTGCTTGCTGTACTTGCTGTGCTGCCTGTGCTTGCTGCCTGTGCTTGCTGTGCTGCCTGTGCTTGCTGTGCTGCCTGTGCTTGCTGCCTGTGCTTGTTACCTGTGCTTGCTGTGCTGGCTGTGCTTGCTGCCTGTGCTTGCTGTGCTGCCTGTGCTTGCTGCCTGTGCTTGCTGTGCTGCCTGTGCTTGCTGCCTGTGCTTGCTGTGCTGCCTGTGCTTGCTGCCTGTGCTTGCTGTGCTGCCTGTGCTTGCTGCCTGTGCTTGCTGTGCTGCCTGTGCTTGCTGCCTGTGCTCGCTGCCTGTGCTTGCTGTGCTTGCTCGGCTGCCTGTGCTTGGTGTGCTGCCTGTGCTTGGTGTGCTGCCTGTGCTTGCTGTGCTGCCTGTGCTTGCTACCTGTGCTTGCTGTGCTGCCTGTGCTTGCTGCCTGTGCTTGCTGTGCTGCCTGTGCTTGCTGCCTGTGCTTGCTGCCTGTGCTTGCTGTGCTGCCTGTGCTTGTTGCCTGTGCTTGCTGTGCTGCCTGTGCTTGCTGCCTGTGCTTGCTGTGCTGCCTGTGCTTGCTATGCTGCCTGTGCTTGCTGTGCTGCCTGTGCTTGCTGCCTGTGCTTGCTGTGCTGTCTGTGCTGCCTGTGCTTGCTGTGCTGCCTGTGCTTGCTGCCTGTGCTTGCTGTGCTGCCTGTGCTTGCTGCCTGTGCTTGCTGTGCTGTCTGTGCTTGCTGCCTGTGCTTGCTGTGCTGCCTGTGCTTGCTGCCTGTGCTTGCTGTGCTGCCTGTGCTTGCTGCCTGTGCTTGCTGTGCTGCCTGTGCTTGCTGCCTGTGCTTGCTGTGCTTGCTGTGCTGCCTGTTAGCGATGCATTTGATTTCGCCCATAACACGCGGTAATTCGACAGTGGCACACGACAGTGCGTTGCTGTGTCACCTGTTTTTGGAGGCGCCGAGAGTCACGGATCATATGTTTACCTGGGCGGCCGGTGCATTGACCTGCGTCTCAGTAAGAGTAAGCATTGTAAACAAATGCGAGAGTGAATCTCGCCGAAGATCGGAGCAGGCTTTGCCTGTTGGAAAGAGGACGGAGCTTGACCCCTCTGCACTTCCCCCAGAATCGCTAATACGAACTCATCTCGTCGAGCTATTTTGCGGGTTTCTAACATGCCTGTGCTTGCTGTGCTGCCTGTGCTTGCTGCCTGTGCTTGCTGTGCTGCCTGTGCTGCCTGTGCTTGCTCTGCTGCCTGTGCTTGCTGCCTGTGCTTGCTGTGCTGCCTGTGCTTGCTGCCTGTGCTTGCTGTGCTGCCTGTGCTTGCTGCCTGTGCTTGCTGTGCTGCCTGAGCTGCCTGTGCTTGCTGTGCTGCCTGTGCTTGCTGCCTGTGCTTGCTGTCTGTGCTGCCTGTGCTTGCTGTGCTGCATGTGCATGCTGCCTGTGCTTGCTGTGCTGCCTGTGCTTGCTGCCTGTGCTTGCTGCCTGTGCTTGCTGTGCTGCCTGTGCTTGCTGCCTGTGCTTGCTGTGCTTACTGTGCTGCCTGTTAGCGATGCATTTGATTTCGCCCATAACACGCGGTAATTCGACAGTGGCACACGAAAGTGCGTTGCTGTGTCACCTGTTTTTGGAGGCGCCGAGAGTCGCGGATCATATGTTTACCTCGGCGGCCGGTGCATTGACCTGCGTCTCAGTAAGAGTAAGCATTGTATACAAATGCGAGAGTGAATCTCGCCGAAGATCGGAGCAGGCTTTGCCTGTTGGAAATAGGACGGAGCTTGACACCTCTGCACTTCCCCCAGAATCGCTAAAACGAACTCATCTCGTCGAGATATTTTGCGGGTTTCTAACATGCCTGTGCTTGCTGTGCTGCCTGTGCTTGCTGCCTGTGCTTGCTGTGCTGCCTGTGCTGTGCTGCCTGTGCTGTGCTGCCTGTGCTGTGCTGCCTGTGCTTGCTGTGCTGCCTGTGCTTGCTGCCTGTGCTTGCTGTACTGCCTGTGCCTGCTGTGCTGCCTGTGCTTGCTGCCTGTGCTTACTGTGCTGCCTGTGCTTGCTGCCTGTGCTTGCTGTGCTGCCTGTGCTTGCTGCCTGTGCTTGCTGTGCTGCCTGTGCTTGCTGTGCTTGCTGCGCTCCCTGTGCTTGCTGCCTGTGCTTGTTGCCTGTGCTTGCTGTACTTGCTGTGCTGCCTGTGCTTGCTGCCTGTGCTTGCCGTGCTGTCTGTGCTTGCTGTGCTGCCTGTGCTTGCTGCCTGTGCTTGCTGTGCTGCCTGTGCTTGCTGCCTGTGCTTGCTGTGCTGCCTGTCCTTGCTGTGCTGCCTGTGCTTGTTGCCTGTGCTTGCTGTGCTGCCTGTGCTTGCTGCCTGTGCTTGCTGTACTTGCTGTGCTGCCTGTGCTTGCTGCCTGTGCTTGCTGTGCTGCCTGTGCTTGCTGTGCTGCCTGTGCTTGCTGCCTGTGCTTCCTGTGCTTGCTGCCTGTGCTTGCTGTGCTGCCTGTGCTGCCTGTGCTTGCTGCCTGTGCTTGCTGTGCTGCCTGTGCTTTCTGCGCTGCCTGTGCTTGCTGCCTGTGCTTGCTGTGCTGCCTGTGCTTGCTACCTGTGCTTGCTGTGCTTGCTCGGCTGCCTCTGCTTGGTGTGCTGCCTGTGCTTGCTGTGCTGCCTGTGCCTGCTGTGCTGCCTGTGCTTGCTGTGCTGCCTGTGCTTGCTACCTGTGCTTGCTGTGCTTGCTCGGCTGCCTGTGCTTGGTGTGCTGCCTGTGCTTGCTGTGCTGCCTGTGCTTGCTGTGCTGCCTGTAATTGCTGCCTGTGCTTGCTGTGCTGCCTGTGCTTGCTGTGCTGCCTGTGCTTGCTACCTGTGCTTGCTGTGCTTGCTCGGCTGCCTGTGCTTGCTGTGCTGCCTGTGCTTGCTGCCTGTGCTGCCTGTGCTTGCTGTGCTGCCTGTGCTTGCTGCCTGTGCTGCCTGTGCTTGCTGCCTGTGCTTGCTGTGCTGCCTGTAATTGCTGCCTGTGCTTGCTGTGCTGCCTGTGCTAGCTGTGCTGCCTGTGCTTGCTGCCTGTGCTTGCTGCCTGTGCTTGCTGTGCTGCCTGAGCTGCCTGTGCTTGCTGCCTGTGCTTGCTGTGCTGCCTGTGCTTGCTGTGCTGCCTGTGCTTGCTGCCTGTGCTTGCTGTGCTGCCTGTGCTTGCTGCCTGTGCTTGCTGTGCTGCCTGAGCTGCCTGTGCTTGCTGTGCTGCCTGTGCTTGCTGCCTGTGCTTGCTGTGCTGCCTGTGCTTGCTGTGCTGCATGTGCATGCTGCCTGTGCTTCCTGTGCTTGCTGCCTGTGCTTGCTGTGCTGCCTGTGCTTGCTGCCTGTGCTTGCTGTGCTGCCTGTGCTGCCTGTGCTTGCTGCCTGTGCTTGCTGTGCTGCCTGTGCTTTCTGCGCTGCCTGTGCTTGCTGCCTGTGCTTGCTGTGCTGCCTGTGCTTGCTGTGCTGCCTGAGCTGCCTGTGCTTGCTGTGCTGCCTGAGCTGCCTGTGCTTGCTACCTGTGCTTGCTGTGCTGCCTGTGCTTGCTGCCTGTGCTGCCAGTGCTTGCTGTGCTGCCTGTCCTTGCTGCCTGTGCTTACTGTTGTTACGTCCGGGCGAGGCTTATCACGACTTTGATGTTTGTCAAGACGGTCGATGAGAAATCCGCGAGCGGCCTGCCGTGCGACCGGTCGTAACGCTTGAATATTTTTGTTAATTTAATTACAATAAATCAACGGCAATCTAACTGAAGATCATTATTGCGGTATTCTAATCCCTACCTGGAAGAGGAGGGATTTTCTAGTTCATTCGGTACAAGCTAAACGGGGAAGTTAATTTAAAATCTAATATCGCGTTTAGTTGTATGCAGGACTAATAGGATTCGTGTGTCTTCTCAAGACCCGTACAGGTCCCCAATTGTTCTCGCGAGGTTATGTTTCGGCCGGTGTACGATACAATGGTATATGAGGTGTGACGTCACAACACAGATAACGCAAAGAAAATAGTATAAGGGGTAACAAAAGTAGGTATATTCAATCGAAAAATAATTATATAAAGAAAAAGTAGAATGGATAAAGTAAAGTAGAACAGATGCGTTCGGATTCGATAAACAATGAAAGAATTACTGCGTAGATATTATCTGCAGTATTGAGACAAGTTCGTGAGTAATGCGCGACAATGATGCGCCATAATACGAGCGCTCTCGGATATCAATAATTACGCCTTTACAATCGACAGTCACAGGAAGAACGTGCACGGCCACTATACCGTGCCCGCGGGATCTCTCCATAATTTTAACTCGGGCATGATTATACAATACAATGGTAATTTGTCGTCGTGTTTCGCGACTGGAGGTTCCTACCGTGTCGCTGGTCTTCGGCTACGTTCGGATAAATTCGCTTTGTCTGTCTCTCTCTCTCTCTCTCTCTCGCTCTATCTCACTCCCTCTCCTCTGCGGTAGGTCGGTTGGAATTTCTCAAAGGTTTTCGATGGAAAAACGATGATAGTACCTTCGAATCGAAACGTAATTTTAGTACTGTGAACTTCCTCGATTTGCCTATGCTCTTCGATAATTGAGCCGGGAACTAGTCCGTTACAAGGTTCGGCAAGTCAGGAAGATAGTGCTTCTATTCAGATATCTCGATAATTAATTCCGACTTTAATCGCCATACGAGCGAGGAACAACCTTTCCGCGTTCTGTTCAAGTTAAATAATAAAGGAAAGAGTAATGTAAATGAAATCAAAAGGAAACTTAAGCTAACGTGTCCGACGCAATTTGTCGGCCACGTGCAAAACGTAACGCGCACACTTTCGCACTTCCGCTAAATTAAAGAAAAACTGAGTCTGTGTCTCACTTAAACTGAATTTATAAACTATTGTTTAACGAGGATTAATGAGTCCGTATTACTACACACTGCAAGAAGAATATGCACTTTAGGCTCAGAAATTAATGAAAACTAAGACACCCTCGGACAATCGACCACGTACCTCACGACTTTACAGCCAACTGCCCAGAGAAATCCGTCGTGAGACGGCTCCTGGGCTCGCTCTAGGCAAGTTTTTCATTCCCTAACCATGGAAACGGTCGATCAGCGGTAGATTCAGTGTACAAATATTGTGTTACTATGCTCGCTCGATGTTCAGCGAGAGACTTTCGTTTGCTCATTTATCCTCCTTTAATTATTCAGTTTTATTGTAAATAAAATATGATTGCCTTGACTCAGCTATTCAAAACTTTAGTAGTGCACGCTCCTGACTTATATGCTTGAACAGAATTAGGTTGATGTCTGGGCAATGCCTTATTGCCACGAAAATCATAATTCATTTTAGAGAGAGAGAGAGAAACTAAAAATGAACACGCGGAACCTCATCGCTTTTTCCTTAGCCTACACACTCATGCCGCACGCACACACTCATACTCTGCTCACACGCATTCATATCCACTCACACGCTTACATTTACTTACATCTACTTATATCTACTTATATCTATACGATGGGACGAATATGATTCCACGGTGAGGGAATTCCACTACATATTAACAACTCGACAGCACCACATATACGATGAGGCTAAACCGTGATACAAGTAATTCGTATACGCGGCCTGGAGGAAAAATAGAATAATCATGATTTTACAACTAATACTCTAACAGCGCACCGGATGCGATGAGGCTAAGCCGTGATACAAGTAATTCGTAACCGGCGGCCGGAATAAAGGAAAGAAAAGAGAGTTTAATTTGAAAGATAATAAAAGAAAAGGAAAAATCAAAAAGTTACGCTGGGACGTAACATTGTGCTGCCTGTGCTTGCTGCCTGTGCTTGCTGCCTGTGCTTGCTGTACTTGCTGTGCTGCCTGTGCTTGCTGCCTGTGCTTGCTGTGCTGCCTGTGCTTGCTGCCTGTGCTTGCTGTGCTGCCTGTGCTTGCTGTGCTGCCTGTCCTTGCTGTGCTGCCTGTGCTTGTTGCCTGTGCTTGCTGTGCTGCCTGTGCTTGCTGCCTGTGCTTGCTGTACTTGCTGTGCTGCCTGTGCGTGCTGCCTGTGCTTGCTGTGCTGCCTGTGCTTGCTGCCTGTGCTTGCTGTGCTGCCTGTGCTTGCTGCCTGTGCTTGCTGTACTTGCTGTGCTGCCTGTGCTTGCTGCCTGTGCTTGCTGTGCTGCCTGAGCTGCCTGTGCTTGCTGTGCTGCCTGTGCTTGCTGCCTGTGCTTGCTGTGCTGCCTGTGCTTGCTGCCTGTGCTTGCTGCCTGTGCTTGCTGTGCTGCCTGTTAGCGATGCATTTGATTTCGCCCATAACACGCGGTAATTCGACAGTGGCACACGACAGTGCGTTGCTGTGTCACCTGTTTTTGGAGGCGCCGAGAGTCGCGGATCATATGTTTACCTCGGCGGCCGGTGCATTGACCTGCGTCTCAGTAAGAGTAAGCATTGTAAACAAATGCGAGAGTGAATCTCGCCGAAGATCGGAGCAGGCTTTGCCTGTTGGAAATAGGACGGAGCTTGACCTCTCTGGACTTCCCCCAGAATCGCTAAAACGAACTTATCTCGTCGAGATATTTTGCGGGTTTCTAACATGCCTGTGCTTGCTGCCTGTGCTTGCTGTGCTGCCTGTGCTGTGCTGCCTGTGCTTGCTGCCTGTGCTTGCTGTGCTGCCTGAGCTGCCTGTGCTTGCTGCCTGTGCTTGCTGTGCTGCCTATGCTTGCTGCCTGTGCTTGCTGCCTGTGCTTGCTGTGCTGCCTGTGCTTGCTGTGCTTGCTGTGCTGCCTGTGCTTGCTGCCTGTGCTTGCTGTGCTGTCTGTGCTTGCTGTGCTGCCTTTGCTTGCTGTGCTGCCTGTGCTTGCTGCCTGTGCTTGCTGTGCTGCCTGTGCTTGCTGCCTGTGCTTGCTGTGCTGCCTGTGCTTGCTGTGCTGCCTGTCCTTGCTGTGCTGCCTGTGCTTGTTGCCTGTGCTTGCTGTGCTGCCTGTGCTTGCTGCCTGTGCTTGCTGTACTTGCTGTGCTGCCTGTGCTTGCTGCCTGTGCTTGCTGTGCTGCCTGTGCTTGCTGTGCTGCCTGTCCTTGCTGTGCTGCCTGTGCTTGTTGCCTGTGCTTGCTGTGCTGCCTGTGCTTGCTGCCTGTGCTTGCTGTACTTGCTGTGCTGCCTGTGCTTGCTGCCTGTGCTTGCTGTGCTGCCTGTGCTTGCTGCCTGTGCTTGCTGTGCTGCCTGTGCTTGCTGCCTGTGCTTGCTGTACTTGCTGTGCTGCCTGTGCTTGCTGCCTGTGCTTGCTGCCTGTGCTTGCTGTGCTGCCTGTGCTTGCTGCCTGTGCTTGCTGTGCTGCCTGTGCTTGCTGCCTGTGCTTGCTGTGCTGCCTGTGCTTGCTGCCTGTGCTTGCTGTGCTGCCTGTGCTTGCTGCCTGTGCTTGCTGTGTTGCCTGTGCTTGCTGTGCTGCCTGTGTTTGCTGTGCTGCCTATGCTTGCTGCCTGTGCTTGCTGCCTGTGCTTGCTGCTTGTGCTGCCTGTGCTTGCTGCCTGTGCTTGCTGTGCTGCCTGTGCTTGCTGCCTGTGCTTGCTGTGCTGCCTGTAATTGCTGCCTGTACTTGCTGTGCTGCCTGTGCTTGCTGTGCTGCCTGTGCTTGGTGTGCTGCCTGTGCTTGCTGCCTGTGCTTGCTGTGCTGCCTGTGCTTGCTGCCTGTGCTTGCTGTGCTGCCTGAACTGCCTGTGCTTGCTGCCTGTGCTTGCTGTGCTGCCTGTGCTTGCTGCCTGTGCTTGCTGCCTGTGCTTGCTGTGCTGCCTGTGCTTGCTGCCTGTGCTTGCTGTGCTGCCTGAGCTGCCTGTGCTTGCTGTGCTGCCTGTGCTTGCTGCCTGTGCTTGCTGTGCTGCCTGTGCTTGCTGTCTGTGCTGCCTGTGCTTGCTGTGCTGCATGTGCATGCTGCCTGTGCTTGCTGTGCTGCCTGTGCTTGCTGCCTGTGCTTGCTGCCTGTGCTTGCTGTGCTTGCTGTGCTGCCTGTTAGCGATTCATTTGATTTCGCCCATAACACGCGGTAATTCGACAGTGGCACACGACAGTGCGTTGCTGTGTCACCTGTTTTTGGAGGCGCCGAGAGTCGCGGATCATATGTTTACCTCGGCGGCCGGTGCATTGACCTGCGTCTCAGTAAGAGTAAGCATTGTAAACAAATGCGAGAGTGAATCTCGCCGAAGATCGGAGCAGGCTTTGCCTGTTGGAAATAGGACGGAGCTTGACCCCTCTGGACTTCCCCCAGAATCGCTAAAACGAACTCATCTCGTCGAGATATTTTGCGGGTTTCTAACATGCCTGTGCTTGCTGCCTGTGCTTGCTGTGCTGCCTGTGCTGTGCTGCCTGTGCTTGCTGCCTGTGCTTGCTGTGCTGCCTGAGCTGCCTGTGCTTGCTGCCTGTGCTTGCTGTGCTGCCTATGCTTGCTGCCTGTGCTTGCTGCCTGTGCTTGCTGCCTGTGCTTGCTGTGCTGCCTGTGCTTGCTCCCTGTGCTTGCTGTGCTGCCTGTGCTTGCTGCTTGTGCTGCCTGTGCTTGCTGTGCTGCCTGTGCTTGCTGCCTGTGCTTGCTGTGCTGCCTGTAATTGTTGCCTGTACTTGCTGTGCTGCCTGTGATTGCTGTGCTTACTGTGCTGCCTGTGCTTGGTGTGCTGCCTGTGCTTGCTGCCTGTGCTTGCTGTGCTGCCTGTGCTGCCTGTGCTTGCTGCCTGTGCTTGCTGTGCTGCCTGAGCTGCCTATGCTTGCTGCCTGTGCTTGCTGTGCTGCCTGTGCTTGCTGCCTGTGCTTGCTGTGCTGCCTGTGCTTGCTGCCTGTGCTTGCTGTGCTGCCTGTGCTTGCTGCCTGTGCTTGCTGTGCTGCCTGTGCTTGCTGCCTGTGCTTGCTGTGCTTGCTGTGCTTGCTGTGCTGCCTGTTAGCGATGCATTTGATTTCGCCCATAACACGCGGTAATTCGACAGTGGCACACGATAGTGCGTTGCTGTGTCACCTGTTTTTGGAGGCGCCGAGAGTCGCGGATCATATGTTTACCTCGGCGGCCGGTGCATTGACCTGCGTCTCAGTAAGAGTAAGCATTGTAAACAAATGCGAGAGTGAATCTCGCCGAAGATCGGAGCAGGCTATGCCTGTTGGAAATAGGACGGAGCTTGACCCCTCTGCACTTCCCCCAGAATCGCTAAAACGAACTCATCTCGTCGAGATATTTTGCGGGTTTCTAACATGCCTGTGCTTGCTGCCTGTGCTTGCTGTGCTGCCTGTGCTTGCTGCCTGTGCTTGCTGTGCTGCCTGTGCTTGCTGCCTGTGCTTGCTGTGCTGCCTGTGCTGCCTGTGCTTGCTGCCTGTGCTTGCTGTGCTGCCTGTGCTTTCTGCGCTGCCTGTGCTTGCTGCCTGTGCTTGCTGTGCTGCCTGAGCTGCCTGTGCTTGCTGTGCTGCCTGAGCTGCGTGTGCTTGCTACCTGTGCTTGCTGTGCTGCCTGTGCTTGCTGTCTGTGCTGCCAGTGCTTGCTGTGCTGCCTGTCCTTGCTGCCTGTGCTTGGTGTGCTGCCTGTGCTTGCTGCCTGTGCTTGCTGTACTTGCTGTGCTGCCTGTGCTTGCTGCCTGTGCTTGCTGTGCTGCCTGTGCTTGCTGCCTGTGCTTGCTGTGCTGCCTGTGCTTGCTGCCTGTGCTTGCTGTGCTGCCTGTGCTTGCTGCCTGTGCTTGCTGTGCTGCCTGTGCTTGCTGCCTGTGCTTGCTGCCTGTGCTTGCTGTGCTGCCTGTGCTTGCTGCCTGTGCTTGCTGTGCTGCCTGTGCTTGCTGCCTGTGCTTGCTGTGCTGCCTGTGCTTGCTGTGCTGCCTGTGCTTGCTGCCTGTGCTTGCTGTGCTGCCTGTGCTTGCTGCCTGTGCTTGCTGTACTTGCTGTGCTGCCTGTGCTTGCTGTGCTGCCTGTGCTTGCTGCCTGTGCTTGCTGTGCTTGCTGTGCTGCCTGTTAGCGATGCATTTGATTTCGCCCATAACACGCGGTAATTCGACAGTGGCACACGACAGTGCGTTGCTGTGTCACCTGTTTTTGGAGGCGCCGAGAGTCACGGATCATATGTTTACCTGGGCGGCCGGTGCATTGACCTGCGTCTCAGTAAGAGTAAGCATTGTAAACAAATGCGAGAGTGAATCTCGCCGAAGATCGGAGCAGGCTTTGCCTGTTGGAAAGAGGACGGAGCTTGACCCCTCTGCACTTCCCCCAGAATCGCTAAAACGAACTCATCTCGTCGAGCTATTTTGCGGGTTTCTAACATGCCTGTGCTTGCTGCCTGTGCTTGCTGTGCTGCCTGAGCTGCCTGTGCTTGCTGTGCTGCCCGTGCTTGCTGCCTGTGCTTGCTGTGCTGCCTGTGCTTGCTGTCTGTGCTGCCTGCGCTTGCTGTGCTGCATGTGCATGCTGCCTGTGCTTGCTGTGCTGCCTGTGCTTGCTGTGCTGCCTTTGCTTGCTGCCTGTGCTTGCTGTGCTGCCTGAGCTGCCTGTGCTTACTGTGCTGCCCGTGCTTGCTGCCTGTGCTTGCTGTGCTGCCTGAGCTGCCTGTGCTTGCTGACTGTGCTTGCTGCCTGTGCTTGCTGTGCTGCCTGTGCTTGCTGCCTGTGCTTGCTGTGCTGCCTGTGCTTGCTGCCTGTGCTTGCTGTGCTGCCTGTGCTTGCTGCCTGTGCTTGCTGCCTGTGCTGCCTGTGCTTGCTGTGCTGCCTGTGCTTGCTGTGCTGCCTGTGCTTGCTGCCTGTGCTTGCTGTGCTGCCTGTGCTTGCTGCCTGTGCTTGCTGTGCTGCCTGAACTGCCTGTGCTTGCTGCCTGTGCTTGCTGTGCTGCCTGTGCTTGCTGCCTGTGCTTGCTGCCTGTGCTTGGTGTGCTGCCTGTGCTTGCTGCCTGTGCTTGCTGTGCTGCCTGTGCTTGCTGCCTGTGCTTGCTGTGCTGCCTGTGCTTGCTATGCTGCCTGTGCTTGCTGTGCTGCCTGTGCTTGCTGCCTGTGCTTGCTGTGCTGCCTGTGCTGCCTGTGCTTGCTATGCTGCCTGTGCTTGCTGTGCTGCCTGTGCTTGCTGCCTGTGCTTGCTGTGCTGCCTGAGCTGCCTGTGCTTGCTGACTGTGCTTGCTGCCTGTGCTTGCTGTGCTGCCTGTGCTTGCTGCCTGTGCTTGCTGTGCTGCCTGTGCTTGCTGCCTGTGCTTGCTGTGCTGCCTGTGCTTGCTGCCTGTGCTTGCTATGCTGCCTGTGCTTGCTGTGCTGCCTGTGCTGCCTGTGCTTGCTGTGCTGCCTGTGCTTGCTGCCTGTGCTTGCTGCCTGTGCTTACTGTGCTGCCTGTGCTTGCTGCCTGTGCTTGCTGTGCTGCCTGTGCTTGCTGTGCTGCCTGTGCTTGCTGTGCTGCCTGTGCTTGCTGCCTGTGCTTGCTGTGCTGCGTGTGCTTGCTGACTGTGCTTGCTGCCTGTGCTTGCTGTGCTGCCTGTGCTTGTTGCCTGTGCTTGCTGTGCTGCCTGTGCTAGCTGTGCTAGCTGTGCTGCCTGTGCTTGCTGCCTGTGCTTGCTGTGCTGCCTGAGCTGCCTGTGCTTGCTGCCTGTGCTTGCTGTGCTTGCTGTGCTTGCTGTGCTGCCTGTTAGCGATGCATTTGATTTCGCCCATAACACGCGGTAATTCGACAGTGGCACACGATAGTGCGTTGCTGTGTCACCTGTTTTTGGAGGCGCCGAGAGTCGCGGATCATATGTTTACCTCGGCGGCCGGTGCATTGACCTGCGTCTCAGTAAGAGTAAGCATTGTAAACAAATGCGAGAGTGAATCTCGCCGAAGATCGGAGCAGGCTATGCCTGTTGGAAATAGGACGGAGCTTGACCCCTCTGCACTTCCCCCAGAATCGCTAAAACGAACTCATCTCGTCGAGATATTTTGCGGGTTTCTAACATGCCTGTGCTTGCTGCCTGTGCTTGCTGTGCTGCCTGTGCTTGCTGCCTGTGCTTGCTGTGCTGCCTGTGCTTGCTGCCTGTGCTTGCTGTGCTGCCTGTGCTGCCTGTGCTTGCTGCCTGTGCTTGCTGTGCTGCCTGTGCTTTCTGCGCTGCCTGTGCTTGCTGCCTGTGCTTGCTGTGCTGCCTGAGCTGCCTGTGCTTGCTGTGCTGCCTGAGCTGCGTGTGCTTGCTACCTGTGCTTGCTGTGCTGCCTGTGCTTGCTGTCTGTGCTGCCAGTGCTTGCTGTGCTGCCTGTCCTTGCTGCCTGTGCTTGGTGTGCTGCCTGTGCTTGCTGCCTGTGCTTGCTGTACTTGCTGTGCTGCCTGTGCTTGCTGCCTGTGCTTGCTGTGCTGCCTGTGCTTGCTGCCTGTGCTTGCTGTGCTGCCTGTGCTTGCTGCCTGTGCTTGCTGTGCTGCCTGTGCTTGCTGCCTGTGCTTGCTGTGCTGCCTGTGCTTGCTGCCTGTGCTTGCTGCCTGTGCTTGCTGTGCTGCCTGTGCTTGCTGCCTGTGCTTGCTGTGCTGCCTGTGCTTGCTGCCTGTGCTTGCTGTGCTGCCTGTGCTTGCTGTGCTGCCTGTGCTTGCTGCCTGTGCTTGCTGTGCTGCCTGTGCTTGCTGCCTGTGCTTGCTGTACTTGCTGTGCTGCCTGTGCTTGCTGTGCTGCCTGTGCTTGCTGCCTGTGCTTGCTGTGCTTGCTGTGCTGCCTGTTAGCGATGCATTTGATTTCGCCCATAACACGCGGTAATTCGACAGTGGCACACGACAGTGCGTTGCTGTGTCACCTGTTTTTGGAGGCGCCGAGAGTCACGGATCATATGTTTACCTGGGCGGCCGGTGCATTGACCTGCGTCTCAGTAAGAGTAAGCATTGTAAACAAATGCGAGAGTGAATCTCGCCGAAGATCGGAGCAGGCTTTGCCTGTTGGAAAGAGGACGGAGCTTGACCCCTCTGCACTTCCCCCAGAATCGCTAAAACGAACTCATCTCGTCGAGCTATTTTGCGGGTTTCTAACATGCCTGTGCTTGCTGCCTGTGCTTGCTGTGCTGCCTGAGCTGCCTGTGCTTGCTGTGCTGCCCGTGCTTGCTGCCTGTGCTTGCTGTGCTGCCTGTGCTTGCTGTCTGTGCTGCCTGCGCTTGCTGTGCTGCATGTGCATGCTGCCTGTGCTTGCTGTGCTGCCTGTGCTTGCTGTGCTGCCTTTGCTTGCTGCCTGTGCTTGCTGTGCTGCCTGAGCTGCCTGTGCTTACTGTGCTGCCCGTGCTTGCTGCCTGTGCTTGCTGTGCTGCCTGAGCTGCCTGTGCTTGCTGACTGTGCTTGCTGCCTGTGCTTGCTGTGCTGCCTGTGCTTGCTGCCTGTGCTTGCTGTGCTGCCTGTGCTTGCTGCCTGTGCTTGCTGTGCTGCCTGTGCTTGCTGCCTGTGCTTGCTGCCTGTGCTGCCTGTGCTTGCTGTGCTGCCTGTGCTTGCTGTGCTGCCTGTGCTTGCTGCCTGTGCTTGCTGTGCTGCCTGTGCTTGCTGCCTGTGCTTGCTGTGCTGCCTGAACTGCCTGTGCTTGCTGCCTGTGCTTGCTGTGCTGCCTGTGCTTGCTGCCTGTGCTTGCTGCCTGTGCTTGGTGTGCTGCCTGTGCTTGCTGCCTGTGCTTGCTGTGCTGCCTGTGCTTGCTGCCTGTGCTTGCTGTGCTGCCTGTGCTTGCTATGCTGCCTGTGCTTGCTGTGCTGCCTGTGCTTGCTGCCTGTGCTTGCTGTGCTGCCTGTGCTGCCTGTGCTTGCTATGCTGCCTGTGCTTGCTGTGCTGCCTGTGCTTGCTGCCTGTGCTTGCTGTGCTGCCTGAGCTGCCTGTGCTTGCTGACTGTGCTTGCTGCCTGTGCTTGCTGTGCTGCCTGTGCTTGCTGCCTGTGCTTGCTGTGCTGCCTGTGCTTGCTGCCTGTGCTTGCTGTGCTGCCTGTGCTTGCTGCCTGTGCTTGCTATGCTGCCTGTGCTTGCTGTGCTGCCTGTGCTGCCTGTGCTTGCTGTGCTGCCTGTGCTTGCTGCCTGTGCTTGCTGCCTGTGCTTACTGTGCTGCCTGTGCTTGCTGCCTGTGCTTGCTGTGCTGCCTGTGCTTGCTGTGCTGCCTGTGCTTGCTGTGCTGCCTGTGCTTGCTGCCTGTGCTTGCTGTGCTGCGTGTGCTTGCTGACTGTGCTTGCTGCCTGTGCTTGCTGTGCTGCCTGTGCTTGTTGCCTGTGCTTGCTGTGCTGCCTGTGCTAGCTGTGCTAGCTGTGCTGCCTGTGCTTGCTGCCTGTGCTTGCTGTGCTGCCTGAGCTGCCTGTGCTTGCTGCCTGTGCTTGCTGTGCTGCCTGTGCTTGCTGCCTGTGCTTGCTGTGATGCCTGTGCTTGCTACCTGTGCTTGCTGTGCTGCCTGTGCTTGCTGCCTGTGCTTGCTGTGCTGCCTGTGCTTGCTGCCTGTGCTTGCTGTGCTTGCTGTGCTGCCTGTTAGCGATGCATTTGATTTCGCCCATAACACGCGGTAATTCGACAGTGGCACACGACAGTGCGTTGCTGTGTCACCTGTTTTTGGAGGCGCCGAGAGTCGAGGATCATATGTTTACCTCGGCGGCCGGTGCATTGACCTGCGTCTCAGTAAGAGTAAGCATTGTAAACAAATGCGAGAGTGAATCTCGCCGAAGATCGGAGCAGGCTTTGCCTGTTGGAAATAGGACGGAGCTTGACCCCTCTGCACTTCCCCCAGAATCGCTAAAACGAACTCATCTCGTCGAGATATTTTGCGGGTTTCTAACATGCCTGTGCTTGCTGCCTGTGCTTGCTGTGCTGCCTGTGCTTGCTGCCTGTGCTTGCTGTGCTGCCTGTGCTTGCTTGCTGTGCTGCCTGTGCTTGCTGCCTGTGCTGCCTGTGCTGTGCTGCCTGTGCTTGCTGTGCTGCCTGTGCTTGCTGTGCTGCCTGTGCTTGCTGCCTGTGCTTGCTGTACTGCCTGTGCCTGCTGTGCTGCCTGTGCTTGCTGCCTGTGCTTGCTGTGCTGCCTGTGCTTGCTGCCTGTGCTTGCTGTGCTGCCTGTGCTGCCTGTGCGTGCTACCTGTGCTTGCTGTGCTTGCTGTGCTGCCTGTGCTTGGTGTGCTGCCTGTGCTTGCTGCCTGTGCTTGGTGTGCTGCCTGTGCTTGCTGCCTGTGCTTGCTGTGCTGCCTGTGCTTGCTGCCTGTGCTTGCTGTGCTGCCTGTGCTTGCTATGCTGCCTGTGCTTGCTGTGCTGCCTGTGCTTGCTGCCTGTGCTTGCTGTGCTGCCTGTGCTGCCTGTGCTTGCTATGCTGCCTGTGCTTGCTGTGCTGCCTGTGCTTGCTGCCTGTGCTTGCTGTGCTGCCTGAGCTGCCTGTGCTTGCTGACTGTGCTTGCTGCCTGTGCTTGCTGTGCTGCCTGTGCTTGCTGCCTGTGCTTGCTGTGCTGCCTGTGCTTGCTGCCTGTGCTTGCTGCCTGTGCTGCCTGTGCTTGCTGTGCTGCGTGTGCTTGCTGACTGTGCTTGCTGCCTGTGCTTGCTGTGCTGCCTGTGCTTGCTGTGCTGCGTGTGCTTGCTGACTGTGCTTGCTGCCTGTGCTTGCTGTGCTGCCTGTGCTTGTTGCCTGTGCTTGCTGTGCTGCCTGTGCTAGCTGTGCTGCCTGTGCTTGCTGCCTGTGCTTGCTGTGCTGCCTGAGCTGCCTGTGCTTGCTGCCTGTGCTTGCTGTGCTGCCTGTGCTTGCTGCCTGTGCTTGCTGTGATGCCTGTGCTTGCTACCTGTGCTTGCTGTGCTGCCTGTGCTTGCTGCCTGTGCTTGCTGTGCTGCCTGAGCTGCCTGTGCTTGCTGCCTGTGCTTGCTGTGCTGCCTGTGCTTGCTGCCTGTGCTTGCTGTGCTGCCTGTGCTTGCTGTGCTGCATGTGCATGCTGCCTGTGCTTGCTGCCTGTGCTTGCTGTGCTGCCTGTGCTTGCTGCCTGTGCTTGCTGTGCTGCCTGTGCTTGTTGCCTGTGCTTGCTGTGCTGCCTGTGCTGCCTGTGCTTGCTGCCTGTGCTTTCTGCGCTGCCTGTGCTTGCTGCCTGTGCTTGCTGTGCTGCCTGAGCTGCCTGTGCTTGCTGTGCTGCCTGAGCTGCCTGTGCTTGCTACCTGTGCTTGCTGTGCTGCCTGTGCTTGCTGCCTGTGCTTGCTGCCTGTGCTTGCTGTGCTGCCTGTACTGCCTGTGCTTGCTGCCTGTGCTTGCTGTGCTGCCTGAGCTGCCTGTGCTTGCTGCCTGTGCTTGCTGTGCTGCCTGTGCTTGCTGCCTGTGCTTGCTGCCTGTGCTTGCTGTGCTGCCTGTGCTTGCTGTGCTGCCTGAGCTGCCTGTGCTTGCTGTGCTGCCTGAGCTGCCTGTGCTTGCTACCTGTGCTTGCTGCGCTGCCTGTGCTTGCTGCCTGTGCTTGCTGTGCTGCCTGTGCTAGCTGTGCTGCCTGTGCTTGCTGCCTGTGCTTGCTGTGCTGCCTGAGCTGCCTGTGCTTGCTGCCTGTGCTTGCTGTGATGCCTGTGCTTGCTACCTGTGCTTGCTGTGCTGCCTGTGCTTGCTGCCTGTGCTTGCTGTGCTGCCTGAGCTGCCTGTGCTTGCTGCCTGTGCTTGCTGTGCTGCCTGTGCTTGCTGCCTGTGCTTGCTGTGCTGCCTGTGCTTGCTGTGCTGCATGTGCATGCTGCCTGTGCTTGCTGCCTGTGCTTGCTGTGCTGCCTGTGCTTGCTGCCTGTGCTTGCTGTGCTGCCTGTGCTTGTTGCCTGTGCTTGCTGTGCTGCCTGTGCTGCCTGTGCTTGCTGCCTGTGCTTGCTGTGCTGCCTGTGCTTTCTGCGCTGCCTGTGCTTGCTGCCTGTGCTTGCTGTGCTGCCTGTGCTTGCTGTGCTGCCTGAGCTGCCTGTGCTTGCTGTGCTGCCTGAGCTGCCTGTGCTTGCTACCTGTGCTTGCTGTGCTGCCTGTGCTTGCTGCCTGTGCTTGCTGCCTGTGCTTGCTGTGCTGCCTGTACTGCCTGTGCTTGCTGCCTGTGCTTGCTGTGCTGCCTGAGCTGCCTGTGCTTGCTGCCTGTGCTTGCTGTGCTGCCTGTGCTTGCTGCCTGTGCTTGCTGTGCTGCCTGTGCTTGCTGTGCTGCCTGAGCTGCCTGTGCTTGCTGTGCTGCCTGAGCTGCCTGTGCTTGCTACCTGTGCTTGCTGTGCTGCCTGTGCTTGCTGCCTGTGCTTGCTGTGCTGCCTGTGCTAGCTGTGCTGCCTGTGCTTGCTGCCTGTGCTTGCTGTGCTGCCTGAGCTGCCTGTGCTTGCTGCCTGTGCTTGCTGTGCTGCCTGTGCTTGCTGCCTGTGCTTGCTGTGCTGCCTGTGCTAGCTGTGCTGCCTGTGCTTGCTGCCTGTGCTTGCTGTGCTGCCTGAGCTGCCTGTGCTTGCTGCCTGTGCTTGCTGTGCTGCCTGTGCTTGCTGCCTGTGCTTGCTGTGATGCCTGTGCTTGCTGTGCTGCCTGTGCTTGCTGCCTGTGCTTGCTGTGCTGCCTGAGCTGCCTGTGCTTGCTGTGCTGCCTGTGCTTGCTGCCTGTGCTTGCTGTGCTGCATGTGCATGCTGCCTGTGCTTGCTGTGCTTGCTGCCTGTGCTTGCTGTGCTGCCTGTGCTTGCTGCCTGTGCTTGCTGTGCTGCCTGAGCTTGCTGTGCTGCCTGTGCTTGCTGCCTGTGCTTGCTGTGCTGCCTGTGCTTGCTGTGCTGCCTGTGCTTGCTGCTTGTGCTGCCTGTGCTTGCTGCCTGTGCTTGCTGTGCTGCCTGTGCTTGCTGCCTGTGCTTGCTGTGCTGTCTGTACTTGCTGTGCTGCCTGTTCTTGCTGTGCTTGCTGTGCTGCCTGTGCTTGGTGTGCTGCCTGTGCTTGCTGCCTGTGCTTGCTGTGCTGCCTGTGCTGCCTGTGCTTGCTGCCTGTGCTTGCTGTGCTGCCTGTGCTTGCTGTGCTGCCTGTGCTTGCTGCCTGTGCTTGCTGTGCTGCCTGTGCTTGCTGCCTGTGCTTGCTGTGCTGCCTGAGCTGCCTGTGCTTGCTGTCTGTGCTTGCTGTGCTGCCTGTGCTTGCTGCCTGTGCTTGCTGTGCTGCCTGTGCTTGCTGCCTGTCCTTGCTGTGCTGCCTGTGCTTGCTGCCTGTGCTTGCTGTGCTGCCTGAGCTGCCTGTGCTTGCTGCCTGTGCTTGCTGTGCTGCCTGTGCTTGCTGCCTGTGCTTGCTGCCTGTGCTTGCTGTGCTGCCTGTGCTTGCTGCCTGTGCTTGCTGTGCTGCCTGAGCTTGCTGTGCTGCCTGTGCTTGCTGCCTGTGCTTGCTGTGCTGCCTGTGCTTGGTGTGCTGCCTGTGCTTGCTGTGCTGCCTTCAATTGCTGCCTGTGCTTGCTGTGCTGCCTGTGCTTGCTGCCAGTGCTTGCTGTGCTGCCTGTGCTTGCTGCTTGTGCTGCCTGTGCTTGCTGCCTGTGCTTGCTGTGCTGCCGGTGCTTGCTGCCTGTGCTTGCTGTGCTGCCTGTAATTGCTGCCTGTACTTGCTGTGCTGCCTGTTCTTGCTGTGCTTGCTGTGCTGCCTGTGCTTGGTGTGCTTCCTGTGCTTGCTGCCTGTGCTTGCTGTGCTGCCTGTGCTGCCTGTGCTTGCTGCCTGTGCTTGCTGTGCTGCCTGTGCTTGCTGTGCTGCCTGTGCTTGCTGCCTGTGCTTGCTGTGCTGCCTGTGCTTGCTGTGCTGCCTGTGCTTGCTGCCTGTGCTTGCTGTGCTGCCTGTGCTTGCTGCCTGTGCTTGCTGTGCTGCCTGTGCTTGCTGCTTGTGCTGCCTGTGCTTGCTGCCTGTGTTTGCTGTGCTGCCTGTGCTTGCTGCCTGTGCTTGCTGTGCTGCCTGTAATTGCTGCCTGTACTTGCTGTGCTGCCTGTTCTTGCTGTGCTTGCTGTGCTGCCTGTTCTTGGTGTGCTGCCTGTGCTTGCTGCCTGTGCTTGCTGTGCTTCCTGTGCTGCCTGTGCTTGCTGCCTGTGCTTGCTGTGCTGCCTGTGCTTGCTGTGCTGCCTGTGCTTGCTGCCTGTGCTTGCTGTGCTGCCTGTGCTTGCTGCCTGTGCTTGCTGTGCTGCCTGTGCTTGCTGCTTGTGCTGCCTGTGCTTGCTGCCTGTGTTTGCTGTGCTGCCTGTGCTTGCTGCCTGTGCTTGCTGTGCTGCCTGTAATTGCTGCCTGTACTTGCTGTGCTGCCTGTTCTTGCTGTGCTTGCTGTGCTGCCTGTTCTTGGTGTGCTGCCTGTGCTTGCTGCCTGTGCTTGCTGTGCTTCCTGTGCTGCCTGTGCTTGCTGCCTGTGCTTGCTGTGCTGCCTGTGCTTGCTGTGCTGCCTGTGCTTGCTGCCTGTGCTTGCTGTGCTGCCTGAGCTGCCTGTGCTTGCTGCCTGTGCTTGCTGTGCTGCCTGTGCTTGCTGCCTGTGCTTGCTGTGCTGCCTGTGCTTGCTGCCTGTGCTTGCTGTGCTGCCTGTGCTTGCTGCCTGTGCTTGCTGTGCTGCCTGAGCTGCCTGTGCTTGCTGCCTGTGCTTGCTGTGCTGCCTGTGCTTGCTGCCTGTGCTTGCTGCCTGTGCTTGCTGTGCTGCCTGAGCTTGCTGTGCTGCCTGAGCTTGCTGTGCTGCCTGTGCTTGCTGCCTGTGCTTGCTGTGCTGCCTGTGCTTGGTGTGCTGCCTGTGCTTGCTGTGCTGCCTGTAATTGCTGCCTGTGCTTGCTGTGCTGCCTGTGCTTGCTGCCTGTGCTTGCTGTGCTGCCTGTGCTTGCTGCTTGTGCTGCCTGTGCTTGCTGCCTGTGCTTGCTGTGCTGCCTGTGCTTGCTGCCTGTGCTTGCTGTGCTGCCTGTAATTGCTGCCTGTACTTGCTGTGCTGCCTGTTCTTGCTGTGCTTGCTGTGCTGCCTGTGCTTGGTGTGCTGCCTGTGCTTGCTGCCTGTGCTTGCTGCCTGTGCTTGCTGTGCTGCCTGTGCTTGCTGCCTGTGCTTGCTGTGCTGCCTGTGCTTGCTGCCTGTGCTTGCTGTGCTGCCTGTGCTTGCTGTGCTGCCTGTGCTTGCTGCCTGTGCTTGCTGTGCTGCCTGTTAGCGATGCATTTGATTTCGCCCATAACACGCGGTAATTCGACAGTGGCACACGACAGTGCGTTGCTGTGTCACCTGTTTTTGGAGGCGCCGAGAGTCACGGATCATATGTTTACCTCGGCGGCCGGTGCATTGACCTGCGTCTCACTAAGAGTAAGCATTGTATACAAATGCGAGAGTGAATCTCGCCGAAGATTGGAGCAGGCTTTGCCTGTTGGAAAGAGGACGGAGCTTGACCCCTCTGCACTTCCCCCAGAATCGCTAAAACGAACTCATCTCGTCGAGCTATTCTGCGGGTTTCTAACATGCCTGTGCTTGCTGTGCTGCCTGTGCTTGCTGCCTGTGCTTGCTGTGCTGCCTGAGCTGCCTGTGCTCGCTGTGCTGCCCGTGCTTGCTGCCTGTGCTTGCTGTGCTGCCTGTGCTTGCTGTCTGTGCTGCCTGCGCTAGCTGTGCTGCATGTGCTTGCTGTGCTGCCTGTCCTTGCTGTGCTGCCTGTGCTTGTTGCCTGTGCTTGCTGTGCTGCCTGAGCTGCCTGTGCTTGCTACCTGTGCTTGCTGTGCTGCCTGTGCTTGCTGCCTGTGCTTGCTGTGCTGCCTGTGCTAGCTGTGCTGCCTGTGCTTGCTGCCTGTGCTTGCTGTGCTGCCTGAGCTGCCTGTGCTTGCTGCCTGTGCTTGCTGTGCTGCCTGTGCTTGCTGCCTGTGCTTGCTGTGATGCCTGTGCTTGCTGTGCTGACTGTGCTTGCTGCCTGTGCTTGCTGTGCTGCCTGAGCTGCCTGTGCTTGCTGTGCTGCCTGTGCTTGCTGCCTGTGCTTGCTGTGCTGCATGTGCATGCTGCCTGTGCTTGCTGTGCTTGCTGCCTGTGCTTGCTGTGCTGCCTGTGCTTGCTGTGCTGCCTGTGCTTGCTGCCTGTGCTTGCTGTGCTGCCTGTGCTGCCTGTGCTTGCTGCCTGTGCTTGCTGTGCTGCCTGAGCTGCCTGTGCTTGCTGCCTGTGCTTGCTGCCTGTGCTTGCTGTGCTGCCTGTGCTTGCTGTGCTGCCTGTGCTGCCTGTGCTTGCTGCCTGTGCTTGCTGTGCTGCCTGAGCTGCCTGTGCTTGCTGCCTGTGCTTGCTGTGCTGCCTGTGCTTGCTGCCTGTGCTTGCTGTGCTGCCTGTGCTTGCTGCCTGTGCTTGCTGTGCTGCCTGTGCTTGCTGCCTGTGCTTGCTGTGCTGCCTGTGCTTGCTGCCTGTGCTTGCTGTGCTGCCTGTGCTCGTTGCCTGTGCTTGCTGCCTGTGCTTGCTGTGCTGCCTGTGCTTGCTGTGCTGCCTGTGTTTTCTGCCTGTGCTTGCTGCCTGTGCTTGCTGCCTGTGCTTGCTGCCTGTGCTTGCTGTGCTGCCTGTGCTTGCTGCCTGTGCCAGCTGTGCTTGCTGTGCTTACTGTGCTGCCTGTGCTTGCTGCCTGTGCTTGCTGTGCTGCCTGTGCTTTCTGCCTGTGCTTGCTGCCTGTGCTTGCTGTGCTGCCTGTGCTTGCTGCCTGTGCTTGCTGTGCTGCCTGTGCCAGCTGTGCTGCTTGTGCTGTGCTGCCTGTGCTTGCTGTGCTGCCTGTGCTTGCTGCCTGTGCTTGCTGCCTGTGCGTGCTGTGCTGCCTGTGCTTGCTGCCTGTGCTTGCTGTGCTGCCTGTGCTTGCTGCCTGTGCTTGCTGCCTGTGCTTGCTGTGCTGCCTGTGCTTGCTGCCTGTTCTTGCTGTGCTGCCTGAGCTTGCTGTGCTGCCTGTGCTTGCTGCCTGTGCTTGCTGTGCTGCCTGTGCTTGGTGTGCTGCCTGTGCTTGCTGTGCTGCCTGTAATTGCTGCCTGTGCTTGCTGTGCTGCCTGTGCTTGCTGACTGTGCTTGCTGTGCTGCCTGTGCTTGCTGCCTGTGCTTGCTGTGCTGCCTGTGCTTGCTGCCTGTGCTTGCTGTGCTGCCTGTGCTTGTTGCCTGTGCTTGCTGTGCTGCCTGTGCTTGCTGCTTGTGCTTGCTGTACTTGCTGTGCTGCCTGTGCTTGCTGTGCTGCCTGTGCTTGCTGCCTGAGCTTGCTGTGCTGCCTGTGCTTGCTGTACTTGCTGTGCTGCCTGTGCTTGCTGTGCTGCCTGTGCTTGCTGCCTGTGCTTGCTGCCTGTGCTTGCTGTGCTGCCTGTGCTTGCTGCCTGTGCTTGCTGTGCTGCCTCTGCTTGCTGCCTGTGCTTGCTGTGCTGCCTGTGCTTGCTGCCTGTGCTTGCTGTGCTGCCTGTGCTTGGTGTGCTGCCTGTACTTGCTGCCTGTGCTTGCTGCCTGTGCTTGCTGTGCTGCCTGTGCTTGCTGCCTGTGCTTGCTGTGCTGCCTGTGCTTGCTGCCTGTGCTTGCTGTGCTGCCTGTGCTTGCTGTGCTGCCTGTGCTTGCTGCCTGTGCTTGCTGTGCTGCCTGTTAGCGATGCATTTGATTTCGCCCATAACACGCGGTAATTCGACAGTGGCACACGACAGTGCGTTGCTGTGTCACCTGTTTTTGGAGGCGCCGAGAGTCACGGATCATATGTTTACCTCGGCGGCCGGTGCATTGACCTGCGTCTCACTAAGAGTAAGCATTGTATACAAATGCGAGAGTGAATCTCGCCGAAGATTGGAGCAGGCTTTGCCTGTTGGAAAGAGGACGGAGCTTGACCCCTCTGCACTTCCCCCAGAATCGCTAAAACGAACTCATCTCGTCGAGCTATTCTGCGGGTTTCTAACATGCCTGTGCTTGCTGTGCTGCCTGTGCTTGCTGCCTGTGCTTGCTGTGCTGCCTGAGCTGCCTGTGCTCGCTGTGCTGCCCGTGCTTGCTGCCTGTGCTTGCTGTGCTGCCTGTGCTTGCTGTCTGTGCTGCCTGCGCTAGCTGTGCTGCATGTGCTTGCTGTGCTGCCTGTCCTTGCTGTGCTGCCTGTGCTTGTTGCCTGTGCTTGCTGTGCTGCCTGAGCTGCCTGTGCTTGCTACCTGTGCTTGCTGTGCTGCCTGTGCTTGCTGCCTGTGCTTGCTGTGCTGCCTGTGCTAGCTGTGCTGCCTGTGCTTGCTGCCTGTGCTTGCTGTGCTGCCTGAGCTGCCTGTGCTTGCTGCCTGTGCTTGCTGTGCTGCCTGTGCTTGCTGCCTGTGCTTGCTGTGATGCCTGTGCTTGCTGTGCTGACTGTGCTTGCTGCCTGTGCTTGCTGTGCTGCCTGAGCTGCCTGTGCTTGCTGTGCTGCCTGTGCTTGCTGCCTGTGCTTGCTGTGCTGCATGTGCATGCTGCCTGTGCTTGCTGTGCTTGCTGCCTGTGCTTGCTGTGCTGCCTGTGCTTGCTGTGCTGCCTGTGCTTGCTGCCTGTGCTTGCTGTGCTGCCTGTGCTGCCTGTGCTTGCTGCCTGTGCTTGCTGTGCTGCCTGAGCTGCCTGTGCTTGCTGCCTGTGCTTGCTGCCTGTGCTTGCTGTGCTGCCTGTGCTTGCTGTGCTGCCTGTGCTGCCTGTGCTTGCTGCCTGTGCTTGCTGTGCTGCCTGAGCTGCCTGTGCTTGCTGCCTGTGCTTGCTGTGCTGCCTGTGCTTGCTGCCTGTGCTTGCTGTGCTGCCTGTGCTTGCTGCCTGTGCTTGCTGTGCTGCCTGTGCTTGCTGCCTGTGCTTGCTGTGCTGCCTGTGCTTGCTGCCTGTGCTTGCTGTGCTGCCTGTGCTCGTTGCCTGTGCTTGCTGCCTGTGCTTGCTGTGCTGCCTGTGCTTGCTGTGCTGCCTGTGTTTTCTGCCTGTGCTTGCTGCCTGTGCTTGCTGCCTGTGCTTGCTGCCTGTGCTTGCTGTGCTGCCTGTGCTTGCTGCCTGTGCCAGCTGTGCTTGCTGTGCTTACTGTGCTGCCTGTGCTTGCTGCCTGTGCTTGCTGTGCTGCCTGTGCTTTCTGCCTGTGCTTGCTGCCTGTGCTTGCTGTGCTGCCTGTGCTTGCTGCCTGTGCTTGCTGTGCTGCCTGTGCCAGCTGTGCTGCTTGTGCTGTGCTGCCTGTGCTTGCTGTGCTGCCTGTGCTTGCTGCCTGTGCTTGCTGCCTGTGCGTGCTGTGCTGCCTGTGCTTGCTGCCTGTGCTTGCTGTGCTGCCTGTGCTTGCTGCCTGTGCTTGCTGCCTGTGCTTGCTGTGCTGCCTGTGCTTGCTGCCTGTTCTTGCTGTGCTGCCTGAGCTTGCTGTGCTGCCTGTGCTTGCTGCCTGTGCTTGCTGTGCTGCCTGTGCTTGGTGTGCTGCCTGTGCTTGCTGTGCTGCCTGTAATTGCTGCCTGTGCTTGCTGTGCTGCCTGTGCTTGCTGACTGTGCTTGCTGTGCTGCCTGTGCTTGCTGCCTGTGCTTGCTGTGCTGCCTGTGCTTGCTGCCTGTGCTTGCTGTGCTGCCTGTGCTTGTTGCCTGTGCTTGCTGTGCTGCCTGTGCTTGCTGCTTGTGCTTGCTGTACTTGCTGTGCTGCCTGTGCTTGCTGTGCTGCCTGTGCTTGCTGCCTGAGCTTGCTGTGCTGCCTGTGCTTGCTGTACTTGCTGTGCTGCCTGTGCTTGCTGTGCTGCCTGTGCTTGCTGCCTGTGCTTGCTGCCTGTGCTTGCTGTGCTGCCTGTGCTTGCTGCCTGTGCTTGCTGCCTGTGCTTGCTGTGCTGCCTGTGCTTGCTGCCTGTGCTTGCTGTGCTGCCTCTGCTTGCTGCCTGTGCTTGCTGTGCTGCCTGTGCTTGCTGCCTGTGCTTGCTGTGCTGCCTGTGCTTGGTGTGCTGCCTGTACTTGCTGCCTGTGCTTGCTGTGCTGCCTGTGCTGCCTGTGCTTGCTGCCTGTGCTTGCTGTGCTGCCTGAGCTGCCTGTGCTTGCTGCCTGTGCTTGCTGCCTGTGCTTGCTGTGCTGCCTGTGCTTGCTGCCTGTGCGTGCTGTGCTGCCTGTGCTTGCTGCCTGTGCTTGCTGTGCTGCCTGTGCTTGCTGCCTGTGCTTGCTGCCTGTGCTTGCTGTGCTGCCTGTGCTTGGTGTGCTGCCTGTGCTTGCTGTGCTGCCTGTAATTGCTGCCTGTGCTTGCTGTGCTGCCTGTGCTTGCTGACTGTGCTTGCTGTGCTGCCTGTGCTTGCTGCTTGTGCTGCCTGTGCTTGCTGCCTGTGCTTGCTGTGCTGCCTGTGCTTGCTGCCTGTGCTTGCTGTGCTGCCTGTAATTGCTGCCTGTACTTGCTGTGCTGCCTGTGCTTGCTGTGCTTGCTGTGCTGCCTGTGCTTGGTGTGCTGCCTGTGCTTGCTGCCTGTGCTTGCTGTGCTGCCTGTGCTGCCTGTGCTTGCTGCCTGTGCTTGCTGTGCTGCCTGAAATGCCTGTGCTTGCTGCCTGTGCTTGCTGTTCTGCCTGTGCTTGCTGCCTGTGCTTGCTGTGCTGCCTGTGCTTGCTGTCTGTGCTGCCTGCGCTTGCTGTGCTGCATGTGCTTGCTGTGCTGCCTGTCCTTGCTGTGCTGCCTGTGCTTGTTGCCTGTGCTTGCTGTGCTGCCTGTGCTTGCTGCTTGTGCTTGCTGTACTTGCTGTGCTGCCTGTGCTTGCTGTGCTGCCTGTGCTTGCTGCCTGAGCTTGCTGTGCTGCCTGTGCTTGCTGTACTTGCTGTGCTGCCTGTGCTTGCTGTGCTGCCTGTGCTTGCTGCCTGTGCTTGCTGCCTGTGCTTGCTGTGCTGCCTGTGCTTGCTGCCTGTGCTTGCTGTGCTGCCTCTGCTTGCTGCCTGTGCTTGCTGTGCTGCCTGTGCTTGCTGCCTGTGCTTGCTGTGCTGCCTGTGCTTGGTGTGCTGCCTGTACTTGCTGCCTGTGCTTGCTGTGCTGCCTGTGCTTGCTGCCTGTGCTTGCTGTGCTGCCTGTAATTGCTGCCTGTACTTGCTGTGCTGCCTGTGCTTGCTGTGCTTGCTGTGCTGCCTGTGCTTGGTGTGCTGCCTGTGCTTGCTGCCTGTGCTTGCTGTGCTGCCTGTGCTGCCTGTGCTTGCTGCCTGTGCTTGCTGTGCTGCCTGAAATGCCTGTGCTTGCTGCCTGTGCTTGCTGTTCTGCCTGTGCTTGCTGCCTGTGCTTGCTGTGCTGCCTGTGCTTGCTCTGCTGCCTGTGCTTGCTGCCTGTGCTTGCTGCCTGTGCTTGCTGTGCTGCCTGTGCTTGCTGCCTGTGCTTGCTGCGCTGCCTGTGCTTGCTGTGCTGCCTGTGCTTGCTGCCTGTGCTTGCTGTGCTTGCTGTGCTGCCTGTTAGCGATGCATTTGATTTCGCCCATAACACGCGGTAATTCGACAGTGGCACACGACAGTGCGTTGCTGTGTTACCTGTTTTTGGAGGCGCCGAGAGTCACGGATCATATGTTTACCTCGGCGGCCGGTGCATTGACCTGCGTCTCAGTAAGAGTAAGCATTGTAAACAAATGCAAGAGTGAATCTCGCCGAAGATCGGAGCAGGCTTTGCCTGTTGGAAAGAGGACGGAGCTTGACCCCTCTGCACTTCCCCCAGAATCGCTAAAACGAACTCATCTCGTCGAGCTATTTTGCGGGTTTCTAACATGCCTGTGCTTGCTGTGCTGGCTGTGCTTGCTGTGCTTGCTGTGCTGCCTGTAATTGCTGCCTGTGCTTGCTGTGCTGCCTGTGCTTGCTGCCTGTGCTTGCTGTGCTGCCTGTGCTTGGTGCCTGTGCTTGCTGCCTGTGCTTGCTGCCTGTGCTTGCTGTGCTGCCTGTGCTGCCTGTGCTTGCTGCCTGTGCTTGCTGTGCTGCCTGTGCTTGCTGCCTGTGCTTGCTGTGCTGCCTGTGCTGCCTGTGCTTGCTGCCTGTGCTTGCTGTGCTGCCTGTGCTTGCTGCCTGTGCTTGCTGTGCTGCCTGAGCTGCCTGTGCTTGCTGTGCTGCCGGTGCTTGCTGCCTGTGCTTGCTGCCTGTGCTTGCTGCCTGTGCTTGCTGTGCTGCCTGTGCTGTGCTGCCTGTGCTTGCTGCCTCTGCTTGCTGTGCTGCCTGTGCTTGCTGCCTGTGCTTGCTGCCTGTGCTTGCTGCCTGTGCTTGCTGTGCTGCCTGTGCTGTGCTGCCTGTGCTTACTCTGCTGCCTGTGCTTGCTGCCTCTGCTTGCTGTGCTGCCTGTGCTTGCTGCCTGTGCTTGCTGCCTGTGCTTGCTGCCTGTGCTTGCTGTGCTGCCTGTGCTTGCTGCCTGTGCTTGCTGTGCTGCCTGTGCTGCCTGTGCTTGCTGCCTGTGCTTGCTGTGCTGCCTGTGCTTGCTGCCTGTGCTTGCTGTGCTGCCTGTGCTTGCTGCCTGTGCTTGCTCTGCTGCCTGTGCTTGCTGCCTGTGCTTGCTGTGCTGCCTGTGATTGCTGCCTGTGCTTCCTGTGCTTGCTGCCTGTGCTTGCTGTGCTGCCTGTGCTTGCCGCCTGTGCTTGCTGTGCTGCCTGTGCTTGCTGTGCTACCTGTGCTTTCTGCCTGTGCTTGCTGTGCTGCCTGTTAGCGATGCATTTGATTTCGCCCATAACACGCGGTAATTCGACAGTGGCACACGACAGTGCGTTGCTGTGTCACCTGTTTTTGGAGGCGCCGAGAGTCGCGGATGATATGTTTACCTCGGCGGCCGGTGCATTGACCTGCGTCTCAGTAAGAGTAAGCATTGTAAACAAATGCGAGAGTGAATCTCGCCGAAGATCGGAGCAGGCTTTGCCTGTTGGAAAGAGGACGGAGCTTGACCCCTCTGCACTTCCCCCAGAATCGCTAAAACGAACACATCTCGTCGAGCTATTTTGCGGGTTTCTAACATGCCTGTCCTTGCTGCCTGTGCTTGCTGCCTGTGCTTGCTGTGCTGCCTGTGCTTGCTGTGCTGCCTGTGCTTGCTGCCTGTGCTTGCTGTGCTGCCTGAGCTGCCTGTGCTTGCTGTGCTGCCCGTGCTTGCTGCCTGTGCTTGCTGTGCTGCCTGTGCTTGCTGTCTGTGCTGCCTGTGCTTGCTGTGCTGCATGTGCATGCTGCCTGTGCTTGCTGTGCTGCCTGTGCTTTCTGCCTGTGCTTGCTGTGCTGCCTGAGCTGCCTGTGCTTGCTGTGCTGCCCGTGCTTGCTGCCTGTGCTTGCTGTGCTGCCTGTGCTTGCTGTCTGTGCTGCATGTGCATGCTGCCTGTGCTTGCTGTGCTGCCTGTGCTTGCTGTGCTGCCTGTGCTTGCTGTGCTGCCTGAGCTGCCTGTGCTTGCTGTGCTGCCTGTGCTGCCTGTGCTTGCTGTGCTGCCTGTGCTTGCTGTCTGTGCTGCCTGTGCTTGCTGTGCTGCATGTGCATGCTGCCTGTGCTTGCTGTGCTGCCTGTGCTTGCTGCCTGTGCTTGCTGTGCTGCCTGTGCTTGCTGTGCTGCATGTGCATGCTGCCTGTGCTTGCTGTGCTGCCTGTGCTTGCTGTGCTGCCTGTGCTTTCTGCCTGTGCTTGCTGGGCTGCCTGTGCTTGCTGTGCTGCCTGTGCTTGCTGCCTGTGCTTGCTGTGCTGCCTGTGCTTGCTGCCTGTGCTTGCTGTGCTTGCTGTGCTGCCTGTTAGCGATGCATTTGATTTCGCCCATAACACGCGGTAATTCGACAGTGGCACACGACAGTGCGTTGCTGTGTTACCTGTTTTTGGAGGCGCCGAGAGTCACGGATCATATGTTTACCTCGGCGGCCGGTGCATTGACCTGCGTCTCAGTAAGAGTAAGCATTGTAAACAAATGCAAGAGTGAATCTCGCCGAAGATCGGAGCAGGCTTTGCCTGTTGGAAAGAGGACGGAGCTTGACCCCTCTGCACTTCCCCCAGAATCGCTAAAACGAACTCATCTCGTCGAGCTATTTTGCGGGTTTCTAACATGCCTGTGCTTGCTGTGCTGGCTGTGCTTGCTGTGCTTGCTGTGCTGCCTGTGCTTGCTGTGCTGCCTGTGCTTGCTGCCTGTGCTTGCTGTGCTGCCTGTGCTTGGTGCCTGTGCTTGCTGCCTGTGCTTGCTGCCTGTGCTTGCTGTGCTGCCTGTGCTGCCTGTGCTTGCTGCCTGTGCTTGCTGTGCTGCCTGTGCTTGCTGCCTGTGCTTGCTGTGCTGCCTGTGCTGCCTGTGCTTGCTGCCTGTGCTTGCTGTGCTGCCTGTGCTTGCTGCCTGTGCTTGCTGTGCTGCCTGAGCTGCCTGTGCTTGCTGTGCTGCCGGTGCTTGCTGCCTGTGCTTGCTGCCTGTGCTTGCTGCCTGTGCTTGCTGTGCTGCCTGTGCTGTGCTGCCTGTGCTTGCTGCCTCTGCTTGCTGTGCTGCCTGTGCTTGCTGCCTGTGCTTGCTGCCTGTGCTTGCTGTGCTGCCTGTGCTGTGCTGCCTGTGCTTACTCTGCTGCCTGTGCTTGCTGCCTCTGCTTGTTGTGCTGCCTGTGCTTGCTGCCTGTGCTTGCTGCCTGTGCTTGCTGCCTGTGCTTGCTGTGCTGCCTGTGCTTGCTGCCTGTGCTTGCTGTGCTGCCTGTGCTGCCTGTGCTTGCTGCCTGTGCTTGCTGTGCTGCCTGTGCTTGCTGCCTGTGCTTGCTGTGCTGCCTGTGCTTGCTGCCTGTGCTTGCTCTGCTGCCTGTGCTTGCTGCCTGTGCTTGCTGTGCTGCCTGTGATTGCTGCCTGTGCTTCCTGTGCTTGCTGCCTGTGCTTGCTGTGCTGCCTGTGCTTGCCGCCTGTGCTTGCTGTGCTGCCTGTGCTTGCTGTGCTACCTGTGCTTTCTGCCTGTGCTTGCTGTGCTGCCTGTTAGCGATGCATTTGATTTCGCCCATAACACGCGGTAATTCGACAGTGGCACACGACAGTGCGTTGCTGTGTCACCTGTTTTTGGAGGCGCCGAGAGTCGCGGATGATATGTTTACCTCGGCGGCCGGTGCATTGACCTGCGTCTCAGTAAGAGTAAGCATTGTAAACAAATGCGAGAGTGAATCTCGCCGAAGATCGGAGCAGGCTTTGCCTGTTGGAAAGAGGACGGAGCTTGACCCCTCTGCACTTCCCCCAGAATCGCTAAAACGAACACATCTCGTCGAGCTATTTTGCGGGTTTCTAACATGCCTGTCCTTGCTGCCTGTGCTTGCTGCCTGTGCTTGCTGTGCTGCCTGTGCTTGCTGTGCTGCCTGTGCTTGCTGCCTGTGCTTGCTGTGCTGCCTGAGCTGCCTGTGCTTGCTGTGCTGCCCGTGCTTGCTGCCTGTGCTTGCTGTGCTGCCTGTGCTTGCTGTCTGTGCTGCCTGTGCTTGCTGTGCTGCATGTGCATGCTGCCTGTGCTTGCTGTGCTGCCTGTGCTTTCTGCCTGTGCTTGCTGTGCTGCCTGAGCTGCCTGTGCTTGCTGTGCTGCCCGTGCTTGCTGCCTGTGCTTGCTGTGCTGCCTGTGCTTGCTGTCTGTGCTGCATGTGCATGCTGCCTGTGCTTGCTGTGCTGCCTGTGCTTGCTGTGCTGCCTGTGCTTGCTGTGCTGCCTGAGCTGCCTGTGCTTGCTGTGCTGCCTGTGCTGCCTGTGCTTGCTGTGCTGCCTGTGCTTGCTGTCTGTGCTGCCTGTGCTTGCTGTGCTGCATGTGCATGCTGCCTGTGCTTGCTGTGCTGCCTGTGCTTGCTGCCTGTGCTTGCTGTGCTGCCTGTGCTTGCTGTGCTGCATGTGCATGCTGCCTGTGCTTGCTGTGCTGCCTGTGCTTGCTGTGCTGCCTGTGCTTTCTGCCTGTGCTTGCTGGGCTGCCTGTGCTTGCTGTGCTGCCTGTGCTTGCTGCCTGTGCTTGCTGTGCTGCCTGTGCTTGCTGCCTGTGGTTGCTGTGCTGCCTGTGCTTGCTGCCTGTGCTTGCTGTGCTGCCTGTGCTTGCTGTGCTGCCTGTGCTTGCTGCCTGTGCTTGCTGTGCTGCCTGTGCTTGCTGCCTGTGCTTGCTGTGCTGCCTGTGCTTGCTGCCTGTGCTTGCTGTGCTGCCTGTGCTGCCTGTGCTTGCTGTGCTGCCTGTTCTTGCTGTGCTGCCTGTGCTTGGTGTGCTGCCTGTGCTTGCTGTGCTGCCTGTAATTGCTGCCTGTGCTTGCTGTGCTGCCTGTGCTTGCTGCCTGTGCTTGCTGTGCTGCCTGTGCTTGCTGCCTGTGCTGCCTGTGCTTGCTGTGCTGCCTGTGCTTGCTGCCTGTGCTTGCTGTGCTGCCTGTAATTGCTGCCTGTACTTGCTGTGCTGCCTGTGCTTGCTGTGCTGCCTGTGCTTGGTGTGCTGCCTGTGCTTGTGTTACGTCCCAGCGTAACTTTTTGATTTTTCCCTTTCTTTTATTCTATTCTTCAAATCAAACTCTCTTTTCTTTCCTTTATTCCGGCCGCCGGTTACGAATTACTTGTATCACGGTTTAGCCTCATCGCATCCGGTGCGCTGTTAGAGTATTAGTTGTAAAATCATGTTATTCTATTTTTCCCTCCAGGCCGCGTATACGAATTACTTGTATCACGGTTTAGCCTCATCGTATATGTGGTGCTGTCGAGTTGTTAATATGTAGTGGAATTCCCTCACCGTGGAATCATATTCGTCCCATCGTATATATATATATAAGTAGATGTAAGTAGTCATAAGCGTGCGAGCGGGTATGAATGCGTGAATATAGTATGAGTGTGTGTGTGCGGTATGGACGTATGTGTGAGTAGGTTAAGGAAAAAGCGATGAGGTTCCGCGTGTTAATTTTTGGTTTCTCTCTCTCTCAAAAGTAAATTATGATTTTCGTGGCAATAAGGCATTGCCCAGATATCAACCTAGTTCTGTTCAAGCATATAAGTCAGGAGCGTGCACTACTAAAGTTTTGAATAGCTGAGTCAAGGCAATCATATTTTATTTGCAATAAAACTGAATAATTAAAGGAGGATAAATGAGCAAACGAAAGTCTCTCGCTGAACATCGAGCGAGCATAGTAACACAATATTTGTACACTGAATCGACCGCTGATCGACCGTTTCCATGGTTAGGGTATGAAAAACTGGCCTAGAGCGAGCCCAGGAGCCGTCTCACGACGGATTTCTCTGGGCAGTTGGCTGTAAAGTCGTGAGGTACGTGGTCGATTGTCCGAGGGTATCCTAGATATCATTAATTTCCGAGTCTAAAAGTGCATATTCTTCTTGCAGTGTGCTACTAACGAACTCAATAATCCTCGTAAAAGCTTTAGTTTATAAATTCAGTTTAAGTGAGACACAGACTCAGTTTTCTTTAATTTAGTGAAAGTGCGAAGGTGTGCGCGTTACGTTCTGCACGTGGCCGACAAATTGCGTCGGACACGTTAGCTTAAGTTTCCTTTTGATTTCATTTACATTACTTTTTCTTTATTCTTTAACTTGAACGGAACGCGGAAAGGTTGTTCCTCGCTCGTATGGCGATTAAAGTCGGAATTAATTATCGAGATATTTGAATAGAAGCACTATCTTCCTGACTTGCCGAACCTTGTAACGGACTAGTTCCCGGCTCAATTATCACAGAGCATAGGCAAATCAAGGAGGTTCAAAGTACTAAAATTCTATTACGATTCGAAGGTACTATCATCGTTTAAACACCGAAATTCCAACCGACCTACCGCCAAAGAGAAAGGGAGATAGAGAGAGAGCGAAGGAGAGAGAGAGAGAGTGCTAGAGCAGAGAGGAGGAGAAAGAGCGCGTGCGCAAACCGAAATTATACGACAGTAACCGAAGACCAGCGACACGGTAGGAACCTCCAGTCGCGAAACACGACGACAATTACCATCTTATTGTATGATCATACCCTAGCTTAGGCCACGGCGGGATCCCACGGGCACGGTCATTTGACCGTGCAAGATTCCTTGTTAACTTGTCGATTGTAAAGGCATAATTACTGATATCCGAAAGCGCTCGTGTTAAGGCGCATCATTGTCGCGCACTACACATGAACTTTTCTCAATACTGCGATAACATCTCTTGCAGTAATTCTTTCATAGTTTAGCGAATTCGTAACACATCTGTTCTACTTTTCTCTATATATATATATATTCTATCTTTTCTTTATACGATTATTTTCAATTGAATATAACTACTTTTGTTTTCCCCTTATATTACTCTCTTTAATTTAATCTGTGTTGTGACGTCACACCTCATATACCATAGCATTGTACACCGGCCGAAACATAACCTCGCGAGAACAATTGGGGACCTGTACGGGTCTTGAGAAGACACACGAATCCTATTAGTCCTGCAAACAACTAAACGCGATATTAGATTTTAACTTAACTTCTCCGTTTAGCTTGTACCAAATAAACTAGAAAATCCCTCCTCTTCCAGGAAGGGATTAGAATACCGCTATGATGATCTTCAGTTAGATTGCCGTTGATTTATTGTAACTAAATTAACAAAAATATTCAAGCGTTACGACCGGTCGCACGGCAGGCCGCTCGCGGATTTCTCATCGACCGTCTTGACAAACATCAAAGTCGTGATAAGCCTCGCCCGGACGTAACACTTGCTGCCTGTGCTTGCTGTGCTGCCTGTGCTGCCTGTGCTTGCTGCCTGTGCTTGCTGTGCTACCTGAGCTGCCTGTGCTTGCTGCCTGTGCTTGCTGTGCTGCCTGTGCTTGCTGCCTGTGCTTGCTGTGCTGCCTGTGCTTGCTGCCTGTGCTTGCTGCCTGTGCTTGCTGTGCTGCCTGTGCTTGCTGCCTGTGCTTGCTGTGCTGCCTGTGCTTGCTGCCTGTGCTTGCTGTGCTTGCTGTGCTGCCTGTTAGCGATGCATTTGATTTCGCCCATAACACGCGGTAATTCGACAGTGGCACACGACAGTGCGTTGCTGTGTCACCTGTTTTTGGAGGCGCCGAGAGTCGCGGATCATATGTTTACCTCGGCGGCCGGTGCATTGACCTGCGTCTCAGTAAGAGTAAGCATTGTAAACAAATGCGAGAGTGAATCTCGCCGAAGATCGGAGCAGGCTTTGCCTGTTGGAAAGAGGACGGAGCTTGACCCCTCTGCACTTCCCCCAGAATCGCTAAAACGAACACATCTCGTCGAGCTATTTTGCGGGTTTCTAACATGCCTGTCCTTGCTGCCTGTGCTTGCTGCCTGTGCTTGCTGTGCTTGCTATGCTGCCTGTGCAAGCTGCCTGTGCTTGCTGTGCTGCCTGTGCTTGCTGTGCTTGCTGTGCTGCCTGTGCTTGCTGTGCTGCCTGTGCTTGCTGCCTGTGCTTGCTGTGCTGCCTGTGCTTGCTGCCTGTGCTTGCAGTGCTGCCTGTGCTCGCTGCCTGTGCTTGCTGTGCTGCCTGTGCTTGCTTGCTGGCTGAGCTTGCTGTGCTGCCTGTGCTTGCTGCTTGTGCTTGCTGTGCTGCCTGTGCTTGCTGCCTGTGCTTGCTGTGCTGTCTGTTAGCGATGCATTTGATTTCGCACATAACACGCGGTAATTCGACAGTGGCACACGACAGTGCGTTGCTGTGTCACCTGTTTTTGGAGGCGCCGACAGTCGCGGATCACATGTTTACCTCGGCGGCCGGTGCATTGACCTGCGTCTCAGTAAGAGTAAGCATTGTAAACAAATGCGAGAGTGAATCTCGCCGAAGATCGGAGCAGGCTTTGCCTGTTGGAAAGAGGACGGAGCTTGACCCCTCTGCACTTCCCCCAGAATCGCTAAAACGAACACATCTCGTCGAGCTATTTTGCGGGTTTCTAACATGCCTGTCCTTGCTGCCTGTGCTTGCTGTGCTGCCTGTGCTTGCTGCCTGTGCTTGCTGTGCTGCCTGTGCTTGTTGCCTTTGCTTGCTGCCTGTGCTTGCTGTGCTACCTGTGCTTGCTGTGCTGCCTGTGCTTGCTGTCTGTGCTTGCTGTGCTGCCTGTGCTTGCTGCCTGTGCTTGCTGTGCTGCCTGTGCTGCCTGTGCTTGCTGTGCTGCCTGTGCTTGCTGCCTGTGCTTGCTGTGCTGCCTGTGCTTGCTATGCTGCCAGTGCTTGCTGTGCTGCCTGTGCTTGCTGCCTGTGCTTGCTGTGCTGCCTGTGCTTGCTGCCTGTGCTTGCTGCCTTTGCTTGCTGTGCTTGCTGTGCTGCCTGTTAGCGATGCATTTGATTTCGCACATAACACGCGGTAATTCGACAGTGGCACACGACAGTGCGTTGCTGTGTCACCTGTTTTTGGAGGCGCCGAGAGTCGCGGATCATATGTTTACCTCGGCGGCCGGTGCATTGACCTGCGTCTCAGTAAGAGTAAGCATTGTAAACAAATGCGAGAGTGAATCTCGCCGAAGATCGGAGCAGGCTTTGCCTGTTGGAAAGAGATCGGAGCTTGACCCCTCTGCACTTCCCCCAGAATCGCTAAAACGAACACATCTCGTCGAGCTATTTTGCGGGTTTTTAACATGCCTGTCCTTGCTGCCTGTGCTTGCTGTGCTGCCTGTGCTTGCTGTGCTGCCTGAGCTGCCTGTGCTTGCTGTGCTGCCCGTGCTTGCTGCCTGTGCTTGTTGTGCTGCCTGTGCTTGCTGTCTGTGCTGCCTGTGCTTGCTGTGCTGCATGTGCATGCTGCCTGTGCTTGCTGTGCTGCCTGTGCTTGCTGCCTGTGCTTGCTGTGCTGCCTGAGCTGCCTGTGCTTGCTGTGCTGCCCGTGCTTGCTGCCTGTGCTTGCTGTGCTGCCTGTGCTTGCTGTCTGTGCTGCATGTGCATGCTGCCTGTGCTGCCTGTGCTTGCTGTGCTGCCTGTGCTTGCTGTGCTGCCTGAGCTGCCTGTGCTTGCTGTGCTGCCTGTGCTGCCTGTGCTTGCTGTGCTGCCTGTGCTTGCTGTCTGTGCTGCCTGTGCTTGCTGTGCTGCATGTGCATGCTGCCTGTGCTTGCTGTGCTGCCTGTGCTTGCTGCCTGTGCTTGCTGTGCTGCCTGTGCTTGCTGTGCTGCATGTGCATGCTGCCTGTGCTTGCTGTGCTGCCTGTGCTTGCTGTGCTGCCTGTGCTTGCTGCCTGTGCTTGCTGTGCTGCCTGTGCTTGCTGTGCTGCCTGTGCTTGCTGCCTGTGCTTGCTGTGCTGCCTGTGCTTACTGCCTGTGGTTGCTGTGCTGCCTGTGCTTGCTGCCTGTGCTTGCTGTGCTGCCTGTGCTTGCTGTGCTGCCTGTGCTTGCTGCCTGTGCTTGCTGTGCTGCCTGTGCTTGCTGCCTGTGTTTGCTGTGCTGCCTGTGCTTGCTGCCTGTGCTTGCTGTGCTGCCTGTGCTGCCTGTGCTTGCTGTGCTGCCTGTGCTTGCTGCCTGTTCTTGCTGTGCTGCCTGTGCTTGGTGTGCTGCCTGTGCTTGCTGTGCTGCCTGTAATTGCTGCCTGTGCTTGCTGTGCTGCCTGTGCTTGCTGCCTGTGCTTGCTGTGCTGCTTGTGCTTGCTGCCTGTGCTGCCTGTGTTTGCTGTGCTGCCTGTGCTTGCTGCCTGTGCTTGCTGTGCTGCCTGTAATTGCTGCCTGTACTTGCTGTGCTGCCTGTGCTTGCTGTGCTGCCTGTGCTTGGTGTGCTGCCTGTGCTTGCTGCCTGTGCTTGCTGTGCTGCCTGTGCTGCCTGTGCTTGCTGCCTGTGCTTGCTGTGCTGCCCGAGCTGCCTGTGCTTGCTGCCTGTGCTTGCTGTGCTGCCTGTGCTTGCTGCCTGTGCTTGCTGCCTGTGCTTGCTGTGCTGCCTGTGCTTGCTGCCTGTGCTTGCTGTGCTGCCTGTGCTTGCTGCCTGTGCTTGCTGTGCTGCCTGTGCTTGCTGCCTGTGCTTGCAGTGCTGCCTGTGCTCGCTGCCTGTGCTTGCTGTGCTGCCTGTGCTTGCTTGCTGGCTGAGCTTGCTGTGCTGCCTGTGCTTGCTGCTTGTGCTTGCTGTGCTGCCCGTGCTTGCTGCCTGTGCTTGCTGTGCTGCCTGTTAGCAATGCATTTGATTTCGCCCATAACACGCGGTAATTCGACAGTGGCACACGACAGTGCGTTGCTGTGTCACCTGTTTTTGGAGGCGCCGAGTGTCGCGTATCATATGTTTACCTCGGCGGCCGGGGCATTGACCTGCGTCTCAGTAAGTGTAAGCATTGTAAACAAATGCGAGGGTGAATCTCGCCGAAGATCGGAGCAGGCTTTGCCTGTTGGAAAGAGGACGGAGCTTGACCCCTCTGCACTTCCCCCAGAATCGCTAAAACGAACACATCTCGTCGAGCTATTTTGCGGGTTTCTAACATGCCTGTCCTTGCTGCCTGTGCTTGCTGTGCTGCCTGTGCTTGCTGCCTGTGCTTGGTGTGCTGCCTGTGCTTGCTGTGCTGCCTGTAATTGCTGCCTGTGCTTGCTGTGCTGCCTGTGCTTGCTGCCTGTGCTTGCTGTGCTGCTTGTGCTTGCTGCCTGTGCTGCCTGTGTTTGCTGTGCTGCCTGTGCTTGCTGCCTGTGCTTGCTGTGCTGCCTGTAATTGCTGCCTGTACTTGCTGTGCTGCCTGTGCTTGCTGTGCTGCCTGTGCTTGGTGTGCTGCCTGTGCTTGCTGCCTGTGCTTGCTGTGCTGCCTGTGCTGCCTGTGCTTGCTGCCTGTGCTTGCTGTGCTGCCTGAGCTGCCTGTGCTTGCTGCCTGTGCTTGCTGTGCTGCCTGTGCTTGCTGCCTGTGCTTGCTGCCTGTGCTTGCTGTGCTGCCTGTGCTTGCTGCCTGTGCTTGCTGTGCTGCCTGTGCTTGCTGCCTGTGCTTGCTATGCTTGCTGTGCTGCCTGTTAGCGATGCATTTGATTTCGCCCATAACACGCGGTAATTCGACAGTGGCACACGACAGTGCGTTGCTGTGTCACCTGTTTTTGGAGGCGCCGAGAGTCGCGGATCATATGTTTACCTCGGCGGCCGGTGCATTGACCTGCGTCTCAGTAAGAGTAAGCATTGTAAACAAATGCGAGAGTGAATCTCGCCGAAGATCGGAGCAGGCTTTGCCTGTTGGAAAGAGGACGGAGCTTGACCCCTCTGCACTTCCCCCAGAATCGCTAAAACGAACACATCTCGTCGAGCTATTTTGCGGGTTTCTAACATGCCTGTCCTTGCTGCCTGTGCTTGCTGCCTGTGCTCGCTGTGCTGCCTGTGCTTGCTGCCTGTGCTTGCTGTGCTGCCTCTGCTTGCTGCCTGTGCTTGCTGTGCTGCCTGTGCTTGCTGCCTGTGCTTGCTGTGCTTGCTATGCTGCCTGTGCAAGCTGCCTGTGCTTGCTGTGCTGCCTGTGCTTGCTGTGCTTGCTGTGCTGCCTGTGCTTGCTGTGCTGCCTGTGCTTGCTGCCTGTGCTTGCTGTGCTGCCTGTGCTTGCTGCCTGTGCTTGCAGTGCTGCCTGTGCTCGCTGCCTGTGCTTGCTGTGCTGCCTGTGCTTGCTTGCTGGCTGAGCTTGCTGTGCTGCCTGTGCTTGCTGCTTGTGCTTGCTGTGCTGCCCGTGCTTGCTGCCTGTGCTTGCTGTGCTGCCTGTTAGCAATGCATTTGATTTCGCCCATAACACGCGGTAATTCGACAGTGGCACACGACAGTGCGTTGCTGTGTCACCTGTTTTTGGAGGCGCCGAGTGTCGCGTATCATATGTTTACCTCGGCGGCCGGGGCATTGACCTGCGTCTCAGTAAGTGTAAGCATTGTAAACAAATGCGAGGGTGAATCTCGCCGAAGATCGGAGCAGGCTTTGCCTGTTGGAAAGAGGACGGAGCTTGACCCCTCTGCACTTCCCCCAGAATCGCTAAAACGAACACATCTCGTCGAGCTATTTTGCGGGTTTCTAACATGCCTGTCCTTGCTCCCTGTGCTTGCTGCCTGTGCTTGCTGTGCTGCCTGTGCTGCCTGAGCTGCCTGTGCTTGCTGCCTGTGCTTGCTGTGCTGCCTGTGCTTGCTGCCTGTGCTTGCTGCCTGTGCTTGCTGTGCTGCCTGTTAGCGATGCATTTGATTTCGCACATAACACGCGGTAATTCGACAGTGGCACACGACAGTGCGTTGCTGTGTCACCTGTTTTTGGAGGCGCCGACAGTCGCGGATCACATGTTTACCTCGGCGGCCGGTGCATTGACCTGCGTCTCAGTAAGAGTAAGCATTGTAAACAAATGCGAGAGTGAATCTCGCCGAAGATCGGAGCAGGCTTTGCCTGTTGGAAAGAGGACGGAGCTTGACCCCTCTGCACTTCCCCCAGAATCGCTAAAACGAACACATCTCGTCGAGCTATTTTGCGGGTTTCTAACATGCCTGTCCTTGCTGCCTGTGCTTGCTGTGCTGCCTGTGCTTGCTGCCTGTGCTTGCTGTGCTGCCTGTGCTTGTTGCCTTTGCTTGCTGCCTGTGCTTGCTGTGCTGCCTGTGCTTGCTGTGCTGCCTGTGCTTGCTGCCTGTGCTTGCTGTGCTGCCTGTGCTTGTTGCCTTTGCTTGCTGCCTGTGCTTGCTGTGCTGCCTGTGCTTGCTGTGCTGCCTGAGCTGCCTGTGCTTGCTGTGCTGCCTGTGCTGCCTGTGCTTGCTGTGCTGCCTGTGCTTGCTGTCTGTGCTGCCTGTGCTTGCTGTGCTGCATGTGCATGCTGCCTGTGCTTGCTGTGCTGCCTGTGCTTGCTGCCTGTGCTTGCTGTGCTGCCTGTGCTTGCTGCCTGTGGTTGCTGTGCTGCCTGTGCTTGCTGCCTGTGCTTGCTGTGCTGCCTGTGCTTGCTGTGCTGCCTGTGCTTGCTGCCTGTGCTTGCTGTGCTGCCTGTGCTTGCTGCCTGTGCTTGCTGTG
This sequence comes from Priocnemis perturbator, assembly GCA_963942575.1. Lineage (NCBI taxonomy): Eukaryota > Metazoa > Arthropoda > Insecta > Hymenoptera > Pompilidae > Priocnemis > Priocnemis perturbator. The sequence goes on from CAWWDK010000296.1 coordinate 520,203, forward strand.
CTGCCTGTGCTTGCTGCCTGTGCTTGCTGTGCTGCCTGTGCTGCCTGTGCTTGCTGTGCTGCCTGTGCTTGCTGCCTGTTCTTGCTGTGCTGCCTGTGCTTGGTGTGCTGCCTGTGCTTGCTGTGCTGCCTGTAATTGCTGCCTGTGCTTGCTGTGCTGCCTGTGCTTGCTGCCTGTGCTTGCTGTGCTGCCTGTGCTTGCTGCCTGTGCTGCCTGTGCTTGCTGTGCTGCCTGTGCTTGCTGCCTGTGCTTGCTGTGCTGCCTGTAATTGCTGCCTGTACTTGCTGTGCTGCCTGTGCTTGCTGTGCTGCCTGTGCTTGGTGTGCTGCCTGTGCTTGCTGCCTGTGCTTGCTGTGCTGCCTGTGCTGCCTGTGCTTGCTGCCTGTGCTTGCTGTGCTGCCTGAGCTGCCTGTGCTTGCTGCCTGTGCTTGCTGTGCTGCCTGTGCTTGCTGCCTGTGCTTGCTGCCTGTGCTTGCTGTGCTGCCTGTGCTTGCTGCCTGTGCTTGCTGTGCTTGCTGTGCTGCCTGTTAGCGATGCATTTGATTTCGCCCATAACACGCGGTAATTCGACAGTGGCACACGACAGTGCGTTGCTGTGTCACCTGTTTTTGGAGGCGCCGAGAGTCGCGGATCATATGTTTACCTCGGCGGCCGGTGCATTGACCTGCGTCTCAGTAAGAGTAAGCATTGTAAACAAATGCGAGAGTGAATCTCGCCGAAGATCGGAGCAGGCTTTGCCTGTTGGAAAGAGGACGGAGCTTGACCCCTCTGCACTTCCCCCAGAATCGCTAAAACGAACACATCTCGTCGAGCTATTTTGCGGGTTTCTAACATGCCTGTCCTTGCTGCCTGTGCTTGCTGCCTGTGCTCGCTGTGCTGCCTGTGCTTGCTGCCTGTGCTTGCTGTGCTGCCTCTGCTTGCTGCCTGTGCTTGCTGTGCTGCCTGTGCTTGCTGCCTGTGCTTGCTGTGCTTGCTATGCTGCCTGTGCAAGCTGCCTGTGCTTGCTGTGCTGCCTGTGCTTGCTGTGCTTGCTGTGCTGCCTGTGCTTGCTGTGCTGCCTGTGCTTGCTGCCTGTGCTTGCTGTGCTGCCTGTGCTTGCTGCCTGTGCTTGCAGTGCTGCCTGTGCTCGCTGCCTGTGCTTGCTGTGCTGCCTGTGCTTGCTTGCTGGCTGAGCTTGCTGTGCTGCCTGTGCTTGCTGCTTGTGCTTGCTGTGCTGCCCGTGCTTGCTGCCTGTGCTTGCTGTGCTGCCTGTTAGCAATGCATTTGATTTCGCCCATAACACGCGGTAATTCGACAGTGGCACACGACAGTGCGTTGCTGTGTCACCTGTTTTTGGAGGCGCCGAGTGTCGCGTATCATATGTTTACCTCGGCGGCCGGGGCATTGACCTGCGTCTCAGTAAGTGTAAGCATTGTAAACAAATGCGAGGGTGAATCTCGCCGAAGATCGGAGCAGGCTTTGCCTGTTGGAAAGAGGACGGAGCTTGACCCCTCTGCACTTCCCCCAGAATCGCTAAAACGAACACATCTCGTCGAGCTATTTTGCGGGTTTCTAACATGCCTGTCCTTGCTCCCTGTGCTTGCTGCCTGTGCTTGCTGTGCTGCCTGTGCTGCCTGAGCTGCCTGTGCTTGCTGCCTGTGCTTGCTGTGCTGCCTGTGCTTGCTGCCTGTGCTTGCTGCCTGTGCTTGCTGTGCTGCCTGTTAGCGATGCATTTGATTTCGCACATAACACGCGGTAATTCGACAGTGGCACACGACAGTGCGTTGCTGTGTCACCTGTTTTTGGAGGCGCCGACAGTCGCGGATCACATGTTTACCTCGGCGGCCGGTGCATTGACCTGCGTCTCAGTAAGAGTAAGCATTGTAAACAAATGCGAGAGTGAATCTCGCCGAAGATCGGAGCAGGCTTTGCCTGTTGGAAAGAGGACGGAGCTTGACCCCTCTGCACTTCCCCCAGAATCGCTAAAACGAACACATCTCGTCGAGCTATTTTGCGGGTTTCTAACATGCCTCTGCTTGCTGTGTTGCCTGTGCTTGCTGCCTGTGCTGCCTGTGCTTGCTGCCTGTGATTGCTGTGCTGCCTGTCCTTGCTGCCTGTGCTTGCTGCCTGTGCTTGCTGTGCTGCCTGTGCTTGCTGTGCTGCCTGTGCTTGCTGCCTGTGCTTGCTGTGCTGCCTGTGCTTGCTGCCTGTGCTTGCTGTGCTGCCTGTGCTTGCTGCCTGTGCTTGCTGTGCTGCCTGTGCTTGCTACCTGTGCTTGCTGTGCTGCCTGTGCTTGGTGTGCTGCCTGTGCTTGCTGCCTGTGCTTGCTGTGCTGCCTGTGCTTGGTGTGCTGCCTGTGCTTGATGCCTGTGCTTGCTGCGCTGCCTGTGCTTGCTGCCTGTGCTTGCTGTGCTGCCTGAGCTGCCTGTGCTTGCTGCCTGTGCTTGCTGTGCTGCCTGTGCTTGCTGCCTGTGCTTGCTGTGCTGCCTGTGCTTGCTGCCTGTGCTTGCTGTGCTGCCTGTGCTTGCTGCCTGTGCTTGCTGCGCTGCCTGTGCTTGCTGCCTGTTCTTGCTGTGCTGCCTGCGCTTGGTGTGCTGCCTGTGCTTGCTGTGCTACCTGTGCTTGCTGCCTGTGCTTGCTGCCTGTGCTTGCTGTGCTGCCTGTGCTTGCTGCCTGTGCTTGCTATGCTGCCTGTGCTTGCTGTGCTGCCTGTGCTTGCTGCCTGTGCTTGCTGTGCTACCTGTGCTTGCTGCCTGTGCTTGCTGTGCTGCCTGTGCTTGCTGTGCTGCCTGTGCTTGCTGCCTGTGCTTGCTGCCTGTGCTTGCTGTGCTGCCTGTGCTTGCTGCCTGTGCTTGCTGTGCTGCCTGTGCTTGCTGCCTGTGTTGTCTGTGCTGCCTGTGCTTGCTCCCTGTGCTTGCTGTGCTGCCTGTGCTTGCTGTGCTGCCTGTGATTGCTGCCTGTGCTTGCTCTGCTGCCTGTGCTTGCTGTGCTGCCTGTGATTGCTGCCTGTGCTTGCTGTGCTTCCTGTGCTTGCTGCCTGTGCTTGCTGTGCTGCCTGTGCTTGCCGCCTGTGCTTGCTGTGCTGCCTGTGCTTGCTGTGCTACCTGTGCTTGCTGCCTGTGCTTGCTGTGCTGCTTGTTAGCGATGCATTTGATTTCGCCCATAACACGCGGTAATTCGACAGTGGCACACGACAGTGCGTTGCTGTGTCACCTGTTTTTGGAGGCGCCGAGAGTCGCGGATCATATGTTTACCTCGGCGGCCGGTGCATTGACCTGCGTCTCAGTAAGAGTAAGCATTGTAAACAAATGCGAGAGTGAATCTCGCCGAAGATCGGAGCAGGCTTTGCTTGTTGGAAAGAGGACGGAGCTTGACCCCTCTCCTCTTCCCCCAGAATCGCTAAAACGAACACATCTCGTCGAGCTATTTTGCGGGTTTCTAACATGCCTGTGCTTGCTGTGCTGCCTGTGCTTGCTGCCTGTGCTTGCTGTGTTGCCTGTGCTTGCTGTGCTGCCTGTCCTTGCTGCCTGTGCTTGCTGCCTGTGCGTGCTGTGCTGCCTGTGCTTGCTGCCTGTGCTTGCTGTGCTGCCTGTGCTTGCTGCCTGTGCTTGCTGCCTGTGCTTGCTGTGCTGCCTGTGCTTGCTACCTGTGCTTGCTGTGCTGCCTGAGCTGCCTGTGCTTGCTGCCTGTGCTTGCTGTGCTGCCTGTGCTTGCTGCCTGTGCTTGCTGTGCTGCCTGTGCTTGCTGCCTGTGCTTGCTGCCTGTGCTTGCTGTGCTGCCTGTGCTTGCTGCCTGTGCTTGCTGTGCTGCCTGTGCTTGCTGCCTGTGCTTGCTGTGCTGCCTGTGCTTGCTGCCTGTTCTTGCTGTGCTTGCTGTGCTGCCTGTTAGCGATGCATTTGATTTCGCCCATAACACGCGGTAATTCGAAAGTGGTACACGACAGTGCGTTGCTGTGTCATCTGTTTTTGGAGGCGGCGAGAGTCGCGGATCATATGTTTTTGGAGGCGCCGAAAGTCGCGGATCATATGTTTACCTCGGCGGCCGGTGCATTGACCTGCGTCTCAGTAAGAGTAAGCATTGTAAACAAATGCGAGAGTGAATCTCGCCGAAGATCGGAGCAGGCTTTGCCTGTTGGAAAGAGGACGGAGCTTGACCCCTCTGCACTTCCCCCAGAATCGCTAAAACGAACTCATCTCGTCGAGCTATTTTGCGGGTTTCTAACATGCCTGTGCTTGCTGTGCTGCCTGTACTTGGTGTGCTGCCTGTGCTTGCTGCCTGTGCTTGCTGTGCTGCCTGTGCTTGCTGCCTGTGCTTGCTGTGCTGCCTGTGCTTGCTGCCTGTGCTTGCTGTGCTCCCTGTGCTTGCTGCCTGTGCTGTGCTGCCTGTGCTTGCTGTGCTGCCTGTGCTTGCTGCCTGTGCTTGCTGTAATTGCTGTGCTGCCTGTGCTTGCTGCCTGTGCTTGCTGTGCTGCCTGTGCTTTCTGCCTGTGCTTGCTGCCTGTGCTTGCTGTGCTGCCTGTGCTTGCTGCCTGTGCTTGCTGCCTGTGCTTGCTGTGCTGCCTGTGCTTGCTGCCTGTGCTTGCTGTGCTTGCTGTGCTGCCTGTTAGCGATGCATTTGATTTCGCCAATAACACGCGGTAATTCGAAAGTGGTACACGACAGTGCGTTGCTGTGTCATCTGTTTTTGGAGGCGGCGAGAGTCGCGGATCATATGTTTTTGGAGGCGCCGAAAGTCGCGGATCAAATGTTTACCTCGGCGGCCGGTGCATTGACCTGCGTCTCAGTAAGAGTAAGCATTGTAAACAAATGCGAGAGTGAATCTCGCCGAAGATCGGAGCAGGCTTTGCCTGTTGGACAAAGGACGGAGCTTGACCCCTCTGCACTTCCCCCAGAATCGCTAAAACGAACACATCTCGTCGAGCTATTTTGCGGGTTTCTAACATGCCGGTGCTTGCTGTGCTGCCTGTGCTTGCTGCCTGTGCTTGCTGTGCTGCCTGAGCTGCCTGTGCTTGCTGCCTGTGCTTGCTGTGCTGCCTGTGCTTGCTGTGCTTGCTGTGCTGCCTGTGCTTGCTGTGCTTGCTGTGCTGCCTGTGCTTGGTGTGCTGCCTGTGCTTGCTGCCTGTGCTTGCTGTGCTTGCTGTGCTGCCTGTGCTTGGTGTGCTGCCTGTGCTTGCTGCCTGTGCTTGCTGTGCTGCCTGTGCTTGCTGCCTGGGCTTGCTGTGCTGCCTGTGCTTGCTGTACTGCCTGAGCTGCCTGCGCTTGCTGCCTGTGCTTGCTGTGCTGCCTGTGCTTGCTACCTGTGCTTGCTGTGCTGCCTGTGCTTGCTGCCTGTGCTTGCTGTGCTGCCTGTGCTTGCTGTGCTTGCTGTGCTGCCTGTTAGCGATGCATTTGATTTCGCACATAACACGCGGTAATTCGACAGTGGCACACGACAGTGCGTTGCTGTGTCACCTGTTTTTGGAGGCGCCGAGAGTCGCGGATCATAAGTTTACCTCGGCGGCCGGTGCATTGACCTGCGTCTCAGTAAGAGTAAGCATTGTAAACAAATGCGAGAGTGAATCTCGCCGAAGATCGGAGCAGGCTTTGCCTGTTGGAAAGAGGACGGAGCTTGACCCCTCTCCTCTTCCCCCAGAATCGCTAAAACGAACACATCTCGTCGAGCTATTTTGCGGGTTTCTAACATGCCTGTGCTTGCTGTGCTGCCTGTGCTTGCTGCCTGTGCTTGCTGTGTTGCCTGTGCTTGCTGTGCTGCCTGTCCTTGCTGCCTGTGCTTGCTGCCTGTGCTTGCTGTGCTGCCTGTGCTTGCTGCCTGTGCTTGCTGTGCTGCCTGTGCTTGCTGCCTGTGCTTGCTGTGCTGCCTGTGCTTGCTGCCTGTGCTTGCTGTGCTGCCTGTGCTTGCTACCTGTGCTTGCTGTGCTGCCTGTGCTTGGTGTGCTGCCTGTGCTTGCTGCCTGTGGTTGCTGTGCTGCCTGTGCTTGGTGTGCTGCCTGTGCTTGCTGCCTGTGCTTGCTGTGCTGCCTGTGCTTGCTGCCTGTGCTTGCTGTGCTGCCTGAGCTGCCTGTGCTTGCTGCCTGTGCTTGCTGTGCTGCCTGTGCTTGCTGCCTGTGCTTGCTGTGCTGCCTGTGCTTGCTGTGCTGCCTGTGCTTGCTGCCTGTGCTTGCTGCCTGTGCTTGCTGTGCTGCCTGTGCTTGCTGCCTGTGCTTGCTGTGCTGCCTGTGCTTGCTGCCCGTGCTTGCTGTGCTGCCTGTGCTTGCTGCCTGTTCTTGCTGTGCTTGCTGTGCTGCCTGTTAGCGATGCATTTGATTTCGCCCATAACACGCGGTAATTCGAAAGTGGTACACGACAGTGCGTTGCTGTGTCATCTGTTTTTGGAGGCGGCGAGAGTCGCGGATCATATGTTTTTGGAGGCGCCGAAAGTCGCGGATCATATGTTTACCTCGGCGGCCGGTGCATTGACCTGCGTCTCAGTAAGAGTAAGCATTGTAAACAAATGCGAGAGTGAATCTCGCCGAAGATCGGAGCAGGCTTTGCCTGTTGGAAAGAGGACGGAGCTTGACCCCTCTGCACTTCCCCCAGAATCGCTAAAACGAACTCATCTCGTCGAGCTATTTTGCGGGTTTCTAACATGCCTGTGCTTGCTGTGCTGCCTGTGCTTGCTGTGCTGCCTGTGCTTGCTGCCTGTGGTTGCTGTGCTGCCTGTGCTTGGTGTGCTGCCTGTGCTTGCTGCCTGTGCTTGCTGTGCTGCCTGTGCTTGCTACCTGTGCTTGCTGTGCTGCCTGTGCTTGCTGCCTGTGCTTGCTGTGCTGCCTGTGCTTGCTGTGCTTGCTGTGCTGCCTGTTAGCGATGCATTTGATTTCGCACATAACACGCGGTAATTCGACAGTGGCACACGACAGTGCGTTGCTGTGTCACCTGTTTTTGGAGGCGCCGAGAGTCGCGGATCATAAGTTTACCTCGGCGGCCGGTGCATTGACATGCGTCTCAGTAAGAGTAAGCATTGTAAACAAATGCGAGAGTGAATCTCGCCGAAGATCGGAGCAGGCTTTGCCTGTTGGAAAGAGGACGGAGCTTGACCCCTCTCCTCTTCCCCCAGAATCGCTAAAACGAACACATCTCGTCGAGCTATTTTGCGGGTTTCTAACATGCCTGTGCTTGCTGTGCTGCCTGTGCTTGCTGCCTGTGCTTGCTGTGTTGCCTGTGCTTGCTGTGCTGCCTGTCCTTGCTGCCTGTGCTTGCTGCCTGTGCTTGCTGTGCTGCCTGTGCTTGCTGCCTGTGCTTGCTGTGCTGCCTGTGCTTGCTGCCTGTGCTTGCTGTGCTGCCTGTGCTTGCTGCCTGTGCTTGCTGTGCTGCCTGTGCTTGCTACCTGTGCTTGCTGTGCTGCCTGTGCTTGGTGTGCTGCCTGTGCTTGCTGCCTGTGGTTGCTGTGCTGCCTGTGCTTGCTGCCTGTGCTTGCTGTGATGCCTGTGCTATGCTGCCTGTGCTTGCTGTGCTGCCTGTTAGCGATGCATTTGATTCCGCCCATAACACGCGGTAATTCGACAGTGGCACACGGCAGTGCGTTGCTGTGTCACCTGTTTTTGGAGGCGCCGAGAGTCGCGGATCATATGTTTACCTCGGCGGCCGGTGCATTGACCTGCGTCTCAGTAAGAGTAAGCATTGTAAACAAATGCGAGAGTGAATCTCGCCGAAGATCGGAGCAGGCTTTGCCTGTTGGAAAGAGGACGGAGCTTGACCCCTCTGCACTTCCCCCAGAATCGCTAAAACGAACACATCTCGTCGAGCTATTTTGCGGGTTTCTAACATGCCTGTGCTTGCTGCCTGTGCTGCCTGTGCTTGCTGCCTGTGCTTGCTGTGCTGCCTGTGCTTGCTGTGCTGCCTGTGCTTGCTGCCTGTGCTTGCTGTGCTGCCTGTGCTTGCTGCCTGGGCTTGCTGTGCTGCCTGTGCTTGCTGCCTGTGCTTGCTGTGCTGCCTGTGCTTGCTGCCTGTGCTTGCTGTGCTGCCTGTGCTTGCTGCCTGGGCTTGCTGTGCTGCCTGTGCTTGCTGTACTGCCTGAGCTGCCTGCGCTTGCTGCCTGTGCTTGCTGTGCTGCCTGTGCTTCCTGCCTGTGCTTGCTGTGCTGCCTGTGCTTGCTGCCAGTGCTTGCTGTGCTGCCTGTGTTTGCTGCCTGTGCTTGCTGTGCTGCCTGTGCTTGCTGCCTGTGTTTGCTGTGCTGCGTGTGCTTGCTGTGCTGCCTGAGATGCCTGTGCTTGCTGCCTGTGCTTGCTGTGCTGCCTGTGCTTGCTGTGCTGCCTGTGCTTGCTGCCTGTGCTTGCTGTGCTGCCTGTGCTTGCTGCCTGTGCTGCCTGTGCTTGCTGTGCTGCCTGAGCTGCCTGTGCTTGTTGTGCTGCCTGTGCTTGCTGCCTGTGCTTGCTGTGCTGCTTGTGCTTGCTACCTGTGCTTGCTGTGCTTGCTGTGCTGCCTGTGCTTGGTGTGCTGCCTGTGCTTGCTGCCTGTGCTTGCTGTGCTGCCTGTGCTTGGTGTGCTGACTGTGTTTGCTGCCTGTGCTTGCTGTGCTGCCTGTGCTTGCTGCCTGTGCTTGCTGTGCTGCCTGAGCTGCCTGTGCTTGCTGCCTGTGCTTGCTGTGCTGCCTGTGCTTGCTGCCTGTGCTTGCTGTGCTGCCTGTGCTTGCTGCCTGTGCTTGCTGTGCTGCCTGTGCTTGCTGCCTGTGCTTGCTGTGCTGCCTGTGCTTGCTGCCTGTGCTTGCTGTGCTGCCTGTGCTTGTTGCCTGTGCTTGCTGTGCTGCCTGTGCTTGCTACCTGTGCTTGCTGTGCTTGCTGTGCCTGCTGTGCTGCCTGTGCTTGCTGTCTGTGCTTGCTGTGCTGCCTGTGCTTGCTGCCTGTGCTTGCTGTACTTGCTGTGCTGCCTGTGCTTGCTGCCTGTGCTTGGTGCCTGTGCTTGCTGACTGTGCTTGCTGTGCTGCCTGTGCTTGCTGTGCTGCCTGTGATTGCTGCCTGTGCTTGCTGTACTGCCTGTGCCTGGTGTGCTGCCTGTGCTGCCTGTGCTTGCTGCCTGTGCTTGCTGTGCTGCCTGTGCTTGGTGTGCTGACTGTGTTTGCTGCCTGTGCTTGCTGTGCTGCCTGTGCTTGCTGCCTGTGCTTGCTGTGCTGCCTGAGCTGCCTGTGCTTGCTGCCTGTGCTTGCTGTGCTGCCTGTGCTTGCTGCCTGTGCTTGCTGTGCTGCCTGTGCTTGCTGCCTGTGCTTGCTGTGCTGCCTGTGCTTGCTGCCTGTGCTTGCTGTGCTGCCTGTGCTTGCTGCCTGTGCTTGCTGTGCTGCCTGTGCTTGTTGCCTGTGCTTGCTGTGCTGCCTGTGCTTGCTACCTGTGCTTGCTGTGCTTGCTGTGCCTGCTGTGCTGCCTGTGCTTGCTGTCTGTGCTTGCTGTGCTGCCTGTGCTTGCTGCCTGTGCTTGCTGTACTTGCTGTGCTGCCTGTGCTTGCTGCCTGTGCTTGATGCCTGTGCTTGCTGACTGTGCTTGCTGTGCTGCCTGTGCTTGCTGCCTGTGCTTGCTGTGCTGCCTGTGATTGCTGCCTGTGCTTGCTGTACTGCCTGTGCTTGCTGCCTGTGCTTGCTGTGCTGCCTGTGCTTGCTGCCTGTGCTTGCTGTGCTGCCTGTGCTTGCTGCCTGTGCTTGCTGTGATGTCTGTGCTATGCTGCCTGTGCTTGCTGTGCTGCCTGTTAGCGATGCATTTGATTCCGCCCATAACACGCGGTAATTCGACAGTGGCACACGGCAGTGCGTTGCTGTGTCACCTGTTTTTGGAGGCGCCGAGAGTCGCGGATCATATGTTTACCTCGGCGGCCGGTGCATTGACCTGCGTCTCAGTAAGAGTAAGCATTGTAAACAAATGCGAGAGTGAATCTCGCCGAAGATCGGAGCAGGCTTTGCCTGTTGGAAAGAGGACGGAGCTTGACCCCTCTGCACTTCCCCCAGAATCGCTAAAACGAACACATCTCGTCGAGCTATTTTGCGGGTTTCTAACATGCCTGTGCTTGCTGCCTGTGCTGCCTGTGCTTGCTGTGCTGCCTGTCCTTGCTGCCTGTGCTTTCTGTGCTACCTGTGCTTGCTGCCTGTGCTTGCTGTGCTGCCTGTGCTGTGCTGCCTGTGCTTGCTGCCTGTGCTTGCTGTGCTTGCTGTGCTGCCTGTGCTTGCTGCCTGTGCTGCCTGTGCTTGCTGTGCTGCCTGAGCTGCCTGTGCTTGTTGTGCTGCCTGTGCTTGCTGCCTGTGCTTGCTGTGCTGCTTGTGCTTGCTACCTGTGCTTGCTGTGCTGCCTGTGCTTGGTGTGCTGCCTGTGCTTGCTGCCTGTGCTTGCTGTGCTGCCTGTGCTTGGTGTGCTGACTGTGTTTGCTGCCTGTGCTTGCTGTGCTGCCTGTGCTTGCTGCCTGTGCTGCCTGAGCTGCCTGTGCTTGCTGCCTGTGCTTGCTGTGCTGCCTGTGCTTGCTGCCTGTGCTTGCTGTGCTGCCTGTGCTTGCTGCCTGTGCTTGCTGTGCTGCCTGTGCTTGCTGCCTGTGCTTGCTGTGCTGCCTGTGCTTGCTGCCTGTGCTTGCTGTGCTGCCTGTGCTTGTTGCCTGTGCTTGCTGTGCTGCCTGTGCTTGCTACCTGTGCTTGCTGTGCTTGCTGTGCCTGCTGTGCTGCCTGTGCTTGCTGTCTGTGCTTGCTGTGCTGCCTGTGCTTGCTGCCTGTGCTTGCTGTACTTGCTGTGCTGCCTGTGCTTGCTGCCTGTGCTTGGTGCCTGTGCTTGCTGACTGTGCTTGCTGTGCTGCCTGTGCTTGCTGTGCTGCCTGTGATTGCTGCCTGTGCTTGCTGTACTGCCTGTGCCTGCTGTGCTGCCTGTGCTGCCTGTGCTTGCTGCCTGTGCTTGCTGTGCTGCCTGTGCTTGGTGTGCTGACTGTGTTTGCTGCCTGTGCTTGCTGTGCTGCCTGTGCTTGCTGCCTGTGCTTGCTGTGCTGCCTGAGCTGCCTGTGCTTGCTGCCTGTGCTTGCTGTGCTGCCTGTGCTTGCTGCCTGTGCTTGCTGTGCTGCCTGTGCTTGCTGCCTGTGCTTGCTGTGCTGCCTGTGCTTGCTGCCTGTGCTTGCTGTGCTGCCTGTGCTTGCTGCCTGTGCTTGCTGTGCTGCCTGTGCTTGTTGCCTGTGCTTGCTGTGCTGCCTGTGCTTGCTACCTGTGCTTGCTGTGCTTGCTGTGCCTGCTGTGCTGCCTGTGCTTGCTGTCTGTGCTTGCTGTGCTGCCTGTGCTTGCTGCCTGTGCTTGCTGTACTTGCTGTGCTGCCTGTGCTTGCTGCCTGTGCTTGATGCCTGTGCTTGCTGACTGTGCTTGCTGTGCTGCCTGTGCTTGCTGCCTGTGCTTGCTGTGCTGCCTGTGATTGCTGCCTGTGCTTGCTGTACTGCCTGTGCTTGCTGCCTGTGCTTGCTGTGCTGCCTGTGCTTGCTGCCTGTGCTTGCTGTGCTGCCTGTGCTTGCTGCCTGTGCTTGCTGTGATGCCTGTGCTATGCTGCCTGTGCTTGCTGTGCTGCCTGTTAGCGATGCATTTGATTCCGCCCATAACACGCGGTAATTCGACAGTGGCACACGGCAGTGCGTTGCTGTGTCACCTGTTTTTGGAGGCGCCGAGAGTCGCGGATCATATGTTTACCTCGGCGGCCGGTGCATTGACCTGCGTCTCAGTAAGAGTAAGCATTGTAAACAAATGCGAGAGTGAATCTCGCCGAAGATCGGAGCAGGCTTTGCCTGTTGGAAAGAGGACGGAGCTTGACCCCTCTGCACTTCCCCCAGAATCGCTAAAACGAACACATCTCGTCGAGCTATTTTGCGGGTTTCTAACATGCCTGTGCTTGCTGCCTGTGCTGCCTGTGCTTGCTGTGCTGCCTGTCCTTGCTGCCTGTGCTTTCTGTGCTACCTGTGCTTGCTGCCTGTGCTTGCTGTGCTGCCTGTGCTGTGCTGCCTGTGCTTGCTGCCTGTGCTTGCTGTGCTGCCTTTGCTTGCTGCCTGTGCTTGCTGTGCTGCCTGTGCTTGCTGCGATGCCTGTGCTTGCTGCCTGTGCTTTCTGTGCTGCCTGTGCTTGCTGCCTGTGCTTGCTGTGCTGCCTGTGCTTGCTGTACTTGCTATGCTGCCTGTGCTTGCTGTGCTGCCTGCGCTGTGCTGCCTGTGCTTGCTGTGCTGCCTGAGCTTGCTGCCTGTGCTTGCTGTGCTTGCTATGCTGCCTGTGCAAGCTGCCTGTGCTTGCTGCCTGTGCTTGCTGTGCTTGCTAAGCTGCCTGTGCAAGCTGCCTGTGCTTGCTGTGCTGCCTGTGCTTGCTGCCTGTTCTTGCTGTGCTTGCTGTGTTGCCTGTGTTTGCTGTGCTGCCTGTGCTTGCTGCCTGTGCTTGCTGTGCTGCCTGTGCTTGCTGTGCTTGCTATGCTGCCTGTGCTTGCTGTGCTGCCTGTGCTTGCTGCCCGTGCTTGCTGTGCTGCCTGTGCTTGCTGCCTGTGCTTGCTGTGCTGCCTGTGCTTGCTGCCTGTGCTTGCTGTGCTGCCTTTGCTTGCTGCCTGTGCTTGCTGTGCTGCCTGTGCTTGCTGTGATGCCTGTGCTTGCTGCCTGTGCTTTCTGTGCTGCCTGTGCTTGCTGTGCTGCCTGTGCTTGCTGCCTCTGCTTGCTGTGCTGCCTTTGCTAGCTGCCTGTGCTTGCTGTGCTGCCTGTGCTTGTTGTGATGCCTGTGCTTGCTGCCTGTGCTTGCTGTGCTGCCTGTGCTTGCTGTCTGTGCTTGCTGTGCTGCCTGTGCTTGCTGTGCTTGCTATGCTGCCTGTGCTTGCTGTGCTGCCTGTGCTTGCTGCCTGTGCTTGCTGTGCTGCCTGTGCTTGCTGTGCTGCCTGTTAGCGATGCATTTGATTTCGCCCATAACACGCGGTAATTCGACAGTGGCACACGACAGTGCGTTGCTGTGTCACCTGTTTTTGGAGGCGCCGAGAGTCGCCGATCATATGTTTACCTCGGCGGCCGGTGCATTGACCTGCGTCTCAGTAAGAGTAAGCATTGTAAACAAATACGAGAGTGAATCTCGCCGAAGATCGGAGCAGGCTTTGCCTCTTGGAAATAGGACGGAGCTTGACCCCTCTGCACTTCCCCCAGAATCGCTAAAACGAACACATCTCGTCGAGCTATTTTGCGGGTTTCTAACATGCCTGTGCTTGCTGCCTCTGCTTGCTGTGCTGCCTGTGTTTGCTGTGCTGCCTGTGCTTGCTGCCTGTGCTTGCTGTGCTGCCTGTGCTTGCTGCCTGTGCTTGCTGTGCTGCCTGTGCTTGCTGCCTGTGCTTGCTGTGCTTCCTGTGCTTGCTGCCTGTGCTTGCTGTGCTGCCTTTGCTTGCTGCCTGTGCTTGCTGTGCTGCCTGTGCTTGCTGTGCTGCGTGTGCTTGCTGCCTGTGCTTGCTGTGCTGCCTTTGCTTGCTGCCTGTGCTTGCTGTGCTGCCTGTGCTTGCTGTGATGCCTGTGCTTGCTGCCTGTGCTTTCTGTGCTGCCTGTGCTTGCTGTGCTGCCTGTGCTTGCTGCCTGTGCTTGCTGTGCTTGCTATGCTGCCTGTGCTTGCTGTGCTGCCTGTGCTTGCTGCCTGTGCTTGCTGTGCTGCCTGTGCTTGCTGCCTGTGCTTGCTGTGCTTGCTAAGCTGCCTGTGCAAGCTGCCTGTGCTTGCTGTGCTGCCTGTGCATGCTGCCTGTTCTTGCTGTGCTTGCTGTGTTGCCTGTGCTTGCTGTGCTGCCTGTGCTTGCTGCCTGTGCTTGCTGTGCTGCCTGTGCTTGCTGTGCTTGCTATGCTGCCTGTGCTTGCTGTGCTGCCTGTGCTTGCTGCCTGTGCTTGCTGTGCTGCCTGTGCTTGCTGCCTGTGCATGCTTTGCTGCCTGTGCTTGCTGTGCTGCCTGTGCTTGCTGCCTCTGCTTGCTGTGCTGCCTGTGCTTGCTTTGCTGCCTGTGCTTGCTGTGCTGCCTGTGCTTGCTGCCTGTGCTTTCTGTGCTGCCTGTGCTTGCTGTGCTGCCTGTGCTTGCTGCCTGTGCTTGCTGTGCTGCCTGTGCTTGCTGTGCTTGCTATGCTGCCTGTGCTTGCTGTGCTGCCTGTGCTTGCTGCCTGTGCTTGCTGTGCTGCCTGTTAGCGATGCATTTGCTTTCGCCCATAACACGCGGTAATTCGACAGTGGCACACGACAGTGCGTTGCTGTGTCACCTGTTTTTGGAGGCGCCGAGAGTCGCCGATCATATGTTTACCTCGGCGGCCGGTGCATTGACCTGCGTCTCAGTAAGAGTAAGCATTGTAAACAAATACGAGAGTGAATCTCGCCGAAGATCGGAGCAGGCTTTGCCTCTTGGAAATAGGACGGAGCTTGACCCCTCTGCACTTCCCCCAGAATCGCTAAAACGAACACATCTCGTCGAGCTATTTTGCGGGTTTCTAACATGCCTGTGCTTGCTGCCTCTGCTTGCTGTGCTGCCTGTGTTTGCTGTGCTGCCTGTGCTTGCTGCCTGTGCTTGCTGTGCTGCCTGTGCTTGCTGTGCTGCCTGTGCTTGCTGCCTGTGCTTTCTGTGCTGCCTGTGCTTGCTGTGCTGCCTGTGCTTGCTGCCTGTGCTTGCTGTGCTGCCTGTGCTTGCTGCCTGTGCTTGCTGTGCTGCCTGTGCTTGCTGCCTGTGCTTGCTGTGCTGCCTGTGCTTGCTGCCTGTGCTTGCTGTGCTGCCTTTGCTTGCTGCCTGTGCTTGCTGTGCTGCCTGTGCTTGCTGTGATGCCTGTGCTTGCTGCCTGTGCTTTCTGTGCTGCCTGTGCTTGCTGTGCTGCCTGTGCTTGCTGCCTGTGCTTGCTGTGCTGCCTTTGCTAGCTGCCTGTGCTTGCTGTGCTGCCTGTGCTTGTTGTGATGCCTGTGCTTGCTGCCTGTGCTTGCTGTGCTGCCTGTGCTTGCTGCCTGTGCTTGCTGTGCTGCCTGTGCTTGCTGTGCTTGCTATGCTGCCTGTGCTGCCTGTGCTTGCTGCCTGTGCTTGCTGTGCTGCCTGTTAGCGATGCATTTGCTTTCGCCCATAACACGCGGTAATTCGACAGTGGCACACGACAGTGCGTTGCTGTGTCACCTGTTTTGGAGGCGCCGAGAGTCGCGGATCATATGTTTACCTCGGCGGCCGGTGCATTGACCTGCGTCTCAGTAAGAGTAAGCATTGTAAACAAATACGAGAGTGAATCTCGCCGAAGATCGGAGCAGGCTTTGCCTCTTGGAAATAGGGCGGAGCTTGACCCCTCTGCACTTCCCCCAGAATCGCTAAAACGAACACATCTCGTCGAGCTATTTTGCGGGTTTCTAACATGCCTGTGCTTGCTGCCTCTGCTTGCTGTGCTGCCTGTGTTTGCTGTGCTGCCTGTGCTTGCTGCCTGTGCTTGCTGTGCTGCCTGTGCTTGCTGCCTGTGCTTGCTGTGCTGCCTGTGCTTGCTGCCTGTGCTTGCTGTGCTTCCTGTGCTTGCTGCCTGTGCTTGCTGTGCTTCCTGTGCTTGCTGCCTGTGCTTGCTGTGCTGCCTTTGCTTGCTGCCTGTGCTTGCTGTGCTGCCTGTGCTTGCTGCCTGTGCTTGCTGTGCTGCCTGTGCTTGCTGCCTGTGCTTGCTGTGCTTGCTAAGCTGCCTGTGCAAGCTGCCTGTGCTTGCTGTGCTGCCTGTGCTTGCTGCCTGTTCTTGCTGTGCTTGCTGTGTTGCCTGTGTTTGCTGTGCTGCCTGTGCTTGCTGCCTGTGCTTGCTGTGCTGCCTGTGCTTGCTGCCTGTGCTTGCTGTGCTTGCTATGCTGCCTGTGCAAGCTGCCTGTGCTTGCTGTGCTGCCTGTGCTTGCTGCCTGTTCTTGCTGTGCTTGCTGTGTTGCCTGTGTTTGCTGTGCTGCCTGTGCTTGCTGCCTGTGCTTGCTGTGCTGCCTGTGCTTGCTGCCTGTGCTTGCTGTGCTTGCTAAGCTGCCTGTGCAAGCTGCCTGTGCTTGCTGTGCTGCCTGTGCTTGCTGCCTGTTCTTACTGTGCTTGCTGTGTTGCCTGTGCTTGCTGTGCTGCCTGTGCTTGCTGCCTGTGCTTGCTGTGCTGCCTGTGCTTGCTGTGCTTGCTATGCTGCCTGTGCTTGCTGTGCTGCCTGTGCTTGCTGCCTGTGCTTGCTGTGCTGCCTGTGCTTGCTGCCTGTGCTTGCTGTGCTGCCTGTGCTTGCTGCCTCTGCTTGCTGTGCTGCCTGTGCTTGCTGCCTGTGCTTGCTGCCTGTGCTTGCTATGCTGCCTGTGCTTGCTGCCTGTGCATGCTGCCTGTGCTTGCTGTGCTGCCTGTGCTTGCTGTGCTGCCTGTGCTTGCTGCCTGTGCTTGCTGTGCTGCCTGTGGTTGGTGTGCTGCCTGTGCTTGCTGCCTGTGCTTGCTGTGCTGCCTGTGCTTGCTGCCTGTGCTTGCTGTGCTGCCTGTGGTTGGTGTGCTGCCTGTGCTTGCTGCCTGTGCTTGCTGTGCTGCCTGTGCTTGCTGTGCTGCCTGTGCTTGCTGCCTGTGCATGCTTTGCTGCCTGTGCTTGCTGTGCTGCCTGTGCTTGCTGCCTCTGCTTGCTGTGCTGCCTGTGCTTGCTTTGCTGCCTGTGCTTGCTGTGCTGCCTGTGCTTGCTGCCTGTGCTTGCTGTGCTGCCTGTGCTTGCTGTGCTGCCTGTGCTTGCTGCCTCTGCTTGCTGTGCTGCCTGTGCTTGCTGCCTCTGCTTGCTGTGCTGCCTGTGCTTGCTTTGCTGCCTGTGCTTGCTGTGCTGCCTGTGCTTGCTGCCTGTGCTTGATGTGCTGCCTGTGCTTGCTGCCTGTGCTGCCTGTGCTGCCTGTGCTGCCTGTGCTTGCTGCCTGTGCTTGCTGTGCTGCCTGTGCTTGCTGCCTGTGCTTGCTGTGCTGCCTGTGCTTGTTGTTCTGCCTGTGCTTGCTGCCTGTGCTTGCTGTGTTGCCTGTGCTGCCTGTGCTTGCTGCCTGTGCTTGCTGTGCTGCCTTTGCTTGCTGCCTGTGCTTGCTGTGCTGCCTGTGCTTGCTGTGATGCCTGTGCTTGCTGCCTGTGCTTTCTGTGCTGCCTGTGCTTGCTGTGCTGCCTGTGCTTGCTGCCTGTGCTTGCTGTGCTGCCTGTGCTTGCTGCCTGTGCTTGCTGTGCTGCCTGTGCTTGCTGCCTGTGCTTGCTGTGCTTCCTGTGCTTGCTGCCTGTGCTTGCTGTGCTGCCTTTGCTTGCTGCCTGTGCTTGCTGTGCTGCCTGTGCTTGCTGTGCTGCGTGTGCTTGCTGCCTGTGCTTGCTGTGCTGCCTTTGCTTGCTGCCTGTGCTTGCTGTGCTGCCTGTGCTTGCTGTGATGCCTGTGCTTGCTGCCTGTGCTTTCTGTGCTGCCTGTGCTTGCTGTGCTGCCTGTGCTTGCTGCCTGTGCTTGCTGTGCTGCCTGTGCTTGCTGTGCTTGCTATGCTGCCTGTGCTTGCTGTGCTGCCTGTGCTTGCTGCCTGTGCTTGCTGTGCTGCCTGTGCTTGCTGCCTGTGCTTGCTGTGCTTGCTAAGCTGCCTGTGCAAGCTGCCTGTGCTTGCTGTGCTGCCTGTGCTTGCTGCCTGTTCTTGCTGTGCTTGCTGTGTTGCCTGTGCTTGCTGTGCTGCCTGTGCTTGCTGCCTGTGCTTGCTGTGCTGCCTGTGCTTGCTGTGCTTGCTATGCTGCCTGTGCTTGCTGTGCTGCCTGTGCTTGCTGCCTGTGCTTGCTGTGCTGCCTGTGCTTGCTGCCTGTGCATGCTTTGCTGCCTGTGCTTGCTGTGCTGCCTGTGCTTGCTGCCTCTGCTTGCTGTGCTGCCTGTGCTTGCTTTGCTGCCTGTGCTTGCTGTGCTGCCTGTGCTTGCTGCCTGTGCTTGCTGTGCTGCCTGTGCTTGCTGTGCTGCCTGTGCTTGCTGCCTCTGCTTGCTGTGCTGCCTGTGCTTGCTGCCTCTGCTTGCTGTGCTGCCTGTGCTTGCTTTGCTGCCTGTGCTTGCTGTGCTGCCTGTGCTTGCTGCCTGTGCTTGATGTGCTGCCTGTGCTTGCTGCCTGTGCTGCCTGTGCTGCCTGTGCTGCCTGTGCTTGCTGCCTGTGCTTGCTGTGCTGCCTGTGCTTGCTGCCTGTGCTTGCTGTGCTGCCTGTGCTTGTTGTTCTGCCTGTGCTTGCTGCCTGTGCTTGCTGTGTTGCCTGTGCTGCCTGTGCTTGCTGCCTGTGCTTGCTGTGCTGCCTTTGCTTGCTGCCTGTGCTTGCTGTGCTGCCTGTGCTTGCTGTGATGCCTGTGCTTGCTGCCTGTGCTTTCTGTGCTGCCTGTGCTTGCTGTGCTGCCTGTGCTTGCTGCCTGTGCTTGCTGTGCTGCCTGCGCTGTGCTGCCTGTGCTTGCTGTGCTGCCTGTGCTTGCTGCCTGTGCTTGCTGTGCTTGCTATGCTGCCTGTGCAAGCTGCCTGTGCTTGCTGCCTGTGCTTGCTGTGCTTGCTAAGCTGCCTGTGCAAGCTGCCTGTGCTTGCTGTGCTGCCTGTGCTTGCTGCCTGTTCTTGCTGTGCTTGCTGTGTTGCCTGTGTTTGCTGTGCTGCCTGTGCTTGCTGCCTGTGATTGCTGTGCTGCCTGTGCTTGCTGTGCTTGCTATGCTGCCTGTGCTGCCTGTGCTTGCTATGCTGCCTGTGCAAGCTGCCTGTGCTTGCTGTGCTGCCTGTGCTTGCTATGCTGCCTGTGCTTGCTGTGCTGCCTGTGCTTGCTGTGCTGCCTGTTAGCGATGCATTTGATTTCGCCCATAACACGCGGTAATTCGACAGTGGCACACGACAGTGCGTTGCTGTGTCACCTGTTTTTGGAGGCGCCGAGAGTCGCGGATCA
This sequence comes from Priocnemis perturbator, assembly GCA_963942575.1. Classification (NCBI taxonomy): domain Eukaryota; kingdom Metazoa; phylum Arthropoda; class Insecta; order Hymenoptera; family Pompilidae; genus Priocnemis; species Priocnemis perturbator. The sequence goes on from CAWWDK010000296.1 coordinate 539,018, forward strand.
TATGTTTACCACGGCGGCCGGTGCATTGACCTGCGTCTCAGTAAGAGTAAGCATTGTAAACAAATACGAGAGTGAATCTCGCCGAAGATCGGAGCAGGCTTTGCCTCTTGGAAATAGGACGGAGCTTGACCCCTCTGCACTTCCCCCAGAATCGCTAAAACGAACACATCTCGTCGAGCTATTTTGCGGGTTTCTAACATGCCTGTGCTTGCTGCCTGTGCTTGCTGTGCTGCCTGTGCTTGCTGTCTGTGCTTGCTGTGCTTGCTAAGCTGCCTGTGCTTGCTGTGCTGCCTGTGCTTGCTGCCTGTTCTTGCTGTGCTTGCTGTGTTGCCTGTGCTTGCTGTGCTGCCTGTGCTTGCTGCCTGTGCTTGCTGTGCTGCCTGTGCTTGCTGTGCTTGCTATGCTGCCTGTGCTTGCTGTGCTGCCTGTGCTTGCTGTGCTGCCTGTGCTTGCTGCCTGTGCTTGCTGTGCTGCCTGTTAGCGATGCATTTGATTTCGCCCATAACACGCGGTAATTCGACAGTGGCACACGACAGTGCGTTGCTGTGTCACCTGTTTTTGGAGGCGCCGAGAGTCGCGGATCATATGTTTACCTCGGCGGCCGGTGCATTGACCTGCGTCTCAGCAAGAGTAAGCATTGTAAACAAATGCGAGAGTGAATCTCGCCGAAGATCGGAGCAGGCTTTGCCTGTTGGAAAGAGGACGGAGCTTGACCCCTCTGCACTTCCCCCAGAATCGCTAAAACGAACACATCTCGTCGAGCTATTTTGCGGGTTTCTAACATGCCTGTGCTTGCTGCCTGTGCTTGCTGCCTGTGCTTGCTGTGCTTGCTAAGCTGCCTGTGCAAGCTGCCTGTGCTTGCTGTGCTGCCTGTGCTTGCTGCCTGTTCTTACTGTGCTTGCTGTGTTGCCTGTGCTTGCTGTGCTGCCTGTGCTTGCTGCCTGTGCTTGCTGTGCTGCCTGTGCTTGCTGTGCTTGCTATGCTGCCTGTGCTTGCTGTGCTGCCTGTGCTTGCTGCCTGTGCTTGCTGTGCTGCCTGTGCTTGCTGCCTGTGCTTGCTGTGCTGCCTGTGCTTGCTGCCTCTGCTTGCTGTGCTGCCTGTGCTTGCTGCCTGTGCTTGCTGCCTGTGCTTGCTATGCTGCCTGTGCTTGCTGCCTGTGCATGCTGCCTGTGCTTGCTGTGCTGCCTGTGCTTGCTGTGCTGCCTGTGCTTGCTGCCTGTGCTTGCTGTGCTGCCTGTGGTTGGTGTGCTGCCTGTGCTTGCTGCCTGTGCTTGCTGTGCTGCCTGTGCTTGCTGCCTGTGCTTGCTGTGCTGCCTGTGGTTGGTGTGCTGCCTGTGCTTGCTGCCTGTGCTTGCTGTGCTGCCTGTGCTTGCTGTGCTGCCTGTTAGCGATGCATTTGATTTCGCCCATAACACGCGGTAATTCGACAGTGGCACACGACAGTGCGTTGCTGTGTCACCTGTTTTTGGAGGCGCCGAGAGTCGCGGATCATATGTTTACCTCGGCGGCCGGTGCATTGACCTGCGTCTCAGTAAGAGTAAGGATTGTAAACAAATGCGAGAGTGAATCTCGCCGAAGATCGGAGCAGGCTTTGCCTGTTGGAAAGAGGACGGAGCTTGACCCCTCTGCACTTCCCCCAGAATCGCTAAAACGAACACATCTCGTCGAGCTATTTTGCGGGTTTCTAACATGCCTGTGCTTGCTGCCTGTGCTTGCTGTGCTGCCTGTGCTTGCTGCCTGTGCTTGCTGTGCTTGCTAAGCTGCCTGTGCAAACTGCCTGTGCTTGCTGTGCTGCCTGTGCTTGCTGCCTGTTCTTGCTGTGCTTGCTGTGTTGCCTGTGCTTGCTGTGCTGCCTGTGCTTGCTGCCTGTGCTTGCTGTGCTGCCTGTGCTTGCTGTGCTTGCTATGCTGCCTGTGCTTGCTGTGCTGCCTGTGCTTGCAGTGCTGCCTGTGCTTGCTGCCTGTGCTTGCTGTGCTGCCTGTGCTTGCTGCCTGTGCTTGCTGTGCTGCCTGCGCTGTGCTGCCTGTGCTTGTTGTGCTGCCTGTGCTTGCTGCCTGTGCTTGCTGTGCTGCCTGTGTTTGCTGTGCTGCCTGTGCTTGCTGCCTGTTCTTGCTGTGCTTGCTGTGTTGCCTGTGTTTGCTGTGCTGCCTGTGCTTGCTGCCTGTGCTTGCTGTGCTGCCTGTGCTTGCTGCCTGTGCTTGCTGTGCTTGCTATGCTGCCTGTGCAAGCTGCCTGTGCTTGGTGCCTGTGCTTGCTGTGCTTGCTAAGCTGCCTGTGCAAGCTGCCTGTGCTTGCTGTGCTGCCTGTGCTTGCTGCCTGTTCTTGCTGTGCTTGCTGTGTTGTCTGTGCTTGCTGTGCTGCCTGTGCATGCTGCCTGTGCTTGCTGTGCTGCCTTTGCTTGCTGCCTGTGCTGCCTGTGCTTGCTGTGATGCCTGTGCTTGCTGCCTGTGCTTTCTGTGCTGCCTGTGCTTGCTGTGCTGCCTGTGCTTGCTGCCTGTGCTTGCTGTGCTGCCTGTGCTTGCTGTGCTGCCTGCGCTGTGCTGCCTGTGCTTGCTGTGCTGCCTGTGCTTGCTGCCTGTGCTTGCTGTGCTTGCTATGCTGCCTGTGCAAGCTGCCTGTGCTTGCTGCCTGTGCTTGCTGTGCTTGCTAAGCTGCCTGTGCAAGCCGCCTGTGCTTGCTGTGCTGCCTGTGCTTGCTGCCTGTTCTTGCTGTGCTTGCTGTGTTGCCTGTGTTTGCTGTGCTGCCTGTGCTTGCTGCCTGTGATTGCTGTGCTGCCTGTGCTTGCTGTGCTTGCTATGCTGCCTGTGCTTGCTGTGCTTGCTATGCTGCCTGTGCAAGCTGCCTGTGCTTGCTGTGCTGCCTGTGCTTGCTGCCTGTTCTTACTGTGCTTGCTGTGTTGCCTGTGCTTGCTGTGCTGCCTGTGCTTGCTGCCTGTGCTTGCTGTGCTGCCTGTGCTTGCTGTGCTTGCTATGCTGCCTGTGCTTGCTGTGCTGCCTGTGCTTGCTGCCTGTGCTTGCTGTGCTGCCTGTGCTTGCTGTGCTGCCTGTTAGCGATGCATTTGATTTCGCCCATAACACGCGGTAATTCGACAGTGGCACACGACAGTGCGTTGCTGTGTCACCTGTTTTTGGAGGCGCCGAGAGTCGCCGATCATATGTTTACCTCGGCGGCCGGTGCATTGACCTGCGTCTCAGTAAGAGTAAGCATTGTAAACAAATACGAGAGTGAATCTCGCCGAAGATCGGAGCAGGCTTTGCCTCTTGGAAATAGGACGGAGCTTGACCCCTCTGCACTTCCCCCAGAATCGCTAAAACGAACACATCTCGTCGAGCTATTTTGCGGGTTTCTAACATGCCTGTGCTTGCTGCCTCTGCTTGCTGTGCTGCCTGTGTTTGCTGTGCTGCCTGTGCTTGCTGCCTGTGCTTGCTGTGCTGCCTGTGCTTGCTGCCTGTGCTTGCTGTGCTGCCTGTGCTTGCTGCCTGTGCTTGCTGTGCTTCCTGTGCTTGCTGCCTGTGCTTGCTGTGCTGCCTTTGCTTGCTGCCTGTGCTTGCTGTGCTGCCTGTGCTTGCTGTGCTGCGTGTGCTTGCTGCCTGTGCTTGCTGTGCTGCCTTTGCTTGCTGCCTGTGCTTGCTGTGCTGCCTGTGCTTGCTGTGATGCCTGTGCTTGCTGCCTGTGCTTTCTGTGCTGCCTGTGCTTGCTGTGCTGCCTGTGCTTGCTGCCTGTGCTTGCTGTGCTGCCTGTGCTTGCTGTGCTTGCTATGCTGCCTGTGCTTGCTGTGCTGCCTGTGCTTGCTGCCTGTGCTTGCTGTGCTGCCTGTGCTTGCTGCCTGTGCTTGCTGTGCTTGCTAAGCTGCCTGTGCAAGCTGCCTGTGCTTGCTGTGCTGCCTGTTCTTGCTGTGCTTGCTGTGTTGCCTGTGCTTGCTGTGCTGCCTGTGCTTGCTGCCTGTGCTTGCTGTGCTGCCTGTGCTTGCTGTGCTTGCTATGCTGCCTGTGCTTGCTGTGCTGCCTGTGCTTGCTGCCTGTTCTTGCTGTGCTTGCTGTGTTGCCTGTGCTTGCTGTGCTGCCTGTGCTTGCTGCCTGTGCTTGCTGTGCTGCCTGTGCTTGCTGTGCTGCCTGTGCTTGCTGCCTGTGCTTGCTGTGCTGCCTGTTAGCGATGCATTTGATTTCGCCCATAACACGCGGTAATTCGACAGTGGCACACGACAGTGCGTTGCTGTGTCACCTGTTTTTGGAGGCGCCGAGAGTCGCGGATCATATGTTTACCTCGGCGGCCGGTGCATTGACCTGCGTCTCAGCAAGAGTAAGCATTGTAAACAAATGCGAGAGTGAATCTCGCCGAAGATCGGAGCAGGCTTTGCCTGTTGGAAAGAGGACGGAGCTTGACCCCTCTGCACTTCCCCCAGAATCGCTAAAACGAACACATCTCGTCGAGCTATTTTGCGGGTTTCTAACATGCCTGTGCTTGCTGCCTGTGCTTGCTGTGCTGCCTGTGCTTGCTGCCTGTGCTTGCTGTGCTTGCTAAGCTGCCTGTGCAAGCTGCCTGTGCTTGCTGTGCTGCCTGTGCTTGCTGCCTGTTCTTGCTGTGCTTGCTGTGTTGCCTGTGCTTGCTGTGCTGCCTGTGCTTGCTGCCTGTGCTTGCTGTGCTGCCTGTGCTTGCTGTTTTTGCTATGCTGCCTGTGCTTGCTGTGCTGCCTGTGCTTGCTGCCTGTGCTTGCTGTGCTGCCTGTGCTTGCTGCCTGTGCTTGCTGTGCTGCCTGTGCTTGCTGCCTGTGCTTGCTGTGTTGCCTGCGCTGTGCTGCCTGTGCTTGTTGTGCTGCCTGTGCTTGCTGCCTGTGCTTGCTGTGCTGCCTGTGTTTGCTGTGCTGCCTGTGCTTGCTGCCTGTGCTTGTTGTGCTGCCTGTTAGCGATGCATTTGATTTCGCCCATAACACGCGGTAATTCGACAGTGGCACACGACAGTGCGTTGCTGTGTCACCTGTTTTTGGAGGCGCCGAGAGTCGCGGATCATATGTTTACCTCGGCGGCCGGTGCATTGACCTGCGTCTCAGTAAGAGTAAGCATTGTAAACAAATGCGAGAGTGAATCTCGCCGAAGATCGGAGCAGGCTTTGCCTGTTGGAAAGAGGACGGAGCTTGACCCCTCTGCACTTCCCCCAGAATCGCTAAAACGAACACATCTCGTCGAGCTATTTTGCGGGTTTCTAACATGCCTGTGCTTGCTGCCTGTGCTTGCTGTGCTGCCTGTGCTTGCTGCCTGTGCTTGCTGTGCTTGCTAAGCTGCCTGTGCAAGCTGCCTGTGCTTGCTGTGCTGCCTGTGCTTGCTGCCTGTTCTTACTGTGCTTGCTGTGTTGCCTGTGCTTGCTGTGCTGCCTGTGCTTGCTGCCTGTGCTTGCTGTGCTTGCTATGCTGCCTGTGCTTGCTGTGCTGCCTGTGCTTGCTGCCTGTGCTTGCTGTGCTGCCTGTGCTTGCTGCCTGTGCTTGCTGCCTCTGCTTGCTGTGCTGCCTGTGCTTGCTGCCTGTGCTTGCTGCCTGTGCATGCTGCCTGTGCTTGCTGTGCTGCCTGTGCTTGCTGTGCTGCCTGTGCTTGCTGCCTGTGCTTGCTGTGCTGCCTGTGGTTGGTGTGCTGCCTGTGCTTGCTGCCTGTGCTTGCTGTGCTGCCTGTGCTTGCTGTGCTGCCTGTTAGCGATGCATTTGATTTCGCCCATAACACGCGGTAATTCGACAGTGGCACACGACAGTGCGTTGCTGTGTCACCTGTTTTTGGAGGCGCCGAGAGTCGCGGATCATATGTTTACCTCGGCGGCCGGTGCATTGACCTGCGTCTCAGTAAGAGTAAGGATTGTAAACAAATGCGAGAGTGAATCTCGCCGAAGATCGGAGCAGGCTTTGCCTGTTGGAAAGAGGACGGAGCTTGACCCCTCTGCACTTCCCCCAGAATCGCTAAAACGAACACATCTCGTCGAGCTATTTTGCGGGTTTCTAACATGCCTGTGCTTGCTGCCTGTGCTTGCTGTGCTGCCTGTGCTTGCTGCCTGTGCTTGCTGTGCTTGCTAAGCTGCCTGTGCAAGCTGCCTGTGCTTGCTGTGCTGCCTGTGCTTGCTGCCTGTTCTTGCTGTGCTTGCTGTGTTGCCTGTGCTTGCTGTGCTGCCTGTGCTTGCTGCCTGTGCTTGCTGTGCTGCCTGTGCTTGCTGTGCTTGCTATGCTGCCTGTGCTTGCTGTGCTGCCTGTGCTTGCTGCCTGTGCTTGCAGTGCTGCCTGTGCTTGCTGCCTGTGCTTGCTGTGCTGCCTGTGCTTGCTGCCTGTGCTTGCTGTGCTGCCTGCGCTGTGCTGCCTGTGCTTGTTGTGCTGCCTGTGCTTGCTGCCTGTGCTTGCTGTGCTGCCTGTGTTTGCTGTGCTGCCTGTGCTTGCTGCCTGTGCTTGTTGTGCTGCCTGTTAGCGATGCATTTGATTTCGCCCATAACACGCGGTAATTCGACAGTGGCAAACGACAGTGCGTTGCTGTGTCACCTGTTTTTGGAGGCGCCGAGAGTCGCGGATCATATGTTTACCTCGGCGGCCGGTGCATTGACCTGCGTCTCAGTAAGAGTAAGCATTGTAAACAAATGCGAGAGTGAATCTCGCCGAAGATCGGAGCAGGCTTTGCCTGTTGGAAAGAGGACGGAGCTTGACCCCTCTGCACTTCCCCCAGAATCGCTAAAACGAACACATCTCGTCGAGCTATTTTGCGGGTTTCTAACATGCCTGTGCTTGCTGCCTGTGCTTGCTGTGCTGCTTGTGCTTGCTGCCTGTGCTTGCTGTGCTGCCTGTGCTTGCTGCCTGTGCTTGCTGTGCAGCCTGTGCTTGCTGTGCTGCCTAAGCTTGCTGTGCTGCCTGTGCTTGCTGCCTGTGCTTGCTGTGCTGCCTGTGCTTGCTGCCTGTGTTTGCTATGCTGCCTGTGGAAGCTACCTGTGCTTGCTGTGCTGCCCGTGCTTGCTGTGCTGCCTGTGCTTGCTGTGCTGCCTGTGTTTGCTGTGCTGCCTGTGCTTGCTGCCTGTGCTTGCTGCCTGTGCTTGCTGTGCTGCCTGTGCTTGCTGCCTGTGCTTGCTATGCTGCCTGTGCTTGCTGCCTGTGCTTGCTGCCTGTGCTTGCTGTGCTGCCTGTGCTTGCTGCCTGTGCTTGCTGTGCTGCCTGTGGTTGGTGTGCTGCCTGTGCTTGCTGTGCTGCCTGTGCTTGCTGCCTGTGCTTGTTGTGCTGCCTGGGCTTGCTGTGCTGCCTGTGCTTGCTGCCTGTGCTTGCTGTGCTGCCTGTGCTTGCTGCCTGTGCTTGCTGTGCTGCCTGTGCTTGCTGTGCTGCCTGTGCTGGCTGTGCTTGCTGCCTGTGCTTGCTGTGCTTGCTATGCTGCCTGTGCAAGCTGCCTGTGCTTGCTGTGCTGCCTGTGCTTGCTGCCTGTGCTTGCTTTGCTGCCTGTGCTGCCTGTGCTTGCTGCCTCTGCTTGCTGTGCTGCCTGTGCTTGCTTTGCTGCCTGTGCTTGCTGTGCTGCCTGTGCTTGCTGCCTGCGCTTGCTGTGCTGCCTGTGCTTGCTTGCTGCCTGTGCTTGCTGTGCTGCCTGTGCTTGTTGTGCTGCCTGTGCTTGCTGCCTGTGCTTGCTGTGCTGCCTGTGTTTGCTGTGCTGCCTGTGCTTGCTGCCTGTGCTTGCTGTGCTGCCTGTTAGCGATGCATTTGATTTCGCCCATAACACGCGGTAATTCGACAGTGGCACACGACAGTGCGTTGCTGTGTCACCTGTTTTTGGAGGCGCCGAGAGTCGCGGATCATATGTTTACCTCGGCGGCCGGTGCATTGACCTGCGTCTCAGTAAGAGTAAGCATTGTAAACAAATGCGAGAGTGAATCTCGCCGAAGATCGGAGCAGGCTTTGCCTGTTGGAAAGAGGACGGAGCTTGACCCCTCTGCACTTCCCCCAGAATCGCTAAAACGAACACATCTCGTCGAGCTATTTTGCGGGTTTCTAGCATACCTGTGCTTGCTGTGATGCCTGTGCTTGCTGCCTGTGCTTGCTGTGCTGGCTGTGCTTGCTGCCTGTGCTTGATGTGCTGCCTATGCTTGCTGCCTGTGCTTGCTGCCTGTGCTGCCTGTGCTGCCTGTGCTGCCTGTGCTTGCTGCTTGTGCTGCCTGTGCTGCCTGTACTTGCTGTCTGTGTTTGCTGCCTGTGCTTGCTGCCTGTGCTGCCTGTGTTTGCTGCCTGTGCTTGCTGCCTGTGCTGCCTGTGCTTGCTGCCTGTGCTAGCTGCCTGTGCTTGCTGCATGTGCTGCCTGTGCTGCCTGTGCTTGCTGCCTGTGCTTGCTGCCTGTGCTTGCTGCCTGTGCTGCCTGTGCTTGCTGCCTGTGCTTGCTCACTGTGCTTGCTCCCTGTGCTGCCCGTGCTGCCTGTGCTTGCTGCCTGTGCTTGCTGCCTGTGCTTGCTGCCTGTGCTTGCTGCCTGTGCTTGCTGCCTGTGCTTGCTGCCTGTGCTTGCTGCCTGTGCTGCCTGTGCTTCTATCCGGAGCAAAGGAGCCACACACCATCCGTACCCATAGCTGAATTAACGTGAGTCGTTCGATCCCATTTCCGAAAACCCGAATCGCTCGATCATTGCCAAGTGAAGCAAGTTTCTAGTGCAAAGGCGCAACGCCTTAAAATCTCAAATTATGGCGAAGTAGTAAGTGTAAGCCGCTTCTGGACCCGTGCTGAGAGTAAGCCGATTCTGGACCAGTATGTCTGGACCAGTAGCCGATTCTGGACCGCAGTAGCGCAGTCATTCGGTCTTGCGTGTATTTGTTTTTTTTATTTTTTTATCCAAGTTTTTTTTTCTTTTTTTATCGAAGTTTGCGGTCTGGTCTTAATCAGGCAGGGGGGGAAGTTTGCGGTTTGTCCTTATCGGAGAGGTGAAGTTTGCGGTTTGTCTTTTAATGAGAGAGGGGAAGTAGTTTGCGGTTTGTCTTAATCAGTTGGAAGTTCGCGCCCGGTCGGTTTTAAAAATTTGCGGAAGAAGAGGCGAGCCGTTCGATTCTGCAGAGCGGTCAAGGTTAAAAGTGTCGGCGGTTGGACGATACGGTATGCGGCTGCTGATAGCCGGGGAGGCCTTGCCCGGTATTTTTTCTGTTGTTAGGTCGAAAGTTTGCGGTGGTTTACACACGGAAGTTAGAGGAGAGTAGGAGGAGGAGAAGAAGGTTGGACAGGAACAATACGAACGATAACGATATCGAGAGCGGAGGACGATAAGCGTCTAATCGACACGCGGCGTCGTACTACGAAATGTAGGACAGAGGTAGTAGTAGGCGTTGTACTACGAAATGCCGTGTGCGGGGGGTTGTCAGTAGTAGACCGGGTAGGAGAAGGTTGCAGAGGAACGATACGACGATAAGCGATTACGCGGTACTCGAGCGTGTGTGGGCAACAAGGCAACGATATCGAGAGCGCGGAGGACGATTGTACTACGGAGGAGGAGGAGGTTGGGTGGGAGCAAGAAGGTGTACTACGGGCAGTGAGGAGGAGGGGGTCCGGCGTCGTCATCTTGGAGCAGAGCGGACGCGTTGCTGGTCGGGGGCGGGAGGGAGAGGGGGATGGGGGGAGGGTCCCGGGGAAAGGGCGCTAGGCGCTAGCTAATATTCGCACGTTAAACGTAACACATCATCGGTTAATACTCTTCTCGTAGCATCAGAGCAGACTAGGAAGCAGTTAGGAAGTGTTCGCGACTTTTTCTGAAAGCGAATTACAAAAGAAAGTGTGTTGTAACGATGGCGGCTGACGGACATATTCGACAATTGTACAGATTTTTTTATGACAAACTGGTTGCTCAAATTGATCCTGAAAGTGGAATATTAGACGAATTAGGAGAGGAAGGATAATTGAACGAGTCTGATATTTTCGATATTTTAACTTTGAAGGAACGAACAGCACAGGTGCGTTGTTTGATTACGAAGCTAGAAAGGTAAGTAATACAAACAAATTTATAAATCAATGTAGAATGATAGTACAATTGAAAGTATTAAAATTTGAATTTTAACGTTTGCAGATTGCCGCTATTGTATTTCATTCTATTCACAGAAATACTAAAATCTTATAACCCCAGGCTTGCCGTATGCATGATACAATGGATAGAAAATCAAAGTGAGCTGCGCGCACATGTGAAACAATTTTACGAAGTATTTCGCGAACAATTACGCGATGTTGATGTACGTAATGCCGTTATACAAAAGTTAAGACGAGACAAGGTGTTGCGCGCCGGTGCAATACAGTACATTTTGGATACGGAAAATAAAGAGGTGCGAGTATCTCGTCTGATCCATAAGATGTCACGGTAAGTTGTAGAAAACTCTGGTAAAACGAGTGTAATCGTAAATGTTATACATTTTTTAAATTTTTAGACTAGGACTGTCGGACTTGCTGTGTTTTAAAGAATCGTTAAAGCATCATTACCACCCTTGGATAGCTTGGCGGATGGAAGACTATTTGAATACGGCATTTTTCAGCAAAAACTGAATCACAATTTTAACCCATGCTCGCTTATTTTCAATGCTAAGCTATTTTTGTTAAGAACAGTAGTGAGATGTAATGAATTTCTCAGATACGCAATGTATATACTAAAATTGTAAACGGGTGCAGATTATTGATAAATAATACATGTATTCAAATATTGTAAGCATTTTTTATTTTTTAATCGAACAGTGTCCCCAAGCAAGTGTTTGTATACGATCATCGGTGATATATCTTTTATCATCGTACGGATGCAATGCAACTTTTCCTTCGGAAATCGTGTGAATTTGATGCAGCTTCGATGCAATACGGTTTTGTCTAGCCATTTTAATTTCATCGTTAAATAGACAATTTATATAATCATCAAATTTAATTTCTCGCTTAATAAAATCTTTTTTGATCCCTTTAGCCTTCTTCGTGTCGCGCTCGTCAATAACTTTTATAGCATACATTTTCGATCTTAATCCTACAAATTCACACATAATTTTTCCTCTTTTTTCATCTCTCATTAGGCCTAGAACTTTTTTATTTGCTAAAGGTATATTGTATACGTTTTCAATTGGATAATTACTAGTATCGAAATAAGCTATGTCTCGCCTCATAATGCTATATATGTCATCACATTGTAATTTATAAATTAAACTGTCCGTATCAGTATATTATACCTTACACATATCTTGAAATTGAACCTTCATATAGTCGTAATGAAATTTATAGAGATATATTTTTGAAATATCTAGAATGGACATGCCGATATAAATGGGTTTATCTATTTTAACTTTCATCTTTTTCATTTCCACGCCGACAAAATTTTCATTGAATATTACTCTTCTATGAAAATTAGGTCTTCCTATCAATGGCTTAATACCGGCACGTCCTTCCCACGACGTTAATAATCTTACATCAACTCGATTACGCACATTTTCCATTGTTTTTCCAAATACTGCGTTATTCATTAACTTAAATAAATCTTTTTCAAAGTCCGATTCGGATCGAGCTCGAAGTTTTGCATTTAATTGTATATATTTACACATCCGTGGAGATTGATGTTGCAGACATTGCTGTAGGGTTCGATAATGAATAACATAGTTGGTTTTACACTTTAAAGTTGCTAACAATTTTTCATATTTAGCGTTTGGCGGTACTTCGCGAGTGGGAGAGAACGGCAAATCTGAATGCGAATCATGTATTTCATCGGGATAGTCTAAATCTACCTCTAATATGTATCCAATCTCAGAATCGGCTTTCCCTTCTATAATTTTTAAACTTAATCCATTTCTGATCTTCATTGACCAATTCAATTTTGCACGCATTTTGATCCACACATCTTTCATAATGATCTCGAAGTTTCCTTGTTGTATGGAAAAAATTTAGACATCTGTAAATTTTAAGAATCATATTTTAAACTATTAAATTATTACAACTGTAAATAGAAAAGTGATGAATTACCTGTCGCAAATGTGTGATTTATGTTGGTGTTGATGAATTTGCGACTATATCAGCCTTGATAAATTTTTGATCCATACATAATGGCACATATTATCTTTTTCTTGCTCATTTTGATATATTAGTAAGTTTATATGTTTATGTTCAGATATTTTATCACTTAATCGTAATGGTAATACGTCATATTTTTCATGTTCAAATTTATCTTTATTCGTTAATTGGTATAAATTTATGGACAAATTATTATTTTTTTCAAATGTAGGTATATGTTTAGTTGTAACGGGAAATGTAATTCCCGTTAAATTTAGTACATTTTCATAATGCGGATATGACTGTCTACGGTTACTATGATGCGATGCTGGGTATAATGCTGACGTTACTGCCCAAGCAAAGCAATCATTTTCATTATCGGTCAAATCAATAGAAACAGTTGCTTTTCTCTTTCGTATAGCTAATGGAAGTCTATAGTTTCCTTTACCGGCGCTCAATAAATCACATTTATTGATATTTATAATCAAACTGATAATTTTGCTCAATGCCCATCCACTGTCACGTTCTTGAAATTCCTCTAGCGATGCAAGAATCTGCCCACACACATTGTTTGTATTCCAATTATCAAGCTTTATGGTGGAATCATCATCATTTAGTAGTACCTCATTTTTTGTTGCAAAGGTTTTAATTTCCTTCTTACTTTCGTCGGTCAAACTGTCTTTTAACGTAAATTCGGCATTGAAGATTGTGTTTACTTTAACACATTTGTGCTGTTTAACATACGATAGTACTTTTTCTATCACTATATCTTTAGCATCGTTTAAAAATATAGAAGGATCAATATGATGTAAATTTATAATAATTCCAGTGATTATACTGTTAGAGATAGGGGCGACAAAATTGCACGGCGCTATACTGGCCGTGTATTTTGTTTTTCTTTGACCGTCGCCCGCCGACCTCCGGTGTGCCACCTGAACCGAGACCTTCGTGTTGCTCTCGAGCGCCGCCGGCACCTATGTGTGCGACTATGTATGTGCGACGCGTTGCACGCGGTAATTGGTCCGCGCAATTAGTCATTGCGCGGGTTTGATTGTATTGCCCGTAACGAGAATTTTCGAGCGTGCGGCGCGTGCGTGAGGTCTTCCTTCTTGTGCGGACTGTCTGATAGTACAAGCGTTTTTTTTTTAAGTGCGAGCGTCGATAAGTTTGCTTGGTCGTTTGGTGCTTATTCTTGGCTAGATTCGCGGTCCGTTCGTTCACTAATTGTGAAATTCTCAGTCTCGCGTTCTCTCCTTTTCCCTTCCTTGGTCGGCTGACGTGCTGATATTTCTGGTTGAAGGTAATAGTGAGAAGTGCGAATCGCGGTATGTAACGTTACCGCCACGTGTCCGGACCACACCCGTGTAGTAGCGTTTAGGCTCTGACGGTTCTTCCCTGCCCTAGTCCTTTGTCTAGGTAGAATAAGAGGTAGCGCAGTCTCCTCATTCTTCCGTGGACCGGTTCCAGTTTTATTCCTTGCGTGTTGCACCGTTGTGCGCACGTATTCTCTTCCCCTTACGTCGCGTCGCGAAGATTCGCTCCCGCCGCACGCGTTTGTATTACGCAGTTATCTGGCCAGGTTTATTTTCCTTTAACGGCCGAGTTCTTCATAAGACCCAATACGCGCTGTGCACGTGAATGTACACTTACTGGAAATAAAATATACTTTGAGTTTTATAATAAAATCGCTCCCGTGATTGTCCCCAGTCTGGAATCAGTGCGAGCCGGTTATGTCCTTAACATATACGATTTTGGAAGGCATGCCCGCTTTCAATTTCTTTCCATTTCAGTGTAACATTCTTATCCTTCTGTTTTTCTTCATTTAATCCAGATCCAGAGTGTAGATTGAAATTAAAATTTAATTGTTCACGCGTACAAGTTAGTTTAGCTATTTGCGCAAGTAAATGTTGTTTCCTACCGACACTTATTTTTTCTTTTTTATTAATTAAATATGAATGCAAATATTTTAAATGCTGTTCACAATCTTCTATCCATTGGGTTTTATCTGCTTCCGATTCAATTAAATACGCTCGGTTTAATAAATTTTCTTCTTTTTGTATCAGTTGTTTTTTATTCGCTGCATTTTCTTTTTTTCTTCGTAATCGTTCGTTTACGAAATACTTTAAATTCCTCAGCCGCTTTAATTGTTCCATCAGTTTCACTTTATATTCTTTTTTCATATTTTCATTATTTAGGAGTATTTTCGTTTTTTTTTACATATATAGTATATTGCTTTTTCCACTCTTTAAAATCCTCTTCTTTCTTCAAAAACGGCATTTGATTAATAAATTTTTTTCTATTTTCGCCGATAATCTATTAATAGATTTCATTTTACACCTCTTTAATCACACTACCGTTTTGTAATTAATCACACTACCGTTTTGTAACTTTCACTGCACTTCACTTCGTTAGCCTCCTCCGCCTCCGCTTGCGGTCGCGGTTTAGAATACAACGGACGCACAATTTCCTGCATATATTTGTTCTGCTACGACTATCCCCTCTCTCTGATTTACCACCGCTTTTATCATAGATATGAAATCATTTGATTTCTTATCTCTGCTTGTGTGTTAAATTCGTTTATATCACGTTTATTTGCGTTATAAGATAATCTTGAATTTACATTTTTATTGTATTCACCATAAAATTAAACTAATTTTTCTACCATATCTCTCAAATTGGCTATAATGTTACTATCACTAATACATTGAATACTGAAAATGGAGAGATCGAATGGGCCTGATCTTACAACATTGAAATTAAATTCGTCATATTCATAAAAATTACCGTTTTGTAATATATAAAGTTTACCATTTATATATTTAAATACTGAAAATGGATTTTGTGGAGATATGGATAGGCCAATTCCCTTAAATAAATCGTTAATTAAAATATACTTTCTAGGCTTATATCTACACTCGTCAATTTCAATTACATATACTCCTTTATAAAAAATATATGTTCTACCGGTATTTGTTAAAACAGCAGATTGCACTGCATTATACTGAAAGTCTTTGCCAAATAGTTTTTGATATGTCATGGGATAACCAGTTTTTAATTGGAAAGTATCAGGATTGAATATATAAATATTATTATGAGAAAATAATGCAACTTCTCCATTTACTCTTTCATATATTGCATTAATTCCTGAAAAATTAAATGGCAAAAATGTTAACCACGATCTTATTAACTGTGGCTCCTCATACTTTCGATATTTAACGTTTAAATTAAATGGCCATACCCAAATTTTATAGAATATATACAATCGTGCTTTAAAAATGAAAAATTTTAAATCATCTACCGGAGCTGAACATAAATCGGCTAATTTTGGTGGAACTAATGTTGGTGCATCCGGTGACGTATCAGGAGAAGCATCACCATTTGCATCTTCGCGGAATTCGTCCTCAGACTCATTCTCAGCATTAACATTATATAAATTTCGTATAGCTAATATATCATCTTCCTCAAGTTTAATATGATCTGTATGATTTTCATAATGATAAAACGGCGACATTATTGAATTCATATTTGACGAATGTAGTATACCTAGACTGTGACCAATTTCGTGTATTAATGTTTCGTATTGTTACGTCCGGGCGAGGCTTATCACGACTTTGATGTTTGTCAAGACGGTCGATGAGAAATCCGCGAGCGGCCTGCCGTGCGACCGGTCGTAACGCTTGAATATTTTTGTTAATTTAATTACAATAAATCAACGGCAATCTAACTGAAGATCATCATTGCGGTATTGTAATCCCTTCCTGGAAGAGGAGGGATTTTCTAGTTTATTCGGTACAAGCTAAACGGGGAAGTTAATTTAAAATCTAATATCGCGTTTAGTTGTATGCAGGACTAATAGGATTCGTGTGTCTTCTCAAGACCCGTACAGGTCCCCAATTGTTCTCGCGAGGTTATGTTTTCGGCCGGTGTACAGTGCTATGGTATATGAGGTGTGACGTCACAACACAGATTAAATCAAAGAGAGTAATATAAGGGGAAAACAAAAGTAGTTATATTCAATTGAAAATAATCATATAAAGAAAAGATAGAATATATAGAGAAAAGTAGAACAGATGTGTTACGAATTCGCTAACTATGAAAGAATTACTGCAAGAGATATTATTCGCAGTATAGAAGATTGTTCATGAATGGTGCGCGACAATGTTGCGCCTTAATTCGAGCGCTCTCGGTAATTCACGGTTATGCCCTTACAATCGACAAGTTAACTAGGAATCTTGCGCGGTCAAATGACCGCCCCCGTGGGATCCCGCCGTGGCCTGAGCTCGGGCATGATCATATAATAAAATGGAATAACATTTCGTCGTGAATCGCGACTGGAGGTTCCTACCGTGTCGCTGGTCTTCTGTTACGCTCGGATATTCTCGCTTTGTCTCTCGCACTCCTTCTCTCTCTCTCTCTCTCTCTCGCTCTATCTCACTCCCTCTCCTCTGCCTCCTTCGCTCTCGCTCTATCTCTCTCTCTGGCGTATCGTCGGTTGGAAATTTCAGGTTTTTGGTGTTAACGATGATAATACCTTCGAATCGAATGATAATTTTAGTAATTTGATCTTCCTTGATTTGCCTATGCTCTGAATGATTGAGCCGGGAACTAGTCCGTTACAAGGTTCGGCAAGTCAGGAAGATAGTGCTTCTATTCAAATATCTCGATAATTAATTCCGACTTTAATCGCCACACGAGCGAGGAACAACCTTTCGCGCTCTGTTCAAGTTAAATAATAAAGCAAAGAGTAATGTAAATGAAATCGAAAAGGAAACTTAAGCTAACGTGTCCGACGCAATTTGTCGGCCACGTGCAAAACGTAACGCGCACACCTTCGCACTTCCGCTAAATTAAAGAAAACTGAGTCTGTGTCTCACTTAAACTGAATTTATAAACTATTGTTTAACGAGGATTAATGAGTCCGTATTACTACACACTGCAAGAAGAATATGCACTTTAGGCTCAGAAATTAATGAAAACTAAGACACCCTCGGACAATCGACTACGTACCTCACGACTTTACAGCCAACTGCCCAGAGAAATCCCTCACGAGACGGCTCCTGGGCTCGCTCTAGGCCAGTTTTTCATACCCTAACCATGGAAACGGTCGATCAGCGGTCGATTCAGTGTACAAATAATGTGTTACCATGCTCGCTCGATGTTCAGCGAGAGACTTTCGTTTGCTCATTTATCCTCCTTTAATTATTCAGTTTTATTGCGAATAAAATATGATTGCCTTGACTCAGCTATTCAAAACTTTAGTAGTGCACGCTCCTGACTTATATGCTTGAACAGAATCAGGTTGATATCTGGGCAATGCCTTATTGCCACGAAAATCATAATTCATTTTAGAGAGAGAGAGAGAAACTAAAAATTAACACGCGGAACCTCATCGCTTTTTCCTTAGCCTATACACGCACACACTCATACCGCACGCACACACTCATACTCTGCTCACACGCATTCATATCCACTCACACGCTTACATTTACTTACATCTACTTATATCTACTTATATATATATACGATGGGACGAATATGATTCCACGGTGAGGGAATTCCACTACATATTAACAACTCGACAGCACCACATATACGATGAGGCTAAACCGTGATACAAGTAATTCGTATACGCGGCCTGGAGGAAAAATAGAATAATCATGATTTTACAACTAATACTCTAACAATGCACCGGATGCGATGGACCTAAGTCATTATGAATAATTCGTAAATCCGGCGGCCGGAATAAAGGAAAGAAAAGAGAGTTTAATTTGAAAAATTATAATAAAAGAAAAGGAAAAATCAAAAAGTTACGCTGGGACGTAACAGTATAAACTGAATGAGTCATCGTTTATCGGCCCCTCGCCTATCATCCATTTCCACGATTTAGATATATGAATTTCTCTGACATTATTACTTTCATTCGGCATATCTGCATGTGCTAATGTTTGATTAGAGAATGGCGGTGAACAAATTTGTTGTGGTGAATTAACACTGTAATGCATTGTATTTTCAAACAATATAATTATATCCGCTTCAGTTTTACTATGTACTTGAATAAAGGTTAACCGAGATGGCTTTTGCCACACAGAAAATGCTTTTTTTGCAATGTTAATTTGATCTGTTGTTCCGACATGGAAATACCAACGCAATATTTTTTTGTTCCATTTATAAGAATGAAGTGTGTAATCGCTGACATGATCACTTACTCCGCAACGTTTTGCCTCCATCAACTTTTTCGTTTCAGCATTTAGAGTCCCATCGACTTTAAGATTCCAATATTGTTGAAAAATTCGTATTGCATCTACCAATTTATCATTATCAATAGTTTGCGATTTTGAATCGTTAGTGTTCATATAGCCGTAATATTGAAGATAATTAATTGTTGAACGTTTATTCATCGGATACGTGGAAGGCACTCGCAAATTGGTCTTCATAGATAAGAGAGAAGGAAAAAGTTGAAGAAGTATCGCAGTGTGAATTATAAATATAATTAATTTCGTCATGATTAGAATTGAGGTGCTCACGTGTCACGGTAGGACGAAAGACTGATGTGAAAGAAAAATATGTACTAGTTTATAATGAACTCATTTTTTATTAATTTTGTATAGATGGCTAAATACATTAGAAATTTTAAACATTATTTTCATTATTTATATATTGTGTAAATTTCAAATTCATAATATCTCGAAGCAAGTCATCCATTTTTTTAACCCGTGCTTTAAAATATGCGGAGTCGATGTGCCAGAATCCTTTACGCGCACATCGATATTCTTCAGGATACGTATCGTCGATTATATATAAGTAGTAGAAGTTGTTGAATGAAACAGTTTGTTTTATCTGTAATGAAATTATTATTTTATATAGTTTTATTACTGAAACCATTTATAATTATATACATACTTGATGTATGTCTACAAACCTGTTTTTGATTATGATGCTGCTTTTTTTTTATTCTTTTCATCTTTTGACATCTCGTTTCCATTTTTGCGCTTACGTTTTGACAAATCTTTGTCGCCCTCATTTTTCATATTTTCCTTCTCACTCTCTACATGTTCTTCTTCTTTTACATCATCATCATCATCATCATCATCATCATTATCATCAGTAGAGAATTTCATTTCATTATATTTTCCACCAAGGTATATTAGATGAACCGGTTTACCGCTTGTAAGACAATTCTCTATAACTTGGTATTGCTTGCTTTTTTCTAATAAAATATTACTTATACGTAATGGCAGAAAAATAGAGAATGTATCATTTAAATCAAGCATAACTCTATCTCCAAAGCGGGTCTTCATTTTTCTCATTCCGCTTATTAAATATGATTTATTAATTTCCAAACCTGCTACCGGGTTCACTGGCAAGTTGCTTATAATACCGACGCTATTCAGCAAACTGAACTTATTTTCGCACATGTTCACTGCAAATATCTACTGAACTGTTAACGCACTTGCGCTATTCGACGACTAAACTGCGCGTATCGCGAAGTAGCGCTATTTATGCACCCCATACTCTTCCACCCAAACTTCCAGCATACGTCACTTTTCTTCATTCCCCTACTCCCTTTATGCACCCCATACTCTTCCACCCAAACTTCCAGCATACGTCACTTTTCTTCATTCCCCTACTCCCTTCAACGATTATGCCCACGCTCAATTTCTGATTTTCCACACATTTAATACCTACAGCAGCGCAAATAGGAGCTTCAGTACGAGACGAATCTTTTTGAAAGAAACTTCTACTAAAGTTTGTGCAACATTTGCATTAAAATTGAACAGTTACAGTTTTGTAAGTGAAGTGAAAATTTAAAAATATAATTATGGTATGTAGTTCGAATATAAGTAAAACAAATTTTTATTTTCAATACTCTAATTTGCTTAAATTAATATTATTTTCAGGCTACAGCCGATTATGAAAAAATAACGCATTTCATCGATATGGATGGATTTACAATTAATCGACATACGTTTTTATGCAAAGAAATTGCGATAACATCTATAAATGAAAATATATTACGTGAATACCTATTTTTGAATAAAAACTTTAGCGATTTAAGTGTTGAAGATATATAGTCCAAGATTTTATCTCAAAATATGACAGTCCAATTGTTGCATATAAAGGTGGAACTTATGAAAAGAAATTATTGAACGAACTTGGAATCCGAAATATAAATTTAGAGGAACTGGCATGTCCTAAATTTGATGTTCTAGTTTCTAATAAACTGTATAATAAAGTGAACATCAACACTATAATGTGTAAAATGCATGTAAAAGAGAGAAATTGGAATAATAAAATTCCGCATTGTGCTTTACTTGAAGTACAAGTTTTTAGAAATTGGTACTGTCATAACGTAACTAATAAATCTTCTTAAATAATAATGTACATTGATATGCACTGATTGTGAATATAATGAATTTTTATATTTTATTATCAATTTGTAATTAAGTACACAATTAAAAATAAATTTATTTTAAATTTATATTAATCCATGAATTATGTGATTTATCTAATCCCAACTATTTAACATATACTTTATTTTGCTTTCTACGAATAACTTTTTCAACTAAATAAATATCGCTATGCTTAGCTTTTAATAATTCATATTCATAGAAACCGCCTTTAATGTCATTTCCTCGTAAATCTTGAATTAAATATGTGACAGGATAAGTATGTTGCACAGAAGTAACTTTAAAAATTTCAGTCGTCCAATTAGGCGTATATCCTTTCTCAAACAAATGCTTGTATTTACTAATACGTACAAAATCTCCAACTAGATATTTGCCCGGTTTAACGATCTTTATATTACTATAAACTGATGAAAGAAGCGTGCTAGCATTTTTATTTGTCACATCTGCAGGTCTCATTTTGATTGTTCTATGTTTACGCATATTGTAATCGTATACAAGTTTATTTAACATATGCGTCCATTTATAGCTTCCGTTTAACGAGAATAATTTCCACATATTATTTTTTAACGTTCTATTCCAACGCTCTACTATCGATGCCTTCATAACACTATATGTAGAATAATGATTTATTTCATGTTTATCCATTAAATTCTTAAAATCTTTATTAAAAAATTCTTTCCCATCATCCGTTTGCAAATTTTTAGGTTTACGCTCCTCAAAGATATTTGAGAAAGCCTTTACCACATCTTTACCTTGTTTCGTTTTCAACGGACGAGCCCAGCCATATTTAGAAAATGTGTCGATAACTGTGAGAATATGTTGAAATCCCGAATTAAATCGCGTATATGCTTTCATATCTACTAAATCAGCTTGCCATAAATCATCATATCCTTTAATTATAACACGTCTTCTTACAAAATTCTTTCTCACAGGTGTATGCAATTCTTTTACTAACTGCTCTTGTTCTTTAATTAATTTCATGATTTTAGGTTTCTACTACATTATCATGTGCTTGTGTACTATTTATAATTTCTATAATTGCAATTTGAGTGTTTCTTAAATTCTCCTTATTATCATTCACATCCTTCCGCAGCTCGTCAATTTAAGTTTTTAGCGTATTTTGTGTCACCAATTCTTTACGAATATTAGCTATGTCGTTTTCTTTATCGTGTAAATTTTGTTTTACCCCATTTATCTGCTCATCAAGAAGAGTTTGTAGATTCACTATATCTTTTTCCAATGCCGTGGTCAAATTCTCTACTGCATCCTTTGTCGTAGCCGATTCCGTAAGGTTGCTTATAAAATATTCATGATGACTGTTACGTCCTCGTTTTCGGCACCCTGCGTTCACCGGGTATACCAGGGATCGAGGACAGACGGAAGGAGTGATCGCACCGAAAAGAGCGTTGTTTGATCCGTCAGTGGAGCGGCTCAATGACGTATCAAGGAATGAAAGGACGGAGGTGTCCGAATGGCTACGGCTCTGGATGTGTGGGAGTGTGGGTGGTTGTGGATTGCCGATCCCGAAGGTTTTCCCACAATCGTGAGTTCACCACGGTGGATGCCGGGCAGGGCGTCCACGCTTGTAGATGGCTCGACGATTACCGGGAGTCGACCACGGTGGATGCCTGGGAGGGCGTCCACGGCTGTAGGTGACGATCACCGGGAGTTCTACCACGGTGGATGCCTGGGAGGGCGTCCACGGCTGTAGGTAGTTCTCTGGGGCCCTGGGTAGAGGTAGAGGTGGTGGTGTTTGGTGTTGACGTGCAGGAAGGACACGGTCGTGTGAATTAAATAATGTTCAGATGGTGGAAGTGGACTGGATATTTTATCTTGAAGTACACTTAGCTGGTTTACAGTTGCCGAATTTACATGGGTCGTAGCCGAACTTGGTTGGTTGAAGAGCTTGATAACTTGGATTAACGAGTTGCCGAAAGTAAACTGAAGTGACTTGGTGCCCGACTTGAGCGTGACGTTAACTATGGAGCGGAGAATTGTGACTGACTTACTGACTGACTGACTGTGGCCCATTTAAGTAGTGGGTTTTGCTGATGGTCGCCAGGTCCTTCGTGGAACTGGTACCCTAGCTTCCGTTTGGAAGTTGGCGTTCTCGGAACTATGTGTTGCCGCGGATCGCTAGTCGATCGTTGGGGTTAGCCTGTGAGCTGATTCGGCGTCAGCATTCTTATGTCTCTACTTACATCGCTACTGTCGTCATTATGTCATTCCTTCGCGTGGCGCGGATTACGTCCCGGATGGGCGTCAGCGTTATGTGAAGGAATTTCGGTGGCGCGGTGCGCCGGCTCTTGTTTCGGTTATGTACGACTTACATCTAATTAAATAGATACGCGGTGCGATGAGCTCGTTGCGAGAATATAGTCGTTAAAAAAAGCGGGTGGAGGACGTAGGACGTAACATGACTAATACTATTTTTTGCTGAAGTAATATTATAATTAATTTCTTCAATATTTTTAGAAATTGTATTCAATTTTTCATTAAGGTTTTTTTCATCAGACTCTATTTTTTACTGTTGCGCGAGGAAATCTTCTATAACATTTTGCAGCAATTTATTATTTTCTTTTCCATTTACTTCTAACTTTATAATTTTTTCTGTTAACGTAGAAGTCACTTCATCAAGTTTATTGAAATTTGCGCCATGACGATTTAATACGGCATTTATTCTCTTTAATTTATCGTAATTAGCTTCGCTTTGCGATGCACACTTTTCAATTTTTTCGTTGAGACTGCCTCGAAGCGCCCTATCGTTACTTAATATACGTTTATCTACATAGTATTTGTTCGCAGCGTCTGTAGAGTTTCCAGGATTTGCTAATCGTATAATTTTTCTATTTTTTGCATCATAGCCGCCCTCATTAACGTTGAAATGAAGAAAAATACCTTTCCTTTTCATATTAGAATTTTGTAACCGATCATTAGCATCTTCTATGCCCTTACCACCAAACTTGTTAATGAACATTATAAGACTAAATATAATTTAGGCATACACAAATATTATATAATAATATTGGCTTCGCGAAGTTCCTCCACTATTGACATAATTTCATTATCATGTCCTGTATGTCCAACTTTTTTTGATGATATTAAAAGCCGTAAACGGTCAAAAAGATCATTAGGATTGCCCCAGTGAACATAATTCACTGGTTCATTCGTAACTAACATATTATTCGGTATATATTTTTTAATTGCAAATTTATTTCCTGCTCCAACTTTAAATTTATTAGATTTTGTTTTAGCTCTTTCCGCGGCTGTAGCTATAGCTAAATGTGGTGCTAGTAATGGAGCAATTATTTTTTTATATTTAAATCCTTTACTGCCCATAATCTGTTGTGATGATTGGTAATCTCTACGGAAGGCATTTGTTTTTAATAAAATAGTTTTATACTTAATTAAATCTGTATTATTATATAATTTTGAATTGGGAATTTTCTTGAAAATTAATTCGAAAATTCCAGGGGTTCCGCCGTATCTAGTTTTCTTAATAATAATATTATCATTTTCATCCACCTCAAATATGCTGTCACCTAACATTAAATTGTCATCTTTAAAATATATGCCGTAAACATGATCAATTTCTTTGTCAAAATCTGTACTAAAAAATAAGCTAATATATTTTCGTGATAATGGGCCTAAGTTCTCCTGCATTAAATTTCTAACATCTTCAGGCGGATTTTGTAATATTTCACTAATAGAGGATTCCGCTTGTGATCTTTCTAACGGTGAAGATTCTTCAACATTTGGTCTTTCTATCGATCATGGTATAGGAGATATAGGAGTTGACGCTTCAGCAAATGTCCTTCTCTTACCTATTTGTGGCGTTGTCTTAAATTTTATATTATCATTTTTAGTTTTAGTACTCCTAATAACGGCACTAGACGGCGAATAACTATAATGTGTTTCACTCAATGACGGATTAACCATTTCCTTTGTTTTTTCTTACTCAAGTCTTCAACTCCTCCACTATCTTCATCTTCAAAAACATCATCTTCATTATCTTCAATATCTTCAATATCACTTTCAATATCTTTTTCAATTTCAAATTTTTTCTTTTCATTATTGTTATTCGTAATTATATTTTTCTCTAGTAATTTTTGTAGAGGTTTAGTTATCGGTTTATATGTTTCTTTTAAATATTCCTCAGGCTCTATTTTATCAAGTTTCAAATCTTTATATTTTTTTCGAATTACATCACTTGTTTTCGCGATATGTTTTAAAATTTGCTGGCGTTTCTTATTTTCTCGCGTACCACCCATCTCACTTCTCACTCCTTCCGTGGATGTATAATGACTGAATATTAGCAGTATACTGATTTATATAATAGCAAACTGGTCAAATTCTTTTCGATACCTTCCATTTTGAATATTACTATCCTTATCAATTACTAAAAATCCATACTTTTTCTCCAAGCAATTTCTACATAATGCTAGAAAATCTTCATAGCTCATATCCGTATTAATATGTTCATTATAAATATGGTGTAAATTTGTATTATCTTGCTGAAAAATTACTAATAAATTCGTATTATCTCTTATAAGATGCTTAGGTATTTTTGCATAAGTTTGACATAAATAAAAACTATCGATATTAGAATGTCTGCCCATTAAAAAATACTCCCTTATAGTTTGCTGTTTATCGCAGGCTACATCATCGAATATAAAGATAGAATTAGGCAAAGCTTCAGAAATCGGAATAATCTCGCTATTATTTGAAAATGTATAATAGCCGATGTCTGGTACTGCTGATATAATTCTTTTGAGATAACGATATTTTACTTGTTGCAGTGATTTCGAATACACATAAATATTTTCAAAGCGCACTCCACTAGGGCTTTCAATTAAATTAACTATTATATTGGTTTTTCCACAATTAGATGGTCCGCATATTATACAGCGAATAGTATTGGGGAGTATCTTACTATGACGTCGATAATTATCATTACGATTTTCTCCAAGTAACATTTTTTCACACACAAAATTATTACAAATTGACAACGGCTGCTTAACGAAACGCATGATAATATTACCCGTAGAGACTAAAAGAATAACTACAAATATTCGCTTACAGCAAAAGCATATAAATAGGCGAGTAATCATTTATTAGCTTTATTATCTCAGAAGATGGTGAAGTGTAAGTGTAATGATAGCGTATGCAAATAGAAAAGAAAGAGTGAATAGCAGTCATACTAAGGGGAGTGGTATATTAAACTCTGCAATCAATGCACTTCCTTTCGAATTACATATTCCGGGGTATCAGTTTTGCGGACCTGGTACGCATTTAAAAAAAAGATTATCATTAGGACAAAAAGGTATAAACCAATTAGATTCAGCTTGTCGTGAACACGACATCGCCTATTCTAATTGTAAAGATATTGAGGAGCGACATAAGGCAGATAAATCTTTAGCAGCAGCTGCTAAACAAATTGCTACAGCGAAAGATACTAAACTTGGTCATCGTATTGCCGCTACTGTTACTTGGGGCCTTATGAATGCAAAAAGAAAAATGGGTATGGGCATGAATAAAAAGAAAAATAGAAAAAGAAAGATACGTATTGCTAAACGAGACGGATTTATACCGCTATTGCCACTTCTCGGTGTCTTGGGTTCGCTAGCGGGAGGTGCTGCTAATATTGCATCCGCAATGAATAGGTCTAAAGCTCAGCAAAAGCAGTTAGAAGAATTGAAAAGACACAATGCAACTTTAGAGGGTCGCGGACTCTATTTATCTCCATATAAACGTATAAACGGTCGTGGTATTAGAAAACGAAGAAAGGCCGGGAAAAAAACAATAATAATTCGAATACATTAGTCGCAACTGGAGTAACCACTAATATACAATTAGAAAAAGCGTGCAAAAATATTCCATATTTTAGAGGGGTTTTTATGCGAAATAAACTACCTATAACGATAAGAAGAAATGAATGTGGAATAGTAAATTTGGATAATAATGAAGGAAAAGGAACACACTGGGTGGCATATATTAAAAAAGGAAACAATGTTAAATATTTTGATTCGTTCGGTAATTTAAGGCCACCATTAGAACTAATAAATTATTTTAATAAAAAAAAACTAGCAGCAGTTTCTTATAATTACAGCAGTTATCAATCATACGACATGACTAATTGTGGTCAGTTATGCTTTGAATTTCTTAAACGTAACATCTAAAAATGTCGTTTACTGTAACTTTAAGTGGCACGTCTTCAGACTTGATAGCTGATTTTTTCCCGCCGTTAGATTTGAGTAATGGAAAATATGAATTAGGTTTAGTAGATTTTCAAACATTTCACGCTATTCCTAATATCGATGAATCAAATAATAAATTTTATTACGACGGTAATAAGGAAATCGTTATACCAAAAGGTTCCTACGTGCTATCAAGTATTAATACCTATATTCAAGACAATATTCGTAAAGAGGTAAGCGAGGATCCAGATAATATCTTCATATTACGTGCAAATAATAGTACGTTAAAAAGTGAAATCAAATGTAAGTATTCTATTGACTTCAGTGAACCAAACAGTATTGGAAGTATATTAGGATTTTCAAACAAGAGAATACTTGAACCTGAAAAATGGTATGAATCGGATATTACAGTAAAAATTATTAAAGTGAATATAATTCGTATTGACTGTAGTATTACTGCCGGTGCATATAGTAACGGGAAAATTGTGCACACAATTCATGAATTTTTCCCAAACGTTGAGCCAGGATATAAAATATCGGAAACGCCGTCAAACGTCATTTATCTTCCAATCATCGTAAGAGTTATAGACCGCATAAATTTACGAGTAGTAGATCAAAGCGGAGATTTAGTTGATTTCGGAGACGAAGAAGTGACAATAAGATTACATATTAGAAAAAATGATAATTTATAACAATGATAGGAGGGCTAATAGCGTGGAAAAAGTATGTAAATTAAGAGCACCGATTAAGAAACGTGTCAGTAGAGCGATACACTTCCACCAAAACCCATATCATTCGCGAAAGAGTCTTACATCAGCGTCAACGTCGAAAATAAAGAGGTTAAGTTCGTTAAATAAGAAATTTTTAGAATCGCTAGGCTTTACGGTAATATCTAAATAATATGAGCGACTCGCTTAATATTCATGATTCTCCTGTTATTGATAATCGAATTAGTGGCTACGAGTTTCATGCTTATAATCCCTACGTTAATTCTTCTCTAAGTTATAACGATGAAATAAGAATTGCGATACAGCAGCAAGATTTAATTGTATTACCATGTGCAAGTTACTTATTAATTGAGGGACGGTGTAGCATAAAATATAATAACGATACAAATAAAACTAGCCGCTTAGAAAACAATGCAATTGCTTTCCTATTTACTGAAATACGATGTGAGCTTAATGGAATTGAGATAGACCGTTGTAAAAATGTGGGCATTACTACTACATTAAAGAATTATATTTCACTCGGAGATTCTAAAAGTAGGGAACTAGCTAAAGCCGGTTGGAACTATGGAAAATGGAAACCGCTAAACGAATCTGTCAATTAATTTAGTTTTTGTGTACCGTTGAATATAATTTTAGGATTCTTTGATGATTATAAACGCGTAATTACATATGGAAGGCATGAATTAATTTTAATTAGAGCAAAAGATGATAAAAATGCAATAGTATCCGAACATGAATTTGTCGTGGAACCAAAAATTGAATTAACAAAAATGCAATGGATGATGAAACACATTACGTTAGACGAAAGTACTAAATTACAATTTTTACGCCTTCTACAACATGATAGACCAATTTCAATGAGCTTTCGTTCTTGGGAGTTACATGAATATCCCTTATTACCCGAAACACAAAATCATACATGGGCTGTTAAAGCCTCAACTCAGCTAGAAAAGCCTCGCTACATCATATTTGCGTTTCAAACTAATAGAAAAAATGATTTCAAGAAAGCCTGTACGAAATTCGATCATTGCTTTCTACGGGATATTAAGCTTCACTTAAACTCCGACTTTTATCCCTATGATAGGCTCAATTTAAATTTGGGTAACAATCAAGCTACAATCTTATATGATATGTACGCTAGATTTAAAAAATCATATTATAACTTATCAGATTTATCTGAATGTGCGCCATTACTGAGCATGGACTCTTTCATTGATACAATAGGTCCAATAGTAGTAATTGATTGTTCGCACCAAAACGAAACGGTCAAAACAGGTACAGTAGATGTAAAAATTGAATTTGAATGTGCTAATAATATCCCCCCCAATACATGTGCTTATTGTCTTATTTTACATGATCGCATAGTAGAGTATAACCCATTATCTAGTATTGTGCGTAAGCTAATATAAATATGACTCCTCTACTATGACAGAATTACCCCCTCTTATTGTACATTAATATCTAACACCCAATGCATGTAAACTACACCTGCTACCATAAACAGTACCTTATAGCACGCTCAGACGTGAACAAAGGACGATCAGTCTCAACGTCATAGTGAAATTAAACATGGAGAATTGTAATTTCAAATATCTCCTATCAATTAGTGAAAACTGTGAGATTGAGTGTCCAAATCATTGGAAATTTATAAATAATGATACAATCGATAAGATTAAAGATATTTTAAAATTTATTATTGAAAGAGATTTACATAAGTTTCTAATGATAAAAGTAAATACAACTTTTTATATATTCAATAAATTATTTAAAATAATGATACCGGTGATGGAGGAGACCGATACGATAGCGTCAAAATGGTAAGTAAATAATAAATACTCTTATTCTTCTTTTCATATTTACAACTTTCCACGTATACTCAGTTTTATTCTTTTTCAGTGTTTCAAAATTCGAGTTCATGATGGAGATAAACGACAGATTTATAAAATCACCGTCTACATGGCTTTATATGGAAATATTAGAGATTATTGAAGATATTCTATCGTTTATAGACGACTACGGATTTGAGGAAATGTTAGCTATTAAGTTAAATAATGATATTTATATGTATGACAAAGAACACAGGGAAATCTTGCAATTACATTTGAAGTAAGTACACAGCTTCACAGACTTTATTCGCTTTAGCAAAAATATTTAATTTGAGTCTTTGCAGCGCACCGATGTTGCATCAGGACTCTGAGGATTGTTCGGCAATATCATATTGCGCGAGTTTTAGTTCTGACGGTAACGAGGAAAGCGATACAGGGAACAACAGTGAAAAAGGAGCTACTTATGCCTCTTCCTCGCCATCGCCCGTAGAATCCATACCGGATTTGCTATCGGAACAAGACTGGCAGGAATCCATATCAGATTTGCAATCGGAACAAGAAACGCAGGATTATATTTAACATTTCTCATATTAATTCTTTGTATCGTAAGAACATATTTAAATTGTATTTTTAACTTTATTTTAAAAACAATAGATATAAATAAATAATACTGGCATTGATATTTACATTATTACGATCATTTACTACCGTATTCCATCGCGCGCGCACCCGACTATATCGTTTCGCAGCTCAAATGTTCGTAGACAGTATCGACATTGTATAATGTAAATTCACCTAAAGATAATAACAACGAACTGCACTTCTCTGCTTCCTAGTCTGCTGATGCTACGAAGAGTATTAACCGATGTGCTACGTTTAACGTGCGAATATTAGCTAGCGCCTAGCGCCCTTTCCCCGGGACCCTCTCCCCTCCCTCCCACCCCCGACCGGCAACGCGTCCGATGCTCCAAGATGACGCCGGACCCCCTCCTCACTGCCCGTACACCTTGCTCCCACCCAACCTCCTCCTCCGTAGTACAATCGTCCTCCGCTCTCGATATCGTTGTTGCCCACACACGCTCGAGTACCGCGTAATCGCTTATCGTATCATTCCTCTGCAACCTTCTCCTACCGGTCTACTTCCAACCCCCCGCACGGCATTTCGTAGTACAACGCCTACTACTACCTCTGTCTACATTTCGTAGTACAACGCCGCGTGTCGATGGCGCTTATCGTCCTCCGCTCTCGATATCGTTGCCCACACGCTCGCTCGAGTATCGTGTAATCGCTTATCGTTCGTTTCGTATTGTTCCTGTCCAACCCCTTCTCCTCCTACTCTCTAACTTCCGTGTAAACCACAAACTTTCGACCTAACAGAAAAAATAAGGCAAGGCCCCCTGATATCAGCAGCGACCGACTCGATATCGCCCAACCGCCGACTTTTAACCTTGACCGCTACCGCTGTGGAATCGAACGGCTCGCCTTCATCACTTTCCAACGTTCTTCCGATTTTAACCGCCGACCGCGCAAACTTCCACCTGATTAAGACAAACCGCAAACTTCCCCTCATTAAAAGACAAACCGTAAACTTCACCTCTCCGATAAGACAAACCGCAAACTTCAACCTGTGATTAAGACACTAACCGCAAACTTCGATAAAAAAATAAAAAATACACGCAAACACGCAAGACCGAATGACTGCGGTCCAGCAGAATCGACTACACTGGTCCAGAATCGGCTACTGGTCCAGAATCGGGGCTACTGATTCTGGTCCAGAATCGGCTGCTGGTCCAGAATTACTGGTCCAGAATCGGCTTACTCTCGCCTCGGGTCCAGAAGCGGCTTACTCTTACTACTCGCGGCTACTCGTAGAATTGCGTATGATTTCGGTAGAAGACATGAAACTTTCAAGGCCAAAGAAAGGAAACATACTGGTAACACAATACGGACAGCACCGAATTTTTAGTATTGTGCTGACCGACCGTTTCTTTAATACACCTAGTACTACGGACAGTGTGACTGGACTGCAGAGCCTTCGTAAAACATTATCAAACTACGGGGCAAGCGCTTGCGGTATATCGCTGCAGGGAAATATGACAGACAGTTTGACTCGCGAAACGTTCATACAGGAAATTAGTGAGGTATTTGAACATACTGGTATCACCATAACCCTTTTCACGGAAAAGGTATCAATTCCCCCGGAATCGATGCGGGCGGAGATTATTAAAGAACTGCATGCAGGTGTTGTGGGAGGGCATAAAAGCGTTACGAAAACCTATCGAAGAATAAGAGAGAGATTTTATTGGCCGGGAATGACAAACGAGATCCAGAACTTCATTAGAACTTGTGCGGAATGCCAGGAAAAGAAATTAATACGAGCAAGAACGCGTGAACCAATGGTAATTACCGACACACCGATAGAGCCTTTTGCGAAAGTATCTCTTGACACAGTAGGACCGCTCCCCACGACTCCCGACGGGAATAGACACATATTCACGAAGCAGGACAATCTAACAAAATTCTGCCTCGCGGTGCCCGTACCCGATATTAAGGCCGAGACTATTGCTCACGTCCTCGTGACTAGCCTTATATTGCAGTACGGAGCTCCGCGAGTAATATTAACAGATAAAGGTACCAGTTTTATAAATAAAGTTATCCGCGAAATTGGGCGATTATTCGATATCGACAACGTAACGACTTCCGGTTACCACCCGCAGACTAATGGAGCCTTGGAGCGTAGTCATATAGTACTAACCGAATACATAAAACATTATTTAGGCGAATACGACGATTGGGATCGGTTGGTACCGTTCGCAATGTTCTCGTATAATACGTCGGTGCACGAAGCGACTAACATTACGCCCTACGAACTAGTATTCGGTAGACTGGCAAGATACCCGAACTCTTTTTGCACCGACGACAGGACAGATACGTACGGATCGTATCTACGGGAATTAATACCTCGCCTGTCTGAGATGCAAGTGGTAGCGGGAATAAACTTAATTGCTGCAAAACAAAAATCTAAGGAGCGATACGATAGACACGCGCGACCACTAAATGCGAGGGAGGACGACATGGTGCGGGTGCTTATCGAACCGAAGAAGGGAAAGTTTAGTAGTAGATATCGAGGGCCCTACAGAGTTGTCAAAATCCTAGAGGGAAATACCGTGCTGCTGGAGAACGAGAATGGCGAGCGTATTCTTAAACACGCCGACAAAGTGCAACCCCTGTACCAGTAATATACGTGCGTAGATGGTAAGACCAAAGGCACGTCGCACTCTAGACACGTCGCGCACACTTACAGCTAGCTGCGCAGCCATCCTCCTGTTGCGGCAATAAGAAAAACGGCATACATCGGGCCAGGCACTGAATTGATAATAATTGTATTTCTAATAACACCATAGTTTAGTTGAAATGGCGAGCAGACCAAGGAACCTTGAGTGTAGGCGTCTGTTCGTGACGCGGCTGGCGCGAGGGACAAAGAAGAAGGACCTGATGCGGATCTTCGCACCATCCGGGGCAGAACACGCAGTCGTGCGCCAATCCCCACATGGGAATTGCGGTTACGTGACCTTCGCCACCGTAAACCAGGTGAAGGCGGTGGTGGAAGACACGGCGCAACATCCGATCGTCCTGCACAAGCGGCGGATTGCCTTACAAATGGCGGACGCATGGCACGATAGAGCTCAACCTCCGGTTTCGTCAACATCGGCGATGCACCCGTTCGACGGTCTGGGATGGTGGCCAACACCGCTGCTTCCGGCGGACGTGGTGGCGGAAATCGCCAAATACGTCAGTTACATCGACCTGGCAAGGATGGAGCAGGTCAACAAAGCGTGGAGGGCTGGGGTGCTCCTACATCTCCAAACCACCACTACCCTGACGCTAACGAGCTGGCGCTGGCCGGAATACCGAGACTTGAAGGTGGTTACCCATGACGCATATTATTGGTTGCTGCGGAGGTGCGCCCCCGCACTTCGTGCCGTCAACCTTAGCGACTCGGAAGTGGCAGCGAACTTGCGTCCGTCTCTCCTAACACTGACCGCGACGTATGCCCCGCTTTTGGAAGAGTTAGATCTCTCCGGGTTTAGTGTCCTGCCGTCTGGACTGCGTGCGATCGCGAACGGAGCCCCTAGGTTAAGGTATTTAAGCGTAGGGGAGTGTGGGCGTCCGGTGGACCCCGAACTAAAATGGGTATTTGCCGCCCACAAATTAACGAGGTTGTCCGCGTCCGATACACCCATGACGGGCGCTGCATTCGCCACACTGAGTTGTTGCCTGGAGAAGCTCGCGTTAACCAGAACTCGAACGAAGCCCAACTACCTCGCGACGTTTCTCTCAAAACCGGTCAGACTGACGGAGCTTACCATCGACCAACCAGTCTTCTTCGGGGACAAAGTTTCACGGCACTGGGGCACAACCGCGCGATGGGAGAGACAATGGTCAAGATGTGCCTGCGATACTGCGATCAGAGGGACGAGGCACTCGACGAGGAGCTGGCGGAGGCGGAAGAGCACGGCGAGGTGGCGAATTTCATGGAATTGGGATATGGCTCGGTAACGGGAGCAATGTGGCTTCCACCGCGTTTCACAGGAGTGAAACATCTCACCCGTCATTGCAACAGCTGGGTGGAGGTCTCCTTTATCGATGCGGTCGGCGCCCACATGAAGTCGCTAGATTTCCTTGATATCACGGGGTGTACGAACATCCGGGGACAATTCTCATTAGAGGCCCTTGGGGACTTGCCGATGTTGCGACATCTGAACATGAGCCTCATGTATCCCTCCGTCGGTGCTCAATTCCTCTCGCGCATGCGCGCACTCGAAGAGTTGGAGTGCAGGGACAACGCCGGTGTGACTGACGAGGACATATGCGGCCTGGTGAGAAACTCCAGTACCATCAGGGAGGTGGACGTAGAGGCGTGCATTGGCGTGCGTAGGCCGCTGATCGATTGTGTCCTACAAGTATTACGGGGAGATCCGCATGGACACAGTTTCGATTTGAAAGTGGGAGGGACCAGTGCGATACGTCATCGGCGCGATAGACAGATGCTACACGTTAGAATCCGCTACCACCGGACGTCAGGGAACCCCTACGCTTAAATTAGTTCCTAACACATCATCGGGGACGATAATGATTCCAAGGGGGGGAGGGTGTTACGTCCCAGCGTAACTTTTAACTTATTTGCCTAGTATTTTCCTTGTTTTTGCTACTCCGATCTCCGGTTGCGCCTATACTTGTATATTACGGCGTATGCCTATCGCAGCCGGCGTACCGTTAGAGTATTAGAGTTAAAATCATGTCATTTTCCTTTTACTCCGGGCTTCGTATACGCCTATACTTGTATATTACGGCGTATGCCTACAAGTATTACGGGGAGATCCGCATGGACACAGTTTCGATTTGAAAGTGGGAGGGACCAGTGCGATACGTCATCGGCGCGATAGACAGATGCTACACGTTAGAATCCGCTACCACCGGACGTCAGGGAACCCCTACGCTTAAATTAGTTCCTAACACATCATCGGGGACGATAATGATTCCAAGGGGGGGAGGGTGTTACGTCCCAGCGTAACTTTTAACTTATTTGCCTAGTATTTTCCTTGTTCTTGCTACTCCGATCTCCGGTTGCGCCTATACTTGTATATTACGGCGTATGCCTATCGCAGCCGGCGTACCGTTAGAGTATTAGAGTTAAAATCATGTCATTTTCCTTTTACTCCGGGCTTCGTATACGCCTATACTTGTATATTACGGCGTATGCCTAGCGCATGCGTGGTACCGTCGAGCGGTAACTTCAAGTAGAATATTCCTCGCCTTGGAATCACCGTCGTCCCCACCCAATATACCGACTCATGACAATATATATATATGTAGCATAAGGAACGAAAGCGTGTACGCGGTATGCAAGTGTAAGTGTAACTTAATGTTAGCGACGAGTTTCCGCTTAAGAATATTGTTTATCCTTTTCTCTCTCTTTTCATTTACTAATTGCGCCACTGTTAGGCATCGCTGCGGAGCAAGACTATTTTTCGTTATCATTAATTCCACCGAAGCGTGCGCTTGACAGTTACTAAGTTCCTGCGTGCTGAGATCGACTTGCACTCATATTAAAATCTGTTAGTTAGAGAAAGAGACTAACGAACAAAACCAGCGTCTCACTGTACATAGCCAGCCGAATGTTTGTATATATCGTCGACCGCTATGTGGCCGATTCTGTGAGAGGAGCCTAAAAACTTCCTCTGAGCCGGCCTAGGAACCACCTCGAGACGCGATCATCGTCGCAGTTGGCTGTATAGTCGCGAGGTGCGTAGTCCTCTGTCCGAGGAAATCTTAGTTTATTCTTTGTGAGCTAATCTGTGCAAATTCTTACAGTTTAATCAGAGACTCATTGATCCTCGTTAAATCGTAGTGTTAAAATCTAGCTATTAATAAGAGCAAGGACTCATATTTCTTTTGTTTTTCTTTTTGGTTTCGCATTCTAATCTAGAGTGCGAATAGTGCGATCCGCGTTATTTCCGGCACGTGGTCGGCGAATTGCGCCGAGCCCGTTAGCATATAAGTTTCATTATAAAGAACATTATATTATTATCCTAAGTAACACTTCCGCACAAGTCTTCTCTCGGTGAGGAATTGGTATCGTATTTGGACTGATTTAAACATCTAGACCGGTCTGAGGGGTCTCTTCGCGAGTAACATCCACAGCTCCGTATAACACGAGAGCTTAGGCCATCTCAAGCCTAATCGTATATTAATACCTTTTTACGATTCGCAGGTACTCATCGTAATAGCGCATACGAATTTCCACCGACATACAACCGAACTAAGAGCGAGAGCGAGAGAGAAAGAGTAACACAGCGAGCGGCATACCCTCGAGCGAGCGTGAGAGAGAGAGAGAGAGAGAGAGAGAGAGAGAGAGGTCAAAGATTGTCTGAGCGTTTCCAGCAGCACGGTAAAAATATTCCAATTAACCAGATAGATCATGATTTCTGGCCCGACTCTTGCCCCCAGTACATGTATTACGGGAAACCTAGGGCAATAGTTGTAGAAGCGATCTCGTGCCGTGTGCTCTGAGCGCTGGGCGATCGAAAACTGTTTTATTCTACGAGAATACTCTGTATCAATTATATGACGAATATCACGCGTAAAACGAGCTACTTCGTTCAAACCACGATTATACCACGCGTTGCATACCGGCGAATTGTACTACCGAACATTGTGTAATAGTTAGGCTTTCTGTTTCTTATTATACCAATACTTCGATTCAAGATCGAACATTGTACCCATTGTTAGAAACGTGGAATTGATGTTAGCAGTGGGATACTCCTTCTTTCTGTGTATATATGTATAATATTCTATATTTCTGTTTCTTTATACCCACTTCTAACCGTGGAATTGGTGTCAGAAGTCTGCTTTCAAATCAAATCACCTTTGTATCTGCACCTGAACAGTCATCACAGAATAAACACTTTGCTTTTTCACACTATACCCGATTTATCCTTTTATTTTCTTTGCATGCGCTATAACTAACATTATCTGTACTGGAATAGAACACGTAACAACTCAGCAAGCTGTACGGGTTGATAAGAGAGAGAATCCTATAAGTCCTGCAGATGGAGTAGATTGATTTCGTCTTCGCGTCATTATTCTATTCGGTCATCGATATAAACATATAATCATCTTTTCGGTTTATATCCTTTAGTTTTAAGTATTCACGCGTTGCTCCCGGACGGAACGGTCGACTGCTCGAACACACACAGTTCCATCCTTGACAATCTTTAGATCGACTTATCGCGACGCCCCGACGTAACAGCTCCTAAAAGCCATATTCTACTGAATACGGGAACCCAGGTTGACTGCAACCCCTATATTCCGTTAATGTATTATTTGGATGGCGTATGGTACAAAATAACGCCCTCAGCTACCTCGGCAGTGGCACCCAACCAATTACAGCCAGCGGTAATGCAATCATGGATCTATACGAATCCCGCCGAACTAGCAACATCAGGGATTTACTCCACGCAAGATCTCGAACAGCTAAGGAATCATATAATGTTTCCAGCCGAAAGACCTGCCGTACTAAATACCATAGCTAGAGGAATGTCTGGACAAAAGGTAAATATGCAAGGCATATCTCTGATAAATATGTTTGATGAAAAAACCTTCGAGGAAATAGCTTCCTCCACCTGGTCCAGAATATGGCAATGGTTTACGTGTTTCGGTACCTTCAGTGCAGGATTATTCGGAATATGGATCGCCATCAAAACAGTAAAATTTGCGATCGACACTGCACTACATGGTTACGCATTACATAACGTCTACGGGCGGGGCATACATCCGATAGGCGCTGTATGGGACTCAGTGAGTAACGTCCTGATACATCTTAGGAACCGCACACCGGATGGTGACGAGTCCAGACGCCAAAACACGGCCCCACAGGCTGAGGAGGCGAACACCAGCCTCGTCCCACCGGAAAACGTAGACACCCCTACCACCACATCGGGATTCACGAGTGTTTACCCCAAGATATCACAGGAAACACGCTTCTCGATAAAATCGCAGAATATACACTGCGAATAACTACACAAAGCTAATACATAAATATATAGAACTATAGGTGCGAATACGCATGTGATTACAGATGAAATATACCAGCTCAGGGGACATTGCCAGAACAATGGCAAACCTCGAAAAGGCACAATGTCTCAAAGGGGGATGCTCAACAACTGTTCCGTTAATTTAGAATTCCGCCGATCCTCGGCTGCAACCGGGCCGACCGAGTGTTACGTCCGGGCGAGGCTTATCACGACTTTGTGTTTGTCAAGGCGGTCGATGAGAAATCCGCGAGCGGCCTGCCGTGCGACCGGTCGTAACGCTTGAATATTTTTCGTTAATTTAATTACAATAAATTAACGGTAATCTAAATGAAGATCATTATTGCGGAATTCTAATCCCTTCCTGGAAGAGGAGGGATTTTCTAGTTTATTCGGTACAAGCTAAACGGAGAAGTTAAGTTGAAATCTAATATCGCGTTTAGTTGTATGCAGGACTAATAGGATTCGTGTGTCTTCTCAAGACCCGTACAGGTCCCCAATTGTTCTCGGGAGGTTATGTTTTCGGCCGGTGTACAATGCTATGGTATACGAGGTGTGACGTCACAACACAGATCAAATCAAGTAAAGAATAGTATAAGGGGAAAACAAAATAGTTATATTCTATTGGAAAATAATAGTATAAGAAAAGTAGAATAGATAAAGAAAAGTATGTTACGAATTCGGTCAACGATTGGTAGATAAGACTGTATTAGATATTATCGCAGTGTAGTGAATGTTCGGAAATAGAGCGCGACAATTGTGCGCCTTAATATGAGCGGTCTAACAATATAACGGATGCGCTCTCGGTAATTCACGGTTACGCCTTTACAATCGACAAGTTAACAAGGAATCTTGCACGGTCGAATGACCGTGCCCGTGGGATCCCGCCGTGGCCTAAGCTCGGGTATGATCATACAATAAGATGGTATTTGTCGTCGTGTTTCGCGACTGGAGGTTCCTACCGTGTCGCTGGTCTTCCGCTACGTTCGAGTCGGTTCGGCTACGTTCGCGCTCTTTCTCGCTTTGTCTCTCTCTCTCTGTCTCCTTCGCTCACTCGCTCTATCCTTCTTTCTCTTTCTCTCTCTGGCGTATCATCGGTGGAATTTTCAAAAGGTTTTTCGATGGAAACGATGATAATACCTTCGAATCGAAAGATAATTTTAGTACCTTGAACTTCCTTGATTTGCCTATGCTCGGTGATAATTGAGCCGGGAACTAGTCCGTTACAAGGTTCGGCAAGTCAGGAAGATAGTGCTTCTATTCAGATATCTCGATAATTAATTCCGACTTAAATCGCCATACGAGCGAGGAACAACCCTTCGCGCTCTGTTCAAGTTAACTAATAACGAAAAGAATAATGTAAATGAGATCAAAAGGAAACTTAAGCTAACGTGTCCGACGCAATTTGTCGGCAACGTGCAAAACGTAACGCGCACACCTTCTGTTTGGGATTTGTCCCAGTGAATGCGCTCTAACATGCCGCTCGTCTCAACAACTATGATTTGCCCCGGGTTTACTGCGCCTAGAGTAATTATGTGTACACTCTTTGTTTACACGTTCCGTGGTGTCCTCTTATAGGCTCATGCGTTACGCTAATATGCCTCTCATAGGTACTTTGACTGTGAGAAAGATTGATTGGTTATTGTAATACGACGAGAGTGGGAGTTCCCACTTCCGTCGTCTCCGCGACTCGTGCGTTTCCGAGTCTCGTTCTGTTCGTTTCCGTCAGCCGTACGAGATTGTCGTGCGTAATTTTCGACGAGGTAGATCACGTTTGGTGCCTACCTTTCCGCCATATTGTTGGCCGTTTAGCCGCGAGTGCCCTTGGCACGTTTGTTCGCTGCTAATGTAAAGCACAAGTGCGGTATGTGCCACATTGCTTCGCGTATTTTGTTCATACTACTTTGATTTATTTTCCCCTCGTCAGAGCAGTCTCTGGCGAGTTACCTACCTTCCTACGACCGTGGCGACGTATCCCCGCGTGCGCCTGATACGGCCGTACTCGGTCCCTGACTTTGTCCTAAAGTGCGTAGCAGGATAATTCTCCGCTACGGCTTTTCCTTACTGCCGGAGGTACACGCCTCCTCCTTCCTTCCCGCTCTTTAGTGGCGAAGCGAAGTGTTAGATTTTTCTTTTGTTCATCATTGTGACGCGGTAACTTTAGAGACGTGAATTGTAGACTTTTAGTGCGTGTAGTTTTAGTGCGGATAGTTTAAGTGCGGGTTTGTAAATGTAATCCTCTTGTTTTATAATAAACGACGGCTCCTTCTCCGTGAGACGGAGTTACGCCCGTCTCTATCGGTTGCATTTTTTCCTGGACTGCCCCCAGTCCGAACTTAGCTAAATCGCGTTTGTTGGTGCGGTTATTGAACATGGTCCTTCGAGCCGGATAGGGAAAGTGCAATCGAGTGCGAGTGATTTTGTGCCGTTTCGACGTCTCGCCATTGTACGTCGGACGTCGACTACGCATCGCTCGCCACGTGCTGACGAAGGAAGCCGCCATCTTGGATTTCTGCCGCCGCACGAGCTCTCCGGTCCGCACGCATTTCTTCAGTTGCCGCCATATTGCTGTCCACCGACGGTCCTGCCACGAAGCGCTGAGTGCCGTGAACTGACGAGCAACACGCAGCGCCCCTGTCGGTTGACTCCTTTATTTGTTACTTTCTGTGTTTTGATTTGACAATTTGTTCCGGTGGTTTTCTCGCCTTTCGCTTTACGTTTAGTTTAACGCCGAGATGTCCAAGGTTGAGGAATTGATAGCGGCGCAGCAGGATGGGCTGGAGCAGGTGGCGTATTGCCTCGCCAGCTTCATAAAGCTGTCGAAACCCAGGAGGACCAAGATGGCTCTCGAGAATCGCCTTGCTGACGCTGCCCGTATCTGGGAAGAGTGCCGTTCCCGCCACCAGGAGATCATCGTTCTCGCAGACGACTCCTTCAGGAAGACACACGAGTACTTCCAAGAACATGTGTTCAGGGCAATGACCGACACGTTTAATGATGTGCGTGATACGTTGCACGACCACCTCTCCTCATTGACGCCAGCCAACAGTGCACCACCGTCTCCCTAGGGCACCGCTGGCTCCGAGGGTGATTCGCGCTCATTGACAATTGCGTTGCCTACGATTTCACTTCCTAAATTTAGTGGGGAGATAACAGCATGGGCCAGTTTCAGAGATATTTTTGTTTCTCTAGTCACGGCGCGCAAAGATTTGTCCGGTTTGCAACGCTTACATTACCTGAAGGCCAGCTTAGTTGGAGAGGCAAGTCGTTTGCTGGCCAACACGCCTATTATTGAGGCTAATTTTAACGAGGCATGGTCGATGCTAACGGAGCGATATGAGAGGAAGCGAGCCATCCTCTATTCACATTTGCAGCGTGTGGTCGACTATCCGAAAATCGGTGCCGGTTCCCTTCGCGATCTTAAGAGTTTGCTAGATGTCAGCCGGGAAGTGCGTGCAGCCTTCCTTGTTGAGGCTCGGTTGACGGAACTGGGGGAAGATACGTTCGTGTTTTTGTTGGTTACGAAATTGGATAGAGTTACGCGGCGGGAATGGGAGCTTTCATTGGACGACATCAATTTGATGCCTACCTTTTTAAGGTTGAGCGATTTTCTTAAGACGCGCATTGGCGCTTGGGAGACTTCAGAGCCACTAGCTTCCGAACACGCTGCAAAGGGAGCTAAACCGAGAATGGAGGTGACTCGCTCTCACCAAAGTTCGACGCCTACTCAGGAGACGCCGCCCAAGGTGCGTTTGACGCGACGTTCTCCTGATGGGACCGCGTGCGTTTGCTGCGGGGGATCACACCCCGTTTACCAGTGTACCCGCTTTCTGTCAATGGTGGTGCCGCAACGAATTGCGTTGATACAGCGGCAACACCGCTGCGTAAATTGTTTTGCGTCGGGTCACATGGGAAGAAATTGCCCTGGTAAGCTCCGTTGTCGCCTCTGCCAGGGTTCCCATCATTCATTGTTACATCTTCCTGAGCGAGCTCCGAAAGAAGCTGTAAATAGCCCTACTACTTCTTCACCGTCCTCCTCTACTCCTGTTGTTCCTGTCGAGGAGACGGCACCACCGGTAGTGAGTAGTCTATCGCAAATCGCGCTGTGTTCTACGGTTTTGCCTACCGCGTCGGTAATTTTGAAGGGGGGTAACGGGCATTCTGTCGAGGTTCGAGCCCTGTTAGATCAGGGTTCGCAGTCCTCTTTTGTGTCTCAGACTGCAGTCAATGGACTGAAACCTTCTCTTAAACCCGTGTCTGTCGGTGTTTCAGGTATTGGCGCCTCTTCTGTGTGTTCGGCTCGCCATACTGCTACTGTTACGTTAAAGTCTCGTGTGGGTTCAGATAATGAGTTTTCCATTTCTGCTCTGGTTTTGCCGAGGCTTACGTCGTATGTCCCTCCGCCTGTGCCGGTTTCTGCAGATCTGTCACATTTGTTTAATTTACCGTTAGCAGACCGTGCACCGTTTTCAAAGACCGCGATTGACTTGATAATCGGGGCGGATTATTATTGTACGTTTTTGCGCGAGGGCTTAATTACGGGACCCGTAAATTCCCCGTCGGCGCAGAACACCGTTTTCGGATGGGTCTTGTCTGGCCAACTGGCTTCCCCATCGCAAACGACTGAACTGACTGCTTCTTGTCATCTGTCCATCTCGGATCCTGATCCCTTACCAGAACTCCTTCAGGCCTTCTGGCAGGTTGAAGAGGTACCTGCGATTGTTCCGCAGACGGAAGATGATCGTGCTTGTGAGGCACACTTCGTGAAAACACATTCTACATTGCCCGACGGGCGTTATATGGTGCGTCTCCCGTTACGCATTGAACCTCCTATTCCAATAGGTGATACTTCTCGCTCTGCGCTGCGCATCTGTTTGTCGAATGCGGCGCGTTTGTCGAAAAATCCGGAGTTATCGTTAGCTTATAATGCCTTTTTGAAGGAGTACGAGACGTTAGGTCATATGACTCGAGTTCCGGAGAGTGAATGTAATAGTCCCTCCGCTGTTTATTTTCCGCATCATCCTGTGGTTAAGGAGTCTAGCTCTACCACAAAAGTGCGCGTTGTTTTTAATGCCTCGGCTGTCTCGTCTAACGGTACTACCTTTAATGAATTTTTGTTTGTTGGACCTAAATTGCAGGCCAATCTTTTTGGTATTATCCTTCGTTGGCGGACGTATAAATTTGTATACGCCGCGGACCTGGAGAAAATGTTCAGGCAAATGCCGATGCATCCGGTTGATACAGATTATCAGCGGATTTTTTTGCGTCCCCACCCAGACCAAGAAGTTCAGGAGTTTCGTCTCACTACTGTTACGTATGGTACTGCTCCGGCGCCTTTCCTTGCGAACCGCGTAATAAAGCAGCTCGTTTCCGATGAGGGCAAGAACTTCCCACTCGCGTCTTCCATTCTTGAGCGCGACATCTATGTCGACGACATAATGTTCGGAGGCGATGATTTGTCCACCTTAGTTGAGACGCGAATTCAGTTGACTGGGCTTCTCAGGGCGGGCGGGTTTCGGCCGTATAAATGGATCTCCAACCATGAATTTTTGTTGGCCGATGTGCCGCGTGAAGATTTGAGTAGTAGCTCGGACAAAGTGCTTGGTGATGATTTGCCAC
Source organism: Priocnemis perturbator (assembly GCA_963942575.1). Taxonomy (NCBI): domain Eukaryota; kingdom Metazoa; phylum Arthropoda; class Insecta; order Hymenoptera; family Pompilidae; genus Priocnemis; species Priocnemis perturbator. Next base: position 582,356 of record CAWWDK010000296.1, read on the forward strand.
ACAAGGTCTTGGGAGTTTACTGGGATCCTTCCCAAGATGCCTTTTTGTTTCGTGTGGAACCGCAGTCGGCTCCCGTTACCAAACGCGCTTTTCTTTCGTTAATTTCACGCATTTTTGATCCTCTTGGTTGGCTGACCCCGTTTCTTATTATAGGGAAAATCCTTATGCAGAGGCTTTGGCTCCATAAGGTGGGCTGGGATGACACTTTGAGTTCCGATCTTACCAGTTCCTTTTCGTTGTTCACTCAGCAATTGACCACCTTGAATAAAGTTGTCGTTCCGCGCTGGACTCATCAGGCCGGCTCGTCTTCCCGCTTGGAGATCCACGGGTATGCGGATGCCTCAAACTCCGCATACTCGTCGGTAGTTTACTTGCGTGTGGAGGCGAGCTCCGGTCTGGTGTATGTTTCATTGCTGTACGCAAAGTCCAAGGTGGCTCCTCTCAAGTTGCTGAGCATCCCCAGGCTAGAACTGTGTGCCGCGGTATTGTTGGTTCGAGTGATAGAATTTGTGCAGCGTTCAATGGACCTGACGTCCATTCCTGTTTTTTGTTGGTCGGATTCCATGACCGTCTTGTCTTGGATTCGTTCCCCCGCTGCTCATTGGAAGGTGTTCGTTGCTCATCGAGTTGCTAGAATTCAACACTCGCTCCCTACCGCCACCTGGCGCTATGTCCCTACCGGAGATAATCCTGCGGACTGCGCTTCCCGGGGCATTCCTGCAGATTCGTTGATTGTACATCCACTGTGGTGGTCTGGCCCGGAGTGGTTGCGCGCGTCTTCGGCGTCGTGGCCTCCTAACCCCAACGCTATCGGTATTCATACCGATTTGGAATCTCGCGTTGTGGCTAGTATTAGTCTGGCTGTCAGGGACACTGGTGACGGGTGGGATCTCCCGCAGCGTTTTTCCTCGTGGGGAAAACTTTTGCGTGTAACTAGTTTTATATTACGTGCTGTAACTAGTTTTAAGCGTAGAATTAAGTATAACGACTGTCTCCTCACTGCGTCGGAAATTGAGACAGCTCGCGTCTTTTGGTTGAAGCACACCCAAGTGCACGAATTTGGTGCTGTTTTATTTATTGACGGTAAGCCTAGTCTACCCCCGACACTCCGTAAGTTTAGTTCGTTGTCACCATTTGTCGATGACAAGGGCTTTATACGCGTGGGTGGTCGTTTGCGAAATTCCGCGCTGCCTTTCGAGTCCAAGCATCCACTCTTGATTCCTAACGGGCGCGTAGCTGTACTATTGATAGCGCATGCTCACTCGTGTACCGGGCATGGGGGCTTACGCGTTACCTTGCACTTCCTCCGCCAACGATATTGGGTGGTAAACAGTCGCTCTTTGGTCAAACATCATATCCACAGATGCGTAATTTGTGCACGTGCCCGCGCGCAATGCTCCTCGCAGTTGCTCGGTAACTTGCCAAGGGAGGGAGTGATGCCATCTAGACCGTTCTCACACACTGGTGTTGATTATGCAGGTCCTTTTGCGGTTCGTTCGTCGAAGGGGAGGGGAATTAAGACTCACAAGGCTTACATTGCTATTTTTGTTTGTTTATCATTACGCGCTGTGCACTTGGAAGTCGCCGATGATTACACGACGGAGGGGTTCCTCGCCGCGCTTGGGCGTTTTACGTCTCGTAGGGGAATTCCTTCGGACGTGTACAGTGACAACGGTACGAATTTTGTTGGTGCGGATCGCGAGCTCGCGAGGCGTTTGGCTGACGTTCTGCGCGATCCTGTTTTGGCTGCTCGTCTTGCTGGGGACGGAATAACGTGGCACTTCATTCCCCCTTCCGCACCTCACTTCGGTGGGTTGTGGGAGGCGGGGGTGAAGAGCACCAAGTTTCACTTGAAACGTTTAATGGGGAATTTTACTCCGACTTATGAGGAGTTTAGCACGTTGCTGTGCAAGATTGAGTGCATTCTCAACTCACGTCCGATTGGTCCCTTGCATGACGACACTGAAAGTCTTGAGGTTTTGACACCCGGACATTTTCTGATTGGTGCGCATTTGTTATTGCCTCCGCAGCCGTCATTATTGGACGTTGCAGAGAACCGCTTGAGCCGTTAGCAATTTGTATGTCGTGTAACCGAATCCTTTTGGAAGGTATGGTCAACGGACTTTCTAAACTCGGTCATGCAGCGTAGTAAGTGGCGCACCCGTCAAGATAATTTAAAGGTGGGCGATTTGGTACTGTTGAAAAGTAGCCACCTCCCTCCCGCAAAATGGGAGCTTGGTAGAGTGTCGGCGTGTTTTCCTGGCAACGATTCTTTGGTGCGGGTTGTTTCCGTGCGTACCGCCGCCTCGGAGTACAAGCGTCCGATCACGCAGCTGTGTCGTCTGCCGATCGACGCTTCTTGTTTACCTTAATTTGGTTTGTACGTTCTTTCATTGCGGTTTGCTCCGACTTTTGATTTCGGCTTTTGTTTTCGGCTTTGTGCCTAGCTTTGATTTTGTTTTACGGCTTAGCGTTAAGATTAGATTAAGTCGTAGTTACAACTTTATTATTGTATGCGCTAGATTAGGGGTAGCTTTACTACTGTTAGTATTGCGATGCAATCATCACGTCGGCTTCTTGCTGGTTTGTATGCGTGCATGGTTTTGCAGTTTCGTTCAACACAATCGTTGAAGGCGGGCGGTATGTTTGGGATTTGTCCCAGTGAATGCGCTCTAACATGCCGCTCGTCTCAACAACTATGATTTGCCCCGGGTTTACTGCGCCTAGAGTACTCATGTGTACACTCTTTGTTTACACGTTCCGTGGTGTCCTCTTATAGGCTCATGCGTTACGCTAATATGCCTCTCATAGGTACTTTGACTGTGAGAAAGATTGATTGGTTATTGTAATACGACGAGAGTGGGAGTTCCCACTTCCGTCGTCTCCGCGACTCGTGCGTTTCCGAGTCTCGTTCTATTCGTTTCCGTCAGCCGTACGAGATTGTCGTGCGTAATTTTCGACGAGGTAGATCACGTTTGGTGCCTACCTTTCCGCCATATTGTTGGCCGTTTAGCCGCGAGTGCCCTTGGCACGTTTGTTCGCTGCTAATGTAAAGCACAAGTGCGGTATGTGCCACATTGCTTCGCGTATTTTGTTCATACTACTTTGATTTATTTTCCCCTCGTCAGAGCAGTCTCTGGCGAGTTACCTACCTTCCTACGACCGTGGCGACGTATCCCCGCGTGCGCCTGATACGGCCGTACTCGGTCCCTGACTTTGTCCTAAAGTGCGTAGCAGGATAATTCTCCGCTACGGCTTTTCCTTACTGCCGGAGGTACACGCCTCCTCCTTTCTTCCCGCTCTTTAGTGGCGAAGCGAAGTGTTAGATTTTTCTTTTGTTCATCATTGTGACGCGGTAACTTTAGAGACGTGAATTGTAGACTTTTAGTGCGTGTAGTTTTAGTGCGGATAGTTTAAGTGCGGGTTTGTAAATGTAATCCTCTTGTTTTATAATAAACGACGGCTCCTTCTCCGTGAGACGGAGTTACGCCCGTCTCTATCGGTTGCATTTTTTCCTGGACTGCCCCCAGTCCGAACTTAGCTAAATCGCGTTTGTTGGTGCGGTTATTGAACACCTTCGCACTTCACTAAACCAAAGAAAACTGAGTCTATATCTCAACTTAATAACTGAATTTATAACTAAGGCTTTAACGAGGATTAATGAGTCCTTATCGTTGCACACTGCAAGAAGAATATGCACTTTAGGCTCAGTAAATTAAAGATATCTAAGCTATCCTCGGACAGCGACCTGCGTACCTCACGACTTTACAGCCAACTGCCCAGAGAAATCCGTCGCGAGACGGCTCCTGGGCTCGCTCTTGGCCAGTTTTTCATACCTTAACCATGGAAACGGTCGATCAGCGGTCGATTCAGTGTACAAATATTCTGTTACTATGCTCGCTCGATGTTCAGCAAGAGACTTTCGGTTGCTCATTTATCCTCTTTCAATTATCTAGTTTTATTGCAAATAAAATATGATTGCCTTGACTCAGTCATCTAAAACTTCAGTAGTGCACGCTCCTGATATGTATACTTGAACAGAACTAGGTTGATATCTGGGCAATGCCTTATTGCCACGAAAATAATAATTTACTTTTGAGAGAGAGAGAAACTAAAAATTATAACGCGGAACCTCATCGCGAATTCCTTAACCTACACACACATACGTCCATACCGCACACACACTCTCATACTATATTCACGCATTCATACCCGCTCGCACACTTATAACTACTTACATCTACCTTAACTTACTTATATACATATACATGATGGGACGAATATGATTCCACGGTGAGGGAATTCCACTACATATTAACAACTCGACAGCACCACATATACGATGAGGCTAAACCGTGATACAAGTAATTCGTATACGCGGCCTGGAGGAAAAATAGAATAATCATGATTTTACAACTAATACTCTAACAACGCACCGGATGCGATGGACCTAAGTCGTTATATGAATAATTCGTAATCCGGTGGCCGGAATAAAGGAAAGAAAACAGAGTTTAATTTGAAAAATTATAATAAGAGAAAAGGAAAAATCAAAAAGTTACGCTGGGACGTAACACGAGCAATTCGGTGGGAAGCCCGGGGGGTGGCGGAGGGGGTCCGAACAGGTGAGAGACGAGACTCACGACACAATGCCACCGTTCGCGTTGTATTGACTTCCGAGAAGGACGTAAACTTTAACGAGAAAGCAAGTGTGGAGAAAGCCGTGAGTGTCGACCCGCTCATCTGCGTTCCGCTCCCCGTTACATTTCCCGTCCTAATCGGGTTACATTTTGTCGTTTGCCTTATGTTTAATCTTTCGCTAAGAGCGCCTTTTCGTTTCTCATTTTAGTTTCTATCTTCTTTTTTTGCTGTCCGCGTGTTGTTAGATTTAATGTAGTTTCTAGTCCCGCGTAGTCTTTAAATTAGTTTACTCAGAAATCAGATCGCGTGCGTGTTTAATAGTAATACTTAATGCCTAGACCTATATTCTCTTTTCTTTGAAATACATTGTAAAGCGTGTCTACGGTCATTCCTTGTTTCGCCTCCCCTCACCCTTGTCTTTCCCAAGTCCTTCCCTCACTCCCACGGGTCTCATTCGAAACCGGCACTGCCTTCGCCGAAGGAAAGATCCGACCGACGATCGGAAGGATTTCCTAGCGACAACAACAAACCCGTCGACACGAGACCCCCACAATTTATTTTGCCCGGCGTGTACAGGATACCTGCAAAACGAAAATGGAGAGTCGGCATATCTGCCGGCATTTATACACGCATTGGTAGGCACCTACGCCAAACCCTTGAAATGTAGGACATGCGGTACACCAATATTTGTCTCCCGCCCAGCATCGGAATGCTACAAATGCACAGCACTATACTTATGGTATGCCGACCGATATAAACAAGCAGGGATCGAAACGGAAATGTTATATGAAACCATCTTAGCACTAAACACCGATAAGATGTACGACAAGGAGTTTGGAGACCGGGCCCTGGCGTGAGAAAAGGGGGTAGGAAGTCTCCTGTGATGAAGACATCATTTAATCAGCAAGGTCAGAAATGTTTAGATTCAAGCAGAATGAAGGACTTGCAACTCCCACTCAAGCTTTTTCGCAGAGCTGAACCGAACTTATAAAAGACCGGACGTCCTTGTACTTGTCAGTCTAAAAAGTGAGATCAGAAGGTGAAAAACAGTAAAAACCCATATTGAAAAGTGCAGTAATGGAACGAGTTTCGGAAGTAGGACTGGCGCCGAATGCCCCGCATTTCCCGGTATGTTTCCTGCGGTTGTATGTGCAACTCCCCGTAATCGGGCTTGTTCCACCCATGGAAACAAACATGAGAACGACGCAGCATACTAGAGACAGCCGACCACCCCCGCCACCCTACTACGGGCCACACTACATTTACCGCCCAAATGTGGAAGCACCAACCCTGCCACCGGTCCCGATACAATCGGAGGAACGACGACATGGAGAAGAAGAACCGGAATGGGACCAGGAATTCTTCAACACTTTCGATGAGGATCTTTTTACAACCTCCTAGGCGACCTGGACTTGCCGCCAAGAACATCCAATGCGGACATTGGACCACCCCAAGGGGGGTGGGGGGTGTTACGGTCGCCCCGATAAACCTCTACTAGAGCAACACCATGGGCATGTGGTGAGGCGTTCGCCCAGAACCCCGGCTCACTCCCCGGACCGACTCCAAGTCGGGACCCGCAGGGCTCAGCGACGTCGCCGAAGCCACCGACGTGGAAGCCGGCACGGCCCTAGAAACAACGGCAGGCGAAGCGGCGGACACGAGATACGGCGTTAGATGGAAACACGGGCACACCACCCGTAACAAGGCAAGGAGGAAGTACAGAAAGTCAAATGGGCACGGCCCACGAACCAATCAACCGACGCAACTGCGGAGTGAACGAAAGGAGGGGGCCTGTTCGAAGCTCCAATCAAAGTGTTTCCTAATCTGAGTTATTGCTGCGACCGTGACCCTCCGTGTACCTCAGCTGTTTTTAAATAACGTTTGTGTACCTATCGAGATCCCGTCATCGTTTACCCACATGCATCCGTGCAAATACCTATTGTACTGACAGCGATAGGAGCATGGGCTTGTTTGTCTTTAATTTCTCTATAAGGGAGCCTGCGACCGCCGTATAGTTAGCAGACAACTATCATAGATTTCGGCTATTTTCGTCTCAGTCGTTTACGAATAGTTTACGCAAGTTTACGCAATCGATTTCAGAGTTTACGAAATCGTAGTTTGCCCGTAATTAACAATTTTAATATCTAGTAATTATCGTCTGCTACCGCGCAGCGCCACCGTGGCCGGGGAGCGAAGCTGACCAGATGCAAACTCTGGCGAAATAGTTTTGACGTATCTCGTGTGTAACGGTCTCAATCGTTTACGAATAGTTTTCGCAAGCTACTGTATCGATTTCGGAGTTTACGAAATCGTATTTTGGCCGTAATTAACAATTTCGGGAATGGGGTAATGTAGATCTTGCAAGCGCCTCCAGTGGCCGAAAGGAGAAGCTGACCAGATGCAACCTCTGGCGAAATAATTTTGACGTATCTCGTATGTAATGGTCTCAATCGTTTACGAATAGTTTTCGCAAGCTGCTATATCGATTTCGGAGTTTACGAAATTGTATTTTGCTCGTTATTAACAATTTCAGAATCGGCTATCGTGCAGCGTCGATTGGCTCCCAAGCGCCGCCGTTGGCCGAAGGGAGAAGCTGCATGATAGCCGATTCTGAAATTGTAAATTTCACGACAGCATGGAATTTTGCTGGCATGTAGCACAAATATTATTTTGCAATGCTGAACCTTGCAGGTCACATTGTCGGAGTATTGTAGGAATATTGCTGCAATATTCCTATGTCAGCCCCCTCGAAATTTGCGGGAATATTGCAGGAAGATGACACAGAATATTGCATCAAGGTCCTACGAATATTCATTCAATATTATATCCTACATATGATTCTGTTTTACATTATGAATAATTCAAGAAAATTTGTTTTACAATACATTATTTTTATTAATGAAATATTACATTACACTAAATATAAAAGTACATATAAAATATTTACATTAAATATAACAGTAAATATAAAAGTACACTAAATATAATAGTAAATATAACAAAATCTTAACCTAGTCTCAATTTTATTTATTAAGATTTCATTTTTCGATCAATTCTCGTTTTTGCTTGAGTGAACCACTTGCCAATGACGTCATTTACTTCCGCCTTTTTCAACTTATTATTGCCAACGGCCATACAGGCTACTATAAAATAATAAAAGAATATTAGTGATCATTAAAAGATTATTAATAATGTATATCTGTAGGAAAATACTTTAGAATAAGTTCGCAGTCCGCAATTGTGGAAAGCTTTGCTTCTGCAAGCGGCCCTGCCAACTGAAATTTACTGCGATTCCGTCTGCAAGTACTCGGGATATTACAGCTGCTACGCACATAGTCAGCGAGAAAGAGTATTGTGGATTAACGCAAAAACATGAAATAATGATTCTCTCGCGGACATGCACCAAACCTATCCTTATATATCCTTTACCTTTACCCATGCCCATGCCCACCCCCACGCCCATAGAAACTGTAATAGTACAAACATTCATCTGAATAGGCATTATACTCAAATCAGCAGTGACGTGACTTCAATACTTTTGATGCTGACAACTACATGTTCAGGAAACCTCAGCTGTTGGGAGGAAATGTATTGGATGGTCATTATTATATTTTATTCCACGAAAGATATTACTTTTTTCGTTGTAGAACAATAATGGTACTTTAGAAGCACACGTGATTAAAAAATAATTACCAATTTTTTCTAAAATTCAGTCTGTTCAAGTTTGGGCTCAAACGAGGCCAAATCATCCATACTTTGCACTATGGGAACCCGCTGCAATTCATTTTCGGATGTTTCGTCCTCATCAACTTCGGCATTTTAATTTTTGGACTCCAACAAAAAATCGACTTTTGTGTTCAGATCCTTTATTTGTAAAGATATCGTAGACAGCATTTTGTAAACACATTTTGAAATCCTAAAATATGGAAAACAGAAGGTAGAAGCATTGATATGAATGGTTTATTTGTTTTATTTACCAATTTCTAAGGTGTATGGTTGATGCTCCCAGTCTCCACAGGCACTGCCTTGAGCTGCAATAGTTTCAGTAGCTAAGGGACATTAGAAAAAGATGAGAAACATTTGCAATAATCATGATTATTATGAATACACTCCGATAATATGAAGCTTACCTCCATGGCTATGTAAACAGTGGTAGGGTGTTCATTCTCATCATATGCAAGGAACGTCAAACCCCCAGGTAGTGATGAATCGAATAAGGGTTCAAGCATTACAGGTGTAATTAGTAGATTGGTTAATGTACTCTCCGCTCGTCTGTGAATGTGTCGTCATATGTTGATTTTTTCTTGGGTTTTTAGATATGGACTCCATACTCTCTTCTTCGGAGGATATGACCCTTTTAACCTTAGCCCTCCTTCGGTTTTTTAAGGCCCCAGCTAACTCATATTCCAAGAGCTCATCCGAATAGAAAACATCAGATGTGTCCTGTGCCTCATTTAATTTTTCTTGGGCCCATACTCAATCATCTACAAAGTATAGAATTGTTTATTATTATGACATCGACAGGTCTTCTAGGTATAAATAATATAGACATCTATATTATATATAAACACATACACACATTATTAATAATATCCACTATACATACCTGTCGACCCAAAGCAACGCTAATAACTGCACAATCCTCTCACGAGGTTTGAGATAAAGCCTCGGAAATTATTAATTTCTCTAATTTGTTCAGCGACTTGACGTGTCCTGGCCATTTGCTTACACTTTTGTTGGCATTTAACCTACAGGTTGGAATCACTTGCAACACATTGCTCAATTCCACGATACAATAGTTTTCTTCTATTACTTGTCGATGGAAGACGTGAGATACGTCAAAAGTCAAAACTACTTGGTCAGGGTATACATCTGGTCAGCTTCTCCCTTCGGCCAACGGAGGCGCTTGCGAGCAAATCAACACTGCACGATAGCCGATTCTGAAATTGTTAATTACGGGCAAATTATGATTTTGAAAACTCCGAAATTGATACAGCAGCTTGCGTAAACTGTTCGTAAACGACTGAGACCATTACACACGAGATACGTCAAAGTTATTTCGCCACTTTCTGTATCTGGTGAGCTTCTCCCTTCGGAAAACATCGGCGCTTGCGAGCAAATCAACGCTGCACGATAGCCGATTATAAAATTGTTAATTACAGGCAAACTACGAGTTCGTAAACTCCGAAATCGATACAGCAGCTTGCGAAAACTATTCGTAAACGATTAAGACCGTTACACACAAGATACGTCAAAATTATTTCGCCAGAGTTTGCATCTGGTCAGGTTCTCTTTTCGGCCACTGGAGGCGCTCGCAAGATCTACATTACCCCATTCCCGAAATTGTTAATTACGGCCAAAATACGATTTCGTAAACTCCGAAATCGATACAGCAGCTTGAGAAAACTATTCGTAAACGATTGAGACCATTACACACGAGATACGTCAAAATTATTTCGCTAGAGTTTGCATCTGGTCAGCTTCTCCTTTCGGCCACTGGAGGCGCTCGCAAGATCTACATTACCCCACTCCCGAAATTGTTAATTACGGCCAAAATACGATTTCGTAAACTCCGAAATCGATACAGCAGCTTGCGAAAACTATTCGTAAACGATTGAGACCGTTACACATGAGATACGTCAAAATTATTTCGCCAGAGTTTGCATCTGGTCAGCTTCTGCTTTCGGCCACTGGCGGCGTTTGCAAGACCTACATTACCCCATTCTCGATATTGTTAATTACGGGCAAATTACGATTTCGTAAACTCCGAAATCGATACAGCAGCTTGCGAAAACTATTCGTAAACGATTGAGAGCGTTATACACGAGATACGTCAAAGTTATTTCGCCACTTTCTGCATCTCCTTTCGCCAACGGCGGCGCTTGCCAGCAAATCAACGCTGCACGATAGCCGATTATGAAATTGTTAATTACAGGCAAACTACGATGTCGTAAACTCCGAAATCGATACAGTGGCTTGCGAAAACCATTCGTAAATGATTGAGACCGTTAGAGATGAGATACGTCAAAATTATTTCCTTACTCTATGTCCGAAGAGCGATTCTCGCCTCGGCCAACGGCGGCGCTTGCGAGCTGCACGTTAGTCGATTCTGAAATTGTTAATTACGAGCAAAATACGATTTCGTAAACCCCGAAATTTATACAGTAGCTTGCGTAAACTATTCGTAAACGATTGAGACCGTTACACACGAGATACGTCAAAATTATTTCGCCAGAGTTTGCATTTGGTCAGCTTCTCTTTTCGGCCACTGGAGGCGCTTGCAAGATCTACATTACCCCATTCTCGAAATTGTTAATTACGGCCAAAATACAGCTCCGTATAGTTAGCACCCCCAACTCAACCGATTTGAGTTTTAATAGTTGCAATCGTTTGAAGGTCGTTTGATAGTGTTTGATAGTCCTAAATAAACGTTTGATAGTCAATCGCTTATTTTTAATTAAAGAAACAAATTTCTAGGGGAATTTTTCGTATAGTTAGCACCCCCATGGTCGCACATTTGATTTTAAACTATACCAGTTGATGTAAAATCGTTTGATAGCGTTTGATAGTCCAATACAAACGTTTGATAGTTAGCCGTTTGCTTGTAATCAAAGAAATAAGTGTCTAGGGGAAATTTTGTCGTAGGCATTTCATTATTAATCTACGAAAACAGATGTAAAAACGTTTGATAGTGATTGATAGTCGGGTATAAACGTTTGATAGTCCGGTGCAGACGTTTGATAGTTCTTTGTTTATTCATAAATAAGGCCGTGTTCAGAAATTGGCTGACAGTACTGTCAGTACTGACGCCAGTGATCCCAGAAGGGGCATCCTGCCGCACACAGAGACGTAGTATGCGTGCCAATCGAGTGGCGCGTAGCTCTCACGGACACGACGCATACTATTTCTCTCTCTTCCCCCACCACGCGTGCCGCATGCGGCAGGATGCCACTTCTGAGATCACTGACTGACGCTGGTTTTACTGAAAAATAGTCATTCTGTTTCACTGACAGTGCTGCCGAACGCGTTTTCCAGTAGATGTCCGACAAAATGGTAGTACGTTACAGTCTCGTCAGCCATACTGAAAAGCATTTTTTAACGGAAATCTAGTACTGACAGTACTGTCAGCCAATTTCTGAACACGGCCTAAAGAAACAAGTTTCTGGGGGAATTGTTGCCAGCAAACTGACGGTGCCAGCAAACGAAGAACTATCAAACGTCTGCACCGGACTATCAAACGTTTGTACCCGACTATCAATCACTATCAAACGATTTTACATCTATTTCCGCAGATTAATATTGAAATGTGAGAGTATGCCTACGACAAAATTTCCCCTAGAAATTTGTTTCTTTAATTATAAATAAACGACTAACTATCAAACTTTTGTATTGAATATCACTCACTATCAAACGATTTTACATCTACTGGCGGAGATAGAAATTTAATTTTTCACAAAAATTTCGACAAACATTCCCCTAGAAACTTGTTTCTTTAATTATAAATAAACGACTAACTATCAAACGTTTGTATTGAATATCATTCACTATCATACGATTTTACATCTATTGGTATAGATAATAATTAAATTTTTCACAAACATTTCGACAAAAATTCCCCCAGAAATTTGTTTCTTTAATTATAAATAAACGACTAAGGCCGGGCTGTTCCACCTCTCGGTAAAGTGTCAGGTAGCGAAGTTACCAGATAAAACTAGACAAAAGTAAATCTTGCGTTGTTCCAGCTTTCAGTAAAATTTAGCACCGTATAGTTAGCACCCCCAACTCAACCGATTTGAGTTTTAATAGTTGAAATCGTTTGAAGGTCGTTTGATAGTGTTTGATAGTCCAATACTAACGTTGTTAGCCGTTTGCTTGTAATCAAAGAAATAAGTGTCTAGGGGAAATTGATGTCGAAATTTTTGTGAAAAATTTAATGTTTATCTGCGCCAATAGATGTAAAATCGTTTGATAGTGAATGATATTCAATACCAACGTTTGATAGTTAGTCGTTTATTTATAATTAAAGAAACAAGTTTCTGGGGGAATTGTTGTCGAAATTTTTGTGAAAAATTTAATGTTTATCTGCTCCAATAGATGTAAAATCGTTTGATAGTGATCTCATTTCTTTTCTAATCCTTACTTCCACAGCGTGGGGCAGTAACTCTGTCCACCTTCAATATCTCCGTCGTTCAAAGTGGACAGAGGTATTGCCGCACGCTGTATGATTATTATCATAAAATGTGGTATAATAGGGCTATAGGCGACGGTCCACGTTAAAAAACCGAACGCGCTAGACGTGGCACCTCATGGGTGGCGTGGAACTCCACGTATCTGAAATTATATAAACTACAACCTTACATACGCGTTTGCATTTGTCGGGTGCAGCGTTGCACTTTTCAATAGAATGAAGTCTCGTAGAAGATAGATATTATGATCCCATTGAACCCTTTCCTTTATAATTTTGTCTAATACTTACCGTTTACAGGAAAAAAGCTGACTAGCGCAACGTATGGACCCTGTACATGTGCATTTAAAAGTAATACATATCGTACAATTGGTTGCAAAATAATGACGAATAAATGACATTGGAAAAGTCAGTTAGAGTCCCGGGGAAATAATTTGCAGTAGGTACGTAAAATACGCGCTCAGAATGGTTTGACTTTTCAGATATTTCAATTAGTCGGGAGCGGCATAAAGTGAGTTTCGGTTTTCCATTGACAGAGTTTTTGCTATTATTGTCGTCTTTTATCATGCCTTCTTCGACAATACGCACGTTGCGACATTTCGTGGGCAGAATGCGACAATGGACGTACATATGGATTACAGTATGCATGGTGCATTGCCAAAGAAGGAACACCTTCTTCTTTCTCGAAATGGGGATAGCGTTGTTAAACTAAGCGTGCGTAGTAAGAAAAAGGTTTCAAATCAATGTGATGGGACTTGATGAGAACTGTTAGAATATATGCACAATTTGGTCACCTTCTATTTAGAAAACAAATCATAAAGAACAACTCATAGAAACATTCGTACCGTCGGCGTCGTCGCGTCGGGTCAAGCAAATTCTTCCTGACGTACGCTGTCGTGTGTTAAAATCGCGTGTTAGTACGATCCCTCAGAACGTTCTAGTGCAAGAAGCTCCTGTTACTTGTTTCACGGTTTATGCATAATACCCAATAATTGAGATTTATTATATACTTTCTTATTTATTACTACCATAGAAAGATTAATGTTACTGAAACCAAAATTTATGAAATATATATTTTGCCCATATCTATTATAAACCAATACGACACATCTATTCCGTTGACAAAATATTAAAAACTATCCGTAGTAAGTACTAAAATATTTGTAAATGAATGTCGTTTGTTGTCGTGTGATAAATAATTAAAAGAAAAAATTGTTCTGTGAAAAAAATTGAACCATGACTGGGCGCGAACGTACGAAAAAAACCAACGCGTCGACGAGCGACGATGAGTACGACGAATCAATCCCAAACTCTCCTCGATTCACTTTTCTCTGCATCGCGCTCTGCTCAGCGCCGTGGTGCCCGATTTGCCTTCCGGCTGAAAGAACGCAATGGTACGGGCGATGCCTTATGCGAAATCTGGCACCACTGTCACCGGCCTGTGTGCGGAACGAAGACGCGACGCCGCGACTGCATGTCGAACAAAGACGCAACGCGCGTTGCTGGTTGAAAGGGGACGCAGCATAGTTCCGTCCTTCCGTCCTCACGGACAAGCACGCACACTTGCCGAGGTTTCCCCCACCCAAAAAACTCCAATGGAGTTTTCGTGCCAGATCTGCTATCACTGGATCCCGTGCTGACTATGTGAAGCCAATTGAATGGTGGAGTCACAGACGGTCCTGCAGGGAACTACAAAAGTTACAAGGATTATATATATGTTGGTTTCCAAATCATTGTACTCGCAACGTGCCCAATACACACATTAATGCACGTTTTAATATGAATTATTTATGATATTAAAGTAATAGTGTAATATAAAATAGTATATATATATAAGTAATAGTATATCTAATACGGTACTTTTTATTATGTTTGAAGGATTATATTAAAGTAAATTCATAATAACACTGTAATAAATTTATTAATCCTATTATAATTCACCTAAATATACATCTAATATCAGTGACATATGTGAAGTACATTTTAGTTTACAAACAATGGTATTTATTCGCGTCGTCAAATCAATAAAACGTATCCTATCCATATAAACTGACAGAATATTCAAAAGCTGCCTAACGCGATCTCGCTTGTATGTATGGCGAAGTAGTATTCACCTCTGAATTTCTCTTCCTCACGATATCCAGGCCACATGTCGGAATAGCATATGTGTATTTCCCCCGGATATTCGTTATGTGGGTATTGATTGTCCTTGCGATTTTTCGAAGATGTCATCATGCTAAGTGGGTTCATACAAAATTGTTTTAATAATGTGAAGAACTGATCAAAATTATATTGACAGTCAATAGCTAAAAATATAAATATACACGTACCTCAGATCAATTGTTTCATAACATACATGACTTTTGCCGTCCATGTTACTTCCAGTCACCAATATGGGGCCAGAACAATTTAGTGCTCAGGTCATTCTTGATAATATAATATAGGCAATGAACCTGTAAAATGAAGCCATTTATTACATTGAAACTTCATACCAAATCCAATGCCCTGAACAGGGACCAACCCACCATAGCAGCAACAAAATTTTACATTTGTTTCCAACACCAAGTTGAACAGCGGAATCAGGAAAAGAATTGTATTCATAATGTATAATGTAGGATTGCCCTCGTCTGGGTAGAGAATGGAATGAATCAATATATTTCATCCCTTACATGTTTCAAAACAATTAGTTTCCTAATCAGGATTCTATAACATACAAAAGTGAACTAATGTAAATGTCTATTACATTTTAGTTGTAGATCTAGTGGATGTATCCTATTGTGGTGGTACTCACGTAAATTGATATAGGATGCGGTATTGAGATGGTATGTTCCAAAGTTTAGCCAATTTTTCCCATATGATTCTTTCAATTTTTTCACATTGCACAGTGTCTGAAAGCAAATCAGTACGTTGAAGAAGCTGTAACCGTGACTTGTCACAATCTATCTCTCGGCTATTGCGGATGAGCACTCAGAAGGAGTAACGAATCCCTGTGGCAATGGCCGAGAAAAATCAAAAATAAGTATCAGTTAGGTGTCACGACCTATTAAGTGGGCACGTGTGATAATGCCCGTGGATTCGACCACTAGGCGACAAGAGGCAGTGTAATAAGCAGGTTCAGTATGTATTTGGTAGAAAGAGTATATATTCTGTATAAGATCAGTGCCGTTGTACAGAAGGTATGTATACGCGATCGTTTGCGTAGTGCGATACGTGTGACAGACCACACGTATTGCTATTCGGCGTTGTGTGTATGATCTCTGGCACAGAGATATATGCGAGGTAATGTACGCGTTCTATTTATAGGAATATTCGGTATGTTTACAAGGTGATACTGCACACACAGGCGCTCGTGTATACGTCTGGGAACTGCAGACTATGGCTAGAAGAGCCGTACACAGCTGTTCCTTTGTAACAAAAACGCGACGGTGTTTATTGCTCGTCGCACGAATCAGGAAAGCCTGGCGTGAGGTGCACGTATCGGAATGGCAGAGGGCTTTCACCGATGAGTCGCTATAACGCGGCGTCTATCAAGATATTCCCTCTGAGGTGACCTAATATCTTTACGAGTCTATGCAAGTGTACAATTATATATTGTGCCTGTGAGTACTTCGGCGACGACAATGACCGGTCGGCGGGAGATACAGCCAAGTACCAGCCGTGCAACCAATCAGTTTTGCCTTGTTGTCACAGGTTTCTTTTATTTAATGTGTGACTCGGACTTAGGTCAAATACAAGCTAAGTCTCTACTGCAAGTTATTCTTTACAATTCTTACTATGAGAACACTTCGGCGAAGGAATCTAACCAGACGGCGGGGGACAACAGTCAAGTGCCAGCCGTGCATCCAATCTACCTGCCGATAGCTATCTCGTAGTGCTTTCGTATTTACGCAAACTGCCTTCCAGAGGAAAAAGTCCCTGCCAAAGGGGGCTCGCAATTACGCAAAGCCATCAATGACAACACAACCATCCACCGAAAGGTTAACACACTGCGAGGAGTCGGGTAGGCCGAAGACGGACAGCAAGGGGTACAGTTAAGTACCGGTCGAGTGTCTTAGTCAGGCACCTTATTCCTCCGTGGATCTAATAAATATGTCTTACGTTCTACTTTTTGGAAATATCTCGAAGAACGAGCGCGTCAATTCGAACTAGTGCTTCCTCGAGTAAGGGAGTCAGCTTGTAGGATGTTGCATGCGTGAATTTATACTAACGGAACGTTTGTTTACCCCTTTTATAACACTGAGTGAATTTAATACAGAAATTGAGATTTGACTCGTGATTCCCCTATTATTCACACAGGCTCGCCTGAGACGTTTCGACGTTTTCTAAAGACCGTAATGCAATATTCAAATCCCTCGGCTTGGAGTGTACTGAACGTACCTCGACTTTGGATACTTCGTAGGCTAGTGAATTTATGATGGGTCTCGTTCTTGCGTAATAAGGGTGGCTGGTCCTTAAACTCAAGATAAGACAAAATTGTATTGCGAATTCGGGGTTTCTATACCCGCGGTGGAGCAATTACACATGCGAGAGGGGGTGTCCCTCTGTCGATGTAACCACCGCGGCGCGCGCGAAAGATGTCCCTCTATTGAGGGCTCGATCCATCATTTGTGGAATATGCGCGGTGCACAGTCATGCGTGCACGTATGTAACGTCGTATAAATACGGTTACATGGCCCCCCCTCTTAGATTTCGAAACGTCGTGTTGTTTTTATGACGATTTCGCAAATCTTGTCACCGTGAACGAGAGATGTTAATTTTATGCCCTTCGCTCGTGAGCCTTGTCGAAAAGTCTCGTGGCCGTACATAGACTACTGAAAATAAT